>OY735228.1:14878032-15053032 GCA_963457665.1 Thysanoteuthis rhombus | reverse complement strand
TCACACAATAAAGAAATTGCACAAATTTTATCATGTGCCCTGAGATTCATTCATTGGGATTTTTCACAAAGAATTTTCCACTTGATATATTATTTTTTTTTTTTAGATGTGTCCACACATCTCAATAAGATGCTTTTCAGTTGACCAATTGGTCGGTCAGTCCCAATTACATTTACAGAAAGAAGAAGGAAAAGATGTGATGTCATTAAAACGTGTGGCTTCATTAAGAAAAACATCTTTTCCGACCAATTATTTTTTGCTATGAAGTCCTGATAAAATGTACAAGGTCCACATCTTTGAATTTATGATTTGCCAAAAATGGCTGTTTACGATTTTTATTGAAAACGATAGTCACAGAAAACTTCAATATTGTAATATAGTATGAGAATCAAATGACTCAAAAGAAAGAGTACTTTCTCATCTTCCTCCTTCCTTTCCTCTCCTCCTGCTACTACTACCATGGATGGTGGGTGCATTGTTGAACTTATTGTTCTTGATTTTTAATCCTTTTTTTTCAAATTTTTTGAGCTGTCAAGATGGGGTATGGAGCACAAAGGGTTGAAAACCATTGCTCGATATAAATAGAGTTGTTTTTTTTTAAGGAATATTTCTTAAAGGAGGATTTTCATTTTGTAGGGATCTGGCTTTGTTTTTGATTTTTGTTTTGTTTTTTTTGTTTCATAAATTTGTATATTTTTTTAGATAGATATTTTTGATTTTCTTTTTTAATCTTTGGATTATTTTTTCTGACATTTTGTTTCTTGACTTTTGTTCCATCAATTTAAACACAGTTTTTCTTTCTTTCTCCCTTTTCCTATCTCTTTTTATTCTTCTTATCCATCTATCTCTTCTTTTCTCTTCTTTCTTCTTTTGTTTTCTTCTTTTTCTTGCTTCCTTCTCTTTCTTTCCTTTTTTCACCTTTCTCCTTCCATTTTTCTTCCAGTTTTCTGCTTCCTCTTTTCACTTTCCTTTTTTTCCTCTTTTTTTCTCCTTCTTCTTTTTCCTTCTTTCTCCATCTTCTTTTCTTCTTTATTTCAACTTCTTTTTTTCCTTTTCTGTCCTTCTCCTTACTCTTTTCACTATCTTTCTTTTTCTCGACTTCCTTCTTTTTTCTTCCCCCTTTTCTTCCTTATTTTCTTTCCCTGCTTCCTTTTTTCTTCTTTCTTTCTCCTTGCCTTTTTTCTCATTACTTCATCTTTCCTTTTTCCTCCCTTCCTCTTTTCTTCTTTCCTCTTTTCTTCTTCCTTTCTCCTTCTTTATCACTTCCTTTTTTTCTTTCTTTTTCTTCCTTTCTTCTTCTTGCTAATTCTTCCTTTCTCCTTTCATCCTCCACAGATCAAAATTTTCTCATTTCCACTTTTACCCCAAGTCCTAAATCCTATATGTAAATGAGATGTTCTAAATCATCTCTTTGTCTGTTAAACTACAGAAACCTCCTAAAACTTTTTTTTTTTTAACCTTTGAAGGGTCAAAAATCAAGGGGCACTTTTTCCCTTTAAGGGGTCAAAAGTAAAGGGAAACTTTTTTTTACAAGTCTGAAGGCTCAAGCTTTTTTGTTTTTTACTGATTGAACTATTAACCCAATGCTCACAGGTATTCCAGCAACTGTCTCTATATTTTTCTCCTATCAAACCACCATAGCCCCACAAATGGCTTGCCCGACCAACCTGCCAAGTGGGCTACAGATTTTTTTGTCTTTGCTTGTCTGTATATGTGTATGTGTACATCCTAGCATTCCTGGCCACATTTGGGGGGGCTACAATCTTGAAAATTTGCATGGGCACTCCACTAGACACCATCCGTACCCCAATTTTTTTTTTTTTCATTTTCGGCCTTTATGGTCATTTTGGACTAACAATGCCCAAATCTTGTGCTGGTATTTTTTAGATAATCTTATATAAAAGATCTTTTTTCTTTAAATACTTAGTTCTGGTATAAATGCGGACTACCATGATTCATTTACATGAGGTACAAATATTTCTTATTTCTCTCTTATTCTTGCAATCCTCTCTCCCCCCTCTGCCTTTCTGAATATACTGTTTCTACTCCCCCTCCCACACATTTCTTTTTATTAGAAATCATCTATCAAATCTGTCAACACAAGTTTCTTCAGTTTTCAGAAGCTGCCAAAAGACATTAATCATTTGACGGTTTCTTTTGTAAGACTAACCAGACCAGTTATTCTCTTTTCTAAAAAATTGTCTTAGTTCTTAATGCATGTGTACATGAATGGATGTATGTTTGTAAACATTTTACACACTCATACAGACGGAGATAGATAGATAGATAGATAGATAGATAGATAGATAGATAGATTGATAGACAGATCTCAATAGAAACAAAGCAAAAAAAGTTTGCCTAAAATTGTTTAGTACATAATTATTTCGGTTCATTTGCTTCCATTATGACGAATCATTTCATTGTTTCACCCTTGCAGAGACAAAAAAAAAAAACCATCATATGACCAATGTCTTTTGGCAGCATGCTATTTTGGGGGGGTGATCAATTAAATAATTGGAAAAAGGGTTGATCAGTGGATAAGTTACCTCTCTTACTATCTGTTGGGAAGTGATCTCTAAAAAGGTCTTTAAATAGAATAAGCATGAATGATGCCAGACACACTCTAAGCTACCAATTTAGCACAAACTTACATAGCAAATTGACCATCCAAAAGGGAAGTAAAAAAAACTTTTTTTGTAGTTAAGGAGTAAGTTCTTAAATTTTCAGCTCCCCTAGCTCCATTGGTGTGGCCTGTACACATGATACACACATATATACATACTCATATACATAGCCAGCCAGACCAGCTTAAAAACTGAAGAAACCTATATTGACAGTTTTGATGACAGTTTGAGCTGACAATTTCTAATTGATAGATAGATAAGCAAGATATTTTCTCTGTAGGGATGTACTCATTTTTGGACGGCAACATATTCATATTTCTTTTTATATCGCTTCAATAAGAAATAACTGGCTTGCTATGTGTGTATGAGTGTATCACATGTACAGTTGCACCAATGAAGCTAGAGTGCTTAGGGCATAGGGCCACAATCACACTACAGGGGTTCCTGTACCCAGCCAGTTGGAAAAAAAAACTGATGCTGAATCCACTCTTACATCCAAAGCCCAACTCAAGTTGACATGTTTTGCTAAAGCTTGTAAATCCTTTTTACAGAAACAACTAATACAGGTGGTGAAATGGAACACAGAGTTTTGGAATAATATTGTGTCGAGAAATGAATTCTGATTTGTTTACTTTTTAGGTTTTAATGAAGCAATGGAGTCTAGTCCTATCACAACCAAGCTTACAACATTATTATCATTTGAAACCATAGACCATCACTGTCACCAAAAGTGTCTACAAAAGTTTCTTCAGGTCTCAAGTTGGTCAGGCTGGCAGACGGGCTGACTGGCAATGTATGCATATATCACATGTACATGCTGGACCAATGGAGCTAGACGGCTGAAGATAAAAGTATTTACTCCTCATTATATTTAGAAAAAACATATTCTTGTCTTTTCAAACTCCCAATACTAATTAGATTTTTAGTGAAGGGTCCAATCTACAATGTATGTTCATGCTAAATTGGTCCATAGTTTGTGCCTTGCTTTGTTATTAGTGAACCAATAACTGACTTTTCTGTGATCAATACCCAACAAAAGGTGACAGAAGTATCTTATTCATTGATCAACCTCTTTTTCCAATTTTTTAACTAATCTCCCTCGAGATGGCATGCTGCCAAAATACATTGATCACATGATGGTCTCTATTGAGTAACTAACCAGACCTGTTGGGGTTTGAGTGTGTTTTTTTCTCTCTTCTCTGTGGTTGTCGGCAATTAAGAAAGGTAAAAAGCGATGATTATTTCACCTCAGCAAACAAAGGAGGGAGGAAAAAAATTGAAACATACAGACAAAAATAAATAATTAAAAGGAAAACGAAAAGACGTTTTTTTTTTTTTGCCCTCCATTTTTAAATGGTAGTTGAACGAAGGATGTTAGTAATTAGAAGATGGGAGGGAAAAACGAGATGTCTGGAATTGTCCTCCGGCCTCTAAGAGCACAGGAGGATGGTAATAATTAAAGAAGATATGTTCTTATTACATAACTGTAGTACACCCATTCATTGAATTACAATAATTACAGCCCTCTTTGAGTATTAACTGCTTTGCACTACACCACGGGGTGTGTATTATTGAGATAAAAGGAATTTTATTATAGTACAATAATCTTGTTGGTTTCTTTTTCACATGATGTCATAAAACTCAAAGGCTTCATTTTTATAATTTTGAATCTATGTACGTATATATATACATATATATGTATATAAAACAAGAACCGTAAGTTCAACGATGCGGCCTCTATCGATGGTGTTAGTAGCAGGAGTATGAGGAAGAAGAATAAGTGGTTCTTCCTTGAGTCTATTGATTTGCATACTTGTAAAATATTGCTGTATGGAAATATTCTGAGAGTATCATTTTCAATAAAAATCGTTAATTGCTTTTCTTAAATACAAAAATACCAAATTCATACATTCTTGCATTAATTATATCACACCTTTTCCATCCTTCATATTTCTGTGGTTTAACATACGTGGGACTGACTGACTGAAAAGTGTCTATTAGAGATGTGTGGACATAACTAAAAAATTATAAAAATTAGGCTTTTGAGTTTTCATATATATATATATATATATATATATATATATATGAAAACTCAAAAAAACTCAAATATATATATATATATATATATATATATATATATATATATATATGTGGGTATGCTAAGATACCTCAGGGAAGTGAATGCCCCTGCCTTGCATAGTTCCAGGTCGACTTTGGTCTAGGTGTAGTACCTGTCAGCCTCCCCCATCATCTTTCAGGGATTTACTCTGGTGTTAGGTTGTCATTGAATCATCAATTCAATTTATTTCCATGGCAAGCCATGTCTGATCATCCTGATTTCCCACCCGCTGTGTCCGTGCTATTTCTGGAGACATTCAACTCCAAGACACTAAAATCTGCAGTTGAAATTGTTTCCACTCATTTTGCTCATGCTTGTCTCTGGTCCTCAGCTATTTTATACTTAGAGGCCCGGTATATGTGTAGCACAAGCACGTATCATCTACATTTGTATGTTATCTCTTTCTTGGCTAAGAAAAAGGAGGAGAGAGGGCCATCTTCTGTCAAGAAACTGAAGTCAATATAGATATATATATGTATATACTATAAAGATGACTCATGTTTCTCTGTTTGCTTGCTTGTTGGCCACTATGTTTTTTTTTATAGCCAGCCAAATGGCTGTACACTAGGAGCTGCAAATTAACCAACGAGGCTAACTTGTCTCAACTGGTCAATTTAGGGTCAAAATTTATATTACTTATTAATAAGACAAATCAAAGGGAAACAATTCTCTAACACCCTCTCCCTTATTCAATTTTCAAAATCTCTATTTCTGCCAAGTAATGCAGGCTTAACTGGAAAGGGGGGAGTCACAGGTACCCATTTCCAGTTTAGTATATTATCCAAACATATGAGAGCTGCATTTGCAACAGTTTTTCAACTATGCAAAAATGCTTCTGAAGATACCGATGGAATTTGGCAAGATGCATCAAACCTTATCTCTATGATAATAAAAAGGTTTTGAGATGTAGCACTCTTGTTCTTAAATCTTTCGTTTCCACATTGTCAAATAACTACCACCATTTTATCGGATTACCTGATATCTTCACAAACATATATAAATCTATAGGTAATAGGAGAAGACCACAGAAGAGAAGGAGAGATTTGATAGAAAAGTTTGACAAAATGACATAGCAGAAATTTGGACCATTACAGTCAACACAGAGGCTTTTGTCTAGCAGTGGACTTATGATGGCTAATGATGATGATGGCATATATAGATATATTTCATAGGAAATGGATACATATGGTCCAACCGAATGATTATAAATTGTATCTTGTTATACAGAAACTCTTATTTGAAATGATCTCCCATCAATACACGTTTAATGTATCACTCGTATTAGACAATTTAGATTGAACAAAGAATTAAAGAAAATGGGACTGCTGCAGGAATCGAACCTGTGACTGATAGGGTAGCTTTTAGTGAAAACAGTTATCTGGGCTTTTGCATTTCTGGCAGCTGTTTAGCTCAATGATAAGAGCAACGCTTCATTGAAGCAACGACCCTATCGGTCACAGGTTCGATTTCTGCAGCAGCCATATTTTCTTCAATTGTTTATTTTATTTACATTGTCTAATACGAGTGATACATTAGTCATGTAATCATGGGAGATTATTTCAAATAAGTTACTATATAATGTAATGCAATTTATGATTATATATATATATATATATATATATATATATATATATATATATATATATATATATATATATATATAATTATATGAGAGGTCGTGGTATAAGGATTAAGCTTATCACCAAAAAGAAACAAAGTCAGCAAAGCAAGTTTGAATTTTAGCTGAGGTTGTTTGCGTTCACTTTATTCTAATCACATTTGGAAAGGCTTAAAACTATTTCTCCCTGTACTCTATCTTATTACTTAAGTTAGCACTTGGGCAAATCACTTTCCCATAACTACCTTAACCTGCCCAAGCAGTAGCAGCTCAAAGCTGTTGCCCTCATAGTCAACCACATATCACACACGCATACATGACTAATTGCATGCCTTGTTATGTTGATTGCAAAAAAATTGGTTCTTCTAGCTTAATGTTCCTCTTCTCAACTCTCAAAATAAGATTAGAAGCAAAATGGCTCTTTCTTAAAATACTTATGACAGGTACTATATATATATATATATATATATATATATATATATATATATATATGTATATATATATATATACTATGTATTAATAATTACTCAGTTTTAAATCACAGAATGCTATTCAGCCTTCATACCCTAATTCCAAATAGCCCCCAAATATATTTAAATATTCATGCCTCATTCAGACCTACTAGTTTAGAGATTTGAATACAGCCAAGTAGGCTATCCTCATCAAGTTTTGATTTAGAACCTGAAAGAACCCACTTGTTCAATCAAATTGTGAAAATGTGATATTTGGTTTGCTATTGCCCCAGGGTAGCATCTGCCACCCATTTGGGTGTGTAAGATGATATGGCAGAACCAGATGCAGTAAGAAAGCCATTAATTTGAATAACAGTGGATCAAACTCATTTGCCTGTGGAAAAAATATTCATAGATCTCAATGAGGCAGTAATAGACAGGACTCAGAAGGTAAACCATCCTTTTTTTTTTTTGAAAACAAGAACTGGAAAGTTATAAAAGCTTTGAACCCCAAAATGATATCTAGGACTTCAAGAATCACAACCTGAGTGTACAATCTACAGAGTGGGCCCAAACAATGCAACACCTACTGTGAAATACTGCTTTTGGTGCCCATGCAAATTCAACTAATACCAGCCCCATAACTAAAGTTTGAGTTGCTAAAATTATTCCAATACATATATAACAAAGGATGTGTAGCCCCCCACCCTGTGTAAGTATTGTGAAGATCCTAAAGAGGAGACAAAAAAAAATACCCACAGTATAAAAAGTCAGCAAACAGTCAACAGCTTCTGATCCACGGGAGTTTTTTGTAGTGTCAGCTAACAAAGTAAACCTTCTGAGCTTCCTATGAGAGATGTGGAATTGGAATGAGCAACTCAAGCCTGCTCTTGGCCCAACTCATCTCTACCTGGATGGTGGATTCAAAGAAGAGACAAACAGTGTGTTATGGAATCCATTGGGCAGCAAGCTGATACTAGGATGATATTCCACACCCTCAGTCCCCAGAACGAATAAGTTGTCATTGATGACCATGACACCAACATTATTTCCATATGAACCAGAATTGGCTGATGAGAGTGAGACAATTGGTGAATAAGTGAGACACAATTGGCAGAAGAGTAAGACCGAATAGGGATATGAGACGGGAGAGACAGATGGCTGACAGAATTGGTGGATGAGAGACAGAATAGGCATCTAGTTGGAGAGAATGTGGATGAGTGAGATAAATGCACATGAGAGATTTGGCGTAAGTGGACCAGAACCAGAATTGTTGTGGAGGTGATTTGCAATTTCTTCTGCCAGTAAATAACCAGTAGCAAGTTGACCAGGTTGTGCACCTAGGTTATGATACAAGAAGGTCCTAAATATCATTTCTGGATCACAATCTTTTTTGAAATTCCATGTCTGTAGAATCCCCTTTGACCCCTAGGAAGAGAGAGTTTAAAATCAGGTTCATATCAAGATTTAAAGTTCAAACTGCTGTTTGGATACAACATTACTTTTTATCCCTGCCATTCTCTGACACACGTTAATGAAATGTTTTGATGCAAGAAATATCCCTGCCACTCATTAATGAAATAAATATTCTCTATACAGACATCAAAAAAGCACTTTCCATCAACTTTCAAACTATTGATCCATTTATGTGGGAAAATTACTGAGAAAGCGGAATGAATGAAATTATGATGTTTTTCTTAAAGGGAAAAAGCAATAAAGCAAGAATGCTGCCAGATACAAACTAAGGGAGCAATTTAGCATAAACTTCCATTGCAAATCGGACTCCCCCACTAAAAACTTCCTGGGGTGGGTGCAAAAAAACAAAAAAACAACATTTCTTGATATAATAAGGAGTAAATATATAATTTTTCTGACCAGTAGCTCAATTGGTTTGGTCTGTATGTGTGATCCATATATACGTAACCTGCCAAACCTACTTGAAAACTGAGGAAACTTATGTTGACAGTTTGGGGGACAGCTTTAGTTGACAGTTTCTGATAAAGAAGTTGAAAACCCAAGAAGAATAAGCTCAGCTGCACAAGAGTCAAACTCCCTTGCTTTGTTAAAATCGAAAAAGGAAACAAAACAGAATTAATTTCTCCATTGAATATTATTCCAAAACTATGTGTCCCATTTCAACTCCGTATATACACAGCCAATCAGCTAGCCAGCTACACCAACTTGAAAACTGAAGAAACCTACATTGACAGTTTTGATAGACAATTCCTAAAAAAGAAAATCATAGGAAAAGAGGAGACAATATCATTCATTTTTGACTGGTATTTTCTTTTCATCTTAACTTCAGTTGATTTTTCACCACCACTACTTAGACCATGGAATTGCAGAGTGGCATAACGATTACTATCACAGAAAGAGGAATTGGCAGACTGACTTTGAGTTTCATCAGAGGCTGAAAGGCATGAATCCACTTCTTCCCCTGGCTATGGGTAAATAGCAAGGTAGTCGGAGCTCTTTCACCCTGTAAGGTAGTCCGTCTAAGATTACTCTGACAGAAAAGTCACCATAGCTGGTTCCAAGCCTGGTGAAGGAGGAGGACTTAGTGTGGAGCTAGCTATCCACCCTGTAAAGCCTACTTGCTACTAGAACCACTGTAGGATGATTGTGACCCCATGTTCCACAAGGAGTATACATGAATAAGCAACATCTCAGACTGCGAGAAACTGTCAACAAAAACTGTCAACATAGGTTTTTTCAGTTTTCAAGCTGGTCTTGCTGGCTATGTATATATAATGCATACCGGCTGCACCAATAGAGCTAGAGGGTCGAAAATTCTAACTGATTATGTCAAGGAAAAACTTTTTTTCCATAAAACTCATTCCCAAAATACGTTTGCAGTCAGGGGTTCAATTTGCAGAGTAATTTTTGCTAAATTGATCACTTGGTTTGTGGCTGGTAGCTTTCATGCTTTTTCGTTGAAAATCCAGACATTTTTAGCGATCACTACCCAACAAAAGGTGAGAGAAGTAACTGTTTCACTGCTGACTCCTTTTTCCAATCTTTTAATTGATGACCTTCAACATGGCATGCTGCCAAGAGATATCATATGACAGTTTCTATTGAGTGACTAACAAAACCTCTATTTCTTTCATCTTAATTTCAAATGTTTATCATTGCAACTACTCAGATTATTAACCAGCATAGATCAGAAATTAAAAATATTTTTTTACCCCAAGAAGCCTGTCCATGAACATCAACTGCTCTATAGTTTGAGCTACTGGAACCACTGGTTACAAAGATCAAATCTAACCATATAAACTTATACCTTTTTTCCCAATTGCTTGATGGCAATGTGTTTGGTGTTATCTTTTTGTTTTTATGTACACTAGTAATATTAGTAGAAGTAATATTATTTCAAACTTTCATCAAATCAGTGGTCTTCAAACTTTAACTAATCAGGGAACCCTTTTCCATGATCAAACTTTCTAAGGAATCTCTTCAAAAATTAAGTTTCCCGCCTACATACATATGTTTGCATTTGTGTATGAGTATTGGATTTTGGTCTTGTTTATGGAATTATTCAAATGAGTATAAACCAAAATAGAAAATACGCACTTAAATGGAAAAGTAAGAACAAAGCTTACTGAGGAAAAATAGATATATGAATGACTACTGACTGAGCTGCATCCATGTCACTTAAATGACTGAGATGTTTTTAATTGAAAAAGCAAAATGTTGTTAAATTTCCTTTTGCAAAAAGTAGATTGTCTTGAAGAAATGAAACAAAGACCTATAAAAGCCATGAAGGAGTCATCTATATAATGAATAACTATTATTGCAAAAATGTTTCCTAGCACCCCTGCAAAGGTCTGGCAAAACATAGTTTGAATATTACTGTTCAGATGGAGTGTTCCTTATTTTCTCTAATGGCCCCTAGAATGTCAGACTTAGTAGTTTTAATGATGAACAACTCAAATTGAGGTGATAAAAAATTGATGATAGTTGACAATGCTTCATCTGATGGATAAAAAATTCAAGAGAAGACAACTCATTTCTGCTTGCTGGGCAATAATTTAAGAATGCAACTATCTTTAAACAAATCTATCAAAATATTTATATTTTTTGCAATATCTTAGAATGTCATTCCTTGCATCCAGGATCATCTGACTCAAAAGGTGCAATTCAGAATTGTAGTTTGTAGAAACAGCAATATTTCAAATGTGAATCTGCCAGTCTATGATCCCAAACTCTAAAATTCCCCTCGGCAGAGGGAGGGAGGAATTCCACTCTGACTGAAAACTTCTGCACTAGGTCATGACTCAGAGGCAGGCCTAGTGCAAAGGTTCCATGCACCCAAGGCAAGACTTGAAATTCGGGCAAGGATTTCATGTGTCCTAGATGAGACTTGAAATTCGTACCCCGGTTGTCTTCTAATGAATTTTTTTTTGCACTAGCAGTTGTATTTTGATGACTATTCATATCAGTTTGCAGTGTGCTCGTAGAACCTTTGTGCCAAAAGTAACCACCTAAGTTTGCCTAATGGATGGGCTGGCTCTGTTTGCATGGCACTTAGGCAGTGCCTTTTCTTTGGGAGTCAATAGTTTTATTCAATTTCTATTTTAAGGGGGGGACACTATCAAGACTAAAACTTCTGTGCTGCTATCTAGAATGTTAGAAGCTGTTTTATGGGTGTCGACCTGACTCGGTGCTCCACAACTTGGGTGGTACCATGCATTAGTGGGTGATTTAAGCTTTTCCGGTGGGCGCAAAAATAATTACAGCATTTATTAAGAACATGCATAATTGAAAATCTCGAATTCGCAAGAAATATGGCATTAACTGCCTGCATAAAATCCCATGGGTGCATCTGTAACATTATAAATACACAGAAACGGCGCCAGCTTCCAGGCAAGGTTTGTTCGGAAAACTATGAGGACGGACAATTTTTTTATATATAAGTAATAATGAGTTTTGTATAATAAATCAAATTCATCTATATTACATGTTTTATTATGGGAATGGAATATAATACGCATGTGTAATTCTTATAGATAAACAACTGTTTTAATGATACCCTTAGTAGCACGGTAATAATAAAGATATATGTATATATATATATTTGTTTTTCATTTCGGTAAATGTACTTCTTTGTTTAGATTTTTTATTGGTGATACTTAGGAAAAGAAAAAACAAATGGATAAACAAGTAAATCTTTATAGACAGAAACTTGACACAGGTTGGTTTGTAATAATTAATGTCTCCATTATTCGACATTGAAGATAAAAAAACATGACTTGCAAAAGTAAAATCATGAACACGGGTATACATGGGAACATGGCCGCATTAATACTTAATTTTGCAAGCTGGGGCCAGGCTCGGGCAAGGCTGCTAGGAACGATATTCGGCAAGTTATTTGCCAGCAATTCTTATCAAACAATTCTTAGCCATAATAAATTGATAGCCAACCATTCAATTGATCGCCAACCATTGCAATTGATAGCTGTATACAATTAATAGCTCGATTTCACTGAACTGGTGTCACAAACCAGGAATCAATTTTATAGCCATTAGAGTTCATAGCCGTATTTCACTGAACTTTGTTCGATACTTTGTCTTATCAACTGTTCTCTCAACTTCTTTGGATCATTGGGATATTGCTGTTCAGAGGATTTTACGGATCTGAGGTGCCTATTTTTTGGTTCCAGAGCGTCCAGAGGATCTAGATGTAATTACAGCCAAAGTTTTCGGATTTTGGATGACAACAATAAATGAGATTTTAATCCCTTCCGTATGACGTACATCGTGTAGATTTATTTGTAAAATAATCTATTAAACTTCTTATTCACTTTGTATCATCTGTAACATGTTTGTAATTCTTCATTTCGGTTGTAATGTCTTCACAACATTTACGATTGTAAGCAAAGAAAAACTATTCTTAAAATTTTTATTCACTTTGTGTATGTTATGAAGTTAATTAGTTATTTTTGATTTAAAGGTATATTCAAGCAACATTTTCATCAGATACGCAATAATCATAATGCTATATTGAAACTGAAACATCTTTATTCAAATTTACTAAAACAAATGGTGCATAACTACCTTCGATGTATAAAAATCATCATCATCATCATCATAATCATCATTAGTCCTTTATCGGCTATCATTGGGCATAGATCTTCATCAGGATCCGCCACAATTCTTTATCATAAGTGTTGTGGTGCCATTTTTTTCTGAATTTGTCAAGTTCCTCTCTCCATCTTGCATTCAGCTGGCTTCGGTTTTGCATGTGATCTCTGGGGATCCATGTTGTGAATCATGATGTCTATCGGTTGTCTGCCATTCTTGCAACATGGCCTGCCTATTGTCATTTAAGTTTTTTAATAGATTCTATGATGTCTCGGACTCTCGATGTCTTCCTGATATACTGTGCTGTCTTGTGATCTCTCCATGTGAGGTTGAGTATGATCCTCTCTCATGCTTCTCAGTTTGCAGGTCTATCTCTTGGTTAAGTTCCATGTTTCAGCTCCATAAGTGACTAACAGGAGGATGCATTGGTTGTATACTCTTCTTTTCAATTCATTTTTATTTTGTCAATAATATCAATATCTCTGCTGCTACTGGTATTCAAACAATTTCAAAAATACAAAATATTCTGACTTCCATGAATAAACTGAAAACTAATCTAAAAGAAATTTTTTATACCATGGGGCTTATTTTTTAAATTTTGGAATGGATGCAAAAAAAAGTTTTGATTATATACATTTTGATTAAACTTTTATACAGTCATCAATTGACGAAAGTTTTGCCAAGTTTTGATCAAACCAATGAATTTTTGTATTGTATTTTAACATGGATTTCTCTCTCATTGTATTTCTAATTTATGATCTTTTGTTCATAATCAAATGATTATATTTTCATTTAAAGCATCTGTCTTGCTTGTATTTCATTTGCTTGTAGTCTATTGTCATATTTGACTTTGCTTCTTAAATTTAACAACACAAAATCCTCTAACAATGAAAATAAATAAAATTAGTATCTCTTCATAAGTTTCTTTAATTTACTGACACCAGATCTCAAGATTTAGTGATAAAAGGTTACCCGGCTATGAACTGTCTAGTTATCAACTGTTTGCTATGAAATGTGTATCGCTATCAATTGTGGATTATTAATTGGTGACTATGAATGTTCCAGTCGATTCATACTGCACATTTTACAACTGGTAAGATTCTCCCAAACTGGCCCAGTTGTAGAGCATTGCTATGACTTCTGTAAGGAAGTAACCCTACCTGAAACTCGACCCTTAAATAGAGATATTTTACTCACACACGCAAAAGAACACACATATACACAAAACCATACAAATACATACATACACACACACATGCACATACATAAACGACATACAAATGCACACAAACATGCACCAGGGTAAAGAAATGCACAGACACATATACAAAGACACACACATGCATACAAAGGCATGCAAATGCACACAAACATACACAGAAAAAATACATAAGAATGCAAGCATACATATATATGCACACATATATATATATATATACAGATACACACACACATACACACATACACACGCAAAGACGTACATTCTACTGACCTAACACTTATTTTCTCTTTGAAGAAATTTCTCATTATTTTTGCCATCTTTGCAACTGACAAAAAATAATTTGTATCGAAACAAAAAGACTTCTGTTTTGTTCATTCTTGTTTTAACTATTCATAACAATATAACTTAATTAGTGTGATTGTGCATACGCTGTAAGCACACAATTGCTCTTCTATACATTAGGAACCGTGAACCAAAACTGTCAATGTAGGTTTCTTCAGTTTTTAAGTGGATCTGACTGCCTACATATATATATCATGCCTACAGTGGAGCTAGAGGACTGAAAATTTAAACATTTACTCCTGATTATGTCTAGAAAAGATGTTTTTTCGTTTTTTGAAAATTTCCCACCTCTCAAACTAGATTCATAGTGGGGGCTTCAATTTGCAATATAAGTTTATGCTAGATTGGTCCCTTTGTGTCTTGCAGCATTCACACTTGTTTTTTTAATTCAGAATTTTTTAGTGATCAGTGCCCGACAAAAGGTGAGAGAAGTAACTTATTCATTGATGACCTTTTTTTTTCCAAATTCTCAATTGATCACCCCCAATACAGCATGTTACGAGATGTTGGTCATGTGACAGTTTCTATCGAGTGACTGGCTAGACCTGTTTCTGAATTATTGTCAAATTCCAGTTCAAGTTGGAATTGCTTTTATTTTTTCCCGCATACCAAGAACAATCCTCACCAAATTTAAGGGAGAAAACTCGTCATTGTTTGTATACATAAAATCAACATTTCTCTTCTGTGATTTGAAATCATGTTCAAATGATTGTGAGGTGGTTGTCTCATTGACTGAGCCAAACAAACAAATCTTATATAACTTTGAATTTGTATATTATGTATACAATACAAAAGTTGCAGTAATCATCTTCACTTGGAATAGATCTAGGAGTAGAGTTTGACCCTGCAGCAATCAGACTTGTTATTCTTTTTATTTTTATTCTGTTCATTTTTGGCACAATTTCAGTTTTTTGAGATACCGATGCCATTTCAGCACTAATTGGTTGTCTTAATGCTATGTATTGCACTTACAAATAGTTTTGAAAAAATTCATTTTTTATAGTTTTAGAAGGAAGTTTAATTCACAATGCAATTATAATGCTAAACAATGCAATGCAGCTTAATGTTTATCAATATTGTTTTTTTCTCTTTAGGGTAATAAGTTGTAAAGATCAAGTCAAAGAGTAAAGATTAAAAAATACAAGATTGTAGATATTGAAGAGCCAAGCTCCTCCAAGGAAGCCAAAAATCCAACTGACTGAATGTATAGTTTGCTAGAAAGAAACTTCAGAGTCACTGCAATGTCCTACAAAATCTGAAAGAAATGATGGTGTGGACACTAATATGCTGCTGAAAATCTGCTGAAATTTAAGGAATTTGATGCTATCCCTAAAGGTTTGAAAATAGAACACTTACAAATACATGTACAGACTTAGCAGACTAATTACAGAATAGTGCTGTATGGCATAAGCCATCTAAAGTTAGAAACATGTTTGTGCAAACCGATGTCTCTTCTTTGGAGTCCTGTGAGAACAGAGGCTGTTTGAAGACAGTACTGTGCTGCTGCTGGTTAGGAATTTTTCATCATATGATGACATTCAGGGCTTCTCATTGGTTAGATTTTACTGAATTTTGACCAATGGACAACAAGCTTGCCTGTAAACCCTGAGCCCTAAAGGAAAGCCAGATGAATAACAGAAATAATGAGAAAGGTATTGAAATAAATGCTAACAGAACATAAACAGCTCCCATTAGATTTTGAATTGTTGAGTAACACTGAACAAAAGTCATCTTGACGGCTTTTCCTCCTGAAACAATTTTTGCTTTTGACATTTTATCCAAGAGGTTTTTCACTGTCCATTTTAACAGAATAGCATTTTTACAAGCATTCTGATTATTATTGGGTGTGTCTTACAATGTTTTGATTTGAATGTTTTCATTGGATAAAGCAAACTTTTTGAGAAAACAATCTTAAAATGTTTCAGGTATTTAGACTAGAAGAATTTTATTTTATTAGATACAGCTTCAAAAAGCAGAATTTTTTGTTTCTAGCTATTTTGATAGTGAGGTTATAAATCATTGTATTTTCATGGTTGTTTTTTAAAGCAGTCCTCACTTTATTCCTGGTGGATGATGAAAGGGGGAGACATCTCTATTTGATAGAATTATAGCCTGTAGGTTACAGTGGTCTTGTGAGAAATGCACTTGTTTTGGGGAGAGAAATCCTTCTGGTTGGAGAAAGAAAGAAAAAGAGAGAAACAGAAAGAGTGATGAAGAAAGAGAGGAGGAGAAAAGCAGAAAGAGAACGAAAGAAAGAATTAGAGAAAGCAGGTGACAGATAGAAATGAGGAGAAAAGAGAAGAAGGAGACAAAGAGAAGAATGAGAGAAAAAAGAAAAAAGAGAGGGAGAGAAAGACTAAAAGGAAGATAGAGAGAAGAAAAGAAAGACTGAGAGAAAATAGAAAGAGAAGGTGGAAGGTGAGGATCGAGTATGATGAAGAAAGATGAAAGAAGTAAAAAAAATTGCCTAAAAATGTTTAGTACGTAATTGTTTCAGTTCATTTGCTTCCATTATGACTTTAATTATTTGATTGTTTCTCCCCTGCAGAGACAAAAGAGCAAAAATATTATGTGACCAACATCTTTTGACAGCATGCCATTTTGGGGGTGATCAATGAATAAGTTACATCTCTCGACTTCTTTTGGGCAGTGGTCACTAGAAAAAAAATCTGAATCTTCAAAAAAAAAACCGTGACGCAAGTTAAGGGATCAATTTAGCTTAAACTTTTATTGCAAATTGATCCCCCCACTATAAACCTATTTTATGTGGGGAATTTACAAAAAAAAAGTTTTTTTTTCTTGACATGATAACGAGTAAATGTTGAAATTTTCTGCTCCTCCACATGTATGCATGACACATACAAACATAGACAGACAGCCAGCCAGACAGCCAGCCAGCCAGCCAGACCAATTTGAAAACTGAAGAAATTCTGTAATCAGAATTTATCTGTATTAATCTATCATAAACATTCTTTAAAATATCAATATTTTGTGCTAAAGTATTCCCCCTTGCCTTGAGGTCCCCCTCAAAATCATAGGCCCATACGAGAGGTGGGGGGGGATTTTCTTTGTTTATTGTTTTGACTGATTAGTGACAGATTAAATCTAATCATTAACCCATTTGAATTTGGAAATTTCAGACCCATGACATGCATCCCCTAGCACTTGGCAACTTGGGCAACTGCCCATGTTGCCAATACCTTGTATATAAAGTGTAGAAAGTACTGCAACTCTTCTTGTTTTTTTTTAGAAACTGGCTTGGACAATTTGCCATGCACAGATACTAAACACTAATCCTGTACAAGCTTCAAAATGAACAAGTTGGTTTGGGACTGAGGAAATAACAGCAGTTCGATGAAACAGATATAAGAATGTTAAGAAGACAAAACAGCTGACCACTACTTTCGATTATGAATAATCGTCTCTGAAGAGAGTCACACAGCTGATCGCATCAATCACAAGGGTGATGACGACAATAACAGCCAGACTGCCATTGACAATTCCTGCAGAGAAGAAGAAGAAGAAGAAGGAGAAGAAGAAGAGAGCAAAAAGCTCTGCCCTTTTCTTTTCTTTTATCAGTTTGTGCTTCACCGATACAACACCTTCTGCGCACAAAAGATCTGATATTGGAATGGTGCTAATTCCAGCAATGGGTCTCTCCTCAGAAATTCTAAGCACAAAAGTGCCGCTACCGAAGATTCACAATCGATTATGCTTAAATATCATTGTCAAAGATCAATAGTGTATAATGAACATCCATTGCGAAAGGAAGGAGACTTTTGCTGAGAAGCAGAAGATGAAAGGATCCAACTGCTCTTTTTTCTTGGAGACCATCAACCAATACTGTCAACATAGGTTGTTTCAGTTTTCAAGTTGGTCTGGCTAGTCAGCTGGCTCTGTATGTATGTGTCATGTCTACGGGCTGCACCAGTTTAATAATGGTTGATTGATAATGACTAACTTACAGAGACAGAACCATTTCTTTTTAGAAACCATTAACTAAAACTGTCAACATAGATTTCTTCAGTTTTTAAGCTGGTCTGGCTGACTATATAAGCATGTATCACACATACTGGCTGTACCAATAGAGATAAAAGACTGAAAATTCAAACATTTACTCCTTATATCTTGAAAAAAAAACGTTTTTTCAACCACCCCTTCCTATAGGTTTTATTGTGAGGGTTCAATTTGCAATGCAAGTATATGCTAAATATATCCCTTAGTTTGTGTCCAGCAGCATCCATAATAGTTTTTTGAAAATTTAAACTTTTTTAGTGATCACTGGCCAACAAAAGTTGAGAGTTTTAACTCATTCATTGATCATCCTTTTTACCAATTTTTTAATTGATCATCCTAACATAGCATGCAGCTAAGAGGCATTGGTTGCATGACAGTTTCTATTGAGTGACTAACCCAACCGGTTCTACATTTTTTGCAATTTTCATCTTGATAGCAAGGATGAGGCTAACACAATAGTTCTAATGCTTAACGCTGCATTATCAACTCGGCCAGAACAGAGGTCAGGTGATCAATTAAAAAACTAAAGAAGAGGCAATCAATGAATAAGTTACTTCTCTCATCTTTTGTTGGGCACTGATCACTAAAAAAGTCTGAATTTTTAAAGATATTCTAGATATAAAAAGGATTAAATGTTCAAAATTTCAGTAGCCTGTACATGTGATATATATATGTATATATACACACACATGGCTGGCCAATTTCTTCAAGTTCCTCATTATCAATCAACTTCTATTTTTCTCAGGGTTTTTAAACTTCAAAGACTTTTTTTAATAGCTTTTCTGTCGGGCAATGCCTGTACAAAGCTGTAATAGGCACTCTAGCTGCATTAGTGCAGCCCGTATGCATGATACATACATACATACATACTTACATAGCCAGCCAGCCATCCAGACTGGCTTAAAAACTGAAGCAACCTATGCTGACACTGTAGGTGACAGTTATTGCGGACAGTTTCTAATAAATAGATATGGAAAGACTGAGATTTTTGGGAGGACAATTTGATCTCTTCTTTTCATCTCCGATGTAGTCATGATATTTCAGACGATTCATTTCTACGACTCTTTTCAGGTGTAAAGTGTGATATCTGTGAGGAAAGAGAGTCTTTACTATCGGTCTCTTTTTCCGGTTATTCAAAACAACAAAACAAAAAAAAAAAAAAAATTGGTATATCAATGACTCTCCTCAAAGTTATAGACAAAACAGATTGAGATAGGTAGATAGATAGATTTTGTATTTATTCATGCAAGAGATTTATTTGTCACTCCAAAAGGAAAAATACAATATATAGTCTTCATAGTGTGATGTACCTACACTCAACTCACTCATATGAAGAGTTATCCTGAAATTGCACGATTCCTTTGATTATTTCTGCAGACTTCAAGACATGCCCTTGACACTGCCCCTCTTTATACAAAGGAGGACTACCCTAGAAGACAAGCCCAGTCTTCAATACTTATCATGGTTGGTTTACAGTCACAAGTTGCAGGAAACCCTTCAAGATGAAAGTAATTTATTGGTGAGTAGGCATGAAATTTTGCAGTAAAATCTGAAACCAAAAGTAAGTTATGATAAGTGTCGGAATCCCCTTGGGATATTGATTGTCTGCCTCTTCTACTGAAACAGAGTATTTAGCTTTTTTGCACTACCTAACCTAAGGATTGAACCCATGACTACCAGGCAAGTGACTTGATATGCTTAACTAATGCTTTTACCCACTAAACCATGTGTCCTGTAAATTAGGGTAGAATGAAAATTTGTAATTCTACAAAAACAAAGAATAACGCTATCCTGAATTTTTTTTCACTTTTGTTGGCCTTTTAAGGTTTGCATTTGGACATAGGCTTTCCCTAAATAAGGTGGGGATGGGGGTCAAGAGCTTTAAGCTGCAATGCTGGCCTTGCGGTGTTGCTATGGGGCAAGGAGATGGATTCATGCCTTTCTATTGTATACTTCTGCTGATGTATACTGGGTTTAATATTGGTAGTTAACACACTATCTTATGACAGACATGTTAACAAGTTCGATTTAAAATCACATTTTCAAGAGTTAAATACAGTCAGTTTTCACTTGTTAACACACAGTCGATAGAGTTCACAAGTTCCACACCTCAAAGGGAATACTGTCTGAGTGTCAGGATTCGGCATAATTCTTCCACTCACTATTTTACACTGGTTATTTATATCCTGTGTTATTACACAACTTTTCGGGCTGATCCATTTTGAGAGTAAGGGGTAATACCCAACACCTTCCCCAGAGCATTAGTGTAAAGTGAACATCAAATGAACACAAACCGCCTCAACCTGAGTTTGAACCTAAATTGTTAATCCTATTCTCTATGGCGTTAATCACTCAGACCACTCTTCACCTCTTGATCCAGAATTACATATGTTTAAAGACTCTTATGCAATATGTCAACATTTGATGAGTGACCTGACTTTGACATCTTCGTGCAAATTAATAAAACATACTTTATTGTTCCATTGATATCCATCAGCATATGGTTGACAGATCAGCAGATCCCACACTTCCACCATATGCAAGCTATCAAAAATAATGTAGGTCTTCATGGGTGGTTTTCAAAGCTGAACGAAATACGTGGGTGTGGGGATATCCAGGTGGGTAATTGTTAAAAAGTGACAGAGACTCACAAGTGCATGTTGGAAGATGGGGTTGGTCATAAACTGTTTTTATTGAGGATGTTGAGCATTTCAAAACATTTTCTGAAGAAAAATGGTAAAAAATATGAACAAGGAACAATGAAATTGAAATATATCCTAAAAGAATTTTGTTCTTTTTCATAGTAACACAAAAGCAATTGACAATGTCCAGATCGAGGGTAAGTTGGTGATGAAAGAATAGGCGTGTTAGAATATATCTTTTCTCTCTCTCACTATATATATATATATATATATATATATATATAAGAGAGAGAGAGAGAGAGAGACTCACACTAGATGAGGTACTTGGTGCTACCCATGAAAAAAAAATTTCAAATCAGACAACATTGAGAGGCAAATGATATTTTATAGAGATTTCATAAAAACTCTAGGCAGACATATGGTACTCATAAGCACTGACAGAAAAAGAAATTTATGTCCAAGGTCTCCGATGACAAATGGAAAGGATGTAGTGTAGCATCATGGTTAAATTGTAGATAAAACCCCCTCTTAGAAAACCTTTGAATATTTCCTTTCTAAAACCTGACAATTTTCCAAACGGTTTGAAGGTCTAATAAATTGGAATCACATGAAACTTTTTAAAAAAATAGATAAATAAAAAAAAAAAAATTAATTCTTTACGTAATGTAGACACAGCAATTATTGGATTAGCAGTGACAGAAAAAAAAATCTGAGACACAGTTTACCAATGATGAATGGAATGTGAGGGTCCGATTTAGAATTATAACTACACTGTAAATAGAACATCCCCTCGAAAAACTGAAAAAATATTTTATCAAAACTGACAAATTTTTGTGAAGTTTGAAGGACAAATAGTTTTAAAGCATAGAAAATTGAAAGGGGAAAAAATTTTCTCATTCGGGGTTTGAAGTTCATCAACCATTTTTATTTTCAGAGGCCAACAACTCAGCTATTCAACTGCCATGACTTAGATATGACAAATTGCAGCCCAAAAAGAAAATTTCCCATATGTGAGTACACTCAACTAAATAAAGAACAAAATCATCTCCATAAGATGCCAATTCAAAATACATATATAGTTTGATTTCATGGATCTAACTTATAAATAGTTTTTGAGAAAATCCGTGATGAAAAAAAAAAAAAAAAAAAATTGACTGACTTGTTTTCCAAGAGCATGAATGCAGACCCCATAAAAATCAACAAACTTGTTTTTGTAAAATTCAACTGTAAAATGCGTGCTGTAGGCAAATTGTGACCGGCTGATTTTGGATATGTCTAAAGTGAGGGTTCATTTTAGTATCATAACTACATTGTCAATAGAATCTCCCCTCTAAAATTTGAAAAAAAGTTTGAGGTTAGAAGGTCAAATAGTTTGAAAGTATATACAATTGAAAAAAGACTTTCTCAGTCGAAGTTCAAATTTGTTCCACCACTCATATTTTCTGTGGCCCTAATCACTCGTCAAAAGAATTGCCGTGACTTAGGAACTACAAATTGCTGCTCGAAAAGGAATTTTTTTTAAAAAGCATTGACCCGCCTCACGTGAGTAGGTTCAAACACATGAAAAAATATCCCCAGGTGAGGCTGATTCAAAATAAGCATACAGTTTAATTTCATAACCTAGATAATTTTTGTGAATATTTTTTGACAGACTTGTATGGTAAAGATAATATAAGACATGCTCCTGTTTCCGTTCTGTGATGCACAGTTACCAACATCTCAAGATTACACACATACACATCATATATATATATATGTATATTATTGTGTCATCCACAGACAGCTGTTTCATTGTATTACAACTCTTCAGTGTGGCTATAGACTATCCATTATCCCATCCAGTACCACGAGGTAGGATTGAAACCTTAACTTCAGACCCAGAGGCTGGCATCTTACCTCTGCCCTATGCAGAACTGAAGGGTTGAATTTAATATTAATATTCATTCATGCATATATATTCCCCGTCAACCAGAGTGCTTCATTCCATGTTGGAAGAGCATTATATATATATATGTATACATACATACATAAGTACTTTATAATATAGATATCTTGATTGCCAAGTTACATCAAAGCAACACAACCTGTTCTCGAGACATTCAAAATGGTTGGATACCAACTGTCTATGGTATTCTTCAATTTCATCCCATTCCAAAGATGCATGTATGGAAAGGAATCTGAATTTGGAGCCCTAATTTTCGATAAGAGATCTATAATCTTTAATTTTTTAATTTATTTTCAATAGATTTGCTGATCAAAGAAAAAATTCAAACTTAAGTAAAAATAGTAAAATAGAAAACATTGTCAATTGTTAAGTTTTAAATGATTTGACTTTTTGTTTTTTTTTTCATAAAAGGTGTTGATATTCTGCTCAGTGTATCATGCATTTAAGTCTTGTGACCTCTAGATGAGACAAATTTTTTTTTGCTCATAACTACATAGGTATAGAATCAAATGACCATTTGCATATGTTAACCCCTAAAAATTCAGTTCATGCCTTTATCTAGCCCCCAAATAAGATAGCATCACTCCCATCAAACTGACAAGTTCAAGGAGTCCAAATCAGTAATTCCTGAAGTGGGTGCTACGACCCTCCTTGGGAGGGCTAGAAGGCAAGGGGTCAAAATCGGATGCTGGATTGAATCAATTCAGACTTGGGGCACTGTTGAAATACATGCTCTTGAATAGAGTGGCAGTTTGAAAAAGTTAAAGAAACTGGACCGATGCAACCTTTTTGTTGGTTGGGTTGGAGGGGTGTTATCCTAAAAACTGACATATATGCAGACATGACTTCCTAAGCTCCCTTCATTCATGATCTCTTTTGATGAGACAATTCTTTTTTAAGGAGTTTTTAGTCGTAATTTAACAGTAACCAAACATACAAACAAAGACCAAAAATGTCAAAACTTGCAACATATCTATAATAAGTTTTGTGATGATCATAACGAAAAAAAATTTACTAAAGCGTATCAAGAATCAAAATTATTTGAAAAAAAAAATAATAAATAAAGGGAAGAAGAAGAAGAAATTAGTGAATAGCATTGCATCATTTTATGATAATCACCAGAGGGAGAAAATTCTGGTATAAAAATAAAAAGGATAAATGAGAAAAAAAAAAAAAAAAAAAAAATCACTGGTTACAAGATTAGTCTTGAAAAATATTTTCAAATCTTTATGCAACTGCTGGAGGGGTCCTGACCGCTACTTTGAGAAGCCCTTTACTAGCACTTACCATATTCTTCAGTTCCATACACATCTCCACAGGGCCAGCCCAAGTAGAATTTGATCTCCCCAAATCATTCTTGGGGGGCTCTGTAGGGGTCCACAGGACCCTAAGCAGCTGCTGGGTACACTTCTGCCTCAGGTCAGCGCGACATCTCGATCACAAAATGAATTGGATTTCAAAAAACAAAAACACAATTTTACACCATTTTATAACAATTTTATTGGTCAAAATAGTTAACTGATAAAGTACAATCTAGTATTCATACATATATATTGACTTATATACACAAGAAAGTCAGTTAATAAGAACAGAGAATCTGTCACAGTTGGAATTAATGTACAAATAGAAGTTCAAATAAAATAAATAGTGTAGAGTTTTCTTCTCAGTGAGGGGGAGGGAGGTCTGTTGATCCATAACTTTTCTTCTCTTCAAAAAGTATAAAATAAAGAAAGGGGCTGATGAAGGATTAATCCAGGGAGAAATGGACTTCTAAAAAGGTTCCATTGTATGAAAGAGAAGCATTGGGAGAAATAGCATAGGAAAGGATAAAAGTTTAAACTAAGGATAATCTACATATGTAAAATGCTATATATATATATATATATATATATATATGTGTGTGTGTGTGTGTTGTGAAAATGGATAAGGTTTATCTGACATAATGGTGAATCTAAAAAACAATATGGAAACTCTGAAATTGGGAGAAAGGTGTTTGCTTTTGTGACAAGTTTGCAGAAGATAGAAAGATGAAAAATAGCTAAAAACAGATACAATATCTACTTGTATAGAATCTGTTAAAAATGATGGGATTATTTAACTACAGATCAGCACTTCTGCTTAAGATCTGTACGATGAGTATCTGTATATTCAGCCTAAGATTAAGGTGTTGCTTTCCAGCATTTCTGCCTAGGATCAGAATGTAGTATCTGTATGCACATTGAAAAGTGTTACACACACAATAATTAGTGATAAGTAAAATGAATAAAATTCAATTGTTTGAAGAACATTTATTGATTATTTACTATTGTTGGAAAAAAAATTGTCAAGTATCGATCCTGGGAGGGTTTTTTATTTTTTTTAATTAAATTCTAGTGAAATATGTCACCTCACCCGCTGTTAAGGCTTCTATACACTGTCAATATCAAGGTGTGATGTCATGTTGGCAAAATATCTTGTCAGCCACTCGATGACAATTATCACTTTCACCAACTTCATCACCATTTACAAATTGTCTTCAATCCCGATCCAATTTATTGATTAAAAAAAAAAAAAAAAAAAAAAAAAAACCCAAAGAAAACAAGAAATTTCTCACAAGATATCAGTCACTTCCAAGTGCTGAAAGGGAAAAAAAGGTCTCTAAAAAGAATTATAACGACTCAAGAAATGGAACCCTGCTACAAAAGAAATGCTTGAAGAGACTGAAAATCTTAAATTTTTAAAAGTAAAAAAAAAAAAAAAAAAAAAAAAAAACTAAAGCTAAGGTTTTGTTATGTTAATATAAAGGAAGAAGAAAGAAAAAAGTTTTGGAAAAACTTTCAATCATGCTGAGAATTTTTTAGGCTTTACTCATTATCTGACTAGCAGACTGACCAAATTGTGTGTTTGTGTGTGTGTATTATGTACGAATGAAACATTAGATACATGGGTTATAAATGTATATCTTCATTATATATTGTATAAATAAGCACAGACATGCAATGCTTGAGGACAACTTCAAATGTTTCAATATACTTTTGTAATAAATGTCAAATGACCAGTAGAAAAAACAAAAACTGAAGCATTGGGCTGATAACATTGGCATCGAGCCTTTGATGATAAAAAGTTTAGAATGAAAAGTTCAGAAGAAAAAACAGGGACTAAGGACAAATGTGAGGGTGTGTTACGGAGAAAATGCTCACAAACACATTCAGAGTTTTCTATAATTTGGAGAAGAGTCATTAACATTCAAACGTTTCTTCGGACAATCCAATCTCTCTTTCCCTTTCTTTTGATATTAATACAACCTTTTCATCCGAATCATTCTACAGCCTTTTTGGGGTGTATTATCAAGTCTGCGTATATGAAACATATCTACATGAGTGGCGAAGCATATATCAATATGATACAAGGTACACATACGTGTATGATAAAAGACATATATGTCTCCATGATGTTACAGATTACACCTGAAGGTAGCCTTAGAATGATTCGGCTGAAGCATTGTGTTGACATCAAAGATGAGAAGAGATTGGATTGTCTGGAACAGAGAAAGAATTAAAACATTCAGAGCTTTCATTCTTTGAGAAGAGGTATTATCATGATTATCCAGCACTATATTCAGACAAGTGTCCTCATCTTGCTTGGTATTGCCACACCATTTCGGATGCTGTACCCTCCATTCTTCAGATGTTTGTCATAGTTGGTAACCTTCGGGGAAGAAGGTCAGTAGATACAGTGGCCAAAACGTTATGACGATAACAACAAAGATGAGGACATAAGTCCAAATGAATCTGAGAATAATGTTGCTAATTCCTCATCACAGAAATTCAGAATAAAAGTTTTGAATGTTTTTCTAAGCATAAATCAATGAATCAAAAGTCTTTTACTGTTAAAGACATAAAACAATTTATCTTTATTTCTCAGGATATTAGGAGGCACTTAATGGTTTTTCAGTGAATATTGGTTACATGATCTATACAGGGTGGTCACAGGATCAGACAACTCTGATTGAATAAGGCAAGAAGGGTATCAGAAATGGTTCAGTTAATGTTAAGGGTTTGAATAAGTTGTAGGTTTGTTTTGAAGGAGGATGAAGAAAATAAGTATTTCACCTTTGTTTGGTGATTAAAAAAAACAAAAAAAACTTTATAACAATTCAAAATAAACCAAAATTACAATTTTTTTTCAGAACTCACATTAATCAAAATGTTATTGATAAAAAAAAAAAAGCAAAAAGATTTTTTTGCAATAAAGTAACATTCAGTTGCCCCCTCTGATTAGACAACTTTAAAAAAACAAAACAAAAAAAAAACAATGAGGGCAACAAACATAGATAAAATATTTGGGTAGGGGAGGTGAACCTTTTTGTCCAACATTAGTGATTAACTTGAAAATGAAAATAAAAAAAATAAAAAGATCCCCTACATGCCCGTGGGAATTTTTAAGCAGCAGATAATCATTTTTAATATATTTGTATTTTACAAAATATTTTATGGAGAAAAAAAAAAAAAATGCCTGAAAGCATTCTTAAAGAAGTTTGTTTAGACAATTGATAACTTAGGAGACAGCTGATGAATTAGAGGTTGCCAATTTTTTTAAAAATTAACTCACTAATAAAAAAAAAATTGTATATCCCACGTTCACGAGCTAATAAGATGTTGTTACATGCTATAGGTTTGCTACCCCTGAATTAAGGGTGTATCAAAAGTATTTTTGCTTTTCAGAGACCTTTACTCCAAAGCTCATTAATATACATATCTACAGATTATGACTATACAATATTATCAATATCGTTATTAAATATATCATACCAGTATCAGTACTAATCAGCTGTACCTTTCGTTTCAAATGTTGTAATGGTGGATACAAGTATTGAGATTCTGGCATCATTTTAAATTAGGTCTCAGAACCACTAGAGCTACTTGCAGAATTCAGAGAATCGGAAGGTATGAAAGGATATATGACCATACGGCCTAAAACCGGTTTAAGTGATTCAAGAGTGGTGACTTGTCCTTTGAAATGAAGTTCAAGAAGTTGTCAATCATGATGGTTTAAAAACACAATATTAGAGGAGAACCTGACCATCGGCACTTGGAAACTTCCACAAGAACTGGGATCATCAAAAACGTAATGCATGTAGTGTATGACGTAAGCTTCAATAAACAAAGGTTTGTAAAAAATGAAAATACTTTTGATCCACCTAAATATTTTGATCGGTAATGATAAAAAAAAAAAGAAAAAAATTTAAATTAAAAAAAAAAAAAACTGATAAAATAAACACACAGAGATAAAACAAGGTAATTGTGAAATGAAAAATAATAAATATTTGAAGAGGTCGTCAGATGACTGGAGTTTTTTCTCTCTTTCAAGTGGTTGGCAGGGAAGGAAAAGAGAAGCTAAGCAAATAGTTACAAGGAGCAATAAATTGTCAGATCAACCACAGAAAATGCATAAAAGAGATGTAGGTATGTGACAAGACAAACACTGACTGAGAGTCAATGTTTGCTTAAGACCTTGCCAGGGCAGGCATAAAAGGGGAAGGAGATGGAAAGAAAAAGAAAATAATCACAGGTTTGGTTAGTCACACAATAGAAACCGTCAGGTGACCAATGTCTTTTGGTAGCATGCAGTGTTGTGGGTGATCAATTAAAAAAATTGGAAAGAAGCATGATCAATGAATACGTTACTTCTACCATCTCTTGTTGGGTAGTGATCACTACAAAAGTTTAAATCTAAAAATGAATAAAAAAAAAACAAAAAACAAATGTGAATGCTGCTGAACAGTAACTAAAAGATCAATTTGACCTAAACTTACATTTTTAATTGAATACCCTACTGAAATACTGGGCCCCGTGGGGGGGGGGGGGCAAAGAAATGCTTTAATTTTCAAACCTCTAGCTCCATCGGTGTGGCCTCTACGTGTGATATATAGCCAGCCAGCTTGAAAACTAAAGATACCTATATCGACAGTTTCTAAAATGAATACATTCAAGGTAAGTTATTTATTTTGGCACACAGTGCACAGGCAGAACAACTATGGACACCTGCAGAGAATGTGAAAATAAATCAAATACTGTACTGATATTTTAAAGGAGAACCTGACTATAAGTACCTGCCTACCTTAGTTTAGTACAAGGCTACAAATAAGAAGCACTCATTGAGAATCAAGCTCACAGATTGTATACCCAATTTCACAGTGTCAAACTAAGGCTACAAGTGTGAAGAACTCTTGAGGATTGAACATACCACACAGTAGTAATGGTCTGCTTGATGAGCTTGTTGACCATCACTACATGATGAGGCGCTCAGGAGGACTTGACCATATTTATTGTATCTACTTGTGTATAAGTCAGTATTTCAAGACCAGATTTTTGGGCCTAATATCAAAAGGAAGAGACGGATTATACATGGGCCATGGTTTTGTTAATTTGGTATCTATGCACAATGGGAAGGGCAAAGAGCAATTCTTTACTTTAAAATATTCACTAGTTACTACCAATGAATGATGGAGATAAAACCATGAACAAATTTCCAAGTTATCATGTGTTGATTTGGTAATCTACATTCAAGTTCTTAGTGCAAGCTAGTTTAAGTCATGTATGGAATGAGAGAGCAACAGAAAATAATCACCTCCAGGTACTTAGACTCATATAATTGTTTATACAGACACAGAACTAGTTATTAGGTAATAGAGATTTTGAGGGCTTTTTTTCATCAGATAAAGTATTGTAAATAATTATTCATTTTTTTGCAACTGTTTACCTTCTAGTTGTTGCTTTTTATTGCAACTAAATCCAGGCAGGCTTCCCTTCAGCAGCGAGTAGATAAATTAACAATGCAGATTGGAATAGAGAATGAGTTCCAGGTGAGAATCTAACTCACAATCCTCTATTCTAGAATGTGACTCGCTTGAGTTCCAATAAAAAGCGTTAAGCAAGCCACACTCCTGCATAGCGGGTTGGGAGTTTGATTTTCACCCGAAACCTTATCTCTATTCCAATCCGATGTTTATTTATTTACTCAATGCTGAAGGGAACCCATCCTGAATTTAGTTGTGATAAAAAGCAACAATTTTTAAAATGAAGGTAAATAGCAGCAAAAAAATTAGTAATAACGATAGGTGTTAGGTGTTAGTACTGCTGCCAGAAGCCCATAGAAGTCAAATACATGATAATTAAGAGGACAATATAAAACATGCATTAACACGTTTTCCATGGAATCAAAAGTTATGCAGTGCCTTCAGTAGATGAGGCTCAATTAATTTACTAATGGTTGTAGAGTGATGACCAAAGCAGTTGCGATGAAATACAACTGATATTAAGATGAAAGAAATACTAAAAAATTAATAATGGACAACAATGCTTCATTTAATGAAAGAATAAATCAGAACAAGTCTGGTTAGTAACTAAATAGAAACCATCACATGAACGTCTTTAGGGCAACAAGCCATGTTGAGGGTGATCAATTATAAATTAGAAAAGGGGGATGATCAATAAATAAATTACATCTCTTGCCTTTTGTTGGGCAGTAATCATTAAAAAAAGTCTGGATTTTCAGAAACAAATGTGAATGCTGCTTAACATAAACCAAAAGGACCAATTTATATTAGATTTACATTACAAATTGAACCACCACCCCACTATGGGAGGGTGATTTTACAAAAAAAAAAAAAAAAAAAAAAATTGGATATAAGGAGTTAATGTTTAAATTTTCTGACCTCTATCTCCATTGGCGTGGCCTGTATGCGTCATACATACATACCTAGCCAAACCAACTTAAAAACTGAAGACACCTATGTTGACAGTTTTCAACAAAGAAAAGACAAGCTAAAAAAAATTTAGACAACATTGTCTACTTTCATTTGAAAAAAAAAAAAAAAAAAAAAAACCTACTAGTCACCAGTGAAGTATCTGATTTATGTACATCAATATATTTGATAGAATACGTTCCAATGATCAACTAATAATGTCACCCACAATATAAGAAAAGAAAAAAAAAAAAAAAAAAAATAGAAATACAGAAACCTAAAAACACGGGTATGAATTAGAACTGAGATTTCCAAACTCATGTCACAACCCAAATGAGAGATGCGAAGATGCTCCTCTGGGTCATAAGATTGTTAGGAAAAAAAATAAGAGAAATAAAATTTTTTAAAAAATGAAAAAATGTTGAAAAAAGAACATTAGAACTGAGAATTGGTGCTATCATAATTTTGGAATAAAAGCATCATTGAGACTTTGGAACAGGATAATAAATGTAAATAATAAAGCTGCAACAAATTTATGAAAACTCCTGACATATTCCAGTCACATCAAATGCTGCCACTTGATTATTGAATTGAAGTAAAATTCAGATATATTGGATAAAACTAAATGAAAAAACACTGAAATTATGTTTCCGTCCCGAGGGTTGCCAAGCCGAAAAATTTTTTTGTTCAGGGTCACAGCCAAAAACGTTTGGGAGACACTGCATTAGAAGAATATAAAGCTCAAAAGAAGCAATGAAACAAAAAAAAAAAAAAAAAAAGCTCAAAAGAAGCAACGAAACAAAAAAAAGCTCAAAAGCAATGAAACAAAAAAAAGCTCAAAAGTAGTGATGAAACAAAAAAAAGCTCAAAAGCAATGAAACAAAAAAAAGCTCAAAAGTAGTGATGAAACAAAAAAAAAGCTCAAAAGAAGCAATGAAACAAAAAAAAGCTCAAAAGAAGCAATGAAACAAAGATGGTTTAAATAAACCTTATTGTCCCAGACTTCAACTTCAAATAAATAAAATTTGCTGAATTATCTTAAAATTTCAGCAAGGCTGCTTATTTTTTTTGCTTAACTTAACAAAAGACAAAAATAATAGTCATGAAAAATATCAAGAAATAAAACATTCAAGGACAAAAAGTGTAATGCAAACAAATATTCCTTCAGGTTGTGTATTGTAATTTTGAACATTAGATAAACAGACTATAAAATGTCTGAGGCTTGCCCAAGGTCTATGCAGTTGCCCCGAGCTTGTATGAAAGTGATTAGTATAAAAACAAGATGTTTACAAGAAAAGTCTCATTTCCCTTACAAGTCAAGCAATCAATGAAAAACTATTTCAATCAGATTAACATAAAAAGGAGACAAAATTTGGAAGAAAAAAAAAAAAAAAACTAATAAGGAAAACCCAAAGAATAAACAAGAAAACAAAAGGAAATTGATAAATTCAATCAAATAGCCAAATGTTTTTTGCAGTGTAGACAGAGCTATAAATAGTTTCACAGGTTCAACCAACGGCATTAGAGGCTCAAAGTCACATGACTTGTGAGTCTCTGTGTACCACTCAAGTTGGAGTATTTTCATTGTAACATACCAGAGGAATGCCCAAACACTAAAGACATTTTAACAGCTTGTTTACACTAAGCAAACAGGCATAACCAACAGATACTTGGTCTCTGACCTGAAATCTTTACAAAAATTCTGACCATAAAGGCAAAAGTAAATAAAGAGAAAACATTGTAAACATATCAAGAGTTCCCCATTTTACTTGGAGATGAAAAAGCATTTTTTTTTAACATGAAACCAACAAGTGTAAAAAGCATTAAACAACTATAAAAACAAATTAAAAAAAAAACACCTAGAGTCATAAATATTGTTCCAGACAATTTTGTTAATGTATATTTCAGTATGAGGTCTAGTGAATCTTGGGAAGGTCTTTGTCCAACAATGGACGTTTAAAGGCTGATAATGATATTTCAGTATTTAGAGACACTAGTGGCACAGTTACCAGCATGGAGAACTGAGTTCGGATTTCTGCCTAGGCTGCTTGCATTCACTTCAAACTTATGCCTTTGGGAAAGGCATGAATTCACTACATGCCCTAGCTATTGGCAAATAGCATGGCAGCTAGAGTCCTTTAGCTCTGTAAGAAGGTTACCCTGACAGAAAAAATTTACAGGAGAGTAGGGAGTGTGGCAAGAAACTCCACCCAATAAAAACCTACCCACTACTGAAACCGCAACAGAGTGGTTGTGGCCCTATGCTCCAATGTCTATGAGAATAAGCAAAAAGATATTCCAGTACGTCATTATTGTGCAGCACTGAATTATATGATTTTATATATTTATATATAAAAGAAAGAGAGAGAGAAATATACACACAAGATTACCTTCTCTTAAGTGACATATCCGTGAGCATAGAAGCATGTTGAATCATTGTATCTAGATATATAATGATATTGAAGCAAAAAGAAGGAAAAAAAATGTATGTTTTTGTTCAAAGATATTTAAAAGGCAATAAATATATAAATCTTGAGTTACATAAAAACCAAAGAAAAAAAAAAATCAAAAAGGTAATGTAAGCAAAATAAAATTACTTCATAAATTTTGTGGTATTTTTTTCAATTCTTTTGAAAGTAGATTTTTTTTTAAAGAGGTAACTGAATTACTAGAGGACTGAAAAGAGAATGCAATAATCAACAAGTAACAGGTCACGTTAGTCACTCAATAAAAACTGTCATTTGACCAACATCCTTCGGCAGCATGCTATGTTGGGGATGATCAATAGAAAGATTGGAAAAAGGGGTCATCAATGAATAAGTTATTTCTTTCTCTTTTTGTTTTTATAGCATAAACTTACAATGTAAATTGACACACACCCCACACTTGAAACTTGTTTAGAGGGAGATTTATTTTTTTTAATTTAAAGAATAAGGTTTTTCTAGACAGAAGGAGTAGTAAATGTTACAATATTCAGCCCTCTAGCTCCATCGGTGCAGCCTGACATGCATGATACATACAGAGCCAGCCAGACCAACTTGGAAACTGAAGTGACCCATGTTGACAGTTTTCGTTGAGGATTTCTAATAATTGGGAAAATAATCTTCAAAATAAGACGTCACACCAAACAAGTAAATTATCCTATCACAAAATGAAATCAATAACTACAATTTTTAAATAACTTTAGTTCTCCACATCCTTTACTCATACCGAGAATTGAACCCGGGACCCTTAGCATGTGAGGTAGATGTAATAACCATTACACTATCTGCGCAAATCTTTTGCCAAACTAGGGTAGGTATATTAAATTAATACATTCATGTTTCAGACTCAAAGGCTTTTCTAAAATCAAGAGGACACTCAAACAGGTCTGAGAGTCCTAGAGGATCTGAATTCAGTAAAGAAGGTCATTGTTGTATGATATCCTGGAAAGAATAAGGAGCCTAGTATGTGGTGCCAGTCACGAATTCCGAGGATACTCCTGGAATGGACTTTTCAAAATATGACTCCCACTAAACGTGGCAGGATTTGATACTTCTGACAAGACAATTAAATGCATTGCTCTTTCTCTCAAAGCAACTAAACTTTCTTAAAGTCAGCTTTGAAAATGATATCAAGAATGCATCTTCAATTTCGCAGCGGTTATTCTTTTTACACCCGCCAGGTTTGTCAGGCATGTCAATTGCAAAGGGAGCAATTATTTAATGTAATGCTTTTATACGCAACAGAAAGCAACTTTTTAATGTAATTTTTTTTTATACACGGCAGACATACTTGATAGAAATTTAATATGCTTATTATAAAATAAAATGTTGAATAAAAACCCATTTAATATGATGGTTTTATTTTGCCTGACATAAACAGAAATGTAAAATTTATTTCTAAATAAAATATCAACTAAAAATATTGATTTTCAGATCTTTCCTTTATACAGTTTAATAAGGAGGTAAAGATTCAGTTAACTTAATCTGATGGACACAATGTAAGAGTCCAGTTCAACAATATACTTACATTGAAAATCATCCCCCCTCCTTAGAAACTTAAAAAATTAATTTTTCCCTAAAAAAGAAAAATTTAAGGGATATAATTCTTTCAAGGCACAAAGTCCATGAGAAAATTATTCAATATCAAAATGCTTCCAGTAGAATTGGCATGCCTGACATACCTGACGTGCATAAAAAGTACAACCCCTTTTGCAGTCCAGTAAAAACAAAGCCCCTGTCATCAATTATTGACAGGATAAAGAACAGAACTTCAATCAACTTTTCATGAAGGTGCCTCTTGGAAAGTGATTGATGCTCACAAGAACGGCCGGCATATCCATTAGGCAAAGCTAGGGTGGTCAGCTAGAGCGCAAAGGTCCTAGGGTCGCACTCAATCATTGGAATACAACCACAGGCGCAAGATGCATGAAACCCTTGCAGACATTTTCAGACTCACCTTGAAACGCTTGCACCGGCCCCGATTACAAGTGCCACATCCTGTGTATATCGTTGATGATAATGGTTTTTTACAGCTTCTTTTTCTAGAAAAGACAGCAAAATTCCATGGTTCTTCTAAATAGATTATAATAGCAGTTGACCATTGCCTTCTACCAAGTGAATGTCATGTTCTGTAAAGAACACAGGTAACCATGGTTCACCAATGGTTTTTCTGTTTCCAAATAGAACAATGCCTTTTTGCGTTCCATCTAAGGTAGAATACAGTGAATGTTTACCACTGTTTTTATGCAGGTCAGGTGCAATCCCAAGCTAAAGAGTTCCACCCACCGTATTTCTAAAATTAGAGGCTTCCTTTAAATTAATTAGATTAATTTATCCATTACTGAGATTTGAACTGTTTGTCACACAGCATATAGTTCAATTCTCTAACCACTGGGCTATTCTCTCAGAGAGGCTGCTGCACATGGACAGTAAGGTCTCTCATCCGATATCAATAAGTTGTATACCACTAGCTGGTACTGAGTAGCAGAGAAAAATGGTTCACTAAAAGTTCACTACCTCAAAGCTGTTAATAGCATGAATGTATGTTTGTCTTATCAATTTCATCTGAGGTTTTATGATACAATTACTGAACTCAAATAGAAGAGTCCATTGTTTTAAATGGGGAGAAAGATATTTTTATCAGCAAAATTGTTACCTTTAGTGGAAGAGTCTATTGTTACAGACAGAGAAACGAACAATAAAAATCATTCTGTTCATTATATAGATAATAATAATAATCTTGTAACCAAGCAGATTTTGGGGATATCATGTAGGGTCCTTCATGTCATTTCTCAGGGCAATGGAATTATTTAGCACTGCCCATCTCCTCTCCACGTTCGATGTGACAGAATGTACTAGGTTACAAGATATTAGCATCAACGCATGTTGAGGGAGATGGATTCTTGGCTCTCCCAACAGTATTAGAGTGGAATGACCACAGAACACCTTGGCTAGAATTTGAACTCAGTCTGCTTATTTCATTTTCCATGCTGTTAACTGATAGCTCAAACTCAGCACCTCCTTGATGAGATAACTAAATTAAGAGAAGTAGTTAAAGCTATTTGAATTTTCACCATAATGCTTCAGCTATTTGTACTTTGTTGGTATCAAAGATTTTACATGCATTTATTGACCATTAAACATGTAGACTTCTAAACTCATCAATCTGACACCTGGGATATAACTTCTGATCTTTGAGATACAAAATCACAATAGTAACACAAAGCAAGTTTTCTCACTAAACCCATTGAGATCATAGTCAATGGATGATAACATGGACAGTTTTAGACAAATAGGTTAAGTACAATTAGTGTGAAAAAAGATGATTTTATAAAGTTTATATAGCAAGTGGCAAAAATTCTAGAGAGTTTTTCAGCCAATCAACCCATTTATGGCTAAAGTCACATTTTCCAACCAATTTTGATAGGATTGGAAATAAAGGATAAACATAAGTACATCAGCGGGGTATTGGGAATTAATTTGTAAAAAAAACAATTTCATCGGGAAAATTGAAGGCATCCTATATATAGGACACTAGGAAAATGTATGATACAAAATAACATTTTTTTGGAATTTACATGTAAAGCCTTTAGGCACATACGAGTTAAACTCATTCTTTTTGCTATCTTTGTTGTTTCCAAAATGTTCCGATTCTACGATTCGATTCTACAGTCTTCTTTGGGTACACTATCCATAAGTAAAAAAAAGCGCCAAGTAAGAAACAGTACAGAACAGATTTTATCTATTCTTAAATTTCTTTCAACTCATTGTGGCTTTCATAGCCAAACAGGGATACAGCATGGAATTCCCTGTTTAACAAAGGAATGAGTTACAGGTGTTGCTCCTAACAAAAGCAAAGGAAAAAAAAAAAGTTATCATACTATTATATACACGGCACTAATGGAAAAAGAGTCCCATACAGAGTGTACACCTGAAGAAGGCTGTAGACCGGATCAGCCAAAACGTTGCAAGGGCAACAAAAATAACAAAAAGAATGAGTTCAATTGTCAAAAAAAAATAAATAAATAAATAAATAAATAAAAAAAGTCTTTAAATGTCACTGACTCTTCTCAAAATTATAGACAAAATGTAAATAAGAGATTTGTTATGAAGGTTTGATATTCATATTGTGAGGTGAAAAACATGATGAGGTTAGTAGTCTGTACACTACCACTTGATATTTAAAAAAAAAATAAAAATTTTAAAAAATCAGGTTTTAGGATTCAATTGATACATTCTTAAGTGTACAGAAATCTTAATAGCATCTACTGCTTAGTAAAAAGGTACAGTAGATGTTAATAAGTCTCATTGGTCAGACCGCTTGATAGAGAATAAAAAATAAAGCAAAATATCCAACGTCTAGCTGATACCATATAGTGAAAGGTTTGTCTAAAAAGTAACATTTCGCAGCATTATTAATCTTTTTATAGTCAAATACATCAAAAAAAGAATCAAAACAACGGATGCAAACTGATATCCCCTAGTTAACAGCAAAAATAAGTTTCTCTCAAAACCTTATTCGAGCTCAAGAATAGGGTTGATGTCAAAGCTGGCCCATCCATTAGGTGAACCTAGGCAGTTGCCAGTAGCATAAAAGTTCAACTGGGGGCCCAAATTTCAAGTCTCTACTAGGATGCATGGAACCTTTGTACAAATTTCAAGTCTGGCCTAGAGTGCATGAAACCCTTGCGCCAACCCTGTCTCAAAGACTTATTCAAATTTAAGAATAGATATTTTAAAAACATCAGCACACTAGATCATTCAATTAAGAACAGGGATGGAAGCTGACTCAAGTTTCTAACAGAGTTTTATTCCGTTAAATTCTCATTACCTTATTGAAACTTTGATATAGTTTGTATTTCTTTAAGATTCCATCAAAAACATCTTTATTTTTTTTCTTCAGGTTTCAATACATCATTATTAAGATACACTAAAGCAAGGTTGGCTAGTATTTCTCAAACTGCCTTTCTATCATATAGTATCAGTTAAACATAAGGAGAAAAAAAATTGAACACAAAATTGAGTAATTTTACAAAAAGAAAGGAAAAAAGTACAAAATATTGGCTTATCTCCCCTGAATTCAACTTGGCTATTTCTAAGCACACTTAACATAATGAATAAACAAGTGTGACAAAAGTAGGAAAAAAAAAGGAAAAAATACGAAAGACACCATAAAACGAAAAAATTGATAAAATACTGAGGAAACTAGCAAATGGTGGCCAAGACCACAAAATAATTAACAATTTTTCTTGTTTTCAAATTCTATTGTCAATTAAAGAGATGGACCAATTGAATTATCAAGACAGAAGAAGAAAATTTGATAAGGGTCGAATGAGGGATACAGAAAGTTTACATCAATAAAATTGCCCAGATGCAGGGTGTAAATAATGCAGAGGGAAAGCAGGAAAGGCAGAGCAAAAGCAGAATTTTCAATGACTTTTTTTTTTTAACCATCCTCATATTTAGAATCTCAATTTCTTTTTTCATAGATATAGGAAATCTGAAGATGATCAGTTCATAACACGTCACAATGAACACAGATTAAAGAAAAAGTTTTCTCAGTCTGTGTTAGGGAAGGAATATTAAGTCATGTGACTATATTACTGAGACTCAAAAACAGACGGTTTTCAGTCAATTTTCAAAAACATTTTCTGATCCTATTGGAGTTGCAGAGTGGCGTAAAGGCAGTAGTAGGCACAGTTAAAGGAAACACTAAACTGATAAACGGCTGAAAACTTATTGGAATCAAGAATAACCGCTAACTTTTATTATATGAATTTATATTTGGTTTGTTTTTGGGGTACTAAAACCCTTGAAAACAGATCTAGAGATCCAAAATTTTGATATGTTGTTTAGACATAGAGCTTTCCAAAATGGTATATACTAATATCAAATGATGATCAAGATGTACATAGATAATTAGATGAACAAATGAAATTAAACATTAGTGTACATTCAACAAGCAGTTTATTTAAAGCTGTTTGTCTAAGCTATACCATATTCAAATTTCACTCCTCTAGGTCTGTTTTTAAGAGTTTCAGAGTTTTAAAAAAAACAAAACAAAAAAACAAAGACAAACCAGAGTTAAATTCACATAATAAAAGTTAGTGGTTATCCTTGCTTTTGCTGGATTTTTAGCAATTTACCAATTTATCGCTTCCATATGCTCAATACTGCGTGAAGGTTACCAGCACAGAAAATAGAATTAGCAGATAGAGTTTGAGTTTCGATCAAGGTCTTCTTACACTCACTTTGTATTAAAAGCCCTTGGGAAAAGCATGAATCCTCCACTTCCTCCAGCTATGAGCAAATAGCAGGCCATTTCCAGCCTTTCAGCCCTTGAAAGCATTCCATCTGAGAGAAGATTACTTTGACAGAGAAAAACCCAACAGCTTGGCAACTTGTCATAGCTGGTCTCAAGCCCAGGTAAAAAAAGGAGGGTTGGATGTGGGGCTAGCAACTCTACTCCGTGAAACCTATCTTCTACTGAAACCGCAGCAGTGGCCAAGGCCCTGTGCTCCACAAGGAATATACTGGATTCAACAACTATTGATTACATTTTGGGGGAATTAGACAACATAGAATTCCTGTATTTTGTTCCTTTGCTTTTCCTTACCGTGAACCTTTTTAGATATTTCAACTGATTTTGCTAGGATTTGAAATATAAGGTAAATGAAAGTATATTAGCATAGTGATGTAAATTTATTGGTAAAAAAAAAAAAAAAAAAAAAAAAAAAAAAAAGCTGTAAGCATGTTCCTCATCTTTAGTGTTTATATATAATTTTTCATTGGCAATTTTTTTTAGGGTGGACTAAATATAGACCTAGGAGTTAAAAGTTGATAAACCAATACCAAGAATGTCACATAGCTTACAAACACTCAGTTTGGATGGGCTACAACCTGTCCAGTGACAATAATGGTACTGATAATTAATTGATCCTATCATATTTTTCATGAATTGGTTCAACAATAATATAAATCCCAATTCTTCTACGGTGGAGCGTGTATTTTCAGAAACTCAAAATGAACACACACACTGGTATATTTATTTTTCAACTTTTAAATCTTCTCTCGGATCCATGTTTTTACTTAACTCTTAACGACCACTGACACTAACGTTATTCTTTCTGAAGCTATTGCAAGACTTCAACATATGAAAAAAATAAACCAAAAATCTCACAAAATTGAGAGATCACCAGCAATATCGGCGTCTATTTCACTCGGGTTAAAAGAGATGCCAGGTAGTCAATTCTTGTAATATCAGAGTCGTACCCAAAATTATTTTTTTTTAAAAAGTGCCTCAGCATCAAAAGGAAGGAAAATAATTTCTTTTGTTCTTGTCACTGTCCAATAATGGATTTTTTGGCACAAGTAAGAGCACCGTATAGAATATATTAAAAATGGTCTGTTATTAATAAAAGGAAAGAAAATTTCTCATTATGATTAAAAGAACGATTTGATGATAATGCAAGCACATGAAAGGTGTAATGGTTACTGGTCACCTGACACCCCCCCCCTCACGACTTCTATTCTTTTCACTCTGCTATTGATGACTACTTGATGATGATAATGATTGCAAATATAATCAGTGAGATTCCAACTTTGGTCAGACAACTAAATCTCTTCTTCCCATTCTTGATTTTATCAAGACAACATTTCAGGAGCCTGTTATAATCCTAAAAAAAAAAAAAGAGAGAAAAAGAACGGTTTGTTTCTTCTCTTGGATTACTCACCTAATGAGGGCTGAAGAATGGATTGGCTGGAACGTTGTGTTAACAACATCGTGGTTGGGAAGAAGAGATTCAATTGTCTGAACCAAAGTTGGAATGTTAATGACTTCTCAAATTTACAGACAATATTCAGTGAATTTTAAGAAGAGTTGTTCGGACTAAGAACTCATTCTTTGGGCTGATTTTGTTGTTACCACATTGCTTTAACTGATCCTATATTCTATTGCCTCCTTCAGGTGTATAGTCCATATATAAAGAAAGGGGTATATTAGCTCTCGATTTTTTCCATGTTTGTCATTTTTTTTTTCCACAGAAGTAAAGAGAACTACCTCCTTACATATGGAGAATATCCCTGAAGAAGGTTTTTGAATGGATTAGCCAAACTGTTGGGATAACAAGAAGAGTCTGAACTACTCTTGGAATAATCAGTGAATTTCGCTTAGATCACTCCACACCCGAGCAGCGTCAACAGCAGTAATAGGATGTCACTAGTTTTCAGACATCACGAGTGGTTAATTACACTCAGGCTGAAGTGAAGTTCACAACTTTTCAATTGGCAAACCTCTAACTTTAAAATGGTGTAACACTAACAAGAGAAACTTGAAACATCAAAGGAATCCCATGTTAGACTCTTCGTTTTTCGTAATCGAACAATGAAAACTGTTTATTGGTAAAATGTTTATAAAAATTCATTTCATTGTTAACCATTATTAGTATTTACCTTCATCTCAATTATTTCAGTTGCTTTTTATTGCAACTTAACTCGTTCCGTCATCCCACGGTAGTGAGTAAATGGCATGGATCAGAAATAAAGAATAAGCTCTCGATGAGACTCAAACTAATGTCCCTCTGTTCCAAAGGGGAGCCAGGTTAAAATCCTGCTGCTCTTACCAACTGAGCTACAAGAACTAGCTAGCTAGCAGAAGTCCAAATCAAGCCTTTAAACCTACCCTTCATCCCAATCTCTCTGTGCAATTAATGATGATTTACAATAATTCATCAAATAAAAATGAATAATAAAATTTCATTGTTGTTTACTTTTGCCACCTAACACTCACATCGAGTAATATAAAGTTTTGTCAACTGAAATTTTGTGAACTTTAATTTTTTTGCTGGATGAGTGTAAATAGGGTCTGAAATGATTAATTTTGCACAATGCTGGACGATGATGTTAAACAGTGGAATTGCTCAGCAGTGATTCTGGTCTCAGTGGAGGATCCAAATGAGAACTTGACACTCTAGAATTCTGGAATGTTGTCTGTTGTCCAGTGTTCTCAGTTTGACTAGAATCATGGACTGGAATGGGGAGCGTTGGCACTGGGACCGCCTCACACGGACTTACATAGACAATATTGAAGCAAACATGGAGTGGAAAGGTGGCGGCTTCATCCAGACTTAGAACGGACACATCCTGTAAAAAGGAAGGAAAAAAAACAAATGATATCAATCATGATGTCGAAGTGATAACAAAATTTTAAAGTAGTTTTTTGGGAAAAAATATTGCTCTGAGAAAACAATAAAAAAAGTTGGAAGGACAAGAGCTTGAATAAAGGCAGGTGGGAGGTAGAGGCAGAAAAAAGTGCAAGGTGGGAAACAAAAGCAATAAGAAAAATAAGTCAATAGGTAAAAATTATAACTTGCTATCACAGTCAAAACTTGAAGTCATCTAAAAAATTTCCATCGAGGAATAAACATGGTCAGAATGAATGCTATTTATGACATCAGCTGCATTTCAACTGGAAAACATTTAAAAATAGATTAAAAAACGACTAGAAACATCTAGACTTTGGAAAATCTACATGTTATTAATGAACCTGTTAAAAAAGCCTTTTCCAAAATTAAAAGAAAATTTTTTAGAAGGGATTTAGAGAAGTACCGATGCCAATTTTGAAGTCCGTAGATAAAAGATATGGCAAGTAGCACTGGAACAAACAAACTGACTTGCACAAACAAAGGCACACACACACACACAAACAAAAGGATAGAACCCTTCGCCATCTTTGATGGCTATGGTTGTTCAATGAAGACTGAAAGAAAGTTTACGAGTTGATAAAAGTCACCTTCAATAGAAAAGTTATTAGGCTACTAAGGTGAAAGTTCAATAACTGAAAACTTGATGGATTTAGATGCAAAGATTTTCCACTTATCTGGCTCTGAAGAGAGAAGTGATTAAGCCTATGAAGCTATCTAACAAGTTTCTTTCTTCCATGACAAGTGCCTTCTTTTCGTCTCCATATCTTAGTGTGAAAAGAACTTCATTACATGATGCAAGCCTATCACTTCACAAGCAATTTAAGGTGCACAGCCAATTAAGTGTTAAGTAATAGATCTGATAAGTTTCACGAGTCATTTTTTTTTTTTTGGTTGCGTAACAGCAGTTTGTTAGCTATCAGCTAGAAGAGGACTTGCAGATCAGAGAAATTGGAAAGATCGAGAGGAAGTGGAAAAAAAAACTCATTGATGATCAAATAGAGGATAGCATTTCTGCACTTTGAAATGGTGGGGGGGGATAAAGTCTTAAAGTCTTTGAGTCTTTGATCCATTATCGGTGTTGGATCAGAGAATTGATAGTTTTTTTATTGTTTTGTTTGTTTTTTTTACATGGAGAGGATGGAAAGGAGATTTAGAGAGGGGAAAAAAGTTCCAGGAAATGGAGAAGGGTAAAGAGAGAGGTTTTGGGAAAGGGAAAGGAGGACAGAGAAAGAGAGGGAGAGACAGAGAGAGACACACAGAGGGAGAGAGGGAGGGAGACAGAGGCACACACAGACAGACAGAAAGAGAGAGTGAGCAGAGAGGGGAAAGGGGAAAGGGGAAAGAGAAACTGAGCAGAAAGAGAGAAACTGAGCAGAAAGAGGGGTTAAGGAAATATATATATATATACATGTATGGTGGTAGTAATTTGACAATGTGGAAATGAAAGATTTAAGAACAAGTGTGTTACATCTCAAAAAAATGTTATCAAATGGATAAACTTCATATATTTCACCAAAATTTCAAACATGTATACAACTGCATTTTCTCGCTAGTTTTCCTTTAGAGATGTCATTGAAAGCTTGACAAAATGCATGAAGTCTATCTTTATGATAATAAAGATTTGATATGTAACACACTTGTCCTTAAATCTTTCATTTCCACACTGTCAAATTGCCACCTTACATCCACACAATATATATATATATATATATATATATATATATATATATATACTAGATAAATTGTGATTCCAAAGCAGAAAAAACTACCAGTTGCTCCATCACTATTGCAATATTTACATGCTAGTGAATTATACATATCTATCAATGTAGATAGAAAGATATCCATAAGTGTTTCTTTCAACAATGGCTTGGCATAGAGGACAAACAAACATTTCTTTCATCAAAATAAAGTCAAAATTTGTCCCTTAGCAACTTCTACCTTTTTCTAAGTTGATTTCTGACTGTGGACAAGAATAAGGAGAATGCTTCAAGGTAGCTGATGGCAATCCCCCAAAAAGAATTTGTAGACAGGGACTAAAGAATCAATGCCCAATGTTTTTGTTAATACTAGATGTCTGGATGGATACTTTCTGAAGAGACCGTGTAGCTTATGATTCACAGGTATCCAGAACAACTGTCTGCTATTGTACAAGTTTATGATTCAAAGCAAGTGGACCATAGAATTGAATAGTGATCTCAAAGATAGACCAGTCACATCAACTTTCAAATTCAGGATCACTATATGTATTTCATTAAGAATGGTGTTAGCCTGATGAAATATTTAATTTTGGCTATCTGGAAAGCTCCAAGGAATATCATTTGAAGAACAATTATTCAAGGGAGGGAATCACAATATATATATATATATATATATATATATATATATATATATATATATATATATATATAGGAAGAAATTAATTTGTATGTAGAAATACCTTGATGTAGCATGGTTGAGGTATTGCTATACAAATTAATGTAGCTAAGTCAAAGCTGGAAGAAAATAAAAGCATTAAATACGTCTGGGTAGTCACTCAATAGATACCATCATGCAATGAATGTCTTTTGGCTGCATGGAGTGTTGGGGTGATCAATTAAAAAATAGGAAATATGGATAATCAATGAATAAGTTACTCGCTTTTTGCAGAAGGGTGTTCACTAAAAAACTTTTAATTAAAAAAAAAAATTTTTAAAAACAAGCCCGAATGCTGCTGGTCACTAAGGGACCAAATTAGCGAAAACTTTAATTTCAAAAAATTAAAATGCATATTTTTCTCAACATTAGAGTAAATGCTTAAATTCTAAGCCCTCTGGCTCCATTCTTGCCACCTGTACATGATAAATACATAGCAAGCCAAACCAAATTAAAAACAGATGAAATCTATGGTGAAACTTTCTGTTGATAATTTCTAATTATAATAATAGTTTTGAACAGAAAGGAAAAATTTCAAACAAATTAACTGCACTAATCGAGGTACACCTATACCCCAATGAGGGTTTGGGGAAGAGAACACTTTTTCCATGTATACAATCAGAACCTATACCTTCTGCTCACCATTTCATATAGATGAAAAGGCTAAATTTTACCAATTAATATCACAAAAGAATAGCAAAGATTTGCTTACAAGACCAGAAAAATATCAACACACTTTGAAAAACTAATATTAATTGCTTGATTCTAATGCAAAAGGAGAAAGGAGGTGAAAGTCATTTTTCTTTAATAAACTATAAAGCAAATTGCTAATAATATATTTCTATAAAGAAAAATAAAAAAAAGTGTTGGTTTAGTGTTTTGTTGAAAGAGGAGGTTTTGGTTGGGGTGTGAGGATGGGGGGGGGGTCACACTTGTTTTATTCTTTGAAATGTTCAGTTCGAACATTCTCCTCACTCTCACCTTAATCTCCCAAACCACCGCCAACCCCACCTCTCTCACCTCAATCTGCCCAACCACCGCCCCCCCCCACTTAACAAAGCAGTCAGAAGCATGAAAACTAAATGAAAGAGTTGTTCAAATATGCTGTGATCAAGAAGGCATGAAAGATTGTATGCATTCTGAAAGGCTTTGTAGAGTAAAGTTGAAACACTCGTTAAATCGAGTTCCTATCTTTTGATATTGTAGTCAGCACTCAAATAGGTTTTGACCTGTCAATGAAATCATAAATATTGGCCTGGTACAGTTGGGTGGGCGATGAGAGGGAGAGAAGCCACGTTTCGGGTTTGGGTTTTTTTTTCCTTTCACAACAGCTTCATAGTCCTCGGAAAACGACAACAACAACAGAAGCAGCAACCATTTAGTGAAGACCTTTGATCATGTTATGAAATGACAGAGCAACAATGTCTTTTGAGTCTTTTGTCAGAAACACATCACAAAGCGAGGAAACAGCAATAAAACTTAAATGAACAAAGAAGGCAAAATGGGTGGGGATTTAATATTTCAAATAAATAGACTAATTTAAAAGATGAAAAAAACCCAAAGAAAAATAAACATCAATTTCATCTGTACTTTGCTAAAATTAAACAGCAAAATGACACATCAATACATTAACGTAGGCATATTGATTTATCGTGTTTCCTTTGGAAAGAGAGTGATTATGAAAATGGAAAGCTATTAGGAACTGTCAACCAAATCTGTCGATATAGGTTTTTTCAGTTTTCAAGTTGCTCTGGCTGCCTGACTATGTAAATAGGCATCACTCATACAGGCCACACAGAGGGCTGAAAATTAAAACATTTACCCCTTATAATGTCCAAGAAAAGTTTTTTTTTTGTTCCACTAAAAATTACCCACTAAATAGGTAGGGGGGTGCAATTTGCAAAATAAATTTATGCTAAATGTGTTCTTTACTTTGTGGCTGTCAGCATAGTATTTGTTTTTGTTAAAAATTCAGACTCCTTTAATGATCACTGCCCAACAAAAGGTGAGAAAAATAATCTTTTCATTGTTCACCCCCTTTCCCAATTCATTTATTGATTATCCCCAACACAGCACATTGCCTAAAGATGTTGGTCACATAACAGTTTCAATATAGTGACTAACCAGACCTGCTTATCTAATGACGGGGTTAAGAAAACATTGGCATTTGTTCTGAAATGATAAATCATCAAAATTTACAAAAATTTTTTAAACTAAGAAAAAAGAAAAAAAAAAAGCTTATTTTTTTAACCAATTATATCAGATAAAGAACGTGCGCAGGGTCGAAATGATTATTGGCAGATTGATAGCTCCAGTAAGTTCCATAGCAACTAAAAATTAAGATGGAAAGAAAATACTAGTCAAAAATTAATAATAATATACTTAAGTTTCTTCATTGCTCTATTCGACCAACATTATCAGATAACGTGATGAAAGATGGATCAGGTCAACCTGTATATAACATCTCAAATCTGATAGTCATAAATTGAATGATATTTTCACGATTCAAAAATGCATGAATGATACATGCTGGTATGAATTTGTACGGTTTTAATTAAGTTACATAGCATGAATCCACTTCTCTTTCCAGCTATGGGCAAATAGCAGAGCAGAGCTCTTTACTTCTGTAAGGCAGTCTAAGAAAAGGTTACTCTGACAGAATAAACCAATAGCTTGGATGTGCGGCTAGCAACTCCACTCTATAAAAAAAAAAACTATTTGTTACTGAGACAGCAAAAGCTGCCCTATGCTCCACAAGAAATTACAGAAACAAACAACGAATCAGAAAAAAATTACCCAATTTGATAAAACTTGACCATTGGTTCATGGAGTTGCTTTGCTCAAATTAGAATATTACTTTTGCTGTTATCCCTGGTGAAAGTACAATGTTTCATAACAGATGCAACCCCAAAGATAAGGCGGCAGATTTTTACCCACACAAATTTCATGCTACCATATTAGTCTCATGGCAACACAATATAAAAAAAAAAATGACTATTTAACAGTTGAAATGATTGCATCATACGCTAACCTCATTGGAGCATACATTCCTTTGTGTTATGTCAGCTATGTCATTTTCCTATTTGATAAAATGGATACAAACCTGTATCCAGGTTGAAGGAAATCATTTTCAACTTCTATTGTAAAGTTAAAAATATATGTGCATCTTTTTGTAATCTGTCTCTAGAAAAAATAGTTTTTAGACTGGTGCCCCAGGATAAGTAAATGCAGTAGGAAAAGACAGGACATAAGATGAAGGAACGAGATAGACAAGTTTGCTGATAAATCCTAGAAGAGGTTAGCGCAATTGCGGTCGTCATGATAGGAGATGTGAAAGGCCTCTGTCCAGCAGTTGACTTATAATGGCTGCTGCTAATAATGATGAAATATAAGTTACCAAAAAGATGGTTGCATCCTTTTTGAGAACATCCTGTATATGTTGTTTCCAAGTAAACACCTTCCTTTTATAATTAGTATTTTACACATTGAGAATGTATGATAGGTTAGAGATAGACACCAAGGGAAATATCTATTCTCAGTCAAGTGGAGAACTGCAAACCAAACACTAAAACCAATACCAACATGTATTGCTATTTAACCATTACAAATGAGAGGATCAGGCTTCGTAGTTTTTAAATAGACAATTGGAAGCATTCAACTCTGGAAAGAATTTGCACTTATTAAATAAACTAAGGCAGTATCCATTCCAAAGATGCATGTTTGAAAGGGCCTAGATTTTGGGGTGTGTGGAGTAGCCTGTCAGAATTGTCATGTAAGAATTTTCCATCCACGGTATGAAACTACTTCGGTTACTTCTTTTAGTGTTGCTAATTAGATACTCAATATCTAAATTTAGAGCTATTTCCCATTTAGATATTTGATATCTAAATTTAGGTCTATAATTTTGCATAAAAGATCTAAAATCTTTAGGTTTTGTTTTTTTTTCATTTTTATTAGATTTCTTGAGTACCGCTGATCCAAACAATTTCAAACTCAACACTGTGATGATATTAAATGTGGCGAATATCAACTTGGTACAATGGCCAATTGATGAGTTATCTCAACATAAGTATCCACAGCCAGCCACAAACATTTATCAAATTATAGTTGGATGATGTTTAGAATTATGATTATAAAGTATGGAAGAAACCAAATAAATACAATCTTAGAATGTCTTTGATGAAGCATTGTTGCTATTATCAATTATCAACTACAATTTCTTACATTTTATTGAAAACTACAAATGCAGGTTTCTTCAGTTTTAAAGTTTGTCTGACTAGCTGGCTGGCTATATATGTATTACATGTAAAGGCTGCATTGATAGACTTAAAAGACAGAAAATTTAAACTCTTTTACATGTCTAGAAAGAATTTTTTTTTCCTCAAAATTCCCCCTTAAAATAGATTTTTATTAGAGGTTCGATTTGTAATATAAGTTTATGCTAAATAGGTCCCTTACTTTATGTCTGGCAGCATTCATACGTTTTTTGAAAATTTGGACTTTTTTTTTTAATGATCACCACCCAATAAAAGGTAAGAGAAGTGATTTATTCGTAGAGCACCACTTTTTCTACATTTATTTAACTGATCACCGCAACATGACATACTGCCAAAAGACATTGTTCACATGATGATTTCTATTGAATGACTAACCAGATCTGTACTTCTTTCATCTTATTTCTGTTGCTTTTTTATCATATTGCAGTATAATTAATAATATGACCAAAAGGAATTGATAATATTCTTCTTAATGCAAAATAATCTGCTCTGTACTTGATTTATTTACTTGGGATTTTAATCAGTCAAAAGAAATAATTGATTTACACTAAATACCCTGGGTAGAATGAGGTCACATGAGGTCCATTCAAGATTAAAATAATTCTTTTCTACCATATTGCAGCAAAACAATTACATTCTTGGGGGCAAATTGATACATGGGATTAACTTGGGAGGAAAAAGATGATAGGATATGTGATGCTGACTTCCAAGGTCACTGCAGGTCACCAGAGGTCAGTTTCTGATTAAAATAACTCTTTACATACAGCTAAACAAAAGAACTTGAAGAGCAAAAAAAAAAAAAAAGAAGATTTTTTTTGTTTTTTTTAAGTAAAACCAATCGATAACATTATCCTTGATTATAATAAGTGGATTCCTCTGCACCTATAAGTTTGTTTCCTTGTATGTATCTGGTGACCGAGATAATCAAGTATTTTGTTCCAATAATTTTCTAAACAGGCATATTCTTCCTACTTGGAAGATTGGTCCAAAACACTCTTCCTAACAGAATTTCCTCTGATTTGATCTTCAGCTCAGTAAATGTCATGAAAATAGAGAAAATGAAATCCAACTATCACAAATCATATTTGCATTCACAGGTGTCCACGACCATTTTCCTAGGGAAGGGGCAAAAGGATATATCCCTGGGAAAAAAAAAGATATACACCTGGATGTCAGGTACAGAACTAAGGAGTGCTTATGCTGTAACTCATCCTAAGCAGTCACTGTTCATAGTGACCCCTAGCCTCTGTAAGATTTGAAATTTCAAACTCACTTGTCCTCAGTGAAGGGAGACATATGCTCTGTATGCTCCCCTAGCTATTGATATCAATGTTTGCACACTAGTTAATATGACTTGATCAGAAATTCTTACCTCATCTGGGAAAAAGCGAAGACTCTTCATGCCAGTAGACTTGGTGTATTTTATCATTCCATTTTTATCCAAAGATGTGACAGTTAACCTAGATAAAAAAGAAAATAAACTTTATAGAATAAAACTTATATTCATTATCTTTGAAAAAAAAAATGCAGATGGATCAAGGCCCCAAATATGGAAGGTAAGAAAATTATACAGTCTCGATTTTATGTCTAAATCTTGCAAACAATTAGCGAATAAAATAGACTTGTTATTACAGCAGCCTCAGAGATATATGACTGCCCAACAAAAGACAAGAGAAGTAACTCATTTATTGATAACCTCTTTCCCAATTTTTTAAATGATTACCTCCAACATAGCATGCCATAAAAAGACATTGGTCATGTGACTGTTTCTTTTGAGTGATTAACCAGACCTGTTTATTTAGTTTTCATGTAAAAACTTAGAAAAAAATGTACTGTGTAAATGAAGTAAAAATTCAACTTGTAAATTTTCTAAACATACAAAAATTCACATAGGTCACTTACTAACTGACCCACCTATTCAGAGAACTAGTTCATGGAAGACAGATGAGAGGGGAGCCCACAAAAGAAATACAAGAACTCCCCCAAAAGACCACAATCTCCTGAGGCATCAACCAGCATCACAGGAAAACAGAGGCAAATGACGGGAACACATGGTGGCATAAGGTCTCCCCTAATAACTTCCCAAGCTGAAGCAAACTGCAGAGCAAAAGAAGAAGGAAAAAACAACAGCATTACAAAGAGGGAGTGCCAGATCTTCTCTTGCAATCATTATGGAAAGGTCTGCCTCTCCTGCATTGATCTGACTGGCTACCTGGAGCCCTACAACAGACATGGAAAACCACCCTGAATCTTTGTTCACAAAGCCAAACTATAAAAGGGCTGTTGGCTTTGTTCCATATCTCAATTTTATCCATCATACAGTAAATAATAACATCCCATCATAAAAAAATTATGAAACCCATTTGGTTTTTTAAAGGTTTCTTTTCAGTTAATGTAATACTTGGAAAAAATTTTTATTTGGGTGTATCAATGTCCCCTAAAAATTTTTTTCAACCAATAACAAATTACCAGCTTTAAAAATTGGTTTAGAGATTAAAAGAGGAAATACGGCGGTCTGGAGTTGCCAGATTTGAGCAGAAAGGGAGATAAGATGAGCTTTATCTCAGACTTACGCAAAACAGGCATTGGAATTGAGTCAGGAGGCAGCAGTTCAAAACCAAAAGGCTTGTTTTCAACTTCTTCCTCCATTCCTAAATTTAATGCTGTTTCAATGCTTGTTATGGCTAAGTCTCTCAGATAAAGCTTGGATTATCTCCCTTTCTATGCAAATCCAGCAACCCTGCTACAGCCTAAAAAATTGGCAATTCTATCTCAAATCCTAGATCAATGATATTCCTTATAAAATGGAGAGTTAAAGAAGGTAACACCAGAGAATGGACTCAGTGAACAGAGTTTGAACTCCGGCCGAGTCAGTTTGTGTTCACATCACACTAATGCCCTTGGAAAAGGTAGGAATCCATCTCTCCTCCCAGTTATAGATAAGATAGCACAGGGTGAAGCGAGTGGCACTACATCAGGTGCTTGTCAGTCTAATTCACATATTGCACACAGGCTGAGTAAGTAGTTATGTGATACATGGAGCCCAAATAGGGATGACTGAAGCCATAACCAGCGTAAGGGCACTACTTACTTTTTTTTTATAAAATGGGAAACTGATTCCCAACTAAAAGGGCTTCCTCTCAAAGTGCTGAGCCTAATCCTTGTAAAAGTTGCAAGGCATATAAATATCTACAACTGATATCCCTTTAAGAGAAGTAATATAATACCTCTTCTCTGTGATATGAACTATTTGAAACATTATCAGAAAAAGATTTGGAAAGAATTTTTGTTCTAGCTCAAGTGGATTTAAACAGATCAAAGGTGTAAATATCAGAAGATTAGTTTGGACTCAAAATTATTAAAAAGAAATAAAAAAGAAAGAAAGATAAAAAAAAATAAATGAATTTATAAAAAGCAGAAGAAGGAAATTGTATTAAAAGAATGTTTAGAACTTAAAACCACTTCCAAAAACACATTAATTTATGTCTTTTTATGTGAGAAGGGAAGTAGAAGGCCGAATGAAAGATAAATAGTAGCTGAAAGCATATTAAATTTCTAGAGAGTTAAGAAAGCAAAAAAGAAGAAAAAAAGGCATCTGTATCATTAGAATTCTGGATCCTGATGCAAAGAACACATGTTGTAGATTTCCATCTGTTGATGATTCAGAAACAATTATAATAATTCAAAAAACATGTGATGTCAATTAACAAAAAAATAATATATGTATAGAAGTTTTTCTTTCTTTCTACCCAGCCTGATTTTCATCTAATATATTACCATAGGTCTTTGTTTATGCACTTGCATGCATTGCATAGTGGTTGCGCCTTGGCCTGAAAGCTGAGAAATTATAGATTCTATCTGGTACAAGGACAATTGTGTCTTGATCAGATCCATGCTGGTCATTGACATCCTTGAATATTTGTATCACAATATAGGTATATTTCATATTAGAAGAAATCTCTCATTTCTACATCTGTGTTCTGAACATTTCTATGATATAAGCATGAGATTGGTGCAAAAATAATAGCAGTTTTTCATCAACTTTGAAGAAGTAGATCTCAGTTAATTATCAAAATAAGAACCTGCAGAATCTACACATTTTTACAAACTAGAAACAAGTCCATTTACTATGGAAGCATAGAATTCTGAGGGTGCTGTACTATTGAGTTTTTCAAAGGTATTTTGAGCTGCTACCTGGTTATTTAAGATCTTCCCTGGCAGGGAACGGTTGAAATACTTGAAAAAGTGGTAGTTGGAGAGAGAGAGACTGGAGAGTAAGCTGGGTGAAGATAGAGTTTTGTAGCCTAATTTGTTCAATTTCTGCAGGGGGTCATTTGCGCAACATGCAGTTAAGTGTTGTCATGGAGAATTGGTCCTCTTGAATTGACCAATATTGGATGTAATGGCAATTTTTTTGATCTTTGCTCCATCTATTGGTCAAGCTTGTCCAATATGGTGCAAATGTTGAACAAATGTTGAATGGTCAACATATAGTTCCTCTGCAAATTCAAGTTGTTTTGCTTGTGTCCGCTTCAATAATGGCACTCAATTGGATGCTGTCAATCACAGAAAGACATCCACAATCCTCTTCATCATCAAGGCTCTCATCTCTAGTTCAAAAAATTTCTAAACAATGTTGAGTTGTAAATTCATTGATGGTCCCCTGGTCAAATACTTGGTTGATATTGCAACCAGCTTTCACTGCTTCAATTTCCATTTTGAACTTATACAACAAAATTGCTTGCATTGGCTTTTTTTTTCATCTTTGATTAGACAGCCTCGATTTCTGTCTGAATTTCATGGTTTTAGCTCACTGTTGAGTCACCATTTCTGTATTCAGCTCATAGGAAAAGCTCATTTCTGGATGTTTTGAGTATTGTCTTATCCATTGCAATTTTTAGAGGAGCAACCATTCTCCACGGAATCACATTATTTTTCACTCTGGCAATACATAAGATTCTCTCAACAATTCTAACAATCTTTTTTAGCTAATTTGAAAACTCTTAAATGTTGGCCTGAAGTTTGTTTTTTTTATGCTAGAAGGAGGAGGACCATATTTTTATCTGAAATTCAAAATGAATTTTCATGAATTCTCATATAGTATGGACCGTTTTAAAATATTATTTACTTTTTCATGGCGATGAACAACCATTGCCAGTCCATATGTTGACATCTTTAAAATTTTATGAGAGCCAATAATAATCCTCTATCAACACAGAAGAGAAGGGGATGGAAAGTGTATGGTGGCTAATTATGCATTTTATAGACTGTCTGTTGCTTTTGGACATCTGTAAAAGTAATTGTACTTAGAATAACTAATAAAAAATACAGTGGGTTTTCAATTTTTATAATATTGAATAAAAAACATTTTATGGTTACCATGCTTGTATCATGAAGACCCCAATATTAATAAGAAAAATGTTTGAAACCAATCAGATTAGCTTTAAAAAAAGGGGGGGGTTCATGAAGTTTTTTTGTTTGTTTTTACTTCTGAAACACAAATTAACTAAACTATATAGTAATTCAGTGTATATTGCAGCTTTTAGTTTTTTCAAACAGCAAATTAATTAGCCTTTATTAGTTAATTTTAGAAAAACAAATTAAATCCATTCAAATTTTTCAGGGACTTAAAAAACTAATACATCTTGCTTAGCTAATCAGAATCTTGTATCATGACAAATATGCTGTGAAAAAATTCATCATTGCAGCCATAGTAATTTTAAATATTCATGTTATTTTTTTCTATCAAGAGGATTTTTATTAATTAAAAAATTGACTGTAACAGGCATTTCATTGATTTAAACATTCAATTTATAAGTCCAAACTTATTTTTTTGGAAATACATAAATATGTAAAATTATATCCAATGAGAAATAAATTCATACTATATATATATATATATATATATATATATATGTAAGTGTTTAGGGCACAAAGATATAAAAATAAAAAATTACATCTAATAAAAGATATTCATATAATGGGACACAAGAAAACCTGAAACAAATGTCCAAGGCCACCAATGACCAGGATCCATTCAACCAGGAGGAAGTTGTCCATTAGGCAATTATCACGTCACCATTCTGTCCCAGGTCAGCAATTGATTTTTTTGGATCATTTACATCCACTATATATTTTCCAAATAAATTCAGTTAACAAGCCTGGTTAGTTACTCAATAGAAAAACCTTTTTTTTTTCATTTCATTTCTTAACTCCCCTCCTCCCAAATATGTTTTCAGTGTGTGTGTGTGCGTGGGGGGGGGGTCAATTTGAAATATAGGTTTATGCTAATTTGACGCCTTCTCTATCCTTTTTTAGCACAAAGGTTTTGCAAGTAATAATATTTTCTGAAATAGATGTACAGTAGATTTCCATTATTACAGCACCCTCATGGAGTACCATTACGACGGGTGAGAAACTAAAATGTTCAGACAAAAATGACTTTTTATTACCCTTTCATAGTCAAATGGCTAAAGTTAGTTTAGGCAACTTTATTTTAAGTATTCACTAATTTTAGTTTTCAAGATAATGCATTGAAATGTTCACGTGCAGTTACTGCAAACTAATCTGACAATAGTCTTGTGATAATAAAAAACAAACATGCTATTAGACTGCATATGACATTAATGAGTGCCATTACAAAGAGAGTTTACCATAAATTATTTTCCCATTGATACTTATTAAGCTTAGCTTGATACAGCGCAAGGTCAAAAGTGAGAGGAACTTAGTTAGGAACCCAGTGAGGTTCAGATTCAAAAAAGCTACAATGATCTATGACAGGGTCCTTCAAACTTTTTTGATTGAGATCAGGTTTAATTTTGTGTAATAATCTCATGATACACTTCATTCTATCAAAGTTTAATAACAACTAAAGTCATGCTCATCTCAGAGGCAAAGATGTTGGAAATGTACTCTTCATACAGTATGGATATGAATCTTGTCTTGTCTACTAACCTTCCTTCTCACATCAAACCTCAGTTGTTGTTTTTCTACCATGCCAAGGCTACTATTACCATTATGATTTAATAAGTTTAGCAAATGAATTATTAATGACAAAAGTAATGAGATTATCAGATATATTCATACTTCAAATCTTAATCATTTCCTCGTCATCAGTATTTTTCTCACTTTTCATTAGTTCATTTATTTATGGTGAACCTCTGACACAGTCAGTAGGACCTTGTCACCCAGTAATGGGTCAGGACTCATAATCCAAAGAACCCTGATTGATGAAATTAGTTCATAAAATACTACAGTTCACTGGCAGAACATCTTAAAGATTTTCTCATCTTCATTCAATCAAATTTTCTTCTGTCAGTTATTAGAAATTTAAAGTAGTTGCATTAATGTTTCACTAACAAGAAGTTAGCATAAAATTCCACTATAATTTACAAATGAAAGGCATTACCTCATAAGGGGTAAAACTTTGTAATGGAATTAAAGTCATAATCTGGCCATCAGAGAAATATTCAACATTTTACAATAATCTCTCTCTCTCTCTATATATATATATATATATTATATATATACCAGAGGCACAAAATTTGTCGGTATGTTTGTATGTATGTTTAGTGGGTATCGCACCTCTGCCACCAGACTCGCTTGATTTCCAGATTCACATCTATTCCAAATGCTTGTGTTAGGGCATGTTTGAGATAAAGTTTTGATTATCCCCTTTCTGGACAAATTAGGGAACCCTATCCTACATGAACTCATTAAAAATCATGAAAATAACTGGATGCATTTGTTGTAGAATGAAAAAGATCCAATTCTTGATTGAATTATAGATCTTGCATGATAACCAGAAATGATCAACACAATTTCTCCGCCAAAATGAAACTCCTAAGAATTTTCCAAAGCAGTGACAAGAAGATAATGGATGTTATACAGTAGTCTGTGACATATATGGTCCCCTACATGTTTTCCCTCACAAGGAAGGAATGGAAGAAATAATTTTTACTGCCAAGAATTGGAGGAGATGCACAGAAAATTGTGTGAAATAAGACCAGCATTTATCAATTGAAGGGATTACTTTTTCTGTATAGACTTGGAGGTTTCATATTTTGATTGATAGTGCTACTTGTTAATAACACTGGTCCAGCATTCATGTTAATAATTTGGCCATTATTTTCAAAACAACCTTTTATAGTTTCTACATTTATCAACACTAGAACGTCAATCATGTACAGATATATCTGACTTATTTTTGCTCACAAAATTATTAAATGGCCAGGACTTGATAATAGTGTCATAGAATATAAATTAATAAACCATAAAAATGTCACATGTGGCTCGCAACATTTGCTGCTTCAGTCATATTTTCTGCTTCACAATGCATTATTTAAAAGATAGAAAAAAATTATTATAAATTGAAGAAAAAATAGAAAAATTAATCCAAACTTTTTTTTTTTTTTTAAATCTAAAAAATTAAAATTTTATATGCATTAAAAGCTTTGGCATTGTCAGAGGACAGTAGGGGGGGCGACATGCCACTTTAGTGGCAGTTTCGTGTCAGTGATAGTTGAAAAAAGTATTTGTGCCCAAAATGTTCATGAAGTTCATGTACTCCCCTTTCCCTTTGAATCCTAAACGATACCAAGATTGCATGACATTTGCTGTCCTCCCAATCCATTTTCTTGAACTTTACAAAACAAACAATAATTCAAATACAAAATACGCACACAAACATACAAATATACAGACAAGTTCCATCAAATAAACTTCCCCATTTTTTCAATTTTAAACATACTCAGGGCGTCCCCCGTTCAATTCTAATATTAATTCTTTTCCTAGGATTCTAATTTCATTTCATTTTTTCCTTTATTTTTAATTTGGCCCAACGTAGAGAAGGAAGTTCCCGATCATAAATTGTAAAGTTTCACACCTTCACTCACTCAATGCCAAAAAAACACACAAATAGAAATAAGAGAACTAATGAAAGAAAAACAGAACAGAATTAAATACATAAATCATATTGAATTATTTTTGAGTGCCGTTTCCAACATTGAGTGTGCGACAGTACAGAACATCATAATTGGAACCACCTTTCTTAAAACTGTTCTTTTGATTTATTTTGAGCATTTTTTTTTTAATGTTATTCAGAAAACAGCTTCAATTATTGTTGTTTAATCAATTTGTATTGAAATATATTGTTTCTTTCATAAAACCACTATTCGTCTCACCAAAGTTATGCCCAAAAATTCAAGAAGAAAACATTCAAAACACAACCATGACATCACTCAAAAGAAAGGGGAAACTGATGAACTTTAGTTCTCTGATAGAAAAATCAATTAAGTTATGGCACTATTTTTTTTTTTTCAATTTTATCTATCTAAGGTTAAGGTTAATCTAACTCAACTAATAACACCTCAGCAAAAGTGATCTAGTAAAAAGTGTGTCTGCTATCAACTAAAATTCTACATTACAGATTTCTATCCAAATAGCACCCAAAAGAAAAGTGCACATTTTTCCTATGGAGGATAATTCAAAGCATAAAGTTTTAAGCTTATACCACACACGGACATAGTAGGGAAGAGGTTAACATGAAAGATAAGTGCAATTATTATCCAATCAGAGAACAAGAATCTTCTAATGAGATTCCAAGCTTCAGGAGCCTAAATGTCTCTGACTCTATATAAGCAGACAGCTACTCAAATCAGTCAGGTACATTTAAATGCTGCTGATGTCACCACTCACATATTCATGATCGCACGCACGCGCACACACACACACAATGTTGACACCTGCAAATCAAATAATGTTTTCAAAGAGAAAAGCGGTTAATGAAGTGCGCCATGTGGTATAGGAAAATCTAAACGTTTTGTTTCTATAGTTTTTTATTTTCAAATATAAACAAAAATATCAAAAACAAATAAATCTACTTTTATACAATCAGATAAATAGAATTTTTTTACTGAATTTTTCTCCTGATCTTCTTTATTTCAGGATATAAATTTTAGAAGAATTCATTAATCCATTATATATGATTGAGTATTTCATTGTCAATAGGAGTCAGTTTTTCGAGAAAATTATGGACATACCCAGTGTTATGGAAAAGTGAATACAAATTGAATGAATTTGATATTTTAGTCACATCAAGTACGTCTTTTGATGAAATTCATTTTTTAATAAGCAGTTTTCAGGATGAGTGAGTGATAATATAGGTAAAAATGTTGAGGTCTACCATCCACCCATGTGCTATAACTGGGGGGGGGGGGCTTCAGTTATGCTATTTGGGTTGCGTACTCTGTACTATAGATTTGTCCCGTCATAGTAGATTAGTTTGATACCCCTGCTCTAAACCATTATCATTCAGTAAATACTTGCAATTCTTTTTGGTCTGTTCCATCCGTTCTGAACAATTTTTTATAATTCAAAAAGCTTTCCTCAACCCTCTTGAGACTTATATATCCCAAAGTTTCTATGGTTGCTGGGATATATACATATATATATATATATATATATATATATATATATGTCTAACATATCTCTTTTAGAAGTCTGAGATGTACATGCCATAAAAAAATAAAAAAAAGAATGAAATGTGTAATGGGACAAATGTATCTCATAATTTTTGGTTCTTCAAAATATGGAAATTTTTTGATTTAATTATAGGATAGTTTTCTTCAACCATATTATAAAAATTAACATATTTTAGGCTTTTTTACATAACTTTTTGAAAATTCAGGCATTAAGCACCTTAATTAGTTAATCTTAAAAGAGTTAATCAAGATACTGCTTACAGTTTTGAGAATGGTCATTAACATTCAAAAAGTTTTTTGGATGATTGAACTCCTTGTTTGTGTTGTGAACACAACGTTTAGGCCAATCCATTCTACAGCCTTCTTCAAGTGCATTAACCAAATGTGAAGGTGGTAAACAGAATTTTTCCAATGGTAGCAATACTATAATGTTAGATTCAGGTGATGTCTTTCTTCCTTTGATCCAAAGATCCACATCCTTGTGTTAAAGGGATGGTAGAGAAGATACAAAAAGCCTGTAGGAGCCAAACATACAGGTCCCTTTTAGTGGTTCTCACACCCTTCAAAATTTGTTCACTAAAGTGAGTCCTCCACAAGAAGAGAGTCTGACCAGTAATCATTTACTTTATTCCTAGTAAATATGGAAATATCTAGACTGGAGAATGTGGTGGGTGTCTCCAAGTTTGATTTGATGAGACACAAAAAAGCCGTAATCAAAGTTGAAATAGGAAGATCTGGGATGGCTGACCATATTTGGAGAAAGAAAGGCAAACACTTCCCTCTCTTGGAAGAAGTCCATAATATAAACAGGGAATGCCGTTGGAAACTGATAAAAATCAAGGAGGCAGCCCATATCAACATATTGACTGAATGCATAAGTCAGACAAGTGTAGAGTACAACCTGATGTGACTTCCACCGCTCAACAGGACAAGATATGGAAATCCAGGCCCAACAAGGAATGAAAAAGAAATCACCCAAATCCAATGTTGTAGCATTGCTACCATTGGAAAAATTCTGCTTACCACCATCACATTCAGATAATGCACCTGAAGAAGGCCGTAGAACGGATTAGCAAAAACATCATGTTAACAAGATAAGCATGACAGAGTTTGATTGTCCAAAAATCTTTTTGAAGAGTTAATCAAAACTTACAGTTTTTCAACAAAACTGCTTACAAAAAGTCACTTTCATATGAAAACGAATCATGTCCTAATGATGTTTGGGGCCAGTGATTTTGAAAGTCAGTGATAGCAATTGATGAAAACATTCTACAGGTTATTCAAAAATTTTAATAATTCCAGGCAATTGTAATTAAACACGCTGATGATAGGAGGTGGTATCTAACTGACACATTGCGAATCACTCTGTCCATCTAATATTCAACCTTACCGTTTCCTTATTGGATAGTGCTCGGTGAGTGAACAAAAAAAAACAAAAAAAAACACTAGAACTTTATTGAACATATCTTGGTACATACTAGTAACTTATAAATAATCGCAGATTCTCCAAAGCCTCATTGAATACAGCATCTACAAAATGGTAGTGTGATCAAGCTATAAAAATCAAATTAAATGTTGAAATGAGAAAGTTTTCTTTTTTATATAATTAAGATAATAATAAATAATAATATAATATGAATTTAAAAGTTTATTTACTGACATTGGGCACTATGAAAAAATCTCTTTGCACTAAGGGCACTGTGATTTGAAGATGTTTGGAAACCACTGTTTTGGGAAATAACATACCAGTCAAGATATAGGACATGAAATTATGATGGTTGTACGTGATAACATATTAGTATGTTTTAATTGTTCCAAAATTTGGTGTTTTAGTTGAAAGAAAGAAAGAAATAGAGTAAATGAATTATTCAACAGCCAATCATCAAAAAGGCAAGCGATTATACGAATAAATTGATAGCCTCTTCATTTGATATAAGTCATTTGGTAGACATTTTTAATCAAGCTCTCATATCATTGATATTGATATTTGTATTAAAGAAAACAAAGTGAATGTGATGCAATATTTCTACACCCAACCGTTTCATTCTGAGACTTTGAAAAAAAAAAAAAAAAAAAATGGTAAGAAACAACAAACTCCAAAAGAAAGCCACATACCTGTAGAAGATCCTTCGAATAGGTTGGAGACTGATGGAACCTGTGTAAGGCTGACTGTGAGTATTTCGTTTGAAAGCAAAACCTCTGAAATTCATAGAAATGTAAAGTGGGGTAAGTATTTTTGTAGTACTTTCTATTTGAAAGATACTTAATAGTTAGGACAGGTCTAGTGAGTCACTCAATAGAAACTGACTTTTGGCAGCATGTGTAGAGGGTAATCAACTTTAAATTTTTTTTAAAAAGGGGGTGATTAATGGACAAGTTACTTCTCTCACCTTTTGTTGGGTTACTAAAAAAAGTCTGAATATTCAAAAAACAAGAGTGAAGGCAGATGGGCACAAACTAGGGACTAATTTAGCATATACTTGTAATTGGCAATTGCCCCCCCTCCCCATAAAACCCAGGGATAAAATGTTTACACAGACATAATGAGTAGATTCTAAAATTTTCTGTCCTCCAGTTTCATTGGTGCCTCTGTGTGTGATATACACACACAATATACATAGCCAGCCAGCCAGCCAAACTGGCCAACTCAAAAACTGAAGAAACCCGTGTTAACAGTTTCAGTGACACTTTTTGTTGATGGTTTCTAATTTTCAGTACTTTCCTAAGATACTCAACACTTACTGTACAGAAATATTCAGCTGAATTAAGTCACTAACTAAAAATCAGAAAAATTTTTTTTTAAGTTTTTGATTGTTAAATTTTGTTTAGTCTCCTCTCCATTTTATTGTTGATTTTTCTTTCATAACTTTCTTCATTAAAATATCCTCCAACCAATAAAGTAAGTATTGTAAGATGAAATGAAGCAGACTTGAACTCACATGACATAGATCCAGAATTCTAATGGACAACACTTTAATAAATTCAACCACCAAAGCTAAATGTAGTATAAAGCTACAATGATGATGCCACCTTTCTCTTCTAAATGCATATGCCACATTGTTTATAACCTAGTAATGGGAAAATAGGTGGATCCTCTGCTTTACAAAAGTTTGCTTTATGCCACTTTGCTTTTATGAGAGACATCAACCTACCACAGCTTTAAACTGTGTCTGTGAGCATCTGTGCTTAATCTCGATTTATTTTGATAATCCATTAAAAAGATGTGTCTTAAGGCATCAATCAGACTCAGCCAAAGCCTTTATGAGGCCCTAAGCAGAATTTGATTTAGGGGCTCCCCACCTCCTATGAAGAAAGCATTCAAACTCTTTTATGGGACATTTCAAGTGCTCTTGGGGGCCCTCTTGTGGCCACGGGGCCCTAAAGAGCAGCTTAGTTCACCTATGTGTCTGGCTGGCAACAATAAAGCCAAATTCTATGACTTTTGATGCAGTCAATTTCCTTTATGGTTTATTATAAGAGTGAAAATTAAGTTCATTATTAATACAACTAATAATAATAGTTAAAATAACAGGTCTGGTTAGTCACTCAATTGAAACCATTATGTGACATATCTTAATGCAGTATGCTGTGATCAATTAAAGGAAAAAATAAGAAACAAAGGGTGATCAATGAAAATTACTTATCCCACATTTTGCTGGGCAGTGATCACTAAAAAAGGTGGATTTTTCAAAAAACAAGTGTGAATGCTGCTGGACAGAAACTAAGGGATAAATTCAAGATAAACCTACACTGTAAATTGGAGCCACCACTAAAAATCTATTTGGGAGAGAATTTAAAAAACAAAAACAAAAAAAAGTTTTTTCTTGACTTAATGAAGAGTATATAATAAAGAGTATATATATAAGTTGGAAATTTCAGCCCTCTAGCTTCATTGGTACGGCCTGTATGATGCATACATAGTCAGGTGGACCAACTAGAAAACTGAAGAAACCAACATCAACAGTTTTGTTAATGTTTTTTTTCAAGTCAATTTGGGAGTACTGCAGTTTTGGATCTACACATTTAACATATTTCATTTGCTTAAAAAACCAAAACATTTCACAGAAGAAATTGATATAACATTATCAAAGAATCCACAACTCTTTATATAAGAGTGAAAGTGAAATACAGGCCTCTGCTGATATAGTGTGGTTTGTGATTTAATGCTGGTGGATAGTGGACCCCAAAATTTTTACCTAAGATCACCCACTCATCTAGAAAACTTAATATCCTGAATGATCAGAACCTCAAATGGTCAAAATAACGGAACTTGCAATGCTGAAAAGTCAAAATCCCCTAAGTATAAAACTATTTAATCACATAACAGTTTAAGCACTGTTCATAAAATTTACATCATTAAAAAGAAGAATTTGAGGAAAATCAGATATAAAATTTTTCTTCAATTATCTAGAAATGAGTTCATCAATTTTTCGAATCTGCCTTCACATTTGAAAAAAAAAATTAAAAAACAAATATAAAACAAATTTCAACGCCACTAGGCACCCTGCTAGGTTATAACGTGTTTAACTTTCTTGAACCTCGATACACTACAACAGGTGAGGCTTGTAGTTTGCACTTGTAAGATATCTTAAGCCATCGTGGCGTGTTGTAGAGAAGGGAGGTAACTCTGCATCAAATAATTCTAGAGAGGCTCTCATAAAAATATCTTTGAAAGAATTTCATTCACGAGTCCTAATTATTCCAAAATAGCTTGAATTAACAATAAAATTCGAGTGTTCTTCCCTTACCTCCTTGTAAGGATTATTAGCAGGTCAAATCCATAACTGTAACCAGTCCATCGCCAGCAATACTGAAATTAAAATTGTACATTATTCTATTAAACATAAAAACCAATGCAAGCAGGTTTTTTCAGACTAAGTTTCAGCTAATTGTTTTCAACTCTGCTTGGAGTAACAAGATTAATTTCATAAAAAAAGGAAAAGAAAAAGATACTGATTTCTAATAAGCAAATTTATTTGACTTCAATTTAGATGTATCCCAAGACACATAATTCAAACAAACATTTATTTCACTCATATACAGGTAAATGTACCTCAAAAGATACACAAAACTTTGGCATAAAATCAATAGGGAAAAATTTTTTTGTTTTTTTTCAAGAAATCATACTTTGAGTAATAGTTTGTTTTTCTGTCTCTTCAATACATACCTCAAAAGATACACGGACATATTCACCTGTAATTTCAGAACTATTACCCCTAGAGCACTAATTTAACATAATTTTCAAAATATCATAGGCCAAAAAGTGCCTTTGTGCTTTTTGAGGTACACAAACTTGAACTCAAAGTGATGAAGGAATCAAGATAAGAGACAATTCCTTACTTTTCCATTTTTCTGTAAAATTCTTCCACACCGAATGGCAGACTTATTAAACTCTTCTTCAGAAAGATCGTCAGGCCTAAAAAGGAGGAAAAGATATGCTTGAAAGTCAGATCATAGAAGTGCTAGATATTTTTCTTGTGTGAAGATCTAGCAGGGGTAGTGTTGCCAACTTGAACTTATATTTACGTCTGAAATTGAGTCAGAAAGTATATCCTGAAATATCTGGATTCTCCTGGTATGTATCATTAATAGATAAAACAGGACTTCAATCTTCACCGTTTATTCTATCAAAATATTACTCAATTTATATATTTTATTACTATGAATTGAAAAATGTTTAAAAAATCATTTAAATAGCAATTTCTGACATCTAGACGCAACCAAAAACATCTAATTTGCCAACACTTAGCAAGGGATGTAATTATCATTTTGGCATGTCAGTCAGTTAGCTAGCATATCAGGAAAAAAAAGAAAAAGAAAAAAAAAGAGAGAACAACTTACCCTTTATCAAGTCCTTGGTCAACAGCAAGCATTTTTTTCCACTGGTAAGAAAAATATGGCTGTAACCAATCTGATACGAAAAATATAAGGAAGAAAAGGTAAATGCCTAGAGAGAAACATTCAAGTATTAGTTTGAACAATTAAATATATTCAAGGGTTCTTAGAAGTTTTTATGGAAAAAGCTGAATATCAAAATGAGTCATGGCTACAAATATTAATACCAGTGTCCCCATGGCTCCCACATGAGTACCTCAAGAATCAGACTCGTCAGCTGCTTTAAGGTCCACCACAGCCACAGACATCATAGGAACAATGTTCAAACAACTACTACTATTACTACTTAGCATGTCAGGTAATAATAAGACAATTATGAATATTTTTTTTGAAAGAGAGGGAAACAACCTTGAACAAAAGAGATAAAGAAAATAAAATCAAATTTTCCAAATGTTCCTTACAAGATATAACAGTGACTTACCAGGAGGAAGGATGTGATCTGCATTCAGGCTCCTCACAGATTGCATATCATTAACAATGTGATGAAAACGGACTTTGGAAAATACACGGATATATTTGCTGCCTTCACCGGTCTTCAAGAAGTAAAAACTTTTATCATCTATAATAATAATATGATAATAACAGTTACTCACTCAATAGAAACCATCACAATGTCTTTTGTCATTATGCTGTGTTGTTGGTGATCAATTGAAAAATTGGAAAAAGGGGTGATCAATGAATAAGTAATTTCTTTTGCCTTTTGTTGGGCTATGATCAATAAAAAGTGTCTGAATTACAGAAATAACAAGTGTGAACACTGCCAGGCACAAACTAAGGGTCCAATTTAGCAGAGATTTACATTATCACTGAACCAATCAAAAAACCTATTTGGGGGAGGAATTTAAAAGAAAAAATTTCTTCCAGTCATAATAAAGAATGAATGTTAAAGATGATCAAACCTCCAGCTCTATTATTGCAGCCAGCCCGTGCGTTACTGACATTACTATTGAGATAAATCAGTCATTACTTCTGGGGTGCACTCTATATTCCTTATGATAAACGCAAAGAAGTTTTTTGAGAATTGTTGAACAAGAAGTAGACTGGGGGGGGGGGGGAGCACCCGAAGTGGCGTCACTCACTTCACCCACTATTTACTCATAGATGGATGAAAAAGAGATGGATTCATGCCTTTCCCACTTTCATGCAAAATGAACACACTGACATTTCCATAATATAACTAGCAATATTTAAAAAAGTTTTTGAAAAACAAAATAAACAAATATAAACACAAATATATAATACCTGTGGCCAATTCTTCAAAATAATTCATTTTCTCTGCTAAACTTGTCATATCTCCAGAATATGAAGGAAATAGTTGTAAGTAGAGCCACTGGGAAACAAAGAAAAGATTCACAAAATTAATTTGGCAGTTGAGAGAAAATCAATGTTCATCAGGATATTTTTTACTCTACTTAATCAATTTCATAAACAGGAAGGTGGTCCATAAGTTACATAAGATTTGAAACATGATGCCCTCTGCTTCCTTGTGAAGTCTTGATCTTTTGAATCAATTTTCTATATTACAGCCCAAAGTTTCTTCTGATACTGCTTCAATTTCCTATCAAATATTGTTTTTTTTTTTAGCTCTTCAAATTGTCACTGGCTGGCTTGTGTATACATGCTCCTTCAGTTATCTCCCCAGGAAAAAATCTGGGGAACTCGGATCAGGTGAACAACAAGGCCATTTCCGCGCTTCTGGAAATTAAAGGAAGACTTTGCGAGGAGGAAGAACTGCATCATTGAACGAATTGTTTTTCATACTTGATGACAAAAATAAATTTAAACCTCAACTTTTACAGTGTAATTCAAACTCTGTAAAAAACACAATGTTGTTCCAACTCCAATGCAACTTATGGCCCACCCTAAGTAACAATTACTTATATAAAAAAGATTCAATATATTTTACTTATAATTATCTTATAAATTTTGAGACATTTCCTGTAGATAGATTTGAAAATTTAATTTATTGTTTAATTAACATAAAAGCTGTATGTCATTTCAAGAAAAATATAGATTGGTACATAACTAAAAAATGCAAAGATTAGAAAAATCAAGTAGGTACATGGAAGACAAACTTATGAAATATCAACATAGATGAATTAATTATAATTGTGTGCAAAGCAATTTTTTAGTATTTAATTGGTTTGTGTGATTACCCTTCGAGTTCTAAGGGGAAACTGTTTCAGTCCGTAATCATCTCATCATTCATGTTGATGCAATTCGCTACACCTAATTATCTCCCTTGATACTCGAGAGATTGCCAAAGCTTAACAAACCATTTGGAACAAGAGATTTGAATTATCAAAATCTCAAACTATCTCAGTTTATTAAAAAAGTGTATAGCTCCAGTAAAGAATGTTTCAAAGCTCTACATGCATCATAGATTATTTCAATGTAAAAAAAAAAAGCCCCAATACAATATGTATATACAGTGCTGTACAATATATAATTATAATAAAGAGTAAATTATATTTATTCACCTTTTAGACAGTATAGGTTAGAGCTTCTGAACCTCATTTTGGAGGTGACACAAAATCTCATCTTATATCTATCATTGAGACTCACGTTCTCATGAATAAGATTTATTTTAGGAATAATTGAAAAATATTGATAATTATAAAAAATAAAAAAAAGAAAAAAAGATGAAAGGTAATTTACAAAATTTCATCAATAAATAATACCCAGAAATAGAAGACAATATTCATGAAAACGATCTGTTACACCATTGCCCATTAAATTAAAGGTTTACCATGAGTTTGTACAGGAATATATAAGGCAATATTCCTCTTCTATACAAAAAAAAAAAAACAAAAAAACACTGATCAGTGCACATGTAAATGTTCATGAAGATCTCTGTATACAGGAAGATGTACAGTTGTATTGAAATTTCAAAGCTTAGACTATTTGTCAGGTCACATCATTTACAAAATGCCAATTACAATAATGTCAATTTATTTTTAAAGAAAAAAATGTACCTTTTTTACCAGTGTGTATACATCAAGCTCAACTTGCAGTACATACAGGTCAGGTGATCCCACTATTTCTTCCATCAGTTCACAGCTGAATAGAATATACAATTCAAACATTACATTTCTAATATGATAGAATTACAGAGATCATTACTCATGCATAATGTTATAATTATATATATGTGTGTGTGTGTGTGCGTGTGTGTAGGGCACAATGACAAAACATTATTTCCGAATATCTTGAAATGTGAAAAAAGGGAAATGTTAATCCCATAACAATGTATTCTTCAACAAAACACAATTTTCTCTCCATCCATTGGAGAGCTTCAACGGCGGTTTGAAGGAAAAGCGAGCCAGATATCAATAGATAGCACACTGGAGGAGCAAATAAGTGGGGTATTTAATACATAAGGCGTTCATATACGTATGCATGCATGCGTACACAAATTCACAAAACTTTTTAATCTAGTACATTGAACATTCAAGTGGATTATTCAGTTTTCTGATTGTCAATTATACAACAAAATCTGAATACACCAATACCTCAATTGACAAAATTGATATGCTCCATTCGTTTATTTTGTTATTAGAAATTTTCCAATCAGAAGAGGGGAAAACATAGTTTTTATGCAGATAAGTTTCAATTACTGAAAGGAATAAACACTTATCTAAAATAAAGTAGGCCTACATATATAGAAAAATCCTTTAATTGAATGGCTTAAATTTCAAGACTCCAGTGGCATTTGCTTCAAACAAAAATGTAAGACTATCTTTTACTGCTTTACACCATGATGCCTTTTTCTCCTCCTTTGAGATTAAAGTTTCAGAGGGAAAACCTGGACAAAATAGCCCTTGTTCGTTTACATTAAAAACTAGATTTCTTTCTAAAATAATAAAATTGCTTCACAAGTGGCACAATGTGTCATGAGCAAACACTCCCAAATACAAAGGAAACCCAAGTGGAAGTGTTTGACTAATTGCTTTCTTTTTGTATGAACTGATAAAGCAAAGAGATGGTTCCTTAGAAGAAGGTTCAAATTTAAACAGGAATTTCTGGGGATGGACAAGCAGGGAGAATGTTTTGGGGTTTTTTGTGACTTTGGTAGTAAAGTTGCTGCAAAATTAAGCTTCATAATATAATGAGGTTTCATTCTCACAGTGGAAACGTAAAATGAGACATTGGTGTATTGCAGTCAGAGATGGAACACTTTCAAGATAAAGGAATTTATAAGATCACAATAATTAACAAAGTTAAAAGTGAAGAGATAAAGCATCACCATAAATGTAATAAGAGGCATGTCTTGCACACTTATAGTATCAGTAACAGCCATCAGCCCCTATCCCTTCCTACCTTCTCATTAGACCGTCATTTTTTTCTACCTTCTATTGATGAACCCCCTCGAAGGAAAAAAAAAAAAAAAAAAAAAAAAGAAAAGAATCCATAACCCTACCCCCTAGCAAGGTCGCAATCTGTTCACCTCTGTTCTTGTACACCCAAACAAACATGCTTTTTTTGTTGTTTGTTTGGTTTAGGAGAAAATCAGAGCAAATGATAACATGAGTGACTTCTCATGTAAGCCATGTTTCTTTTTTAATTAGACGAGTTATTTATCTTTGTAGTGCTCTTTTTTTTTGACAGCTTATCTCAATCATTAACTGTCAACATGATATGTACTAAGTACTACGAACATGAGAACAAGCCGATGACGTTTTTAAATGAAAAGCACAAACATTGTGGAATATTGATATCATCATTAAAAAAACATGACAACAAAGAGAAAGATTAGAGAGAAATTTAAATATAAAATCATTCAAGTAAACTATATAAACGTTGATACATTTGTATTTGAAAACTTGCCTCATAGCAAAGACCATAAATGTATAAGAGATTTTTCAGCTATCTAGTTCTATTGGTGTGACTTGTACATGTCATTCACACATACATAGCCCGCCAGGCCAGCTTAAAAACTGAAGAAACCTATGTTGACAGATTTGGCTGAAGGTTTCTAATAGTCACTTTTCAGACATCCTTTATACTCTCTTGATAATTCATATTAATTCGAATTATCTTTGGTGATTTTGAGTCGTAAATCTTAGTTTAGGCTTTTTCATTAATTATATATATACACACACCTCCATTCTCATGCACAAACGTTTTCAACAATTCTAATTAATATACAATTAGGTGTTGATTATATGCATTAATTAAAACAGCTATAAGTATGAATAACGGTCTTGTAGCTATATTAATTAAACATAACTAATTAACACCTGGTGGGAATGGCACATATAAGTAAATCAACACTTGAAGTAAGGGAGGTAACTGCAACTCACCTGATCTCTTTAAGGAGGTTAATATCACGCAATGAAAGGAGATTTCTGTGAAGCCACTGGACACACTCCAGTTTAATATCGTCCACTCCATACATCAGAGCCCCTGTGTAGTACTTGCACACAGTACTGGAGCTGATCAGGGGGTAAAAAAAAAAAAAAAAAAAAAAAGAATTAGTGTAGAAGAAATATTGTATACGCCAGCATATGCCGACTTTTAAGGAATTGAGTTTCCCCCATCCCAACTAATGGATCATATTAATCTGTCTAGACCCTATGATGGACACAGTGCTCTCTTATATTGAAGAGTCGACTTATCTGGCAAATATTGGACTAAATTTGAATTAACCCCTTACTCAATTTATACGCCAATATATACATTAAGGATTCAAGGAATTAGGTAAAAGTGGAATAAAAAACTTCTGGGAACTGAAACAGATTAATCAGTTTATCTTTCAAGCTACCTAGCTTCCTCCCCATCCAGAGGATCACTGTATTTTTCACACACCACTTAAAATCTTGGGTTATTGAATGTAGTGTGAAGATCAGTCTCCTTCTTGGGGATTAACAGGATCACTACAAGATGCTCTCAACATGCTAAGAACACTTAGTTTCCTAGATGGTCACTCAAGTAGGTACTGACCATGCCCGACATGGGTGATCGTATGAGAACTAGTATGTCCAACAGGATTTGGCCATAACTATGAACAATGTTGATAGCCATAAACAGAAATTGTACCTGATAGTATCCTTCATGACAGATCCACATTGATGAATTAATTCTTCCTATAAAGATGAAAATGAAAAGTTACTAAATTTATCGAAAAGAGAATTATTTTCAATCCATAACAATGAAGAAAAGGATGATTACATATCAACATATTATACATTGTTACAATGGCAGACAAAGATTTTTCAAATGGAATTTAAGATTAATTTCTATCCATAAAAAGAGAAGACCAATATAAGCATTTATAAAATGGAAGATCAAAATTCTCAAAAAGAATTTGATATTAATTTCTTGGGTCAATTCTCAGAATCTGTGATTAAAATGGAGATTACCTTTAAATGAACTATAAGCAAGATAAGCACAAGAAATATATCTGCACTGCCCATAAATGAATCTTTATAGCCAGCACATGTACCATAACTAATCATCTGAAAAAATGATCTAAAAAAAAAAAAATAAATAGATAAATAAATAAATAAAAAAAATAAAATAAAATAAAATAAAATAAAATGAAAAAAATATACTTAATCTAAAATTATCAAAAAAAATACCAGCACAAAATTTGGGCACTGTTGGTCCAAAATGACCATAGAATACAAAAAAAAAAAAAAAAAATAGTACTTTTTTGAAAGAACAAAGAAACATTTTTTCTAGATGGTGCCTAGTGGTGAACTCATGGAAAGTTTCAAGGTGGTAGCCCCAAAAATGAGACCAAGAGCACCCTGACACACACACACACACACACACATAGCAGAGCAAAGAGAAAAGAATCCGCAGCCCACTAGGCTGGTTGGTTGGGCAGGCTATTTGTGAGGTCACAGCGATTTGACAACCTTGTTTCGTAGATTTTTCTGACTATCTTCCATCTTTATGATAATTGCTTGACTAGTTTTTCATTCATCTTAATTTTGTAGCCTTTGATCAAAAACTATCATGTCAATTTAAAATCCTATGAGCATCAAGCAAGCAGCATGGATTAAAGTTACATAGATTATCCAAACATCAGTTATCTAAACAAGATTTCAAGTTCCTGTAGTTGTATTCAGTATGACTCCCTTTTTTATGATTGGATCAGATATCTGAACAAAATACTCCCCACCTGTCTTGCTTGGATAATCAATGTTTCTCTGTAGAGAACAAACTCCCAATAAGATTGAAAATATCTAATCTCAGAAATACAGAAAGCTATTGAATATAACCTAGATTTTAAAAATTGCATTTTTCCTTTTTAAAACTTACCAACTGAAGTAACCTTGCAGCTGCTAGAATATTAACAACTTGATTAGGTCTGATCAACACATCTTCATTGTATAAAGAGCCAAAGGTGATATTGAGAGCTGAAAGAGTAAAATAGCAAACATCGTAATAGAAACAAGGAAAAAAGTCTTTGAAATAATTTGATTATAGATTGTTTCAGTGTTCTTTACACAAACATTAGAAAAACTAGGACAACTAGTACATGACCTATTGCTTTGATGACGGTAATCAAGTGTACAATAACGAGCTTGACTGCTACTGTGACTATAAGTGTGACAGACATGGTAGACAGGGAAGTCAAAGGAGACAGTTTAATAATAGTGTAATTCTCAAAGTCAAAAGGCATGAGTCTGACTAAATTGATTTGACAGTTGTAATTTAGTTACAGAGTAAATGAACAGGGTTAGTGTAAAGATCAATCCAATTTGAAACAATGCAATATCTCTTATCAGAAGTATAAAAAGATAATTCTTTAAAGTTGTTAAGGTTTGTGTAAAAATTCAGCCAAGCAGAAGATTACTTGAAATTTGGATTGCCTTCCAGTGATAAGCAAAGAAGTGCAGAGTAGCATAACTGTTATCGGCATCAAAAATGGAATCAGTACACTGAGGAAGAGTTTCATTTTGCACTAATACCCTTGAAAAAGGCATGAATTCACTTCTCTCCCCAACTATGGGTAAATAGCAAGGCAGTTGGAGCCCTTTAGTTTAGTAAAAGCAGTCCAACTGAGAGAGGTTACTCTAACAGAAAAAAAAAACCCAGGAATCTTGAAGAGGAGGGATAGACGTGGAGATGGCAATACCACCTAGTAAAGAAAAAAACGCCTAGCTACCGAAACTGCATATGTGGCCCTCTACACCATGGGAGACTACAGGGACCAATGAAATGAATGAAAATAATAAGTAAAGAATTCACATAGGTCTCACCTTCGATATCAATATTTGGATCTGGAATATCAATTTCTATGAGGGCTTCAGTGGATTCACGCCATGATCCATTGAACATACACGAGAAATATTCAGACTGAAATAAAACAAAATGAAATTAATATTGAATAATAGAAGAAGGGAGTTTAATTTCAATCTAGTTGATAAATAAAAAGTATCAAACAAATGGGGAAATCCCTGATATAGCCATTCCTATTTATATTCTACATAATAACATGGAAATATTTTAGCCATCTTGTGATTCTCAGCATTTTAAGCATTTCCAGTTGGAGTAATTATGCAGTGGCAAAAGCCATTTCAAGGTGGTACTTGTGATCTGAGCTAACCATACAGTTGTAAATCAGCGATCTGAAAATACAGTGAAAACAAGCCTGGCTGCAGCATGGTCAAACTCCACTCCTAGATTTATTGACTGATGATTATTGCAACTTTTATTTAGTATATATGATAGATAAAAAAAAATTATAAAAATGTATTTTTTCAGTGTAAATATATGTATTTATTTGAACGAAATAAGCCATTGCATATCTGCAAGATAAATTTCATAGATATGTAAGAAATGTCAATTTAACTCAGTCAGTAAGAGACCAGCTTACAAATCAGTAGGAGAATGTTAATTTTACTCCCTTAAATTTGGTGGGGATTGTTCTTGCTACGGTAGAGAAATGAAATCAACTCCAAACTTAGACTGGAGTTTGACAACACACTTTTCAAATGGTCTAATATATAAATTTAACAATATGAAATTGCAACAAATATGCAAAAGGATATTGTTCAGAGCACCCTTGAAAACCAGAAATTGTATTCAATTAGTAAGAAAGAAAATCAAAAATAAGTTGTGTGACAAACAGAACATAAGGGTTAGCTATGTACATGAAAAACTAACAAAAGTAAATTGCTACAAATAAATATTTACAATTTTTTTTCCTGAATTGTTCCAACAGAAAGAAGAGAGGAAAAAATCGTTCATTGATAACGAAATATTCTCCTCTCTGATGCCATGAACAAAGGGAGGCAACTTTGAAAAGTTCAACTTATGAATCTATTTCAAAATATCAAGCAAGACTCGTATCAAATGTTCAAGGATTGTTTGAAAATATAACCACAGTAGTAAAGCAGGAGAGTTCAGCTTTCGAACACTCAATATGCATGTTAATTTATTCTGATTTTTGAGATCTGACTAAAAAACTTGAAAAAAATAACCTCAGATATACTTTAAAAAAAAGCTTGAACAACTGTTAACGTATTTTTATCATACATGGTTGCTATTAACAATGCTGATTAGCCGCTTTGTACAATTGTATTGTGAACACGTCCAAAAGGGTCAGTCTGCCAAAGTCTCCCTTTCCAAACTGGAAGATCTTCATATTTGGAAATGGCTACCCTAAACCACACAAATGGTTACATCTATTGCAAGCACTGCAATATTTGCACACAATGATACAATTTATATTCACAAATGGACTATACAAATACAATATACAGACCTGCTAAATAAAGTTTTGTAGAGAAGTAAAATTATTTGAAAAGGAATTTTATCAAAATGTTTCTTCAAAATTTGAAACCTGAATTTTTTTTTTTTTTTCACTTAAGATAATCAAAATTCTTTTTCAATTCCAAGATCGAAATGAAACGATTCAAACCAATTACTTTCAATATCATACAGAGAATATAATAGATCAATCAATTTGAAGGTTGCTTTTTTTTAGAAGACGTTTACATAACTCTAAATAGATCTGGTCAACTATTGAACCCTACAGACTTCTTTAGCTATGTGTAGCAGGTGGGGTCTGTAATGTTAGAACGGTAGCCCCCTTCAAAGCACATAAGAAAAACATTCTCATTCCACCATCTATGTCCAGATGGAGTTTTTGCACTCGGCCATGATATTAATGATGCCTACTTTTGTGATTAATTTGGGATGATCAGAAAGGTTATTCCAACCTCATCATGGTTTTCCCAAAATAGGCTGACTCCACATGCCCCAGCAAATTGAATAGGATTACCATCCCAACATTCTAAAACACCTTTCCAATTTAAGACTTACCCAAGAAAGACTTTAGGGTACAATGATCAAAATGTAAAGAAAATATATGCACAAATACCCCTTACCATTTAAAGGTTTTCTATGCAGGGTTTTGATAATTTGATAGGAATATCTTTGGAACTTTTGCAGTGAGAAAACACATCATAGAAAATATGCTCTACATTATAAATGAATAGTAAAAAGTGTAGGAAATTGTAAATTCATATATATTTATTTATAACATAGCAACTACCATGGACTTTTGATAAAAATTGACATGTGCCGACAAAAAATATCAACAACTTGTAAACTATTAATTTCATTGTTATAATCTTTGTGTTATCAATAAGAAGAATGATTGTAGTAAATTATCTACTAAAAATTGTTTATGGATATAAATATGGAGAATTTTTTTTTTTCAATTTACAGAACAGATCTATGGGTTTTGTCAGGCCGAATGGGGGGGGGGGGCGATTCAGCAAAAATTACTTGCATATTTGTGTCCTCTAATCCAGCGAATCGCAAGGGATGATAACTGTATAGTGATAAACCCACATCATCGTTAGTGGCTTCAATCTATTCACCATCCTGTGCCACAGAACAGATACAGGTGTCTCCCACTTTTTCAAAAGTTCACTTTACACTCTTCAGCTTTTATGAAAAAAGGCGAAAATTGCTTCCAGTGTTCCATTTCGCAGAGGCAGTGTGAACCTTATTCGTCTCTTTCTCTCCTACACCGCAGTCTCCTGCACTTCCCACCACCCGACTACTCAGCCCAACATACCATCTTCTCTATATGGAGAGGGGTGGGAGGTCTGGGAATGCTTGAAAATTGTTCCCAAATAAATTAATGGTAATTGCTTCTTTGCTTTACACCACTTCAGCTTATGAAAAGTTTTTATAGGAAATCTGCACTTTTAGATGGTGGGGTAAATCTGTACAAATAAGATCATGTGAAAATGTTTTAGCTTATGTAAGTACTGTAAGTAATGGCATACTGCAAAATATCTTAACAGCATAAAAGTCTCCAGTAGAAAACAGATGAGAGAGAAAGAGTAGCAATTGGTTGTTTATCAGGACTGTTAACTCAATGATACTCAATTTCTTTTATTCAAACCATAAAATTCTTGAAAATGTTATATTTTCAGTAATTAGGTGCCCAACAACCTGTGAAACAATTTTTATTCTATTTGGTCAAATAGTTCCAAAGTTCAATATTTTTTGCAAGTTGACATATGGTTATTTACATATAAAATGTAATCAATCACATCTGCCATAACTCACCATTTTTCAATTCCGAGTTTTGTCAACTTTATAGCCGAATTTTAGCAAAATCAATAAAGATTTCAGAAATTTCCCCAATCATAAACAAAAACTTTTTTGTTTATAAAAAGCAAACAAGCAATAGGATTGGCCATAACTCACCATCTCCAACGTAGAATCACTCCGACAGACATTAATAGCCAATGATAATCCATCTTTACTACGATAATTTAAACAATGAATCTTCAAAAATGCTTTAAAAAAAAAATGAAAGAAAAAAAGCGTTAATTTTGCAATGACCCAATTTTCAATTCCATATCCAAGTATATATATATATATATATGCCATTCCAAATACTTTAAAATTTCCATACCTGACTGATATAAACCTTGTGAAGGTGCCAATCACGACCAAGGGCACGAATAGTAATGTCACTGCCTTCCCCATTCAGGAATAAAGTATCATAGATGTGCTTTGTGGTAGATTTTAGTTTCCGCCTAAAAAGAAAAGGAAAATTTATTGTTCAACAATGAATTTCCATGATGAAGGAATAAAAAACACAAAAATCATTAAAAATGTGTTAATGGAAAGGCAGATATCAATCTTATGGAGGAGGCTTTGTTAGAAACAATTTATTCTGCTGCTTTCATGGGGAGTTGAATGAAATTATCAATACTAGTTGAGAACTTGGACATTTTTTCTTAAGGGTACCTTAAACCAGAACTTCTGGCTACAATGCCCCATCTCCTTGCAATTGTTATGCAGAAACAGAATCAGACTTTGAGTAATATATATATATATATATATATATATATATATATATATATATATATATATATGTGTGTGTGTGTGTGTGTGAGAAAGAGAGGGAGGGGGAGATAGATAAAGAGAATGGTAAAATAAAGAATAAAATTCTTTTATCTTCAATTTTTTTTATACAATCAAACATTGGAAATGCTTTATGGAAACAAAATGAAATTTGAGAAAATTGTGGAAGAAAAAAAATTAATTTAGTTTGACAAATTTAGTTACATCTAGACTTTTTCATGTCACCATGTTGAACTGAGGACCTACATCTTCCGATTCAACCTAGCAGGTGCCCTCTTTTTCTGGGGAAGAAAACAATGATTGTTACTTCTTCTATCATGATTAAGGAATGAAACCTTGTAATTATTATTTTCTTTATTGCACTCTGTCACCATTTCCATGCAAAGTTTCTCATCATAACTACACGTATCAGGAGTTTCACGTTAGGAGCATTAATAAGTTTGTAGGAGAGGCTTTCTGTTACCCAACAGATGATGTGTTCAGTTGATAGTGATTTAGTGTAAGCATTGAACTGATTTACTTTGATAAGGATAATTTTGTGAAAGCTTTTGGTACCTTTTATTGTATGGGTTATGGAGAATCAGTTTCAACTCAGTGAATATTTGGAGAATTGTTTCCATTGGGGTGAAGAAGAATTAGGTCAGTTTTATTTCATTCTTTGCATCTACAAATAAAGCTCAGATAGTAATTATATGATCACTCATAGATCTTTGAAAGCTCGCCTTATATGTATCTCTTGACTACTGCCCCAATGCCATCACAAACATTTTTGCCATAACTAGTGGTGGAAAAGTTCAACTCTGCCTTTATGCCAAAATCTTCTTTATGATGAGTAATGTTGCAAAAATTGTTGCGATTTTTGTATTGGGCTATACCATCAAAAAAATAAAATATTTTAGTTATGAAAGGCATTTTGTCTTTCCATTTCTTCAATAGTATTTTTGGGAAGTAGTAGACCACTGTAGTGTTACAGGTAAGATTATCTGTTCTGAAGCAGTAACCGATGTTTTATCACTTCATTATCTTTGTAGTACAAAACATATGGGTGAATGATTACTTGTTCATTGAACCAGTGGAAACCCCCACCAGCATCTTGCATAAAAAAAGTATAACTTTTAATAGGATCCCCAAAAATGATGACTTCTCCATGTGAAATATTTTCTTTTAAGGACTTCAGGTAGCTGCTCTGAGTTTTGGTAATGTAGTGATGTTTGGTAAACTTCATCTTTTAGAAAGTAATTAAAGAAAACCATCAATAAAAGAGTTGTAAGATTCTACATCTGATCTATCAGCAATTGCCCATTGGCTATATGCTACCTTGGACTTTCTCTAGTGATTGAATATAATCTAGGATTCCATATTTACTAGGTCAATCTCTATATTGCTTCAACTTACATCTAGGAGAGTCTACACTACATACTGTCTTTTTAATTAAGGATACTACACCTAAATCCTTTTCTTCTAATGCTGCTATCATTAATGTAGGATTCCAATGATACATGCATACACACTGAATGAATACCAGTAATACCAGCAATGATGCACTGTTTTAGCTTCAATTGGGTGAAAGTTGAAAACCTAATCTTAGTGTGATTTCCCTCTTTGTAAATGGTGTATATTTCTCTCTATTGCCCTAATATTAGTTATTTGTCTTGAAGACATTTGTCAACGCTTGGACTTCATAAAGAAATACAATTAGCTTTTTCTGAAATTATTCTAGAAATATAATCATCCAAATAGTAACTTCTTCACAAACTGTAGATGTTAAACTCTTCATAGATATCATACATGCCTCATATAGGTAGAATACATACAATAATTATGTAGTAAGGAGATATATGTAGCCACTTTGTTTAAAAATAATTTTGTGCTATATTTCAGGCAAAATAAAGGAAAACTTTCTAATTAGGTATTAGGACTATAACACTTTGATTAAATTTGGGGGGAGGAAATTAGGAAAACTTGTAAAAATGGATAATGTTCAGCCTGCTTATTCACTCATAAGGAGCAAAAAAACACAAAACAGCAATAGTTACATATGTTAGAAAATACCTTTTTAGGAATATCCTAGACAAAAATGCATTGAAGTACTATGGTGCTGCGCTACAAACCCTAGGGTTTTATCTTGATTAGGATTAGAGTCATGTTCTTTCAAAAAAGGTGAGTTCACCAAAATGTCAAAACAGTGGGGGGGGGGGCAACACTCCACCATACTAGAATTTTGAAAAATGGACGTTTGAGTAAAAACCCATTTGACATTTGACATGTCAATTTTCATTAAAATCTGAGGTGGAGGGAGTCACATGTCCTTTATGATTTGTCAAAAGAATGTACTATAGAGAAATAGATATAAAAAGATCTGATACTTATTATTGGGATGCAGACCCTACACTATAATTTTATTTTGTTGAAAATTACTCAGCCTTTTTTGCATTTGCATTTTAGAGGAACTTTTAATTCAAAACCATTGGCTGCAATGCTCTGATTTGATTACTTACAGGTCACATATAGATAAACAGACTTTCAATTCCTACGTAGTAAATGAACTTCTATAACTGAATCTGACCTTTGTATTTTCTAGAAATTTTTTTTAAAGAAAAAATAAGTTTTGTAGGAGAATCAAGTTGTGTGCAAACATATATGACTGTACTAAATCTTTGGAATTCTATGCTTCAATTAATTAATTTTTTCCCTAGCTATAGTAATAGTAGTGTTATAAGATTAAATCATGCCCAATCAATTATTCCATATAACCACATGATATATCCAAAAAAAAAAAAATTCTAAAATTAAAATTGGAAATGTTACGTCAATATTTTAACATGACAGAATTATCTTCATCACAGTTATTGTTTTGGGTAACACTGGTATATCATTTAACAAGTGATTTTTCTTTGTGTTTGTCCCCATGAAATTGGAAAGTACTGAAAGTTTGTTACGGTCCACATTTACCTGCATTTAGTTCAGTAAATCCTAAATTCATTATATCGAGGATTCACCGTATCTTATATCTATAGAGTCTCATGTATGGATTTGTGCTATTCTAGGTTTTATTCAATACAATGGTATATATGACAGAAATTTTCATCATTTGCAGTTGAGCCATAGAACTGCAATGAAAGAAATTACCATAATCCACAGATGATGGATTCTAAGCTTTTATGGAGATATATCTGCAATCAGATATGAAGCAGGAAAAAGTTCATTCATACATTTACAGTTTCAAGACTATAAATATTGCTTTTCTTTGGGTTAAGTGGTTTATTCATTTACAAATTTGTACACCCTTACCGGAAAAAAAAAAAAAAAAACTCTCCTTCTACTGTCTCACAATTCTTGTAAGATATTATTGTTAATAACTTGCATATTTTGCAATGATGGGATTCTACAAAGATCAGTAAAGTTGCCCATGACTAAACACTGATTGTGCCAGGTATCAACTATTAATTTGTCATTCAATGATAGTTTTATTGAAATGGAAAACTATTAATGGATCCATGTATAGTGGGATAAAAAAAACAAACAATAGATTTCGTATGTTTCAAGGTAATACAGGTGGTGTGCAGTGACCTATGAGGTTGGCCATGACGTACCCATGGTTTGACTGAATTATTTATGAAGTTGATTAAGAGGAAACATTTGTGTTTTGATTAAAGTGTCAACAGAGTCTGTCACAGACTTTTGGCAAAAAGTGACAACTGTAACTTGAAATCTATCAATTGTATTAATCTTTGTTTTTATCAACGGAACAAAGATTGCAGGAAATTATCAGCTAGATTATTCTTTCTGACGACAATATGAGACCAGTGATAACCAGGTTTGAAAACTCGTTTACATTTGCAACCCAACATACAAGTAGAAATAGAATTGGGAAATTTCAGCCCGATTTTCACACATTTTAAAATTCCACCACAAATATGCTAATAAGCTGATTAAGAAATAGAAATAACCTTAAATAGAAATTTAAGGTTATATTCATTTTTTATGAATTTTTCTATGGGAAGGATATTTTGCAAGAAAATCTTATGGAAACTTTTTTTCTAGAATAGAAATTATCTCAAGAATTTGAATCAAAGAAAATGAGTTAATTTAATGATTAATTGACTGGATTGTGCAAAAATATTTTTTGCTTATTTCTGGAAACATAGTGAAAAATTGATTTATTAACTAGGTAGGGTTGTAATAGAAACTCAGAGGTCAGTTACTATCTTACGTAATTGAATGTAATTTAAACCTCCTTCTACTGAACTGCATCAGGTATTAGCTTCAAGAAAATATTTTCATAAGATTTTCTTACAAAATACTCTCTGCATAAGGAAATTCATTCAAAATTGAGCACATCCCTAAATGTTTATTGAAATTGGCCCATTAGTATATTTTTTTGGTGGAATTTTAAAATGTGTGTGAAAATTGGGCACAAATATCACAATGCAATTTCTACAGGTATATTGGTTTGCAAATCTAAAAAAGTCTTTAAACTTGATTATCTATGGTTTCATATTGTCTACAAAAAAGATTTAAAGGTGAATTAAAAGTCTTGTTTTGTGAATAGTATTTAAATGGAGGTAGGACAGATATTCATGAAATGATTAAAAGCAGGGAGGCTAACTCTTCTATCTATTTACATCTGCTCAGTACAAATCAATTATCTCCCTTAACTTCTGTTGATCACAACGATTCAGGGAATTGGTTTTCAGAGATGCATGTCTCTTGGCAATAATTAACTGAACACAGAGGACAACACTACATAGATCTTTAGAATTGTCATTGGTTCCAAGGAAATGCTGAATCAAATTGAGGTTATTTTACTGCATCTAAGATGTGAGAAAAATGTTGCTTTCTAGCATAGAAAGTATTATTTTTTTCTTAGTTCTCTGAAGGAAATTAGTCAAGAAAAAACAAGACATGTGTCAAGCCCATAACAATTTCACTCATGAAACGGAACTTCAGCAGCCGACTTGTGAAGAGTGGAAGTCAAGGGAGATAATTGATTTATACTAGGCAGAGGGTCACATTATGCTATTTCTAGGTTGCATGCCTCTTGAGGATATTTAAATATTTAAAGATTTTTAATGTTTTAAAATTCTTTATTATTATCCATCTTTGGACACCTCTGAAACAAATCAATGACCATACAGTGCATGACTTGCATGTCCTGAACGCACGTCACTGATATGTGGATAATGGAAGTAGGTAGATAAATCATATAAACAGTTTTCTAGTTGACTGTACCATTACATGATTATTGATTTTTGTCTAGTATTTTCTTTCACTTTAATTTCTAGTTACTTTTCATCACAACTTACCCAAGTCATCAATGCACTGCAGTGAGTAAACAGTGCAGATCACAAAATAAAGATTAAGTTTCCGATGAGATTCACGTACCTTTTGCCTCAAGGAAGCCTGCTTAAACCTATTCATTGCTCTAACTAACTGAGCTATGAGAATCCTACAATTGGAAGCTTTTATTCTATAATACACAAATCCTATTTAAATTCAAACAGCATTTGCATGTGTGTGTGTGTATGCATGTGTAATACCTTATGTAAACAATTTCATTGGGTGTAGGCAGATGATTATGAATATTGTGTCAGCTGAAGGGGATCATATTTCAGAGTCATGTTTTTTTTCTTTAAAACATGAAACTTACAACAATAATGATACTGATAAAGTATACATTTTTCTTTGAATTTACTGTAAGACGAGACATGACTCGGGCCAGTACTGGGTTACTTTTTAAAAAATCAATAAGAATCATTGAAATAGTTATTCCAGTAGATAGTGCTACTCGTATCAGTAAATACCAAACAAAAGTGGAGAAGGCTGTGACTTCTCAAGGAACTGAGCATCTAAAATCCATTATCACTTAATACTCAGAGAACTGAAGCATAAATTTAAGTTTTTCCAGTGAAAAAGTGATAGGTGTCACTTCAGGCCTTACTCTGAGTTCTCTTTGCCCAAATAAATATAAATATTAAGACTATTCTTTATATATTTTTCCATCAAATCAGATGATTTAGAATATTACAACTAGTTGGCATTTTCTTTTTAAATAACAAAGAAACCTTGGATTGATATTTGGCATGGGTGGTCTCTCTATTCTGTATGCAAATCTAACCAAATAAATTATCAGAAAAGTGTTGGAGTAAGAGGAGAAAAAAAAATTCAATTAATTTTCTAGATATTTGAATGATACTATTGTCTATTTTACATTCCCTTGTTATAATTCTATATTTTTGATCGGATCTATAAAACCAAATAGATTCAAATGCTGAAATGAACCAATTAGATATAAGTACAAGTAGTGTAGTCCCTAAGAAGAAGTGCAGTCCCTCCCACAGAGTTTGTAGTATTGCTTCATTATCACATCTCCAAATTACTTGACTCCTAACATAGTACAGCTAGAATAAAGTTAGGTAATTCAGGACCACAGTCATTGGAATGAGAGATGTGAACATATGGTCATACTAGAGGCTCTGTGGGAGGGATCACATTTCTTTTTAAGATCACACTATTTGACTTGTACCCAAATGTAACTCCTAAGAGTAGTTTTTTCAATTTCAGCATTTCATCTCTCAAAAACACAATTGTATCAAATTCTACAATTAAAAGATCATAGTAACTCACAAAAGTTTGTTTTTTTTCAAGAGTAAACGTGAGCATTTCTATTTTCACTCCCAAATTGATTAGAAAAATGCACGATGAAAAAAGTATTTATTTTACACAAGTAACACTTCTTTTACATAATCTCCTTCTTTGTCAATGCACTTAATTTCAGTGATGAGTATTAATCACATAGATTGAACATTACATAGAGAAAATTTATAATGAAACTCACCAAATAGCTTACAATCTATGGGCCTAATGATCCACCCTTGTATATTACACCATCTGTCTGCCAGGATATGGAAACCACCAAAACATGGGGCACAGACCAACTGAATTTGACATGCACACTCAATGAATTTTAAAGGTTTTAAAACATTGAGAAAAAAATCTTTTCAAAGCTTTCAGAGTGTGAGGGGGTATTTATGATGTAAGTATAATGCTGAACTGGACCCTCACTTCCCATTCAATATAGATATTTACATTTTATGTTTACATATAATTCTTCAAGACGTCAAAAATGAAAAGAAACTTCTTTTTTTTAGAAGTCTGAAGGCTTAAGAGATTTTTTACTCCTTGAATATTCAACCCAGCGTAGACAGGTACTTCAGCTAGTAAAACATCAAAGTCAGAATGCAAAAAAAAAGAAAAAATTTCTATTATAAAATGTTAATTGTATTTTAAGCTGAATGCAATAAACCAAAATAGGAAAAAAGGATTTTATACCTTCTTTTCAGCTCGTTTTCAAACTTTAATTCTAAATACTTCCACTCATTTTCCTTATCATTTGAGCACCACAGATGAATTTCATCATGAGTGTTTCAAGGTTAGCTAGCCTGATGGAATCCATCCATTTTCAGGCTGGTTGCCTTTCCAAGGCTGAAGACCCAATCGGCCCCACTATTTATCCATAGCTGAGGGATGAATTCATGCCTTCCCAAAGGCAATAATGCAAAGTGAACAAACTATCTCAGCTGGTGTTAGAGCTTGGCTTGTCAATTCTATTCTGCATGATATTAACCATTCTGCCACTCAACACTTCCAATTAAAATTCAATTTAAAAGTCTATAAGTCATGACAATCTCTATGTACAAAAAACCGTCAACCAAAACTGTCAACTTGAGTTTCCCCAGTTTACAAGTCGATTCGGCTGGATGGCTGGCTATGGATGCATCATTCGTACAGGCTGCACCAATGGAGCTAGAGGTACGAAATTTTTACATTAACTTATGTCTAGAGAAAAAAAAAACGGGTTTAGGGGGGTGGGAGTGGTGGGTCGATTAGCAATGTACGTTGATTCCTTAGTTTGTTTTTGACAGCATTCATGTTTATTTTTTTTAAGATTCAAACTTTTTAGAGATTACTGCCCGACAAAATTCGAGAGAAGTAACTTCTTTATTGATCACTCCCGACGTAGCATTCTGCCTGAAGATGTTGGTCACGTGACGGTTTCCCCAATCAACGTCTTTTGACAGCAAGCTGTTGGGAGTGATCAATGAATGACTAACAAGATCCGTTTTTCAATCATTCAATTATCAACAGAAAATACGGTTGTATTGAATTGTTGTTGTCTTAAAATCTACTGCAAGCTGTAGGTGCAATTTGTTGGAAAGAAGAGAAAAATGTGTTTAAAATTAAGAGACGTTCTCTCCTCAGCCCATCCTTTTAGAGACTGAACTAAAACGAGTACTTATTTACAAGGAAAAGCCTAGTAATTAAACAAGTCTTTAAGAGCTCAAAGGAAGGGGAACCAAAAACTCCCCAACACAAGACGAAAAGAAAGGCAGAAAAAAAATCACGTTTCGCTATTGTTTCTTTCTCTTTTTTTCTTGTACGAATACACGTTTTTTCACAAGATCTTTGACAGCAACATCCTCATTTCTGCAAAAGTTAACTTTTTTTTTTAAAACGAGGACTACGAGAAGAAAATACGAAGTAGAAGTTTAATTTTAATAACAATAATACTTATTGGTAAAGATTCGTTTTTTGGTGCAACGCAGTTTTTTCTTGGATTATTTTTTTCTTTCAGTTTAGTTTCTTTCAAACTATTTTTTGACCTTCGAACCATCCGGACATTCGTTGTTGTTTTGAAAAAATGGGTTCTATTAAACAAGGTAATTATAATTCGAAACTGGGCACTTACTTTTCGCCATTTTACGGAGGTACGGACAGAAGTAAAGCAATTGATGTAAGCTTTACTTCCGTAGAAATGGCGGAAAGTAAGTGCCCAGTTTTAACATTACGGTTAGATCTTTGATAGAACCCCCTGCTAAAAGTTTCTTTTTTTGTTAAAAGATAAATTACTACGAAAAAAATATTCTAGCAGAAAGCTACATTGCACAAAAAAAAAAAAAAACTCTAACCTTTTAAGGTAAAGAATTGCATTTTTCGGTGAACCAACAACCATTTTATCGTAAAATACACTGCAAACAAAACGTTTTCGATTGCAAAGTTGTTGTTTTTTTTTGTTTACATTAAAATTCTGTCCCCCCAGAATGTACTTAATTTAGTATTACCAACAAAAACACAGATATTCTTGCTTTCATATTATATTCTAGAAAAAATCGAGCGAGACGTAGACCAGGCCATAAAAAAAACTACACAGAAAAAAAACGAACTGAAATAATATTAGAAATTTCGACAAAACATTCAAGAAAACATGATAAATAAAAATGACAACAGCAAAAAATTCAAGTTTTTTTTTAAAGACGCACTTTTTTATTTATCAGTCCATATATTTTTGAGGTTTTCGTTTGTTTTGTTTATTAATTTAAAACAACAATAATATTAACTCTCTCGGTCACGGTCACGTTTCGTTGTCTCTAATCGAAATCAATGTTACAACGTGGTTCTCTCACCAGATGTGGAAACTTTCAAGAAGAATTATGATAGTTAAATTAGAATTACCACAAATGGTCAAGTACAAGGACTTGACATTTTTGTAAACTAGATTTGCACATGATGTGTGTCTGTATATAATTTTTCGTACAATAAATCTATTGTTTTGTTGGTAATCTTCGCTTTGAAATTTGACGTACATAAACTTATGGCGGTGTTCACCAAGCAGAGAGACTTCTGAAGTTATACAAAGGCCCCAGAAGTATATCTCTCTTAATCGATAAGTATAATTAAACAACATACTCATCAGAAATTGATGCAATATTGGAATTTAAACGCATGTCTCTATCACTATGAATTCATAAAGATACGAAAGGAACGGACGACTTCATGGTGGTGCGAAATCTGGTAAAGATAGGCGTTCTATTCCATTATTGCGTTGATTTCAGAAAAATATGTAGTTTAATCATACATTTTATAAAGAAAATAATACTTATTGTAGCCTTAGTATGACATTCGGAGCCTTTCAATGCTTGTTAAACACCGCCATTGGTTTATTCACGTCAAAAGCTTAGAAAGATATAACCATTATTTTTGTTTAATTGTTATTGTTTTGATATTTAGTTCCCGGAACCGTTTTTCAATACTGTCAACAGACCCTTGAACCAAATCTAGTAAAAAATAACAGCAAAATATCTCCCTGTATTAGGAATAATTAAAATAAAACTAACCCTTATAATTAATCAAGTCGTAATTAATTAATCAATCAAGTGTTTTTGTTTTCAACCCACCTTTTCGGAAGATTCAAGTCGATATCGCTCTCATCGGCGAGAGCCTCTTGTTGTTTTCTTTTCAGATTACCTTCTCCCCTCTTGTGTCGCACGAAAGAAAAGGAATTACCCATGTCGTCTTGTCAAACTGTTTAGAGAAATTCTTCTCCTTTTGTAGGCAAATAATTTGCGAGAAAAAACGTTGTAAAAAAACTTTAAAAGGGGACAGACATCCTCAGCAGCTTCATATTTCCGCTGTAAACACTGTTGCACTGTCGCTACCTGGTGGTTAAGAAGCAGAAATTGCATATGCAGGAGAAGATAACTCGTAGTTACTGTTTCGCATGTATTTTTTACGACGTGGAGCTCAAGGGAGATAAAAAAAAAAAGAATTATTCACACACATCTGTACAAAGAGTTGAGCCCCTTGAAATTAAAGGACCAGTCATCAACTTATTTCATGAAGGAAAAGTTTATATATATACGTGTTCCTTTTTGCAACACCCTGAACACGTGTCTATTTGGAGATATTTACTTTTTTTTTAAAGAAAAGTCTGATTTCACTTTGATTGCATTAAATTTCTATTGTTAGAAAATTGGTGTTTTATCCTTGTTTTGATTAAATGAACTTTTGATCAATTTTTTTAAAAGTTAAAACTATATTTTTTTTGCAAAAAGAAGTTTGATTTCACTTTGATCTCATGAAATTTTGATTGTAAAGAAGAAAAAAATTGTTATATATCCTTGATTTGACTAGATAAATTTTGGATCATATCAAAACGACAAATTTATCTATTCATTTTTTTTAGAAAGTTACAACTTTTTAATACAGTGTAACATATATATATATATATATATATATATATATATATATATATATATATATATATATATTACATAATATCAGTTTGAAACTCTATTTGAAACAACCTAAATAGAATAAGCAATTAAATAGAGCAGATATAGAATTTGGAGTTGAAGCAATTACTTTCGGTTTTGCATTACCAGTGGCTGTTTAGCTCAATGGTAAGAGCAACGCCACATTGAAGTTCATATCCTATCAGTTGCAGGTTCAATTTTGCTCATTCTAATTATGTTATTTCAGCCAAATGATACATTCACCATATATTAACGGGGATTATTTCAAATTGCATTTCAAAACAATATGACGCAATTTATAATTATTTCTGCTAGATTATATATCCATTTCTTAATAATATCTATATATACGTGTGTGTGTGTGTGTGTATGTATGTGTGTGTGCATGTGTTTTGAAAGGTAAAGAGAAATTTAAGAGAAAAGGTGTCACATCTTGATAAAAGGAAAAATTCTAAAAATGAATAACCCTCAGCCACACAAACTTTCCAGAAAACTAACCATTTTCATCTTGACCCTTCCTCTCACCAACCCTTCTCATTTCACACTAACCTGATTCTCATCTAGAAATACCTTCCCTCCCACTCCTCCTGAACAATCCATAACACAGAAATTTCTTCATTTCATTCCTCAAGTCTTAAACATGCAAACAATGTACAGTTCTCTCTGCAACTGCTTCAAGTTCTCTGAAAAAGTTGGTTAGCAACCATCAAAATGCATTAGAACTTGCCCATGTGATACGAAAAATTTTTGAGGTTCAACATCTGTTTTTCTTTTAAATTTCTCAGTGGACTGTCAACAAATGTACAGCTCAACATTAGTTCCAAAAGTTTTGAAACAGAGAGGCAAGAGCCTTGAGGATGTGGATGTCCCTCTGGGATTGATGACATCTAATCAAGAATCATTATTGAGGCAGACTCTTGCATAATAACTTGAGAAGTTACAGAGGAACTAAACATTGACCATTCCACAGTTATTCAGCATTTGTACCAAATTGGAAAAGCAAAAAAGCTTGTTTGTCACATGAATCACCCAGCAGAAATAAAACAATCTACACTATGAAATTTAACCTCACCCAGCTTAATCTCCAGACTTTTCTCAGACCAACTAACACTTTTTCAAGCATTTCAACCACACAGTAGCTCAAAACACCTGTGAATAATTCTATATTTCCTGTATAAATGGACTGGTTTCTAATTAACAAAAATATGTAGATTCTGAAAGTTCTTATATCGATTGATAACTTTTATTCTAAGCTGAGATACACTGCTTTAAAGTTGAAGGTAAAAAAAACACGATTATTTTTGCACCAATAATAATAATGATGATAGGTTTTTTCATATGTCTTGGCATATGTATAGGGCAATGGTTTTATTCATTGTTTATGCACCAATTTAACAAGGCCAGGATGCTGGCCCAACATCCAACCCTCCCAAATTCTCAACTGGATTTGGGGCTAGGCCTGGACCGCCTTACAGGGTTAAAGGGCTCTCAATTATTCACCATATTATTATACCCGTTGACTACCTTGATAGGAACCAGCATATATATGACTGGATTACGAGGATATTTTATTGGAGGGATATCAAAAAAATCATAGCAATCAACAGCCTGAATATCAGATTGGTATGTATCATGTGCCACTAGAAGATTCATTGAATTACATTTGCTAGCAATAGAAGTCCTCAATGGGGTCTTTGGCTCAAATGAAAGATCAAAACAGTTGTTTTTTAAGGTACCTTCAATCACTTCCTCTGGCTACAGTGCATGTTTCAGCTATTAAAAGGTCACATACAGATATATAGATAAATAGATAGATGGAAATCAGATCATTATTATCAGAGTGAGCTCAGATGCAGACCCTTCACTATCATTCTTTTCAGAATTTTCAAAAACTAATATGCCAAGAACATACTCCAGGGTCCCATAGGTAACAACATAAAATATAATGGCTATAGCTCAAGCCATCCTCAAGTTATGTGATCACATTCAGAGAGACCGACATATGGTGAATTATTGTAAGATAATTCAATTTGTAAAAATCATTGATTTTAATCATTGATTTTTATTGGTCAACATGAAAATTAATTCCTGCTTCTCTAACAAATGTTCATATTATATACAAACCATATCTAAAAATAAGAATTGATACTGGGAATGATTTTGAATATAGTTGAGACTTACTAACCTTGGTTTAGTCTGACACAAGGCCACAATTCATAGAATTTATAATGAGAATCACACTCATTCTCAATGGCAAGTATTACCAATCAACACTGAAAAACATTCAACAAATGCCCTAGCCATCAAATTTTGTTATGATTTAACATAAGATCATCTTTATCAGACTAGTCAACGCAACTTAGTTATAATTGCAATTTTACATTTTTACATTTTCAAGCCATGGCCACCATCTTGAATTTTCAATGACTTGCATTTGTTATTCAAATGGCAATTCTCAAGAACTATGTGTGGTAAAAAAAATTCAACTAATCATGTCCTTAATATCATATCATATACATCATTGATGGGCAACATGTTGGAAATTCATGATGACTCAATGTCCAATATCTTTTGGAATGCCTTTAACTATAAGTGTAGCAAATTATATACTTTTCTCACAAAATGAACAATTATTTTATTATGTAGGTATTGCATGGTTCATATCTTTCTCATTAATACAAAACATTTATGTGGCAGGTAGTTTCATTTGAAACCATACTGATAACATTTTTGCTGATATCTTTACCTGAAAACCTTTTCTGATGATCTGTGTTCAGTGGTTCATCTCATAGGAAAGGATGTTTACAACAAAATTTCATTTAGTGTGAGAACCTCATGGTAAAAAAAAATCTCTTTGCAAAACAATGGAAAAAAATAATGCAGAATCATCTAGGTTTCACTTATAATTATCTAGATTTATATCCACCATCTAAGTGCTTATTTTTAGACAGACAGATAGACATTTGATGAATCATAATGGGATTACTTATTCATTTATAACATTATTTACATGTTTATTTGTATCTATAATTATTTATAAAGTAATTAGTACATTGTACATTATTTACATGTTTATTTATATGTATTCATTATTTATAAAGTAATTAGTACATTGTACATTATTTACAAGGTTATAAGTAAGGTTTTAGTTGTCTGATATTTTTATTTTTAATGAATTACTGAAATTCTATAGGTTTAATTATTCACTTAACAAATTTTCATTTTTGAGACTTATTAGTTTGGTTGAGTCAGTAAGAGAGCCAGCAAACACTTACTTGGTCATGATTTCAAATCATGTTAGGGAAAAGTTAATTTTATAAATGTATCTATCTATTATAATGAAATGAGCACTCACGTATTTTTAACATAAATTTTGGTAGATATATAAGACTTGCCAATACAGCTCAGTTGGTAGGGGACCAATTAGTTGGTCATGATTTAAAATAACTGTAGGGGAATGTTAATTTTTATTTCCCTTTGATTTGATAAGGATCATTCTTGTTATGGTCAAAAAGTGAAGACAATTCTAGGTTTGGAATAATTGTTATTATTATTGAGATCTGGATGACCTAATGGTGAGCAGCATGGAAAATGGAATTGGCAAACAGAATTCAAAACTTCAAACTCTGATTGCAATAGTTTGCATTTAAGTCATATTAATGGCATGAAACCAGGACTGAATGGCAAATAGGTTCTCTCCTTGTTTTAGATTTGCATCTATTTGTGTGCGTGTCTATTTACTTGTTTGTTCTAGTGCTCCAGGCCATACTGTTTTGTATACAGACTTGAAAATTGGCACAAGGTTTCAGTAGACTACTTCTAAAAAGTCTTTATTTAGATTTTTTGAAAAAAACTTTTTTGATGTTTTTTTTAAAAACCTTATTTCGATGGGTTTATTGATAATATCCAGATTCTCCCAAATCTAGATGTTTTTTAACTGTATTTTAGACTTTTTTTCAATGGAAAATGCCTGTGTTGTCATAAATAGAATTTATTCTGACCATATTCATTCTTTGATGGAATTTTTTTACATGACTTTAAATTTTGATGCTATGGTTGTTCAATTATCAACTGTGATGGCAAGTGGACAAGATTTTCTAAAATGAAACATTGCTCAAGAAATGTAAGTTATATTCATTTAAAACACTTCAAAATATATTAGAAAAATCCATTTTCCCACAAAAATATACTACTTCACTAAACTAAATCTTCACAAACAAAATTTTTGCTTGCATAATGACAGTTTTCTACTATAGTATTCGTGAGGACAAATCATTTGAATGTTTGGATCAACTCAATATATTAGAGAAAAAAATCAATTTTGAATTTAAACTTTCATGTCAATCAACTTATAATAATTCAACACAGGAAACTGAATGGAAGCTGTGGTGCCCTCTTCTCTCTTGATGCCCCCAGCATGTGCTTATTTTGCTTAATGTTTAATCCAGGGCTGCATGAACCCATCTCCTCTACCCCAGCTATGGGTAAATAGCAGCACAGACTGGGTTCTTCAGCTTTGGTTGGCAACCAGACTAGGACAACTCTGAACTCAAACCAGGGAGGTCAAACCTTTCACTGGACTTGGCGGACTGCACAGAGAAAATCAATGGCAGATTCAGTAGGTAGGAGGGCGACAATCAGCAACACATTGTGGTGTGTGAAGACCATGACATGACACGCTGAGTGCCCAGGCCATCCATTGCATCTCGATCAGTCTCTAGGTATCTTGACTATCTTGTCACTGAACAAAGGCAGATCGAGATAAGAGCATGAAGCTGAAGACAAGTGCAACTATTCCTCACTATAATCAAAGTCAAAATCATATCCATATGTTCAATGTCAGGTAAAGGACTAGAGATTGCCTGAGCAGCGACCTGTCCTAAGCTGTCCCTAATCATAGAGACCCATTGATCCCAAGCCTCTATGAACTTCCAGCTGTCAAAACCTCACGCCCTCAGTGAGAAAGCATGATCAAGGGGAGGGCCCCATTTGCATGCCCCAGTGGACACCCAAAACCTGAGACCCTGTCAGGTAAAGGACTAGAGAGGGTCTAAGCTGTGACTCATCCTAGGCAGTCCTTGTTCATAGTGACCAATTGATCCTAGGTCTCTATAATGATTCAAATTTCAAACCTCCTCACTCTTAGTGAGAAGCTATGATCCAGGGGAGACCCTGTTTGGGAAAGTGCACCATCCAGAACAGAAGCCATGATCATCTTCAACTACAAGTGATAGACATAACCATCATTATTAATTTTAAAAAGTTCAACAATTTGACTCTCTTCCTGCGAGTAACTTCACCGCACATTCTAATTAAATCATCTCCATATTCACCAGATGTGTCCTTATTATTCCATATTCAGCAAAATAAACCTTAAAGACATCATTAACTCCAACATATGACTACCATCTCCATCTCTTGTTGACCATATACTAATATGCACTTCCAGTGCAAAAGGTACAACTCTCATCAAACAAAGTCAAAAATCATATTACAACATGGGTCTGGGGATTTCTGAAAAACTTTGTTCATGAAATAATGTTAAAATAACGCAGGTAACATTGAAAAACAAGCTTATAGATCATCAATATTTAATTAAGAAACAAGAAATATGGCTCATTTTGTTAATATTTTGATGTTTATTCAATAACTAGCATAGTACTCATTGAAAAAATGACAGCATTATTTACCTACAAATGAACACATCTACCTAGGATCAGAGTATCTGTGCACAGTACCCTGGATAAAACTGTAGTATCTGTGCACTCATTGCTTTATGCACACTCACTCAAGAACATATAAATGGATATACATTGCATTTCATTCATGAGGATTTTAAGTGTTGTCTTTGGAAAACAAACATAACAAAGGATCAAACAACAAAGTTTAATATTTCTATTGATATTCAGACCATCCTCATCTTGGTTGTTTTTCATACAATGTTTCGGCCGTTGCACTCTACGGCCTTCGTTAGGTATCATCTGGTAGATGTGGGCAAGTAACGAACCGAACCCTTTATTTATCCGACGGGGGTATATTGACCGTACTCCCCTCTTAGCATGGACACATAGCGCAGTGGTTACAGCATCAGACAAATTACTGTAAAGTAATCTGATGGTTCTAGGTTCGATCCTAGTGCGAGACAGTATAACAATACTACTAATGCTAAGAGGGGAGTACAGTCAATATACCCCCATCGGATAAATAAAGGATTTGTTACTTCCCCACATCTACCAGATGATACCTGACGAAGGCCGTAGAGTGCAACGGCTGAAATGTTGTATGAAAAGCAACCAAGATGAGGATGGTCTGAATGATAATAGAAATAATAATAATACCTCATCTCAAAAATTCAGAGATATACTAACAAAGTTTAAATTTGATGACTTGAATATTGACTCACCGTTGCCACAATAATAGATCCCACCAAACAACAAAAAACATAGGTTAAAGGTATTCTTCCCTTTTATCATAATTCATTGTGAAATAGACACTTTTATTTTAGTCTAACAGAACAGAAAAAAATTGATCCTCTAAAGAAATCATGTCACTTGTCACTCTGTAAAGTTTAACATAATTTTAACAATGAGGGGACGCAACTTTTCTTTACATAGAAAACATGAGACCATAATCATGAATAATGTCCCAATCAGATAACAACTAGACACAGATTCTGATATAACAATCATATAATGAAGAAAACACAGAAAAAATCCGTTCCCTGATAGTTCAAAAAGTTCTTTAGAAGCCTATAGTGCTTCAGGAACTGAATTAAAAATTGCTTATGAAATTGAATGCACATTTGCTATTCATGGTAAAATGATGAAAACAGTTGCATATTATAGAAAGAAACGTGTCAAATCTTTTAAGTGCCAACTGGTTTGTAATTTTTTGGCAAACATGGAGTTTTTGACCATAATTATTGAATCACTTGATTAAATTGATTTTCACCATTCACCGTCTTGACTTCATCACACTTGAAAAGGGGCCTACCAATTCACCACCACATTCAATTTTATTGAGGGACGGAATTTCTCTTCTTTTTTTAAAAAAACAGAACATTTTTTTTTTCAAATTGAAACTCATTTTCTTAAATACAGAATTTAGAAAACATGGAGATATGACTCGAAGATGAATTTTATCAAGTCTTGTAGAGTTCCAAAGCAGAAATTGGTAATTGTTGACCAAATATTGATTGATGCAGAGATCCACAGTGATAAATGGACTTTGCAAACCATGTCCAGATCAACTGGTCAAAAAAGTAATTTGGAAATTGTAGACTGGTTGGTCAAGCGTTGGTTGATCCAAAATAGTTACAGATGCAATAAATGCAACGTGCCATGTGGACTAACTAAGAAAATTAGTTGCTAAGATGAGTAAATTTGGTACTGCAGTGGTTAAAAAAACAGAAAGTCATTAAGAATTGATTTGTTCTTTGAAAAAAAGAAGAATTCTGTATTTTTTTTTTTTAAATTTAAAAAGAAATATTCCTTATCTAAAAAATGGAATAAGAAAAATTCCAATTTAAAAAAAAAATTGAATGCAAAAGAGGTTATCTCTATTTTGAGTGTAATTAAATGAATGGAGCAAATACCAAGTCCTCATCAATTGATTCAATAATTATGGTCAAAAACTTTATGTTTGTCTAATTTTGCCTTGTGGGACGGATCAATTAATTCAATTTGTAATTTGGTAATGTTCATTTCAAATAACAAGTTTAATTTATGCAAACAAGAAATAACGGAAGTTTTTCTTTCCAAAGGAGATATGCCTAATTGCAAGGGCTAAAGCATCTTCATACGTACAGTTTTCTGTCCAAGCTTATATTGTCATAAAGAGTAAACATTCAATTTTTCCAAGCTCCATTCATGCAGTCTGTACATATGATACATACATAGCCAGCCAAACCTATTTGAAAACTGAAGAAATCTAGTTGACAGTTCTGATGACAGATCTGGTTGACTGTTTCTAATAAATAGTATCAACAATAAATGCACATCGGAGGGGACCGTAATACTGAAAAATCTATATAATTCTTCTATTTATTGAGAAAAAGAACCAACATGACAGAGGAACAAATAAGTAAATGCAGACTTCGCAAAAATAAAAAGAAAGGCAACCCAATAAGATGAGACAAAGTTTGGAAAGCGATTGTTGTATGAGTTGGTATCATGTAAGCAATGTCAATTTGTTTGAAGCAAAATACAATGCAACTGCTGATAAAAATCTTCATTTGTACTCATAACTGTGTCAAGGGAGCTCCCAACTTTTTCTAAAATTTTGCACCACTACAAGTAGTGTTGCCGCTACATTTTCTGCGATACATTTCAGATAGCCTCATGAGTACCTGAAAGACATAGCCTGGTTCTAAGTCCAAGAAGTCAAATGGAAAATGGACTTTTTGGAAGTGAACCCAGAAATACAAGTTAGAATCCTAAATGTTTCCAGGGATAGTAGATGATCTAATCATTTTTGGATTCACTAAAGAAGAACAAGATATGGAGCCCGCTAAGAAAATAACATATTCACACAAGCTCAACTTCAATGGTCACACTATCACAGAACACGATCTATTACCAGCAGAAGATGAGCTGTAGGCAATCAAAGATATCCAAGCTCCAAAGCTGTGACTGATCCTTAGCTGTTATTGTTCATAGTGACCCTTTGATCCCAGGCCTTTATAATATTTCAACATTCAGATTCCCTCACCTTCTCAGTGAGGGTGAAGAGGTAGAATGTCCTTCTTGTTCCTTCAGTGGACATCCATGAAAACATAGAAGCAATGGTAAAATGCTTTCAAGAATCTGCAATAATGGCTCTGGCACCACCTGTAGATAAGGTTCAACCTTGGATGAAAACAAGTGACCATGATCCAGATTATACCCAGATTATACGGGACCGATAAATGGCATCAATCATTTAGTATTAATATCTCCACATACAAACAATCTGAAATCTGCTTGAGTAAAAGAGCAACAACGTCTATAACATTAGCTATATTTATGTGAGTTGGTAGCCAGATTTGGTATCCCAGAGACAATTGTGTCCGACAACAGTCCTCAGTTTACTTCTTGCAAGCTTTTATACATATCAAGCCATTAAATGTATAACTAGGCCTCACTGCTCTCAGCCAAATGACCAATCAGAGAGATGTACAGACATATTGAAGGAAAACTTGAGAGGCAGAAACTGATGAAGAAACACTTCATCTATTCCTATCTTCATGGAAAAAACCGAATCCTAATATACCAACAGAAGAAATGCCCATAGAAGTGAAGTTCAACAGGAAGGTTAGAGCAATATTTGATAGAATTGTAAACAGGATGATTCAGCAGTTGAAAAAGACTGAGATTTGAAAAAAAAAAAGTGGGGGACAAAGTATATATAAAAAAACTAGTGATTAGAAAGACAAAAATGTCACATCTCACCACTTCCTAATTGATGAAGCACCAAGTGTCACTTTGAGTTTCCAATCTAATTTTTGTTCAAAGTTGCATTGTGAAAGAGCCTCATTCTGAAGGTGAAGGTCAAAGCCATTGTGAACTAGAATGACCATGAAGACACAAGAAAATCAGAAGATAGACCTCAAAATTAATGCAGCCAAAACAAAATTATAAATATTAATGTCTACTTGAAAGAAGTAATACAAAGTGAGAAACTCCGATCATAAAAGTGAAGTCCTTCATAAATATAAAAGAATGAAAATTTGAAAAACATTGAACTCCAGGAACAAAATTATGTTGAACACTGATTTGTGATTTCCTTTGTTCTCACCATGAGTCAAAATATTTTTTTCAAGATCATTAGACATTCCCATGATGAATCTTGAATCATCTGTGAATCTGGAACATTTTTAAATATCTAAGATAATCCAGTTATCTTTGCCTGTGATACTTGTCTCTGCTGCTTAACAGCTCTAAAACAACAAAGACAGCAGAGTAATTAATTAAGAACATAATGGTTCAAGTACACAATACTTAGCAGAGAAGAAGAAGGATAACAAGATGAGCTACAAGAAAAATAAATCAGCCTCCAATAAGCAGCAGTAGAGGATTCAGTAAAATATGGTATCTGTACACGAGATTTCAAAACAGCCAACTACCTACGATAAGAAAAGTATTGAATGAGAATGATGTATCAAATGGTAACACATTGCCTGAGCAGACCTACAAGAGAGAAACTTAAATGCTATTGTGGATTTCAACCGACACTGGTTCTGTACAAACTGCGATGGAGATGCAACTAAATTTTTCCAGCATTATACGACACTACGGGCAGAACAGACTAGAATTAAAGATTTGGTGGCACTTTCCAACTGATTGGGCCAGATTAAAACCTCCACATTGCAAAAGGTCAGAGCAGAAATCAATGAAAAGCTCTGAGCCAAGTTTGAAGGAATTCTCAATGCCAAATTTCAACTATTGGAAAACAGACATGGAGCTGAATTCCCCGTTCCACCTGCACCTGGAGACTAGCTTAACCTTAAATCTTGAGGGATAAGGAAATAAATCTAAGTAATTGTCAGAGTCCCTTGTTAGAGCAAAGTTAATCTGGGCTTTTCAAAGTTGGTGGCCCAAAGAACAGCAGTTGAAGAAACTTGAATCATGTCAGTACTTGTTTCTGAGACGGATAGTCTAGGGCGGTTGTAAACATAAACCAGATCAGGTAGGAAAACCTGATAATTTTGTCTTTCATTATATACACAAAGACCTGGAGAATACCATTGGAAATCAACCTCTCAGAAACTTTACGAATGTTCAATATCTCAACATATCTCTGTGCCATAGACCAAATACTAATTTTACTAAGCTGAGTCTTTCCTTTGTTCCTGTCCAAAAATATTATAGAGATCAATGGAGGAGGATAACGCAGGTCCTTGGCAGTATATCACCTCAAATGAATAGGATTTTCAGATAATTCTAGTTTAAAAAGACACAAAAATAAGCAAAAGTTATGTGTAGTGTGTCAATATGTCTATTTAAAAAAGTTCCCATTGAAAGATAGACATGCAAACAAACATTGGAGAGAAAGCATGTTCATGAAAAGTGTGTGGACTGGAACTTTCACTCAGTTCTCATTTAACAACAGCATTTTCTCAGAGTTCAATTTTAAAGAGAAGCATTCTCATGGAGTTCAATTTTGGAGAGACTCATTTTCACAAATCAATTTTGAAGAGACATTATCACACAGTTCAAATTTGAAGAGACACATTTTCACACAGTTCAATTTTGAAGAATCATTTTCAAAGAGTTCAAATTTGAAGAGACATATTTCCACACAGTTCGAATTTGAAGACACACATGAAAACACACACAGGTGAGAAACCATATCTATAGGTGTGTTGTGGTTCAGCATTTTCACAAAGTTTAAATATGCAAAAGATGGCAAATGGAAGAAATCAAATAAATGTTCTATTTGATAACATCACTGAAGATGTACACAGCTTACATTCTGATTCTATCAATGATAACCATGAAAAATGTGTTGACAACTGGAAAGCCAGTGATAGCTCAGGGAGATGGCGACCAGGGTAGAATGGGCTGGCACCAAATCTGTTTCCTCTATGGCAAGGACTCCAACGAAAGCTACAATGAATCAAATGGAAAGATACTCCAAGGGGAGGGGAGGTAGAGCACTTCAGTCGATGGACAAAATAGCATTTGAAACCAGGCAACGAGTGAATGGCTATGAGCAAGCACTCTGCATGTGGCAAAATCTGCAAGAACGATCGCGGCTTGAAGATTTACAAAGTAAGGATGAGGTATCCGGTGAGAATAGGAGCAGCAGAACACACAGGTGCCAACCAGGTGAGATGCAGGAGAGGTGATTCCCGGAGTCAACCCATTGAATCTCCAAGTGTTGCAAACTAATTTTTCTCAAATAAAGTATATGAGAAAGTGTCTCAAATGAACTACAGAAAGAAAACTCAAGAAAGAAGGATTAAACCAAGGCCAAAAATGCTTTGCTTCCAGGAGTAAATACTTCATTCATAAAATTTATGATACTTTTGTAAAAACAGGTCTGGATAGTCACTCAATGGAAACCGTCAATGTGACCAGTATCTTTTGACAGCATGCCATGTTTGGGTAGATCAATCAAAAAATTGGAAAATAGAGTAATTAATAAATAAATAACTTCTTTCACCTTTTGTTAGGCAGTGATCATCAAAAAAGTCTGAATTTAAAAAAGAACGCATGTGACTGCTGCTGGACACAAATTGAGGGATCAATTTAGTAGAAACTTACATTACAAATGAAAAACCCCACTAAAAACCTATTCAGGTAGGGAATTTTCAAAAAACAAAAAAATTTTTTTGAAGACATAATAAGGAGTATACGTTAAAATTATCTGCCCTCTTGCTCTATTGTGGCCTGAACTCATAATACATATATAGCTATCCAGCCAGACCAACTCAAAAACTGAAGATACCCAAGTAGACAGTTTTGGTTGACGGTTTCTAATAACAATTCATAGAGAGACTATTTTACAAGCCTTTTTTCTGTAATCTTACTATAATTCACCAAATGTCCGTCTGTAAGTAACAACATAACTAAGGAACTATTATACAACATACCCCATGAAACTTTCTGCGTGCACTAATGAGACCACTGGGAATGTTCTTAGCAACTTGGTTTTTGAAAATTACCAAATATAGAATAATAGTGAGTGGTTTGTGTTCCTGCTCACCCCAGTAATAATGATCCGATTTCCATTTACCATTTACAAATAGTCTGATTCTGTTTATTTGAATATGACCTAAAAGTAGCAAAAATGGTGCATTGTAGCCAGAGGTACTGAATTAAGGTACCTTTAAAAAAACAAAAATAAAAATAAGTTTTGATCTCTTATTGGGACCAGACACTCCATTTAAGCTTTCTGCAGAAGCTACCAAGAAATCCTGTCTGTAAGGTGGATTTTCAACTAATTGTCCAAACTTGTATTTCAGTCCGAATCCACAGATATAAAATCATACTTTTCAATGAGTGCACAGATACTACAATGATCCTGAGCAGATCAGTTAAAATAAAGAAGAGAAAAAGTCACCAAAACTAATTATGTCTATGATGATGATGATGATGATGATAAAATGAAACATCACATACACACATATGATCTATTTTGATACAAAATGTTTGCATAGAAAATTGAAAAAAAAGAAGCAAAAAACATTATTTTGGAGAAAGAAAAAACTAATAAAACAGCGATTACCAACGAGATTTTACATAGTTTTCTAAATATTGTTCAGGATTTGGTAATTTATTTTAACCTATGATAAACTTGAAAGCTATTTCAATGAGCACAAATTTTGAGATGGAGAGACACACAGTATCAAGGCTAACACAAAAGTTTCATGTGCCGAAGGCCTGACTTGAAATTTGCACAAGGGTTTCATACAGTCTCAGCAAGACTTAAAATTTGCACCCTGTTGTATTCTAGTGACTATTTTTTTTCAGTTTGCAGTGTACCCTGTGTGACCGACCAGGTTCGCAGACTCTGTACAGTATAGTATTCTCAGGCTGCATTTTAAAATCCTTGATGAACTCCATGTCAATGCCTGATGATGGTTGGAGAATAACTGACTGAAATCATTTGGACCCATTATTCATAGATAAAGCTCCTTGTACTGAAATATAACATTTTGATCAGCAATTTTATTTTCGACTAGTAAAGCTCAAATGTTTTTTTTGTTGTCATACATCAATGATATAATTCAATCAATATGATGGAAATATTATATCAATATTACAAAAGATGTTAGATTTACTGAACTCATTCTTCTAGGAGGATGAAAAAGTTTCTGGGTCTTTTTTTTGAAAACTAGAAACTGAATAGTTGAAAAATGTTTCTCCGTTGAGAATTTTAAAAAATAACACTTTTGAATTAAACCCAACATTTCAGCCAATACATTTTACAGCCTTCTTCAGGTGTACAACCCATAAAGAAAGAGAGGATTCTTTTTTACAGGAAAGAAAAGATGGCAAATATAGTTGCTGAAACTCTGTGTACAACAGCCTTTTTTAAAGAGACTTTGGTGTCCAACACCATACTGAGATAAAAATCGGCTAGTTTTGTTACAACTCTAGCCATCTCCAGCTTCAGACAACCAAGTTCGTGTAGAATATAATTGAATTAACACCAAGTGGCCCATGTACATTATGATATCAATACCTTAACACATAGATTTCTGAACATTTTGCATTGGTGACAAAGTTTTTGAAAATGAAATTTCTTACAAAATATAACTTGAGATTTTTTAGCCATTCCAAATATATAATGTCATCCCAGCAGTTGAATTGACACTGGAAAAGTATCTGTAAAACCCAGTGAGTGCAAAAAGTATCCAATACATTTCAAAAAGTTTATTTAAACTTACTCTGAATTTAGTCAATTTTGAAGATGTATAAGGATGTTGAAATTAACTTTTTGAAAAGTAACTTTTTGTAATTACTGTATACAAAATTATACTTAATTTTGCAACATGCCTAGAGATTATTAATGACACACTTAAAGTTGTGACACATAGTTTGGAAAGCTCTGCCTTAAAACTTCATTAAAGCAATAACAAATAATTAAAAACAAAAGATATTTTTAAACCAATGACAGGTCATGAAACAGAAAAAAAAAAAACGATTAGGCTCTGGTGGGCTTATTTTAGATTCCATCAGGATATATAAACTCAATCTTTTGCTCCGCCAGAGAGCCCAAATCTTTTTTACAATGGTTCTTCATTAGTCGTTCATAGAACTCAAGCCATGACTGTCCAACAACCAGTGCATTTTTACCATGAACCAATGCACACTCACAATCCATTACAGTAGTCCCTCAAATTCCATGGAGAGTTGGGCCAAAGTAAAATTCTAATTCCACAAATAACTCCCCCACCTGAAATTTGCATACAACTGGACACAAACGACTGATTGATGTAACTATATGGAATGATGATCATTTAATCATTTACTTAGTGGATTAGGAAAATAAAAGAAAGAAATGAACAACAAAAAATTGAGATGAGAATTTAGGCATTTACATGGACTTAGCTGACATTGTAACGCTGAATAAAAATAACTTTTTTATTAAGCGTTATGATATTCAAGTGCCTTTTACATTCATCAACTATAAATAAGTATAAATTACATAAAAATTATCTTCTAAATCATCATAAGATAATAATTCAACATTCCATTTGTTTACAAATATTCGCTGAATGAACCAACACGTGAAAATATACAAGCTGTCTTGCATTATTTACATTTATTTACACATGACATCAATACAGTGTTTTCTTTTCATTTAATAAAGATGAATCACTTTTTTCTTTGTAGATATTGAATTGACAAAATATTCTAAAAGTAATATTAATGTCACAAAATATTAGTAGTAAAACTTGTTTTCACTGACACAATAAGAATCATTGAGGTATTATAGAAAAAATTCCTGCTGAACCTTCAACCTTTATTATTAATTATTGTGTAGTAGTAACTCAATCACTTTGACCAACTCTGATGTTTTTGTTAATTATAATGCAACGATATGATTAATCAAATATAATCAGTGAAAAAAGAATAATACGCTAGCAGTGTTAGTTTTTTTTTCAATAGAAGCTCATTTGAAAGTATGGGAGGCCAGAGAGGTCAATCTAAAGACACCAGCTTTTTGTTTTTTGTTTCATTTTTCACTAATTGTAAAAGTCATTCTAGACTCGATTCAGATACAGCCCTTATCAAGTTTTTCAAGAGTTTATTACTGTTATGTGTCTTCAATTGAAGTCTAAATTTGATTTTAAGTAAACGTTCAACTAGGCTTTTGACCGCCATTTTTTCAAAGCTTGGCAAAAAGCTATCAACACCCACTAGTGATATTTTGCTGGTTGAATTTTAAAAAACAGGTATGCTGAATCAAAACAGCCCTATTCTGAGTTATTATCTATGAAAATTTGTTTTTCTTCTTTTTAAAAAAATGTTTGGACTTTTTTTTCAAGCAAAAACAGAAAAAGCTTGAGAACAAAATATTCTAAATTTTTTTCCTTAAAAGTCTGTGAGAGTAGCTTCCTTTTACTGATGAAAACAAATCTCAAAATAATCAAATCCTCGAATTTTAAGTCCGCAAAATTAGAGGGACTACTGCGCAAAGAAACAAATAATTTTTTTTTCCATTAACACTCACCTATACAACTACACAAACTTTTTAACAATCTCACGAAAAAACTTTTCTCTAGTTTCTTTAAATTTACAGACATTGTCGGGATATTAGCCAGCCTTCTTACAAGCTGTTTAATGGCTAATTCTCAATAGAAATCTAATTCTAATTTCCCAATTAAGCTGAGAATGGGCCATTTTCTGGTTTTTAAAAAATACAAAATAAATAATAATACATATACAATCATGTGGACCTTAGAAAACTTTCCTACCCTATAAAAATGGTAAGGAAATTATATTCCTGGCTGACACCCTGATTACGCATGTTGTGTATGAACTTGTATTTACCATTCACAAAATTATTTCAAAGAAAAAAGATTATAAACATTTCACAGTGACTCACATTCATTTCTTCGAAAAAAACCCTAAAAAACAAAGGAAAGTACAAACGTTATATCAACACTTTTGGTTGATATAAAAAAATACTGTTACAAATATTCGAACATTTATTCACTGATGTTTTCATACACCAATAAAACTTATTGATTTTTGAGATATTCTCATGCTTTATTTCTCCTTTACTCCTTTTAAAGTTTCGCAATTAAGTCTCAACTAGTTACATTACTACCGCTCACCAAGTAGGCAAGGAAAGTTGAAGATTCATTTCTAATTATAGAAATTACACACATCTCTATGAGACGCTTTTCTGTCAGTCAGTCGGTCAGTCAGCCGGTCCCAGTAACATTAAACAGACAGAGGAAGGAGGGAGTTTTGTGTTTTATTTACCAGGTATCATGTCATAAAAAAAACGTGATGTCATTAAAAGATGATGTATCAAGCGCTGTTTTTTTTTTTTATACTGTTGTTAAGTAATGTCTTATCTAAGCCAAAACTGTTGGCAAAAATGGCTAAAATTGGCAAAACTTTTCAATTTCCAGCTAATTTTATCAAATAAAATAACCATACACTATAAATCCAGAACAAATTGTTGACAAAAATTGTATAGTTTGATTTAAACTGTTTTTTTTAATAGCCAGATTTTCAGGTGAACCATCCTTACCTTTCTCTGTCTCTAGCTGCTACTAACACAACTATTAAGGCTACAACTACTTCACTTAGAATCCCTTTGAAATTGGAAATCACAGATATGGACATAAGGATGGTGGACACACCGTTGAACTTATGGTTCTTGTTTATAAATCTTTCTAATTCTTTTATTACTTGTAAATACATCATGTATACTCTATGAGTGTGTATATACCCATACGTAAATCATATGTATTTCAACTCTGATTACAAAAATACTTAATGAGCCGTTTGAAATGGGTGTAACATTTATCATCTGGCATGGGCCTATTACCAACTTTGCACAGGCATGACGATTACCCTTTTCAAAGAAAACAAACTGACCAGCTTGGCTCATTCCCAGTGATGCAAGCCACATAGGTGATAATGAATGAACTGATTCTATATCTGCCTATATTTCTTTTTTGTTTACCATCATTTCCTGGGAATTTTCTCTAGAGTAGATTAGCTGAAAAAATTGTGGTACAAAAGTAAGATGAAGAATCGGTTCAATAGTCTGATCAACCCACGGAAAAGTAATAATTCTCTCCATAGCTATAGAAGGTAACTTTATCAATGTACTTTTCAGAGAAGAAAATATTAACTAAATTCTCAGTTCTAATCTATAGAAAGCAATTTAGCTTAAAGAGCAATAGAATTTTGAGAAAAAAGTTGCTAATATCATCTTCTCTAATATATATGTGAGTTGCCTGTGAGGGTCCAAGATTTTTTCAAAAAATATAAATTAGACCTATAACACCACATATATTCAAATCAGCATTACCCAGAAATTTTCATACAATTTATATATAGTTGTAATTTTATTAGTCTCTGAAATGTATGGATTAATTTTTAAAGCATTTAAAAACCCCATTTTGGATTTAAATGGATCTCCAAAAACATACAATGTAGAGATAATTTTCATGCCAAATCCAATTGTAGAGTCAAAAATTGGTTTATCACAATATTTTAATTTGTACCTTCACAATACATCATTTGGTTTTCAACTTTTTGGACGTTTTGAGAAAATTGTTCCAGTTTCCTCATTCACAAAGTGATGTGTGTGCTCCATAAATAAGGTTCACATAAGTTTTTTTTATCTTTCACTATAGCAGGTTCTACACCAATTGCTTGAAAAACCTGAGGTCAAGACATGAAATATATTCAATACTTTCGTCATGCACAGTTATACAGTATAGCTTTCTCCAGATATTTACAATGCTGACTCTTTTTGTTTCTTTGAAAGAGTGCAAAGGAAAATTCGAATACAGGTTGAGAAACCCTTTTCCAGAATGCCTGGGACCAGATGTGTTTCAAATTCCAGAATTTGGGGGTTTAGGAATATTTGCTCATACATAATGATATACATTGGTTATTGGGTCAGTAATGTATAAGGAATGTCTCGGGTTTATTATCTCTCTTTCAATAGAATTTTCAATAAAAAATCTTTTTTGAAGAATTTTAAAAATTAAGTTTTAAAAATCTGTTTCATTTCATTTCTTCACTGGAATAATTTAGTATTCAGACGCAACAAGGGAATTGAATTAGAGGAGAAAGTGACAGTAATGAAATAGATACATAAAAAAGAATTGAAAAATAGGTAAAAAAATAAGAATGTCTACATACAATGTACGTAGGTCTAGCGGTGACAATAATATGTTTTGATTGGGACTTACTTCATCTTTTTATCTTCTTACGTTTCTTAAGATAACCAAGATTTTACTTTTGTCAAAATTATTTAAATGCCTTGGAAATTAACCTTGTCTCACAATTTTGAATCATACTTTAGTGAGGCCAGATCATGTTGGCTATTAAAAGAGTATTGGATCTTGGAACAATTTGGTTTTCAGAGTTTCGGATAAGGGTTACTCAACCAGTATTAACAACAGGTATTGAAAGGTGTCTAATATCAGCCTTTCTCAAGCAATGTTTCCTTCAATACCCAAGCATTGCAGGGTTTACACCTGTATTTGATACATTTTTTAAAATGTACTTTTATTTTAAGATAATTTTTTTAATGTTTCAGAATTTCCTAAGATGAAATCTTCTAATTGATAAGTGGATTTTTACATTGTCAGGCAAATACTTTCTTTCAGCCTTAGAATGCATCGAAAAAGGTTACAGAGATCATTATTTGGAAGATCCACCGGAGAGGCAAGGAGAAAAAAAGTAAAATGATGTCAAGAAACTGGAAAAGCTCAACAGGTCTGTTAACAAAATAATTGGATTCAAACTGCGGTGGCAAAAGGTACCAATGGAAGAAGGGAAATGACAGTCGGATTGAAACAAAGAAACCACTTCTGCAGCAAGAAGACTGGAATTGACAATAGAAAAGCATAGAATTTTTAAGCTGAGAAACTAATGTCTCATTGATATGAGACTACTAAGAGTCTGACTCAGAAAAGTAAAAACCTCAGGAGTGCTGACCCCATACTGGGGTCATTTAAAAACTATCAGACTGAATTTGACAGATCCTGTCTTATCACATGATCAGCTTTATGCTAGAACTTCAAGAGTTGGGAACCTAGATGACCTCTTGAAACTAGAGCTGAAAATGAAAAATATGGTTCACTCTGCAGCTTTGAAATGATATGTAGATAAAAAGATTTTGCTGCATTTCTTACTTTTTAAATATCATATGAAACTTATCTTCAGTCAAATAGTTCATAATTTCTTGTCAAACTCCAGAATGATCTTGATTTCATTTGTTACCCGGGCATCACCAGCTAGTATTGATATATCACATGATATTTTATTGCGATACATCAGATGATACCCTATTACCTACAGAAATGCTGATCAAAATATGACTGGTACTTATGATAAGTGATCAATTTAAATAAACCGATTCTTTTGTTAAAACTTCAATAGATTTTCTTTTGTTTCAAAGCCTCCTATTGTCATCAGATAATATAGTGTGGAACCCAACTGCAGTATATTAGCAAAAGTCGGCCTTGGAATTTACATGACACAAATATAACCAGATACCAGTTACCTACACACGTTTCATATTTGGTTAACAGATAACTTGAAAAGTGATATAAAAATTCATAAAATTTCTCATCCCTGAAGCCAACAGCCATATCAAGTTTTTTTATGCATTCAAATATTTTCTGTTAGGTTGTTGGGAGAATGTCCAATTCAAATCTCCAACCCTTTGTAAAATCAGCAGTAATTTTTTTAAACAACCCAATTTACAGTATAATTGAAATCATTTTGTCTTTATAATTCAAATGAGTTTTGAATTTTTTTTTTTTATATTGTGCTCAAAGTATTGAAATCTTTATAACAGTTCAAAACTATTTGGTTTGGAAAATCATGGCCATTTCGAGATACCAACTTTTAATCATGTCCTGCAACATTACTATAGTATGTCGTACCTCATATATATATATATATATATATATACACATACATATATATATACATACATATAGATAGATAGATAGAGAGAGAGCTCATTTCAATGATTAAAATGTGCTCTTTTTGCTAATATCCAGTTTATTTCCAGAGTTATGTGTACATAGTGGACCCTTGAACCCAAACGTGAAAAAAAAAATAATCATGGTATCTATTTGACTGATTAGTACATTTGTATCATACATTTGATTGATAAACTTTTCATTTGGAAGTGGCCGTTATTTTTCGGAACAACTTGATACTTCATATTTTATAAATAATAATAAGCTACAGAGAGCCAATATATTTTAAACACAGTCCACCTTAGGAAGAAAAGAATGGCTAAGATTTTCTTTTGAAATTCTTTTATCGTTATTGGTCAATGTCATACTGCACAGAAACCATATATAATTTGCCTGTACAATCAAAAGACATCAAATTACTAAGACTTTCTTAGAAAATTTTAGATATAGAAAAATTTTGGATGTTGGAAAATAAACAGTCATTATAAACTGTTTATTTTTTGGTCTTAAAATCATAGTTGAAAGGAACATTTTTTTCTTTTATTCAACTTATAAGACCTTACACTCTATGTCAGTCAAATTCAGGGGTGCAGTGCTAACTTTTTAGGTATGAAGGCTGACAAAACGCTTGAATCTTTAAAGATTGAATTTTGGAAGAGACATGTGTTACAGTGGAGAATAGCAACCATTAGGGAGGTTAGGAAATATGTTTCATCTTGTTCACATTTTTTTTTTTTTAAATGGAGGTGCTGGAGTGGTGCCCTAGAGAGCTCCAGCAGGACTGCACCCCTGGACAAATTTAATGGCCGGAAATTAGGGATTTGCATTGCGCTGCCAAGATAACAAAAAAGGGTTTTCAACATTGTTTTCTCTCTTCAATGTTAGGGTTGTGCTTTCCCTTCAACAACAATTTTATTTACAGAGTAAATTTACAGTAGGCCAAACACAATTATCCAACCAAAGTTAAAAAGGATCCCAAATTTTAACTTACCATATTTGACGGCATATAGAACCCTCTCAAAAATAGCTCAAAAGGTAAATGTAACCTCTGTTGTCTAAACCAACATTGGCCAGAAATTGAGGAGTCAAAAAAAAAAAAAAAATGAATGAGAGGAATTCAAAGAAATACATTTTTTTCTCAATATTCCCTGCTGAGATAAAGGGTGGGGCGTATATCATGCCATCAAGTACAGTATACATTGTTTGTCTCATTTATACAAACAGAAGCTCCACTGAATATTAGCAGATGGTCATTTGAGAATACTGAACAAATAGATAAAGAAAGGAATTAAGAGGAAAAGTCTAGTAAAACAAACTCTTTACAATGACTTTAAACTCCTCATACCAACAATTGCCGTAATTCAATGCAAAACAGGTTTGCCAGATTTAGCATCAAATTTGGAAATCAAGCTAGTCTAGTGTCAGAAGATTAATACCTGCCTTTTTTAAGTGGGCCTACCACGAGACGTTAGTATTAAACCTTTGCCTCAAGTGTTGAACCTCAGCCACCAGACACGTTCGATTTCTAAATTTCATGCTATTCTAATGCCTGTATTGGGTGAGCTTCTGAGATAAAGCTCAGCTTATCTCCCCCTCTGGCCAAATCTGGCAGCCCTGGTGTAAAGAGTTCTATCCATACAAACTCAGCAAATCCAAGTAATGGTGAGATAGTAACACAATTGTACCTCTTTAGTCTGGCAACCCTGGGATCTGACCAATGCCAGAAAACAGAAATTATACTTTTTATACTATAACCCAATATATTTTGGGAGTTTATCAAATTTTTAACTATTTTCTCATAGTGTGGAAAATAAAACGATATATGTATATATAATTTATATTAGGGAGACTATATTATAATAAATGAATATTATTTGAATTTGCCTATGCTTTTTAATTGGTTGTATTAAAATGATTTATAAGATTAAGAAAATAATAATAAATTCATGTCTAATTTATGCTAAAATAAATATAAAAAATTGACAGATCTAGAGTTTTTCGATTTGGTTTCAAACCGCAGTTAGATCTTTATAGATTTGGTTCAATGAATCAGTTTATGGACAGCTAAATTACAGTTTAACCTGCTGTTTAGAAACAAACCAAAGAACTCCGGTGGCAGATCTGTAATAACAGCAGATTCAATACATGGAGTTTGCCAGACCACAGAGCGTCAGATTAAAGGAGGTACAACCTGTAGTAATAATGGTAAAAAAAAGGCATGTCTCAAAATGAAATCAAGTTATCTAAATTTCATTTTAGGACATTCATTATATATATAAATATATATATATGAGGGAGGCAGCAGTCAAAGAAATGTCTCATGATATTGCAAGGTCTTTAGCCCAAAGACAAGTTGGTTCTAAGGCTGATGACTTCTAAAGCTTTGTCAGGGTTAAGCTTGAACACTCCAATTTCATATAATGGTGCTTTGGGATCTGTGACAGTAGCATTCGGATCCCCATTTTCAATTCTATAATCCGCAGCGGCTTCCAATACTTGCTTAAGTAAGATGGCGGATCCAACCTTCAAATTCAGCAGGATACAAGCTTCCTTTATGCTGGAAGACAAGAAAGAAAGAAAGAAAATCACGAAAAGATACTCATAGACAAAGATACATAAACTTACACATATTTTAGTCAGGTAGTTTAATAAAAGGGTAGACAGAGAGTCAGTTTATTGAAGGGCTAAGAAGAAAGGGAGAGAAAGGGAAATCAAGTAGTTTATTAAGAGGGTAGGAAGAGAAAAAGTCACATACTTTACTGAGGGGATAGGAAGAGAGAGGGGGAGCAAAGTTTGTTTAAGAAGGAAGGAAAGAAGAGATGGGGGGGTAGAAAAATGAGGGTAGAAAGGAAAGGTAAGTAGTTCACAGAGGGGGTAAGAACATTTTTGCATATGAAACTAATCCATTTTGTATAACATTTACATAAAATCATAGACAGGAAATTAAGATTGGAAGAGATAAGGAAGAGAATGAGAAGATACAGGCAAGAAGAGCAGAGACACGAGATACTGGATAATCAATGGATGTCAACACCCGTGGAATTCCCACAGATCCAGTTGGTAAATATAAATATACAAAAAAATCTAAACATGCGAGAAATAAAGAAACAATTCTCACAGTCTGAAGTAGGCATCTGGTTTCTGGGTATAGTCTCCAAACAATGGGAAAAGATTTCGAATCAAATCAAATTGAAGTTGTGCAGCTCCACCATCACTAAAGTAATTGGACAAAATCACCTGGAAAATTACAACAAAAATACAATTGAAACACCAGCCTAGTAATATGTGAGTACTACTTAACCTGCGCCTTCAAAAAAAAGGACAGCAATATTCAAGTAACTTTGCAATTATATAGAAGCCAAGAATATGAAGAGAAGGAATGAAGCTATTCTAATTGACAAATTGTCACAGTTCAAACATGATAAATCATTATTATTTTAAATCTTTATGAATTGCGCTTAAAAGCAACTAATAAATTAGGATGAAGGTAAAAAGTAGTCATAAAATTTAAAAATGATAATAATTCAAATATTATGTACAATCTTCCTCTTACCAAAAAAAAGTCTTTTAAAGGAAGTAACTCTTGCGTGACAATATGGGAGTTATTTCCCTTACATAACACACTGTATCATCAGATATAGTGTATTCATTAGTCTAAACAGTGAATAATTTCGTACCAATATCAAAATGGGAGTGGGGATTGCATTACACACAAGAGCAATATTTTGTTGAATTTGTACTTCATCTATAAAGTAACTACTATGTACTGCGTTCCTACTGTAAAATGATTTCTCTCAAACAGCCATCCTAGAACTATTCTTGATTAGAAGAACTTGCAATTCCCACATGAAGCTGATAATACTTTTTCATGGTAAATACCTTAATCCTATCCTCCTGAGTGACCCAAGATATCCAAATCTGCAGATTACATTAGCTCCTAAAATTATTTCAAAGATATGATGATCTGTTGAATTGAAAACTGTTTTGCACCTTATATATAATCTAGTTGGGATGACACAAAAATAAAATATATAGACATGTTTCCAAATTTTTTTTTGAGGAGTGAACTCATTTATTCATAAATTCAATTGTTTGAGCTAATCTTGGAATTACGTATAGCTTTTTTTCTTGATTGTTGTCCTTATCTTGGTTCATTGTTTGAACACATCTTGTTTGTTATGGTTATGACATATAGATTTCTTCCACCTGAAAATAGACAGTGGAATGAGGACAATATGCCTCACACTTTGATAAACCCTCCCCTTTTACAATACCCACCAGGAGAAATCTGTAGGGTACAACAGTGAAACGCCATATTCAAAAGATGAATCAAGATGAGAACGATAGTCAGAAAAAATATCTCTTCATAATAATGATCCTCGGATTGTTGAGGACTCCTTTCAAAGTTAGAGACTATATATAAATGCTTTTTGCATACAAAAATAAGGGATCACATATAAACTACTTTGTACTCAAAAATAAAATGTATTCATACTTTTTGCACACACACACACACACACACAAAAAAGGCTCTCAGATATTTGCCAATGGATATTTCGCAGACAGACAGATGTTTCATCAAGCGGATGTTTTGCCAAATAAATGTTTTGATAAAGCTTCTCACAGACTGACATTTCACAGAAACCTTTTAGTTGAAAGGATATTTTTTTTTATTTTGGGTTTTACTCCAGAAACGGCACGTTTATTGTCTCATAATATCTATATTCTCATAGCAAGAAATGATCTTACTTAAACAGAGGCTGATTTAAAATAAATTTAATGTTATTTTTTAAAATTTTTTTCAGGTCAAACTTTCTCATGGACAGACTGTTTTATAGAGCTAAAGGGCTCCAATAAGTAAAACTCTTTGAATGAAAGATTCTTACCTCATCCAAAATAAACCTGTTGAGTTTGTCAGCAAGTCTCTGCCAGAAATGGGTAAAGAGTGGCTTGCTGACAAGACCCTGAACATGTTGGAGATGACTTTTTAAAACCAAAAACATTTCACAAGCAGTCGGGGATAAACCCTGAACTCCACCTTGGATATCCTGTTGTGAGGGTAACGTAATCCATCTGGAAGACAAAACAAATTTTTTTTCAATAACCCAGTTTTAAATGAAACAAAAGGAAACATTTATGTAGAGAATTGTTTAACTCAATGAACTTTTGTGATAAACATGATTACATTTCTATGTAACTAGAAGAGACTATCAACCAGAACTATCAACATAAGTTTCTTCAGTTTTTACACAGGACTCGCTGACCATGTATGTATGTATGGGCAACTTAAAACTCTATAGCACAGACCAGAAGGATTTTTCAAGTACAGATCCTGCTTGGCACCTAACCTCACCTGCAAGACGTGGAAAACTCTCCCAAATCCCATTATTGTGATAACATAATTTAGTATGCAAAAAAATGAGAAATTTTCAGTTTGTATAACACATTGTCTGGGATATCCTTAGTAGCTTAAGAGGGGACAATTTTGATGGTTTCTGTTATGAAAAAGTATCAGCTGGTGATGGGAAAGAGCACAAAGAAAGTTGTATACATGCCTCTTTTAAGGACATTAGTGTGAAAATGATATTGAATCACATTAGCCCCACAAATTGCCAAACCAACGAGCCAGGATTTTTCTCTCTTTGTTTGTCTGTATGTGTGTGTCTACAGATGCTCTTGGTTACATATGGAGGGGGGGTACTATCTTGAAAATCAGGCGCTATCTAAAAATGGTAATCTTTCTTTTCTTCAAAATAGTGTTTTTTGGGGTCTCTATGGTGATTTTAGACCAACAATGCCCAAATCTTATGCTGATATTTTTTAGATGAAAGATCTATAATTTTAGGAACTTAAAACTCATATACACCCAGGCTACAGTGATTTATTTATGTGAGGTACATATATAAGACTTCCAAACCAGAATTTGAACCGCTTGCCAATTCCATTTTCTTGGTGGATAACTATTACACTCATACTTTCTGTATGCAGTAATCTCTTGTTCTAATGGCACTATTCAATGACACACACGTTTTTACAGTAAGTTTGTTTTTTCATTCTCTATAGCCAGAAATTAGTTTGCAGCAACAGTAAATAAAGATTTCAGTGCATTACTTTAATAACTAAAATTAGTAAATCCTTGCAATAATGCTGCCTAAAGTAAATGGTAAAGTAACATAAATCATTGTAAATATGGGATTAAATGGGATTTTCATGAAGAAACTCTTGTATTGTGGTAAATGCAGAATGAAAGAAATATTTTTAAAAATGCGTTGTTTTGGTGAATGGAATATTGAAGTAAGATTAGGTCAGCAAATGAGAATAGCTAAGTTGATGATTGGACGGAGGAAACCAGCCCAAATCCTGTCCCTGTATTTCTGACCGTGTGTCATATTTTTCTTCTCCTTTTTTTGGAAATAAATACCAAGTACAATGGAGCATTGGACTGTGAAATGGTAAGGAAAAGTTATTTTTGTCTGTATTTTTTGCTTTCTCATTATTAATACACTTCCTATAAAATCCACCCGTTAAAACAGCAAATTCATTATAACGGCACTCTTGAATAACTGAGGTGGGGCATAATAATGAGTCTACAGTATATTAAAACATAGACAATTCCAACGCTTATCTGTTTTGTTATATTAATTAAAAACAGGCAATATTATAGCTTACCGGTCTTTTCGGTAGGGCTGACTTCTGGCTTTCACATCAGTGAATACATAATTAATGATAGTCTTCAGCATATCATTCTTGAGACGGTCAAACAAATCAATCATACAATCAAATACGGTTTCTTCCAAAGACATAAGTAACCGCGATTCCATCATTGCATCCAAAACCTTCAAAAGCAAAATGGTAAATCACCAATTTGAATAAATTGTCAATGAAAATATTAAGCTCTTACATATGAAATGTCATTTCTTTTACAGTAATACCTTGAATAGTGTGGTTTTGACAAGAGCAAGTTTTGATGTAGTACTGTTGAGGTATGGCTGTACAAATTAATGTAACTAAGAATAAGCTGGAAAAAAAAAATGCATTAAATTATAATATGATATTGAAAAGTGCAGTTTTGTATGATACGATAAATTTTGGAATGAATTGACCACACTAATCAAGGTATACCTGTAGTAATATGAAGGTTGATACAAAAAACAGTTTTGGTTTTATATACACACTGACTATGTTGTTCTGGACCTACATACCTGGTTAGTGTCAATAACTGAGCCATCCATAGCAACACTGTAATCTGTGAGAGATTGGACACTGGACGCCATTGTTGGTGGATCATCTAATCGTTGATTCATCTCGTCCTCTCGGTCATACTCACTCTTGAAAAATTGCAACTGGAGGAAAAACTAACAAAAGAAATAAAAAATAAAATCTTAAAAGTATAAAGGTTCCAGGCATGAAATCGCAGAGAGAGTGGCAATAATTTATCTGGACTGTTAAGTCCAAGATACACGATTCATTTTTTTTATCCAAACCATAAAATTCTTCAAAACATTATATATTTTCAGTAATTAGACACCCAAGAACCAGTATAACAATCTTGATTTTAACAGAATCAGCTCCGTCTTTTTCAACATTGTAGCCAGAATGACAGACAACACCTATATAGTGAATGATTATCCTCAACAGCTTTTTTCCCCCATTAAAAAAACAAAACAGAAACTAAGAATGTTTCAGATAACTTAAAGCTAGCGAAACATGTTTTTGTTGCAATTCAAAATCTCTTTTATAATATAAAATGAAGTACTAAATTATTGAAATGCCTTAATATTTTAAACTAACATTCAATTATAACATCCCAACTGCTATTATCACATTGAAATATGAGTTAGAGATAACCTTTAACTCATACCAGCTCTGAAAACATTATCAGATGAAGTATTATACCCCAATATCTTATCAATTTTGACTACTTTTTACCTTCATCTTAAATTTTTTTGAAAATTGGCTTCTGTAAGCCATGAAAGCCTCTGTGACAAAGTAGTCATAGCAGTCAGGCGTGAGTTCCATACTTAACAGAACTCACTAGTTATTTCCGATTGCACAGTCTATTTGTAGCCATAAAATGACAGTACAATTCAAAGTTGTAATGAAATGTTCTAAAAATCAAAATAAAGGTAAAAAGTTATCAAATTTAATAAAATATCAATAAACAGGTCTGGTTAGTCACTCAACAGAAACCATCACATGACCACATCTTCTTGCAATATGCTGTGAAGGGAGTGATCATTTAAATTTTGGGAAAATTTAATGAATTATTATCATGATCAATGAATAATTTAGTTCTCACTTTTTGCTGGACAGTGATCCCAAAAGAATCTGTACTTTTCAAAATACAAGTGCGAACGCTGACAAGTACAAACTTTGGGTAGGATCAATTTAACGGTCTTAATTTTCTATTATGATCACAGTTAATTTATGAGAAATTATCTGCTTTCTTCTAGGCTTTGTCTGATAAACTTACCACTAGTTCACTCCATTCTCGCAGGACTTCTACAATGTAATAAGCAGTGTTAAGAATAGAACAGTAATCTTGTCCAAGCACGTTCTGGGCCTCTTGCTTCATCACTTGCACCAAACGGGTCCGAAAATCTTCCAAAAGTTCTTGTTGAAGAGCAAGGAAGCGCAGCTTGTGCTGTGGCTGAGGTAAGTGCTTGTAGCGATCTACAAAAAAGAACAGAAATAAATATAGAACAGCAGATTCATGGTTTGTACATGGACCTCTATTCCCAAAACGTTAAAATTGGCTCTCAAAATAATAGTTAAATAAATACAAAAATAGGAAGACCCCTACTGAATCAGGATACACCAACTGTAATAAGGTAATGAATTATTAGACAGAAACATTTCATCAATCAATAAACAAAACTTTTGATCTTGAAGAAGTTGGGTCTTGGATCATCATTTGTTAAAATGAAAAATTCATTACAATGCAGATTCCTTATAATGGAGAAGAAAATTATGGACCCCAACATCAGCATTATTACATGTCTACAGTGTATTACTACTACTACTAATAATAATAGTAAAAATTTAAAAAAAAACAAAAGGTTCCTTGAAGAATTGCTAACAATTCATGACTGGTGGTCACTAAAGCCATCCACATCTTGATTCCTGAGGTTGGGGGAATTGGGGTGAGATTCAACACAGAATGTAATCAATTATTCCTTGGCCCATAGCCCACTCTTGCACAAAATGACATTGAAATTTATCAAGAACTTATGGAGATTATGTGAACAAACAGACAGACCTGGGTGAATAAATAACCACTGTCGAACTTAATTGGCAGAGGTAAAGGTGACTTTAAAAAAAATCTTGAATTTTGCAGTCGTATAACTTTTGATTAAATTTATTGGCAATTGTGACCTTTCAAATTGTGACCGCATCAAAATGGCCACTAGTCCAGCTGTAGAGAGACAGGTCTTCATGGCAAATTTCAAGTCAAAGAAGCAGACGACAATGACTCTAACACTAACCATAAAAATACAAAACCTAGCACTAACCCTAAAATACACTAACTCTACAACTGGAGTGGTGACACAGAAAAATGTACAATAGTCAATTTAGTTTCGATGGGGTTTTGAGAAAAAAAACATATATTTACATGTATTATTACAAGTCAGAATTAAAAAAGGGACAGGCACGGTTTTCAAACTGCTTCTTACCTGTAATTGTAAGCATGAGGGTCATAAAACTTTCTCCGCATTCGGGGACTTTGAGCTCATCAACATCAGCAATATCACGATACTGTGATTGCCAAGCACTCGGTGAAGACATCATTGCATCCACTTTCTCCATTGCATCTGAAAAAATCATCAAATCATAATTACAACAAAAAGGTGGGGGCAGGCTGAGTGGACAAATCGACTCTGGTTCGCTGAGTCCAAACTCTGGCTGGGACAGTGTCTTTACTTCACACTAACACCCTTCGGAGAGGTGAAAAGCCATTTCACCCCCGAGCTATGGGCAAGATTGCCCAGGTTGAAGTGAGTTATGCCACTTCAAGTACTTGTTGCTTTTCAGTCAATTTCATAGATCGAACAGGTCAAGTAAGTGGTAATGTGATATTGAGCCCAAACAGGGATGGCTGAAGTCATGGCCAGCATTTAGGCACCATTCCCTTACAGTTTTAACAAACCCAGAACAAGCGCAGTTCAAAGATGAAAGATTACAAATTTAAAAACCAGTATATTTGAGAGAAATTTTAAGATGAACAGGTTTGGTTAGTCATTCACTACGAACCTTTACATCTCTTGGCAGAATGCCATATTGGGATGGGGGGGTGATCAATGAACAAATTGAAAAAAAGGATTAATCAATGAACAAGTTCCTGGGGAGAGGGGGCGGATAAAAATAAGAGTTTTTTCTTGACATAAGGGAAAAATCTTGAACTTTTCAGCCCTCTAGCTCCATTGCTGTGTCCTGTATGCATCATACATGAATACAAGACCAGCCAAACCGAAGAAAACTATACTGACAGTTTTGGTTGACGGTTTCTAACATGAGGGATGGTGGAATGATGAGATGACGATACTAATACATAAAATGACGCATCATTCATAAATTGGGTCAGATCCTAAGTCAATGTTTCCTCGTCTAGTGTTCTGGACCAAGGCAGGAAATAACGAGGATATAGGCTTAAAATTAACATGAACAATAGTTTATTTTCCTCTGGTACATAGGAACAAAAAAATCTGACAAGCGAATGTGTCAGAAAATCCAGGTCTGGATAGTTGAGAGACTTTCATGAAAGAAGCACATTGTACTTAGTTGAGCCTGTGTACTGTTTTATAAGAGGTGTGAGTAGCCTAATGGTTAACAGAATCAGTGAACTGAGTTCAGAGTCTGGTTGAGACATTTGGTATTCATTTCATATCAATGCTATCGTTAATGGTGGAGCTTGGTTCAACTGTGCCCCACAGGAAATTTTTTAAAAGGTTTTTCTAAGCTTATTTTTTTAGATTTTCCAGGAATTCTCAGATACATTGTACCCATCGGGTTCCATGTGCCATCTCTGCTATTGGGAAAGGCATGAAAACTCCTCTCCCAGCTATGGTAAATAGTAGGGCAGACTAAGCTTTTTATCCTTGGTCTTCCCTGCCTCTCCAGCTATGGTTATTAGTAGGCTAGACTGGGTTCTCTAGCCATGATTGGCAACCAGTCTAAAAGATATGCAAGTGATACCAAACCAGGAGTAGCACTCAGCATGGCACTCTGATGATTTGCAAAGTCATGGGGTGAACTAGAACAGACAATCTTTTCAAGCTTGTTAATGTAACTGAGACCCCCCCCCCCCCATCACATACAACATGGGGGTACATGTGACCACTTAAGAGTCTGGCAGGTCTGTCTCAACTAGAATATGCATTCAGTTTTATTAGGACCTGTAGGATGTAATGAAACATTTTCATTGAAGGCATAAAAACTGAGGAGAGACTTCTTGATGTCTTTTTCTCCAATAATTCAAAATCTGCTGTTTTCATTTTCTCTGTCTCTGGCCATCATTTTGGGTATTATACTTTTATGACCTTTATTTACTCTTCCATTTTAAACTCTCAAAGAGCTCAGTGAATATCGTAAAATTATACAAAGTAACCAGGAAATTAGACTGGATGTACTACAACTCCTTCAAAACATCCATAAATACCATATGGCATAATGTAAATAGCACATTTTTTATCAAAAAAAAAAACAAAAAAAAAAACAGAAAAATAATATCCTGTGTGTCCTATATGTGAAGATGAAGCTCTTCTGTTAGCCAAGATATAGTTTTGGTTAACACAAACAAAAATTTACCTTGAATAGTGCGGTTTATTTGTTCCAATATTTTCTGTACTGTTCAAGGTCTTATCATAATTTAATGTTTTGTTTTTTCAAGCTTATACTAATTTCATTAGTAGTAACACGATACCTCAACTGTACATCAAAACTCGCACTATTTATTCAAAATATAGCTGGGGTTTTTTTTAAATTAAATTCTCCCTCTCTAAATTGTTGGGAGGTGGAGTTGGCAATTACATTGTTTTGTCCATTTGTTTCTATTCTACTTTAGTTTTATTGGGAAATATTTCATTATCCACTTCCGGTTTGCAACACCCAACGAAGCTTCACTGGAGCCCGGTTAATTCCGTGAACACTTTCCCTTCTATGTCGCTTACCTCTCACAATGCTGTATAGGAGGTTGAACTTTTAGAATTAAATGAATATTCCTTATAGAAATGGGCGTGCTTGTATTTTATATGACATCAAATATGTTATGTCTCTGATTATGTACTTTGTTATAGATAAGAGACATTGTTTCAGTATTATCTCATCGAGATCAGGGTTTCTGAAACATTTTTTGATTCATGATTCCTTTTGATGAGACAAAATTTTTTGTGACCTCTCACTCACTGTCATAGAAGCAAGAGGTACTAAGACTATACATATAATTAGTCTTTTACACAGAAACAAATAATTACCAAAAAAATTGCAACATATTTATCATCTATATTAAGTTTGACAGTGTTCATCATGAGAAGGAAGAAATCATTCATTAAAAATAAATCTCTATAACGTAACAAACAAAAATTACTTTTTAAAAATCCATGAATAGCTTTGAGCCATTTTTACAATGAGCAGAGATTAAAAAAAAAAAAAACGATTTTCAAATATTTCTGCAACTTCAAATAATTCTTATGCAATTTTTGTAGGGCCCCGACCCCTACTTTGAGAGGCCGTGGTTGAGATTATAAACAAAGAGATCCTCACATTTTTTTTCCACAACCAGCCATTTGTCGAAGACCTCCTCTTGAGACAGTATGTGCAATGCTCCTGGTTGGTTTGGAGGGTAACCATAATTCTGCCGCAGCTCTCGATCAAACAGCAGAGCTTCATCAATCAAATGTGTGAACAAGTGTTCATCGTACATTATCTCAGGGAGATCAGCGGTCATCTTCTCCAGGACCAATTCAACCAAGCCTCGCATCAACTCCACCTGAAACAAAAACAAGGATAAATATCAAAAACAAAAATATAAAAAACTGGTTGGTCATCCAATAGAAACTATCATGAGACCAACATTTTCTGACAGTATGCTGTGTTGAGGGTGATCAATCGAAGTTTGACAAAAGGGGAAATCAATGAATAAAATGTCTGAATTATGAAAACAAGTATAAACACAGCCAGATAAAAACTTCAGAAAGATTCTATTTTCACTTTTAGGGGTCTAAATGGAGGAGGGAATTCTTGTTCACTTTCGTGAGTCAAAATCAAAGGGAAATCTTTTTTCATTTTCAAAGGTCATAAAATGAAGGAACATTTTTTTCACTTTTAAGGGTCAAAATTGGGGAGAAAATCATTTTTCACTTTTAGGTGTTGACATCGAGAAAGAATTGAAATCAAGAGTGAATTTTTATTTACATTTTTTTTTTTCTCTTAACTTTTTTTTCACATTTTTAGGGGTCAAAATCGGAAGTTGAACTTCTTCCTCTTTTGATGGTCTTGACGGCTCTCATTTTTTAAACATTAGCCCCACTTTTTTTTTTAGCATTAAACCTCCCCCCACCCGCACATCAAAAACACTTTTTTTTTACCTATTTGCTCCATTTTTGATGGCATGGGTAAAATAATTGTTTCATAATTTTTGTACTTAAGACAAAAAGTGCATTAAAAAAACCATGATTTTTCCCAAAGAGTTGAAGTTCTACTTACCCTGGCATCTAACACAACTCTTCCATTTGTTTCTTCTTCCAACATTGGTTGGATACATTTCTCTAAAAAGTCACAATGATCCCGTATCCATGTCAATACTTGGGTAAAGTACCATTCAGGCTGGCAAGATGAAGGAGAAAAAATAAAAAAATCAAAGAAATTAAAAACAAAAGACAATAATCATGTTAACTATCTAAGATGGATATCAAGAGATATAGACATAATTTAAGATGGATATCAAGAGATATGGACATTATCTAAGATGGATATCAAAAGATAAACATTTTTTAAGATGGATTCTTTTAAATTCCCACTTATATTTTACGTAAATTTTTGCAATTAATAGTAGTGAAACATATTTTTAGACACATCCACACATCTCAATGAGACACTTTTTAGTTTGTCGGTCCCTAATGTGTTAAATATCAATTTTCTCGGCCATATCATGTGGGATTGATAAGAAACTTTGTCCAGACCTTCAGGTGAAGCATCCTCCACATCTTCTCCTTCCCCTTTTTCCTACTATTCCCTTTCCTCCAGGTACTACTATCACTATGGATAGTGGACACATCTTTTGAACTCATGGTTCTTTGTTTTCTTTCAAATTTCATCCTTGTCAGCTTTTGGTTATGAATAAAAAATGTACGTGGAAGAAGCAGTTCTGGGTTTGAGTGAGTTAAATCAATAAATATAAATAAGAACTCACCTTTTCTAGACTATTGGTCTGTCTGCTTCCATAGAAATGGTACTTGAACCGTTTTTTCAAGGGTTTTAGCATCAGCTGAAGTGGCAACACTTGAGGCGCAATATGAAGACGACCCAGAGTGGTAGTCCCTAAAACACGTGTTCGTTGCAAAGAGGATCTCAACAGTCAAGGCAGATAATAACTTTCGTTGAAAAAAAAAAAGCAGAAATGGAAGAATGTAGCTATTCATGACCTGACAATGCAGAAAACTCAAGGATTTGATCAGATACAGGTGAAAATTTTGGAAAATGGTTCCTTAATAGTTGTTCAATGTACTTCTTCATCAATAGCACAAAAGGTTTTACACCCAAATCTGAACAGAAATCGGGGAAGTTGAGCTATACACAAATATATACTGAAATACGTTTTATACATTACTAAAATTAAGTCCATTTGAAGACAAAGTTGATACAACTCACCAATCCACAACAAAGAATTATTCGAGTAAAATTGTATGAATAATACGTAAACATTTCAGAGTTCAGAGAACAAAACATTTATAAAATTAATTAGAGCTTCAAATTGAGTGCACTCGGAGTACAAAATTAGTACCTTGTTTTTGTTTTTATATGTCATTTTATTAGATGAAATAAAGAGTTACTATTGTAACAATACACAACATATAAATAAGGGTTTGTTATTGAATAACTGCAATACACAAAATTGGAAGATCGAAGCAGAAAAATAGGTGGAACAGCCAAACTGTAATGCCAAATCAAGTACCCATGTTAAACAAGAGGCTATAATTTTATACCAATTTCTTTTTTTTCTAAATCTATTGCTCGTGTTTTACATGAAGAAATATAGCGCCCTTTCGGAAGGCTGTCTTGAAACAGAATTAGTGACTAAAGTAAGAGATTACCTTTTGCAATTACTACCAAGTAACCCAGTACAACCTGCCATACTTGGAGAGAAAATGGGTGCAGCCAAATAATTCCTCTTGCCCTGAGGAATATCATTAATGACATGTTGAATGGAACGAGTGAATACTCAGTGTAGCATCCCAACGTAACCTGACTTCTCAGTGCAATTCCTCTCAGTGCCAACATCTGACCACTGATTTTGATTTCAATAATTTTGTAATAAACTGTCTTACAGTTTGCATACAAACTCATCCGCCTATACTGTGAAATAAAAGATGATCTTACAATTTCAATGAATAGTTCTAGTTTGTATACAAACTTGTATTCAACCATACTGTGAACTTGAAATAATTTTGATTTTTGTGATAAATTGTTTTATCTGACAGTTTGTTCCTATAAACTATAAGTTATCAAATTGAACTGTAGAAGTAAATTAATTCACTAGAATAATTCAACTCAAAAATTACTTTCAATTTTTCTATCTCAAATTTAAATTATTCTAATTCCATAATTTGTTTTTGTTGGTCCTTGATGCCGAGAGCCAGTGAACCCTTACTAGGCCAGGGGCTGGACTGGAATTGTAGTAATATCAACACTTTTTAAGCCCCCACCCTTTTTTTTCTAAACTTGCTTCAAAAGTCACCTTATGAGTTATAACAGAAAAGACGAGGTTTAGCATAGACCAATATGTTGGGATGACTGGGCCCTGAATAATAACAGAAAAATGAAACATACATTTTATAGTAAAAAATATAGTAAACCATATCTACTTTTTAGAAAATTAAGACAAAATAAATTAAATCATTGCTGATCAAAAATTTCAATTCTAAACTTCACTCATTTGTATTAACTTTTCATTGAGAGTTATTTGCATAATCATACTTTTTATAAATTAGCTCTAGTTTCATTAAAAAACACCAATAACTTGGGAAATGAATCAACTCTATAAGACTGGTTCTTAATGCAGTATTTTCACTGATCAATAGCTGTTAATAAAGGATACGGTAAATTTAATCTGAGTAGTTTCTTGAAAAGTGAGGCCATTTCATTTCTCTTCTCAGCTTGATTGATAGTAGGGGTCTTGGAGAGGGTTACTGTGACAAAGGGCCACTTGATGGCTTTTAACACATCTTCAAAGTCACTGGAAAAAAATCAAAGAAATGTAAATAACAAACATCGAAGAAAGAAATTTCCAAAAGTTCTAGGTCAAAGAAGAAAATTGCCCTATTAACTTATTTTCTATTTCAGACGATCTAAATTTTTTTTACATAAGATACTAAGTTATTCCAGAATTTCAAAATTCTTTGGGAAAAATAAAAATCAATTTGTTTTTGCAGGGGACTTAGCAAGTAAATTTCTTCTCCGAACTCACTTATTAAACATTAGACTTAAGTAATTTGTAAAACCACAACTTGAAATTGATATATACATATATTAATCATCGCTACTCACAACAGTCTGTTTAATCAACGTTGCTGGGCTTGGGTTACTCATGTATTCTGATATTTATATCAATCTATCTATCTATCTATCTATCTGAGCTTTGCCAAGTCCTAATCATCCATAGTATAAACTTGAAATTTTGCACACACACTATCCTCAATGAGTAGGGAAAATGCTTTCTTTTTTTTTTTTTGAAAACTCCCTGCAAATGGTCACTTAGTTTATGTCAATGTTTTTTTTTTGAAGTGGGGGAGTAATCAAATTTATGGTTCAAACCAAACAGATAGTACTTTCATCAAGGTAACTCAATTTAACCACTACCACTGCTCAATTTACAAGGTAAAAAAGCAGTATATATGGATGGTGGTGATTCATGATTTCTCTTCAATGCTAATACAACTTTTAACTAAAAATAAAATTCTAATTCTATAAAGATACTGACGCCATAAGAGAAAGGAAAAGAATACACTACTTGGCAATTTTTGTCTTGAGAATCTTGTACCAAAAAAGAATGGTATTTTTGTGGAACTTCAAAAGATTTTGGCAACTCGTAATCTCCAGGTCTGTATAGAGATTGGTCATGTCTTGAAATGCTTCTACTGCTTCCCACATGGTTTCTGTAATCAAAGCAGTTTGGATGGAGGAGCTGAAAAATATAATAATATGAAATAAGATAAAAACAGGTCCGAATAGAAACTATCACACAACCAATTTTTTTGGTTGGGGGTGATCAATAAGAAAAAAATTAGAAAAAGTGGTGATCAATGAATAAGTTACTTCTCTCACCTTTTATTATGCAGTGATCAGTAAAAAAAAAGTCTGAATATTCATAAAACAAGCATGAATACTGCTGGACACAAACTAAGGGACCAATTTAGTATAAACATAAACAGCTAATTGATCCCTCACTAAAAACCAACAAGGGGGGTTCTGCTAGATATAAGGAGTAAATGCTTAATCTTACAGCCCTCAATCTCCATTAGTGTAGCCAATGCACAACACAGATAACCAGCCAGGAAGAATCACTTAAAAATTGAAGAAACCTATGCTGATTATGTTGACAGTTTTTAAAGAAATAAACGAACTGAAATGTCCAGTTGCTGGCCAATTGGATTACTTAACATACCACATACAATGAGAAAGCTTCATAACAAAAAAATAAAACAGGTCTGTTAAGTCATACAACAGAAACCGTTGAGTGACCAACATCTTTTGGCAGCATACCCTGTTGGAGGTGATCAATTAGAAAATTGGAAAAAAATGAACGAGTTACTTCTCTCCCACTTTGTTGGGCAGTGATCACTAAAAAGTTCAAATTTTCAAAAAACAAGCCTGAACGCTGCTGGACACAAATTAAGGGATTAGTTTAGCATAAACTCACATCACAATTTGAACTCTCCTCTAAAATCGTATTCAGGGAAGGGAATTTTTCAAAGAACGAAAAATGTTTTTTTAGAATTATAGGGTGAAAATGTTCAAATTTTCAGACCTCTAGCTCCATTGGTGCAGCCAGTATGTGGGATGCATACATAGCCAGACTAACTTAAAAACTGAAGAAACCTATGTTGACATTTTTGGTTGACAGTTGCAGACAAAATATGAAAATTGCACTTTTGAAAGAAATCTGTTATATCTCAGTTTTCATTTTTAATACTTTCATAAAACCCACATGGCTTTCCAGATTTAATTGGTATGGCCTTCATTCACATTTTTAATTGCTTTTTAGGTGTATCCTACATCTCTATAACTTACTTTATCTGTCCCTAGTTAACCGACTTTATCTATCTATTTAATCAATTCATATGCATGATAGATATGAAATTATGTCATCAGCATCCACAAGCATAGGATTGTAGATTAAAATTGTTTTTTTGAATATAATTCATTTATACTTTTTGAAGTCACTAAAATGAAAAACAATATAATCTATAATTCCCCTTTCAGCTGTCCCTATATCCGTGATTTCTTTTTTCAGAGGTCTACTCCACGGTTTACATTTCAGTGGTCCTCCTTAATCCACGGTTTACATTTCAGAAACCCACCTGCTATGTGTACCTTTCAGTGGTACGTGGACACATTAGAATTCCGTTCTTATTTCTACCTTATTATCAGCACAAGAAACCTACAAATATAATTGAATAATTATCCCCCTTCCCTTTTATAAAAGTAGGTAATTTATAAATTTTAATACTACTTCTTGTTATATGCTCAAGCATAGCAATCGATAAGTCAATTTGGTATATTAGTAATCACTTGAGGAATTTAGAAGTATCTACTGTATCTATGAATGCCTAATCATTTGTGCCATTTATAACCCTACTAACATATTATGTAACCCATGATATCATCGGTAGGATTTTCTTTCAACAAATACATCATAAGTTTTATCCATCAAAATGAGTAACATGGCAAATTCTGGCAGTAAGGAAAACTAAAATAAAACAATAATCATATTTTTGCACTGACTGCAGTTGAAGGAATTATAAATAGTTAAGGTTTCAGCTTTTTTTATCATTGCAGACAGACTTTACTACTATTCCCCTGCTTAGCTGTGCTCATTTTCTTCCCTAAAAAACTGAATATTTATGAGTAGAGGTAAAAAAATTTTTGGCACTCAATCTGTATGTCATGCATTGAGAACCAGAGAGAAATGGATTGTCAGTGGTCAGTATATAAGGCAAACATTACAGACAGAATTGAACTATTACACGGTGCAACTTTATTTTCACTATTTTTTTGTATTCCTAGATAATTAGAGTGATTGATTATGTCTAAGAAGTATAGAAAATGGCTATTATTTCCTTCGAACTTTGCATTTTGCGATCAGAACATTGATATGTAACTCGTGTATTTTGCCTAAAAAAGCTGAAGGGAAGTATTTGATAGTTGCAAACTCCTTATCTTTAGCATGATAAATTTTTAAGGCTTAATTTTATAGGTAATGATGGCATCAACACCTTCGCAGGGGAGGGGGGGTGTTCAACCAGAAGCCCCCATATGAAATTGTTTATCCTCACATAGAATTTGTGCAGCTGTGGCCATCCCTACCTTCTGTAGTGTACCAAGCTGTCCCTGCTGCCCTTAGGGCAAAGATAGGGAAAGTTGGTTTTAAAATCGCTTTGGAGGAATGCCATGATTTTGATCATTCTACTGCAAGGAATCTAGCAAGGACTTGACACTATTGCATTGCAGGGGAAATGAGAAGCCCAGAATTCATCTTGATCCCAGATAAGCGGACTGAAATATACCTTGTAGGCCTCACATATCTTGATATTTTGTAGCAGCATCTGCTATCTGAGGCAAAAGTCAGAGCTGGTCTCTTTGCCAGACTACAGATAAAGAAGATCCTGGAATGCAAGGAATTCCCAAAGAGGCTTACTAAAAAGAAGAAAGCAGCTTGGTACATCTTTGTCACATTGGTTCAGGGCTTCCAGAGTAATCATAAGGCCCCAAACTGTGAGACTGGTCAGGGAGATTAAGGATTCAAGGAGATTTTCTCTTTTTTTAGGTTCAAAATTGAGAGGGGAATTTTGTTTTCATTTTAAGGGGACAAAATCTTGCCAGAAACTTTTGTTCACTTTTTGGGTCAAAATCAAGAGGGAACTTCTTTATATTTAGGGGTTAAAATTGATGTGGGGGAACCTTTTCTTCTCAGTTAGGGGTCAAAATTGGGGGGGGGTCACTTTTAGGGATCAAAATCTGGTGGAATTTAATCTCCATTTCAAAGGATCAAAATTGGAAGGAAGTTTTTCTTCACTTTTAGGGGTCAAAATTGAGGTGGGGGAACTTTTTTCTCATTTTTCCTTCATGCAGGGTGGGAAAATTTTGACAGCTGACAGTCCTGGGCTTTTCCCCACCATCAGCCAAAAATATTTCACCTCCGGCTCTAGATTCCTCATGAATACTGGTGATCCTCTTTAGCAGCAGACAGATGCACAATGTAGCTGCAGATAGACAGACAATGCAGTAGCAAGTGAATAAAGGCAGTAAGGGTATTAATTATAGAAATATGTGTGTACATGAAATTAGTCATGCATGACCATTTGGTGGATTTCAATATAAATATATATTCCCTTGAATGCTAACAACCAAAACAAATTGTCAATTTAGATCAGACACGGGCCAACTTTCTGGTCTAGTAGGCCACATAAGACACTTTCCATCTTTATTTATGCCACACATCCATTTAAAATATAGATCGAATCACAGAAAGCATACTTAATATTCCATTTTAGACAAATATATGAAATACTATTATAATATTGATTTGTGGAACCAAAACAATAGGAATTTTAAAATATAGATTATAAAATTGACTTTCAGAGAAAAATTACATTAGATTTTAAATCAATGTCCAGATTGGCTGTGGGATACAAAAAATGTTGCTGCTGGCCAAATCTGGCCCATGGGCCTATGGTTGTCCATGTGTTCCAGATAGTTACACAGTGAGAATCAAACTCACTACACTGAAATAATGTTTTGATATACTAATTTACTATGTGCATTACCCACACTAGTACCACTAGTATGGGGCATCCAACAAGGATCAAAGTCACTACACAGCGGTACGGTCTGCAAGGCAAGCTTGCTAACCTTTACCCCATGGAAAGGCAACAAAGTTCTCATCCTAATTTCCTATCTTTAACAGGTGGTACTGCTGCTATTCTTATACATCATAAAGAAACATTCTTTCCTATCGCTACCCAACCAACCAACCGACCAATAAGACATATATTTAGAGATAACGGCTGCCACGTTGGCTTCTGGCCAGGAGCACCAAGATCTAATTACGGAAAAAAGAATGGAACAAACATAAAGATTTCGTAGAGCCTGCCGACAAAAGTAGACATAAGCAGAACCTCAGGTAATATGTCCTCAAGCAGTTACCCTGGCAACAACCTTCTGCTATTAATTACCAGACACTTCTGAATCTCAGCAGTCAAGAGGTACAGGTCGTGGCTAATCTAGTAGAGCTATTTGTTTCCAAATCAACTGATTTATTCAGAGCTGAGAGAAGTTGATTCAATTTCACATTAACAGTGGTCAGTTATATACTTGTAAAATCTACAATATAAAGAATAGAGGTAAATCCAAGAATATATACTTGTAGGCAATCACTTATTAACTACAAATCTGTACGTGTGTACGCACTATGATTACTCAACAACTGGATATAGTACAAAATTGACAATAGCCAGATATATTAGTCAGCACACGAGGCACTGCAAGATTAAGTTTGAAGTTTTTTTGATCAGCGGTTCATGAGAAATCAAATAAAAATAAATAGAATTTAAAGATTATAGATATTCCTTTATATTTCTTATAGATTATCTCCCTTGACATCGGCTCTTTAGAATTATCTAAATTTAGTTATAGAATATCTAATTGGCAACACCGAAAAAGTAATTGAAATATTTCGAAGCTATAGTTTTGTACAATGGATGGAAAATTATCTTACATGACAATTACAACAGGCTGCTCCATGCACCAAATTTGGGAACGGGCAAACTATAGTACAGTTTGCTATACAAGGCAGGTGGGTGGTGGACCCCAACATCTGTGCCTATATTATCAACCCCTTGTCCAGAAAACCACAAATAAAAACAGAATTTCATCAAAAAGACCTAATGTCCAAAATATTGAATTCCTTCAATTTACTATCAATTAACACATAAATATACAGTGTTTTACATTTGATTTTTGATGATTTTGTGATGAAAACAACACCTTCATTCACTGGTGAATTTATTTTGGCACTCGTAATTCACTTTTGATTATCTGTGGTTCAATTAAAACGCAGTTGTCTTTCTTGGACCTCAACACCCATGTTATATAGGGGAACTATCATTATAAACCAATTCTTCATGTTGCCTAAGTTATTAGCAAAACATTTCAGCCAATCCATTTTTATGTGAGAAAAAAAAAAATGACCCACTCCTCTTCCTATACAGACAGTAAACCTGAAGAAGGCCATAGAGTAGAACAGCTGAACCATTGTACCAAGAACAGAAGCAACATGAAAAATGAGCTTGATAGTCTAAATAATTCTTGAAAACGACCATTGTGCTCTTCTACCAAGGATCAGAGTGTTTGGAAATCACTTGGGCTTTCTGACCAAGAAACCTACATAATAATGTCAAGCTGAAAGGAATTGAGGGAGAGAAGAAGTGGGGAAGGAACAGGGTGTGAGGGAGAAAATATCGGAGTAGAAAGCCAGGGATATATGAAAAGAAAGTGAAAGGGCCTACTTGCTGGCTGGATATCAAGAGTAGTGGTGGTGTCAGGTTAGGGTAAGCCTGGGCTCCAGCAGTCTGGCCCAGACAGACAAAAATAAATCCCAACTTATAACAAACTTTGCACGTCCTCATAGTTTACTGGCTGAACCTTGCCTGGGCTGGTACAAAACGCCCCCCCCCCCCCGCTGATCAAGAGGCAATGGGGCAGGTACGGATGGAAGAAAGATATAAAAATTACACAACATCGAAATCCCTCATGGAGAGATAGAGTAAAAGAAAGATAAAAGTAAGGATGCAGTTGAAAATATTTGAGAATCCTTTTTACTCACACATTTCTATAACATTTAGATAGAGCAAAGAGTGAGAGACGAACAGACATGAGATAATGGATAATGTTAGTAATCAAGACACATGGAATCTCTAGAGGTCTAACAAGTAGGCAATAATTATAGCCAATTACAAATCGTCAACATTGGTTTCATTAGTTTTTAAGCTGGTCTGGATGGCTGGCTATCTATCTATCACACATGCAGGCCACACCAAGAGAGGAATGAAAGAGGGCAGAAAATTTCAACATTTACTTTTTATATCTAGAGATAACATTTTTTTTATTTATCTTTTTTGGGGGGGAGGGATTTACAAAGAAAGTTTATGCTAAATTGGTCCTTAGTCTGAGTTTGCCTGCATTCACGCATGTTTTTTTTCAATTCAGACTTTTCATTGTCCAACAAAAGGTGACTGAAGTAACTTATTCATTGATCAATTTTTCCAAATTTGAATTGATCACCCCAATACAGGACGATGGTTTCTATTGAGTGACCAATCAGACATGTTCCGTTAATGGTTCAATACCTATTCTCTTCATCCAAAGAACAATTATTGAATAACACTGGAACACAGTAGACTCCCATTATCACAACTCCCAAATGGAGTGCCTTTGAAACGAATTTGCCATTAAACTGAGTGCAGTATGGCAAGCAAATTAAAAAATACGGCAAACAAATTGTTTACTTTTTAATTTGCTTGGGAAAAGATATTATCTCAATTAATGTTTTGCAAGAATATAAAGACAAACATGCCATTATAATGAGTGCTATTAAATAGTATTGTTAAAACAAGTGCCATTACAATGAGAGCCAACTGAATAAGTAAAAGGAGCCATATTTCTCATTTCTAAATCAAATATCAATGACCTATAAACCTGTTTTTTCTGTCACCTACATTGTCTTCCAGAAATTCCAAACCCATGATGTAATATATGTATGTATTGTAGTTCATCTATCAAAGTTGTTTACTTGCTAATGATCTTGTCTATTTGATGTTCAGGTGAGTTCTCACGATTTATAGTCAGTCTATACACTTGTAAAATTCACATTACCCATAAGATATGAAAAGATACAATTGTGTGTACATAGATCACAGGAGATAATTTTGAGATTAAGACATCAGCAAAAAGAAAGTCATCAGTATGGTTTCAGATCAAGTTTCCAACCACAAAAATGCATTGTATCGATGAGAGGACCATGAATCTTAAAATATTTATACATTCATAAGTATGCACATGTGTAGTGGTACAACAGATTGAATAAAGCTTGGAAATGCTGTACAAAACATTCAAAGGAATTTCAGAGGAAATAATAAACCGGGTTTAATGCTAGCTCATAATGGCACCAAAGATGGTATTTTAAAAAGAAAAAAAAAAGAATGTTAGCAGAGCTGTTTAGCAAAACAATTGTGCATTTTGTGATAAAACCATATAATTTGATACAATTATAACCAAAGGCACTCTAAAGAAATTTGGATTTCGAGCCATGATGTATTTCAAATACATCACCCATAGCCACTATTTTGAAAAATTTCTGCTAGAAACAACTGTTTTCTGATCAGTTTTCTCAATAGCGACGGATATGATATGATATTGAGAACATAATTAGTTGAAATTAATAACCATATATAGTTTGGGGGAGTATCCATTTAACATTGACATCAATCATGTCAGACTAGTTTATGCAACTTTATTACCATTACTATTTTCATGTCCTTCATGCTCACCATTTTTAATTTTCAATGACTTGCATGTGTTACCAAGATGGTAATTAACAAGAACTATTTCTGTCACAGTACCCTCCTGTCTTCTATGGGACAACAGACATTTCAGCCACCCGAACCATCCAGTCTTCCTTGGGACAACAGACATCCAAGGAAGGCTATAGTACCAAAAACATCAATAAAAAACAAGGACATTAGTACAAACTTATAGCTGTAACCTAGTTTTATAAAAAAAAAAAAATAGGTCAAACTATGTAACATTATGTTAAGGCAGTAGACAGCATCCCCTCTAGTCATAATACCAGCACATTGGATACAGTGTAATATTTGCATTGTTTTGAGAAAAAAATTAAATATCAGTCTTATATACCAGTATATATATGATAAAACACCTCGTCTAAAAGAAATCAAGACAAGATCTTTAATATCATCAAAATTATCGGGGGAATTACCTTGCATTTATTAATATACAAATTGTATCTAAACTATTCCCCCTAATTTCAGAATTAGTGCAAATCTAACTAACCGAAAGATCCTTTGAATAGGGAGGAGCAAAAGTCACTTTCCAGTTAAACCCCTTCAAGGCAAGTTTCCATGACAGTTAGTAATGCATCTGGTTCCAATGCTTTATTTCTAGTCAATTATCATTTTTCAGTTCCAGGAGTGTTTGGGGGCAGGTTTACATAAACTTCCTTTTATGGACAACCCCAAATTGAGAATCTATCTAAAGGGAAAATTTCTTTACCTTTTTATCAAAAAAGTTATTCAAGTTACTTTGGATACTGCAAATTACTTCCAACTAATTCTGGAATATAAAATCCCCCAAATTATTTGAAAAATTATTCAAGTTTTAAAATGCAAAGTGACTTTTGCACAACCCTGTATAAGCACAATTAGTGTTCACTTCTCAAGATAAATGACTGACATGAGCAAAGCTTTCGTCACCTACCTGAGGTCATCTATTTTGGCTATCAATCCAAAGTACTGTGTGTATCGACTAAGTTCATCCACCTGGTTAGTAATTTGTGAGAGCTCTTCAATGAGAGGTTCCATGGCTTTTGTGTGTTTTGCAATCTCTACATTAAGACTCTGCTCTTCAGTACCAAACGACCTCACACGCTCCTGTACAGACTCAGCATTGATTATTGCTTTCTTGATTTCATTAGGAACCTCAGTGCTGGCAAGTGACAGCTGAAAAATACCACAATATATACATAGACATATATATATACTGGTTTATGAATGCCGTCAAAAAAAAAAAAAAATAAATGAAGGTAGTATATAAACAATTTTGCAATGTTGCTCGGCATTCCCTTGTTTATGTTAAATTAGGATGAATCCAGATTTTTCATGCATTTGCAAAAAAGAATAAATAAATAAAAAGAGAGATTACTCTATGATTGGCATTCAATACTTATCCCCCTTGACAAATGTTACAGATAGAAGATATAGACCATTACATGATATATCATATAAATAAATGATTAATCTGAGTTTAATAAATGGATATTTGATTATTTTGTACATGCAAATATCTTAGATTGACATTTAATTTTTTTCAAAAAGACTATGCTATTCCAATGTACTGATATTATGATGAGGCTGTCTACCAAAGCTTGATATGGTCAGTTATTGGGCTTTTAGGAGTTGCAATAAGTGGCATTCCGCCAAACACCCAGGTAAACCATTCATCATAAAATCCGGCATGAGAAAAATGGATATAGCTCTAACAAGATGATGTGAAGAAAGTTGACAATTTGAGAAAGAAAAGACTTGAGGCTGATTAGTACAGCTCAAACTCTTTGTTGGTTATGATAGTTCATGTTTTGTCCGAAATTTGAACTTCTTCAGGTATAATGCATACATCAGAGCTTTTACAAGGGATTTTTTTTTAATACTGCTCACTGCAACTCATCCTTAAATCTCTAGTCTCTACTCAAGACTTCAGCACTTGGTCATCTATTCTTAATACCAGTATACTGGATACAGCGCAATATTCAGATAGATTGCCCTACTTGCTGGCTAATACATTTTTCCAAGGGTATTTTTGTAATACTGCTCATTCTGATAAATATCCGTAGATCTCAAAGCTTTGGTGATTGAACTCCCATCCATAATACCAGTACATTCAGTTAAATACATTTCCTATTTTTGAAAAGGATAGAATCTAATAGACTGACAACCACAGCACATACATACACATTGTGTAAACAACAAAAAGAATGAAGGGTTTGATAGTCAGAAAACAGTCTTTGAATGTTAATGGCTCTTCTCAAAATTATATACAATAGACCTAATTCATCCTCGATTTTCAAAATTGTCATGTTAAAATCGTTTTGTTTGTTTGTTTTTTTGTGTGTTTTTTTTAATCGGTATTCAGAATATGGGGACTAAATTAAAGAAAATGTATATGGGGACTAAATTTTAAAAAAATGATTGCTTGTATTTTTTTTCTTTGATTTAAAAACGTTTCTAAATTATTCTCTCCTTTTTAAACTTTTGATTCTTCATCATGCTCAGATTTATTATAAACAGGACGCAGCTTGTTGTGATCACTTTGGGGCAGGATCATCCAGATAGAAAAATAACTAGTTGATAACATTAAGCAAAGGATATGAATATTAAAACAATTTATATCATAGTTCTTTGTTTTTTTTTTCTTCTTTAGGACTATTGTCCTCATCTCGGTTCATTTCTTGAACACAACGTTTCGACGGTTGTATCCTACCTCCTTCTTCCGACGGATGTCGTAATAAGGTATTTTTCCGAATGCTAAGACAGGTGGGGTGTCTTCATTCCACCATCTAAACTCGGGTGAGAGGAGAGGGTCGCAGAGTACCGCCGCCGAAACGTTTTTCATCTAAAAAATCCACAGACAGAAATTTACATTATTGTTATAAACTAAGCCAGACATCCTTTCGTCTAAGAGCAAAGTGCAGTATTTATTCTCATCAGTTTAATTAGGGGGTGAAATGCGAAGTGTTTTTTCTAAAAAAAATATCATGTTGCTACACAATTGATATTAGGAAATAGCCATCATGAAAGCAACATTAAATTCTTAGGTTACGTACTTTTATTTTTAAAATAACCACTTTCGTTGGAAAACAAACGTAATGATGTTTTTAAAATCAAAAATTAGTTCATAGATGACGTTCAATTGTTGGTGATTGAATTTAAATTAAATCGTTCGTTCGATCTATTTCTTGGAGTGTTTTTGATCTGTTTATTTTAACAGGAAAAAACAACATTTTTCTAAATATTTGTTCAAGGAAAAAACTAGAAGAATTTCAACGTTTATTCTATCATCATTAAATTGTGTTGCTGCTTGTTTTGAGGGGAAATGCGAAATATATTCGTTTTTAAAAAAAAAAATCATTATTCTATTCATGTTGCCATAAAAAAAGCAACCAATATTGAGAATTAAAGTTCTAACGTCGAGGACGTATCGGGTATTTAACCAAGAACAGATACCACACTTTGCTCTCAACCAAAAGGCCAAGAAGTCACATTTCAACCAGGGCCACACTGATCGTAGCATGCGGTGATGTTGATGTTGATAACAATAACATTATCCGTGATTATAATAAGTGACTCCCTATATTTACGCACCAGATGGTTTTGTCTGCCTAGAACTTACATATCTAGATAGTAGCGATCCAGGTACATGTAAATAAATCATAGTATAACGTATAAGGTTCATGTCAATCACCATTTAACCCCAAAATACCTTTTCGAACTAACAGAGGGCAAGGACAACTGAATTACTACTGACCAAACCAATCTCAAGACAAAACTAAATTATATTCTAAGAAGCAATAAAAAAGTACCTTTTTCTCCAAATCATCCTTGAGCTCACTGAGGTCATTGTAAATCTCTTCTACCTTCCGTAGCGACTTGATGTCATCGCCAAATTCCCTGTTGAGATATTCTATAATATTGTTATCAACCACGTCGTCGTCTTCACAGGGCGCCGCCATTTTTGTCTGCAACGGGCTAAAGCCAAGAATTGTGTCAACTGTCAACAAGGCCGCAAGGGAGGTCACTCCTACGATAAAGTCAATCAAGAATTGGAGCGATAAAGCCTTACCTCCCGTGAATTATCTCCCTGCTAGGCAAGGCAAACTGTAGTCATCACATGGAACTAGCAAGTGGACCTGAGGGGATTCCACGGGTGTCGACAGCTGTAGTGTCTCTCAGATCGTGGGGGAACCTGTCTTAAACGGTTGCTGCTCGCACTCAAAAATAATAACAAATAATCACCGCACATGAGTAAACCTTTTATTTCAGTTCCATGTTTAAAAAAAAAAAAAAAACAGTAAGGGAGGTAATTCTGGATAGTTATTTCCCTCAACTTAGGAAACAGCAGTTATACTAAATTAAAACAACCAAGAATATCCATCATCTCATGCCTCTGTTCTTTCGTCAATCTTCACCTGTATCTTCTATTCCTCTCCCTTATCCCTTCCAATTTGTTATACAAGGTGACATTATTCGGTGTAGATCGAGAATCCGTCCTTTTCAGTTCACTCAATCCTAGGGTGCCTGTTGTCAATATGGTCCCGAAAATTTTCCTGCCCCTTCAGTAAATTACCTAACTTTCTTCTCTCTCCTCTCCCTTCCTATTTGTACATTTAACTGCCTGGCTTTATTTATCTTCTCTCTTACAATCCTCTCATTAAACTACCTAACTTTCTTTTCCACCCTTTCTCTACCTGCCATCTTATTAAACTACCGAACTGTTTGACTAAGTTATTGCTGAAAGCCTAACATTCAAACATAGGTAGGAACAATCAGATTAATATCGTAGGTGTGTCATATGATGAGAACTTTAAAAAAAAAGAAGTTGACAGCATCTGTCGTACTTTCATGGTTGATAAGAGCAGATTTTGAGTTCTTCTCAAAGAAGTGTTCTTGAATGAAAAATAAAATAACCAAAAGAATATTTTGCACCATGATCTGTAGAGAAATTCAATGTGTTCGATGATATATCTAATTCGTTGAATCAGAAATTTTCAACCAAATCTGTCAACATAAGTTTCTTTAGTCTTTGAGTTGATCTGTACAGGTCACACCAAGAGAGTAGAGGGCTGAAAATTTCAACCTTTACTCCTTGATAATGTCTAGAAAAAACATTGGGGGGGGGCTTAGTTTTTTGTTTTTGAAACCTCCAATAGGTTTTAAGCAGAGTGTTCAATTTGCTATTTGAGTTTATGCTTATTTTGTGTCTGAGAGTATTTGGGCTTGTTTTTTGAAAATTTTACTTTTTTAGTGATCATTGCCCAACAAAACGCAAGAGAAGTAATTCATGCATTTCAAATTTTTTTAACTGATCACCCCAAACATGCTGCCAAAGGATGTTGTCACATGACAGTTTTTATTGAGTAACTAGCAAGACAAGTTCAATAAGTTTGGTTTAGTTTGGTACAAGACTGCAAGTGTGGTGTACTCAGTAAGGATTGAATTCACTGCAGTAGTAATGGTCTTGTAAGATAGCTTGCTAACCACTAAAATAAGGAACCTAAACTTATTTCCTGAGCTGAGCTTAGTCTGGCACAAGGCCACACATGTGGCTTATCTGGTGAGGATCATATTCACTATAGTAGTCATGGCCCACTAGACTAACTTGTTAACCATTACGACGAGATACCCAAACTTAGTTCAGCTTAGTTATACTTTTCAATTCCCTCCAAGTTGATCAAAGAAAACTACAGCGTGCTGAAATCACCACTCTCTGGTGTAGCAGTACACAAGCGTTTAAATAGTCTTCACTATTCTGACTTCTAGTTGGGGGAGGTTATTTGTGCGTGGAAATTGTGATATGATTTTCAACAGTTATCTTTTACTTAGTTGTGGGTTTTGTAATATGACAGTCATAGTTCCAAACTCTAACCCTAACCTTTAACCCTCAGGGTACAAAGCAAACAACTGTAACTTTTACAAGACCTACTGGTTATTAAAATTTTAATCTAACAAAACAGTTCTGAAATAAATATCTATTTTCCCCCAATGCATATAGGAACCTTCAGTATTCAAGCACCCACTTCATCCAAGTAAAGACCCTTTTCACCTCTTCTATGAATAAAAATCAATCTTTATCTTATTAGAAACCGTCAACCAAAACTGTCAGCATAGGTTTCTTCAGTTTTTAAGCTGGTTTGGCTGGCTGGCTATATAAGTATCATGTGTGCAGGCCACACCAATGGAGCCAGAGGACAGAAAAATCAAACATTTGCTTCTTATTTTGTCTTGAATTTTTTTTTCGAGTGATCAGCCATGCTGCCAAAAGATATCAATCACGTGACAGTTTCAATTGAGTGACCAACCAGACCTGTTTTATCCATCTAGTTAATAATTGAATTGATGCAAAAATTTCCAGCAGTTTTTTCGACAAAAAAAGAATGTCAACCATTGATTTTGTTGCATTACAATGTCAGTTCCAGGGTTGCCAAATTTGGCCGGAAGGGGAGATAATCCGAGCTTTATCCCAGAGACCCACCCAACAGAGGCATTGGAGTTTGGAAATCAAGCGAATCTGGAGGCAGAGGTTCGACAGCAACCTCTTGAGGTGGGCACACCTCTAATATCTGAAATGAAGCTTGGATTATTTCCCTTTCTGGCCAGGATTTTCCAGCATTTACCCTCACTTATCCAAATTAATACTAAAACAACAAAGAATTCAATCAATAAATGTGATCATAATCAATTTGAAACTGGTTAAATACCTGATTTCCTCATTCAAAAATAACCATACATACACAAACACACACACAATAATTGACCATTTGATAACACAAAAACATGACCCTAAAAAGTCCACCATTTGTAAACAAATGTTTATAAAATCCTCTATAACCATTGTTCATGTCCCCTGATTTTAATTTTTTGAATATATAAATCCAGTTAAGCATCATGGTTTCTGCACAATTTCAAAATACTTAGCATTTGCCACTCTTGTATTGAGACAACGTAAACATTATTACTTTGAAAAATGGATATTTTGAATATTGTTTCTATTTGATAAAGCCTAAAGGCAAAACATGTAAGCAGAATAAATTTTTATTTACGTACAATTATAGTTTTCTTTCCTCATAGTGAACTAAATTCATACTGTTGGATATATTGCATCCACAAATTGATCATTATCTACTTATATAAAAACCATTGTCATCATGTCTGTTTTCTGTTCAGCTCAAAGAGTCATACTGAATGAATTCATTTTATGAAACCAACGATGAAGATCTAGCATGATTTGATCTTACATCAAGGCAAGTGATAGTCAGGTATGATAATCATTACACCAAGATAACAAATAGTGAGCAAACGTAAAAATTAAACTGTAATCGCTGCAAAAGCCAAAACTGATTTACAAAGATTTATCATGATAAAATAAAATGCAATGTTGTTGCAAATTTTACTTCCCTGAGAATATTTTTAAAGATTAGATTTCTTTTATCAACTTAGTTGATCTAAAGTTTATAAAGTTTTGAAAACACCCAAGCTCTATCATTTTTACTTAATCAATCTTAAGAAAAAATTGTACTCACATGCATTTAATTTTTATATATTTTTACAAAAATACTCAACGGTTTGAATAGTTATTTCATCTTAAACATTTCCATACATCAAGATTATTTTTTGATATATCATTTCATAAACAGTTCAACTTTTGTTTTCATGTCTTATGAATTTTAAAAACATTACAATATAGAGACAATTTTAAATTCTTATGCGCCTAGGAGACAAAATATTAATGGGAAGGTTTCTTTTAAGCTAATATTCCATCAAGAGGCAAGACATCAGATTTTTTTTATCGTAGGAAAAAAAGTCATAGGAAAGAAGTAATTATTAAATTTTTCTAAATGACTTTTTCCCTACCCAGGAACAAAAGTTATAACTTTCTTTTCTATGATGTTTTATTCACTACTGCTCATTTCCATACGTCATGACTTTCTTCCCAGGACTTTTTTTCTAATCACCAATTTTACCCCAAACTGCAAGTGTTAGAATTCATGTATAAAACACAATATGTATAACACTTTAATGAGTGCACAGATACTACACTCTGATACTTGGCAGAGGACCAGGGAGCAACACTTTGATCCTAGGCAGCATGCACAGACAAAAGTGCCGATCTACATGTAAACAATCCTGTCAAAAACAGGTTCTATGCTAGTCCTGTCTGTCCATCCATATGTGACAGCCTACCACAAAAATCACACAATATAAACCCATGAAATTTTATGCTGAAGGTTCTTGGTAAATAAGTATTTGAATCCCAACCCTCTACAATGGGTGCTGTTGAAATCTGCTTAATCATACAGCGAGTGGGAACTTTGTATGATTCATGGAGAGGTGTGGAGAGTAAGAGGGAGATATTTGCTGATTTGAAATGCTTTATCTTGTTAACAGTGGGTACTTCAGTATTGTCCATAGAGAGTAGAGCTAGGAATAAGAGGAAGAATGACTGTTTATTTTCTGTTTTAGGGATGTGTATGCTCATTAAACATTTTTCCAAGATGGTAAAAAATACTGTAAAGTCAAAAGTATCACTTTTTAAAAACTAATTAAATTAATCATTATCTGATTTCAATCCATCTATTTTATTAATCTTTTTTTTTTCTCAGCGATTCATCTCATCCTTTAGGTTGGATATTCAGCTAATTAATATAATAGTCCTATTCTGTCAATAACACTTGCATCAGTTCCTGATCACTGAAAATACCTGATTTTCAATGCATTTCTACAGTAAAATGTAAAATCATTAGTGATGTCTCTACATTAAACATGTAATAGCACTATTCTGTCAGTAACACTTTCCTTAATTCCTGATCCCTGGCAATCCATTTCTCTCTGAGTTTCAATTCATAACATATAGAATAAATGCCAAAATTGCTCAAAACTGTTAAATTTGGTGGATGATCATTAAATTTTCTCTACTGCCCCCAATTTTTTGTCTATTGGTGCAGAAAATGATGGAAGTTAAGTAAAGGAGTCAGAGGTAGAGCTAAGTTCTAACATTGAGGGGAGTGAGAACATGAAAAAGGCACCACGACATGAACAAAATGATATATAATTATATCATATTGAAACTCTTATTTGAAAAGATCTCCCGTTATTACATGGTGAATGTATCATTTGGCCTAGACAATGTAAAAAGAATAAACAATTAAAGAAAATTCACGGTTTATACCTGCTCCATTTGTTTCTTTCAATGCAACAATTATGTTATAAAGAAATCCATTTCTTTATAACATGATAAGTTTCTTTCAGTGCGACAATTATGTTATTAAGAAATGGATTTCTTGATAACATAATTGTCGAAACAAATAAAGTAGACATAGAACGTGAATAAACAAGAATGGGAATTCGGAGTTAAAACAGTTATCTTGGTCTTCGCATTACCGATGACTGTTTAGCTTAATGGTAAGAGCAATGCCATGTTGAAACGGCTACCCTATTGGTTACAGGTTTGATTCCTGCAGCAACCCAATTTTCTTGCTCCATAGAGAAGATATAGACTGTGAATTTTCTCCGATTATTTCTTCTGTTTACATTGTCTAGGCTAAATGATACATTCACATGTAATAACAGGAGATCATTTCAAATGAGAGTCTCAATATAATATGACGCAATTTATAATCATATATATATATATATATATATATATATATATATATATATATATATATATATATGTATATGTATATATCAGGTTCAAAAGCAGTCAGCACTAAAATATAACCCTGATTATTGTTTTTATCACCACACTCAAGTAATTTTTTTTCTCTACCGCCAGAATTTGCCCTTTCACTGAATATATGTTCATTAACATGAATGAAAGTTTCAATACTATTGTTTACATAAACAGCAAGTATATAACATCATAATGAGCGTATAAGCTAATTTCTTCTCAGTTTGTGTATAGATCTCATTGGTTAACTTATCTCCCTATTATGACATAACCATAAATAGTAAGTCATAGAAATTCTTAAAACTTTACGTCTGATTACACATTAAAACAGTTTGAGTTGAGTGGTGATTTGAAGAAAAGAAAAATAAAATTAGGATACTTGAATTATTAAACTGAATTTCTACGTTGAAGCATCTATACTAAAGGGCTTCCAGAGTTGTCAGTATTAACCCTTGGAAGTTGATGGGACTATCCAACAGGTTGATAAATGCCCAGAGGTCAAAAGGGGATTCTCTGAGAGGGATCAATTATGTAACTTACTGACTTATCATAATCATTATTACATAAACAGTGGAATATATTTTCCTCAGTATATTTCTTCTTACACAACACAACAAATAGAAAAAAGTTATTAACACCAAGAATTCATTCTTTACTTCTGATCTGTGCTGATTACTCTCAAAGATTGATGGTCAGAGTTAATTTGTAAAGAAAGATGGTCAAGATTCATTTTAACAGTAAAAGACAAAAACTGTATAAAAAATATGTATTTCCAGATAAACTTCTTGTACCTTCAAGAAATAAGACCTCTGTTACCCTAACAAAAGTACCATTTACGAAAAAAAAAACATATTTTTCAATTTTCTCTAATTTGGGTGGAAGCCCCTTCCATTTACAATATGAATATGATACTGAACTGGACCCTTACTTTCCATCCATTATATCAAACTATGGCCTTCAAGTACTTCAGTTGCTTCCATTAAGAAGAAATTTTACATTTTTGATTATATTCAGATGAATTTTTATGTTTTGGAAGAATGATTTTGGATAATTGTACTATGGATGGAAATTACGGATTCGGTCCAGCATTTTAGTGATAAAACTGACACTTTTCCAAAGGTAATGGAGGTTGTATTGATTGTGAGCACAAAATTATGGTTTTTGGCTCTTATTGCTAAATGAATCATAAAAATACAACTAAAAAATTGATACATTAGTAAATAGTTGTTAAACATTTATAAAAATGGTTTGCTTCATCTAATAAAAATAAATGATAAAATGCAGATGGTCTCCGACAAATGATAGGGTTAGGGACCAGGAATGTGATTGTTGAAAAATTGCATCACGATTGCATTGTTGATTTTTTCTGTACTATGAGATAGATTATAACTGTTTATTTGATTTTATTTGCAATTTAAAAGAAAAAAATTTGCTCATAACTCCCAAAATGTCATAATATCATATCATATGATAGACACTATCTGTAGTTACTTTAAACATTACTTATAAAGACAAAATTATCTAATTTTTAATTAACCAATTTGTTACAGTTAGAAAAAGGGAAGGGAAAGATGAAAGGCTTTCACAGTGGAACATAAATAGTACTTTTACTACCATTACACTTTGCTTTTATTGTATGATAAACTTAAACAAAAATTCATTTCTTTGTGAGAAATCTTAGTTCCAATCTAAGAATAATGGTTTGAGAGAATTCTGACATAAGAATTATTTGTTTAGAATGTTTCAGACCAGATAAATGACCTCTGGTGACCTAGAACTTCACTAAGCCTAAATTACACGTTGTCTCCTTGTGAGTCTACATGTCAAATAATAGGTTGTTAGGCTTAGTAGTTTTTGTGTGGAAGAGGCATGGACAAATAAACAAAAGGCTCAAATATTAGTATATATACTATAGATTTGATATGTTTTTGGAAGTATTGGTATGTTTCAAGATGTGCTATTTATACATTTGATAATTTTGGAAGCAGCCTTATCCTGGATCAATGTGGTCAATGATCTAAAAAGTTTGGTGACCCCTGATCTGAACTATGATCCTGGTTTTCATGATGTACAACAGTTACACTATGATTTGTCAGAACTGACCAATCACAAGAGAGAGAATTAGGGAACTTGGGAATTTGAATAAAGCAGATGACACACCAATTTTCTCTGTGGAATAGATTTTATTAATTTGTTTCTATGTTACATTATGGAATTACAAGTTTAAAAAATTGGGGTTGAGATTCAGTGCTGCAAACTTGAGTGATTTTCATGAAAATGTATTACTTATTTTTTTTTTTTCATTATAAATCTGTCTGGTCAATCTTTATTAATCAACTTAAAATAAAATATAGAACACGAATCATAAAATATACAATGAAATATCAATGAAGAAAAGTAAAGAATAGAACTTTTTGTAACACGTAAAAATCAATTCACTTCAAAATCAGGGGCAATCCATTAATCTTCATCTGAAGACAATTCAACCATGCAACGCAATGGCAAACCCTGCCAGATAAAAAACTAGCCAGTTTAAAAAAATACCCGTTTTCCAGGTGATTCCTGTTTTCTGGAAGCTGGGTTATTAGTCTGGTACCATATTACTCATATATTAAGACAAACCAAATCCAACTTCTTTTTCGGACAATCCAAATCTCTTCTTCCCATTTTTGATGTTATTGTTAACATGACATTTTGGCCGATTCACAGATAGATGGTCTGAAAAAAAAAAATTTGGAATATCAATGACACTTCTCAAAATTATCTATACCTATAAATACCAGTGTCACAAAATTTGTTAGTATATTTTTCTATTCACGTCAGAGTCTTGATGGAAACAGGAGACATCAGCTTTAAAAGAAGACTTCTTAACCCTAATATTTCAAGGCCATTTTTGAAACAATATTTCATAAATCAAATACTCTAAAAGAATATACATATTTTTCCCAAGACGATGTTTGAAAATAGAAATATTCTGAAGTATCAATCTCGACATGGATAACCCGAAAAAAATCGTCATTTTTTACGGGTACTAGCAGACAATAAGACAGACTGATTTAAGTTTATAGTAAGAACTGAAAGAGATTTAAAACAAGCCCAAGTCTCGGTCGAAGTCTCGACCACGTGACTCAAAGTCTGCCATCAACGTGATCCGCCATTACATTTTACAAAAATTCGCCTATCGTCGATCTCTCCCGCTTGTTTGGTAAGAAACTAAATTTCTCTTGTTGCTTTCAAATCTTTACCTAAAAATCATTTCATTTCAATCATTGTTTATTTATTCAAAGGAGTAAAACAAGAACGACGACTTGAAGGTCTTTCGTATTTTGATGAACTGCTTTATATGACACTAGTATCTCTTTTGTTATTTTCTCTCTTCATCACAAAAATAAGTTGTTCAAGAAAAGGACAATAAGTTTTTCTTTTTGTAATAGAATTCCTTGGTTCCCTTTTTTTTTATTAAAAGTTCACTTGATTTATATCTGTACTTTTTATTTTCTGTACTCTTGAGATTTAAAAAAATCATTCGATCAATACTTTTGGATATGTAACTGAATTTTTTGAAAAGCCAATTCAACTGAGGTAAGAAAGTTCGGAAGAAGCCTTTGAAAAAAATGAATACTTTTTTTTTTCTTTGTAAGATATTTATTTTGTATCTATCGAATAAAAATACTTGTATAGGCATTTCTATACACAATGTACATATAAAATATGTATTCAAAGTATGTGTTAATTCAAGTGAGATAAATGTGTGAAACTTGATGGGGAAAAAAACAGCTTATTCGTACAGAGGAGAAACATTTATCAGGCACATTTCATTTATTCTTCTCCTTAATTCGTCTATTTATTTCAGTTGATGATAAACTAAAATTCATTCATTTTCTGTCCTGGATGATTTGCTTTAGTTATTTTCTGTTTTATTTATACTTGTACGGTTCTTCTTACATAAGATGGTAAACTTCCCGTTAGGAGTTCAATTTCGGACTATTAACTTTCTTTATTTTTTTTATTTTTTGTAACATTAAAAATTGTGATGAAGGTAAGTAAATAGTTGTCAAATTGATATTTTTTTTCCACATTTCTTCATCGAATAAATAATGGACTTTATTATTGATTCTGCTCGTATGGTTGTCTTTTAAAGAATCTAATCTTACAAGTCAATCATTCGATTGGAGTTCAGCAGTTGAATTTTTAGAAAATTTATTGACATTGTCAAAGGATGATGTTTTTTTGTTGTTGTTTCTTCAAAAACATCACCAATAATTGTTGACATCGGTTGATTTAGCTACTGTTTTTAAGCATATTTAATTTTCTGCCACCAGCCTATTGAAATTCGTATTAAGTTTTAAATGACCCCCCCCTTTTTTTTTCTTTTCGAACGGATTCAATTCACTAACCAATTTTTTTTTTTTTGTGTCTCTTTTTTACTAGTTTCGCTTTCCTTTTTTCTGTTGGGTTTTTAATTTGAATCATTTTATGATAATGATTATATATTTCCAACTGTTTTCTTGGTCTAATTGTTGATTGAAAAGTTATTTTTGTTCTTTATAATCAACAACAAAGAAATACACTTGAAATATTGTGTACACGAGTATGAATTAAGAAAAAATACATCCAAATCAACCTGTGTGAGGGTTTTGATGTTTTCCCTCTCATATTCCAGATGTTTACAAAAGTGTCTCGAACCTGAGGAGAGAGGTCAAATCCTCTTCCAAGTTTTGGGTCAAAGAAAACGTCATAAAAACTCAATTCTTGTTGATCTGGATCCCTGAGCTGAGAAATTATCATTTACATTGATTTACCCCGACAAGGAGAGAATTATGGTTCAGAGTAAATAATGTATAATAAAATAACTGCATTTACTTTTGTGAAGAATATTTAAATTCATTCTTTGTTATATGAAAACAATTGTTTCACGTAATTTTTTTTTGAACGTGTTTGTTTGGAACGAAAATTTTGAATTAGGTACGTTCACTATTTCTATAAATTTTCCCTTTTCCAATTATTGGCTTGACGCTTTTATATAGATCACTCGATTTTTTTTTCTTGCTATAACCTGTTAACTACAGCAGGTAGAGTAATAGTTATTCTTTGCAAGATAAAAGCCTTGATATACAGATAGAACTGTGTTGCTATCATTCACAGAAAGAACGGAAAGGAAATTCAGTGAATTTTTCGGCCATAGAACTGTAACGACAGATATTTGTCATCCGCAGATAACATTCATCTGATCACATAACTCCTCAATATTTGTATCATTTAGTGAGAGGAGACTTACAACTGTCAATCGTCTTCATTTGGTCTGAAAAAACAACTACAAAAAATCCTGAATGTCTAGTTGCACCCTCATTGCACTCGAAAAGTTAGGGTTAGTCTATACCCCGATGCTTGTGGCATTTTTAGTGAAATGTTGGTACTGAATACCCCCCCCCCCCAATTTTATATCCAACTTTGTCATATTCCGCCCTTGTGTAGAAACAAATGAATACTAACCTTTTTCTTGATTTTTTAAAAATTTTTTATATTTTCTTTTCAGAGCATTATAGTTGACTGGTTTCTGAAATTAATTTGGAATTAACTGAAAATATCTAGGCATCTTCTTGTATTTTAGAGAAAGAATAAGTCTATCCTGAAGCTTGCTATATATATATGATTTTATAAAGGAGCTTTATTTTTCTCTAATTTTGCCTTGTGCCATACTGAACTTTGTAAATATTGATGTATGTCTTTTGGTTAAATGAGGATCTCCAGGATTAAAATCTTGATACTACACAGTACGGTATATAATATGGGTGTATATACAGAAGGTTTGCTGGAATACTTAGATCACATATCATCGCACTGAAACTTGTGCATCACTCCCTCAAAGTGTCAAGTTTCAATGTGGGTTCTTTGCAAATTCTTGCCTTAGATTTTTCATGGCTGATGCTAATCTATCTAGACAACTGGATAAAAGTTTTCCACGATTTGGAGAAAGAAGAAAGTCTCACATCAAACAGTCTATTGATTTTCAAGTTGAGCAGTCTTTTTGAAGGGGTGATGCTTCAACTGTATGAGCTACAAATTTTTCTCTACCCAAGCTCAAAATGGACCACTTGTTACTTTTCAATCAAGTGAATTTAATTTTTGAATTATTTTTAAAACTGATTTCTAGACCTTAAAAAATCCTAGTAGAAAAAAAAAATGGTACCCAACAGAATTCTAAAAAAGTTCCTGATGCATGGTACCACTGGAAGAAGAAACTTTTTTTTATATAAGGATTGTACACTTGGAGAAGGCTGTAGAATGGATTGGATAAAACATTGTGGGTACTACAAACAATAAGTTCAATTGTCCACAAAAACTCGTTTAATTTTAATAGTTCATTTAAGTAGAAGTGTTCTAGTATTAAAATTTTCTTTTGGGTTGTTTATGGTCAATACTGAATGGGTGACAGCTTGAGAATATAGATAACCAGGATGTAAGTATCTTTTGAAAGAAAATCCATTTTAATTGGATATTTGTAATCTGAGAAAATGGAATTTGTTTTCTGGGTATCTTTTGTCAGAGTAAAAACACATTTTTCTCTTCCCATGATAAACATACTCAATTCTAAATTTCCTTTTTAAAATTAATAGAATTGTCTGAGCTTTTACTGCTGTAAACTCTTGTAACAACACTCGTTCTAAAGACACTGTTTAATGACACATGCACTCTAAAAGCACGTTCTTATATTCTTGCAAAGACAATCACCCGAGATTAGTTTGCAGCAACAGCACCTGAATGTTTCAGTGCATTATTCTAAAAACTAAAATAAGTAAACCCTTAAAAATGGGGTATTAGACTGCGAAAGGGTAGTAAAGTTATTTTTGTCTACTTTTTGGTTTCTTATTATTAACGTGCTTGGTATAATGGCATTCTCAAATCCTCGAGGGTGCCATAATAATGCAAAAAAAAAAATGTGAGTCTTGTTAAACTGAGAATGTTCTTGGCGGCCATTTAAGTATATCTTGATTTCTATTAGCTGCTTCATTTTCAGTATTTTTGTCTCCTCTTTGATTAGCTCTTATTTATATAATAGCTATCTGTCATTTATGTAATTTCAAATGATGTAAATGGAACTTCTGTTGTGTCTTCGCCTCTCTATGAGAAGTCATGCCCCCCCCCCTCCATATAATTTTTTCAGCTGTTCTTGGTCAGATTGACTTGAAACTTGGTAGAATGGTGGTTCTTGATGAGATACTTTTTACCTGAAGTTATCTTTTGCTTGGGGTCATGTGATCCGGCAATGATGTCATTGAAACTTCATAGCGGACACCTTATTGAACTTTCGGTTTTTGATTACATGCTTTGCTGTCACCAATTCTGATTTCACTTAGAATCCTTTGTCACCTTCAGTTTTCTAACTCAAAAAACATCTTGTCACCAATTATGAAAATTTGTCTCTTTGGATTTATTTATGAAGATTTGTCCAACTTTCATCGTTAATTAATGAGACTCACTCTAATAGACGTTCCCCGCCTGCTAACAGAAAGCAGACTGTTGTATAAAAAATCTTGGTATGTCAAAATGATGTAGGGCAAAGACGCAATTACCATTAATTTATTTGAGAGAATTTTTTTGAGCGTCCCCCAGATCATCAAAATGGTGATTATGATCTGTTTTATGAGTGTAAGGAAGGAAGGAAGTGGATGTAGACAGCTTTTTTATAACAACTCTCAGCAGACCAAATGCTTCTCTCCATTTTTGCTTTTTGCCTAAAACTGAAGTGTGTAAAACGGATACTTTTTCATGCCAATTTAGATTAATGGAATATTTTCTCTTATCTTTCTCAAGAAATTTCATCATTAATCTTTCTGGGCTCATTTTACTTTAAAATTGCAATTACAGGGTGTTGGCTATGAGTTTGATTTCTTATCTGGTTTTATAGAATTGGGAAGTATTCTAGAGTCTGTATTTATTTTTTTAATTTTAGAAAATAAAACAAATATGACAAATTTCCTAATTAAGCTGAGCTTGTTTTAGGCAATCTTTGGTAGCTTTTTTTACCTACCAAAAAGGGCAAAAGACGCGTTTGGCTTAATTGGGGAAATTGGAATTAGTTTCTGTTGGGAATTAACCATTAAACAGCCAGTGTTCTCACTAGCTAACACCCTGTCCACTTGCTGTAGAAAAAGCATTCACAACAAATGATGAGGAGACCTGTTTTATTTGCTGTCTCAACAATGCAATACAGTATTTTTGCCTGATTCTTTACTATTATTGCCTATAATTATAATTATCTTTATTTCAACACCAAAAAATGAGAAATTATTCAATCTTTGTAATACAGAAACTCTGTAGTTCAAAAATAGTCTTGTATTATCTAACATCTACTTGAAAATGGTATTTACATAATATCAAAGTAAGGTTTCCCTTTTATATATAAAATATAATTAGAATTGAATTCATCTGGGAAGCTCAAAATAAATCCTGACAGTCTCTCTTTAACAAGACATGTTTTCTAAATATGGGTGATTCTTTCAATTCATCCAGATTCTGTATTCTCCAATTAGTCCTAATTAGATTAGTCATTGGCATAGAAAATAAAAATAAGAGTTAATTTGGTAACCAACTGAAACAAAAGAAGTTGAAATGAAATGGGTTTGTATCAGAGGTAGTCGTCAACTGTATAGTGAAATTAGTAATGGTGTACAGAATAATGATTTATTCATTAGTGTACCTGTGCCATCAAAGGTGACTGACATATATGAAATTAATACTTTAATTCCTTTCTGTATCAATCTAGAGAAAGGAAATGATTTGACAAAAATATTTCGATAGTCAATAAACCAAACTTGTATATCAGCAACTCCATTTTCCTTCCCTTTTGAGTAGAGCTTTCCAAATTGAGTGTTGCAACACTTTAGCATCTGTGTGTTTTGAAATTGAATATAATTTCATATATCTTCTCATGATATTTTTCCTGAGTCTGTTGAACTGCTGGGATTAGATTATATGTTTGACTTGGCTAGCAAAACCTGGGAAATGTATCGCAAAACTTTTTTGCAAGTATCACAAAGTTTGGGTAGCTCTGCTTGAGGGTGTCGCAGACAATAAATATACAAGTACACGTAGATCTATCTCCTATGCATCAATGTCCCTCAGGGTACTGACAATTGAACATTAGCAGATATATTGTAATGATACAATAGCATTGTTCCCTCTGTATCTATCAACTGGTATTTATTCACTTTAAAGATTGCATAATGAAATGATACAGGTATTGAATTGCATTGCTTGTTTCTGTCTAAAGAGGAAAACTAATTTTATTTTGTTTCAAGTATACTTGAGTTAGATCAAATATATGAACTATAACCTTGAAGAATGTCTAAATGTAAACGTGAATGACGTTGTCAACCTCCAATCCAAGTCAGAAGCAGAAGTTGACTCTGTTTTTCCATTGTAAGAACTAGACCAATCCTCAACTTATCTATGGCAGTAAACTCTTTAATTTGTCTGCTGTGTTAAACCAAACAGATATATAAATATAAAATTTCCTACCATGATTTGAAACCAAGTTCTAGTAATTGATAGGTGGCTAGCTTTCCTACTGACTTGACCAAATTGACAAGTCTTATATATTTAAGAACTTATATATTAAGCAGCTCGGCTTTTTTTTTTTTTTCTTTTTTCTTTTCCATTATCGATCATAATCCTGAACAATCCTGTGACTCATTGGGTCACTCTTTAAGAGAAAAGTAGTGCAATGTGACTAGAATAGATATGGAATTTAAGGGTCTAATTGTACCTGGATTTTCTGCGCATTTGCAAATTAGTGCATTCAAGGGGAACCTTAATCTAATATATACTCATTATAATGCAGCTTGATATAGCGTGATTCTTTTAAAAAGTGGTTCGAGCATGGATCCCAATTTTCAAATTGTGAATTTTTTTTCTCATATTTCGAACCTTTGCAATTGACAAACTTCTGGTATGTAAAATTTGGCTCTCAATAGTGGCTGAATCCAAAAATAGAAAGCCCCCTAAGAAATGTTACGCACTAGGCTCATTAAGCCGTTTCAGTAGCACAGATACATTGAAACTAGAGGCCAAACAGATGACACGAACTGTAAAAAAAAAAGAAAATAATGGGACAAAAGCATTTTAGTGGTCAATGAATGAAACCCATTGTCCCTTTTTTCTCTTTGATCTGTTGCTAAAAAAATTGATCAAATGACTCTATGGAGCATCAATTTAGGTAATTTAGGGTCACGGATAAACAATTTTTTTTTTTTTTTTTTTTTTTTTTTTTTTTTTTCCCCTTTCTCTGTGAACTGAATTGAGAGTTCTGGTTGCTTTTAAAAAACATTTTCTCATCAAGGAGTTATTAAATCAGATATTTTCAAAATTTGATTTCCTTCCTGACTCTTTATTCAATATACTGTTACTTTGAATTTTTCAGTTACAACAATGTCTGGAATTGCTCTTGGTCGCTTAGCAGAGGAAAGGAAAGCTTGGAGAAAAGATCATCCCTTTGTAAGTTTATTTGATCATGTTCATTCTTTAATTTTTGCCTTTTTACCCACTTCATTAAATCATTATTATAAGGCCATATATACTCTGACATAGTCTTGAAATAAGTGATATGAAATATTTAGAAATGTCTATCAAGTGATTGAATTACTTGATATTTACTCCTCTATCAGGGTTGGTTTTTTTTTTTGTTTTTTGTTTTTTTTTTTTTTTGTATTCCATATTTAAATACCCAATGAAACAAATGAATTTTTGTAAGTAGAATCCTTTATTATTCTCATAGATATATTGAGAAATGAACTGTAAACCCTTGCTCTAACAAACTGATAAAAATAACTAAGAAAAAGTTGAAGGGAAAGGCCCTTTTTTTTTTTTTTTTTTTTTTTGTTTGTTTCTTTTCGAAACAATATTGATTAATCATTTTTATTCTATGGCAAAATAAATGAAAATAGATCTTTTTATATTTTGATTTGAAATGATTTTCAGGGTTTTGTAGCAAGACCTACAAAGAACCAAGATGGCTCTCTAAATCTGATGAACTGGGAATGTGCTATTCCTGGAAAGAAATCTGTAAGTAATCTTTGTGCATCTGATAATGTTTGAATGTTTTTTGACTATGAAAGAAGTTAAATTATAAGTTGAAATTATTTTGGCAACTGGCTAAATGACTTTTTAGTAATGTGACAGAGCATTGATTCTGAATGAAGGGTGCATGCCTTGAATGGGGGCAATTTTTATTTAGGTGTGAAGAGTGGAAAGAGTTACATGGCTCAAAAGAGTCCTGTTGATTCCTAATTAATACAATTACTAATTTTACTATAGATTCCAAAGTAACTTCTGCTTAACTCATTAACTTTGAGGTATAAAAGCTATTACATTTGAGCTATCAAGGTGAGGTATGAAACAGAAAAGGTCGAGAACTACTGTGATGAAGCCACCAGAATTATCAGCCAATACTTTGCCTAAAAAACTGGCCAACATCATAACATAACTATAAATGACTTGGAGAGGGCATCCCTCTATTGATGTCACTGTCAGGGGGAGTAATTGTGCATTGATCTACCTCAAATTCATTGAGAACCTTTTAAGATAGTTTGTGGACAGACATGAGTGTATAAATAAATTATGGATATTTAATCTCTCTTTTCAGACAGAATTCTGTCTGACAAATAAATGAGTTCCTAAGATTGATGCAATAATGTGTTTGGCCATTATTTACAATTTTAAGCATCTTTTGGTGTTGGTGGCCATTTTAAGCTGTATTTGAAAAATTGAACCTTTTTGGCATTCAAACAAGCACCTAAATATTTCATAAGTTGGCAACACTTTTTTTCCTTCTTGCCAAGCTCTTTTTTGGCAATATTAAATGGTATGGGCATGTAACTACAACATATAGGAGGTAATTGTTCACGAATCTACCCCAAAATATAGTCACTTTTTTTTTTTTTTTTTTGTAGCCTATTGTCCATCTTTCCACAATTTATCGAGAGCTTTTGGGGATATTATGTGAATAGTCATGAGCGTATACATGAACATATGATTGGATAGTAGTATCCGACAACATGATACAGAAATGACAAATTGGGAACTTTTTGCTCAGACTGATTTCTATCTACCAAAAGTGAATTTGTCTAATCAAAAATTTAGTTCTTAATTGTTGTTTCCTTATCACTTGTGTGGAGGGGGAAAAAAAGCTTGCCAATATATCTCTCAATCAACAAGAAATTCCTGTATCCAACCCAGAATTGAACCACCTCATTGATTCTTCATTGCCCACCCCTCCTCAAAATTTCATTGAAATCCTTTCAGTACTTACATGGATATTGTGTGGACAGACACAACCAAATACGTATACCTATTTGTAATAAGACCACAAATGAACTTAGGCTGGAGAAAGATGAAAGCAAAAAATAACTCTGTTTCATGTAGTTTAAGCATCATTGCATTACTGAAGTCCTATAAAATATGTGAATGTTTCTTAATTTGTCTTTTGTAATGATCAAGAGTATTTAATTCTTTTTTTTTTTTTTTTTTTTTTTCTTTTAGGAAATTATTTTTTTAAAACTTTATTTTATTTCATTTTTTTTTTTTTTCTTTCACCTTTCATCTCTTTAGAAAAAAATTTCCAATTGTATCCTTTCTTTTATTAGACACCTTGGGAATTTGGAGTATACAAACTTCGCATGCTATTCAAGGATGATTACCCAAGTTCACCTCCAAAATGTAAGTTTTTTTGTTTTTGTTACATGGTTTTTAATGAAAAAAACAGAGCAAATTGCCTTTACTTTATATTAAAACAATATGAATCCTTTTAGATGAGTGGAGCTTAGAATTAAAAGCAAGTTTTAACCTTAAGTTTAATGACTGTTCTTTTCTTTCTTTTTTTTCCTTTTTTTTTTTTTTTTTTTTTTTTTCCCAGCTTTTCTTTTTATTTATTTATTTATTTTCCTGTTTTTTTTCTAATTTTAAATTATTTTTCATGGTGGACAAGAATAAGTTCAATTTCCTAATAAGTAATCCCAAAATGGTAATTTGTAAAAAGGAGTATGTTCACACTTTATTATCATCAAGAGATAACAAAAACTTATCTTTTGGATATCTGAAAGTCTATGTCCATTGATTTTAAAGAAAGTCAAGAACCTTATACAGTTGTTTGTTAAAATCCTTTTTTTGCTGATTTTGAAATTCAAATATATATCATTTGAAAGCTTAATGGATTGTCTTCTGTAAGATTTATGCTATGTAGAGTTTAGACATCTTGCCATGGAAAAGGGTATAATTTTATTGCCCCGCCCCCATGATCATAATTTTGTTTTATTTTCCACCTGAATGTTATCAAATCAGCACTTTTCTTTTGTCACACTGTTTCCATTCATATATTTTAGCATTTGTATTCGGTTTAGTTTATTCAGTGTCCAGATCTTCGTTTTTTTCTCTTCTTTTTTTTTCCCCCCAAATAAAATGCATCTAAGCATCTCTATCAAGTTGGTCCCTAATTTATTAAACATCAATTTTCCCAACCATATCATATTGATATGAAACTTGGTCTAGACTTCCAGATGAACCATCCTCATCTTTCTCTTCCCCCTCCTCCTACTATTTTGGAATCCCTTTAAAATCAGAAATTATTTGTATCAAATAGATGCATCAATGAAATTATTTTTCTGCACTTGAAAGAAATATACACTCCTTTCCTTAAATGAAAACTCATTATTACAAAGTAAATCTTCCCTTTTATGGTTTGCTGTTTTTAAGATAAACAGGAAATAAGAATGTGCAACCAATATGCATAAGTTATTTTCTTTTTTTTCCTTTCATTATTATTATTATTCAAGGAGAATCAGAAATTTTATGAAGTTTTTGTTTTTCTGTAGGCAAATTTGAGCCCCCTATTTTCCACCCAAATGTTTACCCATCAGGAACAGTGTGCTTGTCTTTGTTGGATGAAGACAAAGACTGGAGGCCAGCAGTTACAATAAAACAGGTAAGGAGCCTCTTTCAGACAAATACAATCGCGAAGATAACTACAATTAAAGAAATCTGCGTGTGTGCATACACCTCAATCACTCAACGACTGCTCATTGTACAAAACTGACCAGATGTATTAGTCATCATACAAGGCAGTACTGTCGCATTCAAATCTTTTTGGATCAGCAGTTCTCGATGAATCTAATTTTTTTAAAATAAATATTACATCAAAAATTCATCTATATTGGCAACATTGAAGAGAAGTAACTGAAATAATTCAAAGGCACAGTTTTGTACTCCGGACAGACATTATTTTACATGACAATTATTAAGACGGTCCCGCATTCCATAAAGTCTAGCCTCTTCCTAACAGGCGCTTTTGGTAGGACACTGCCCTCATCTTGTAAATTTGCTATCATTAATTTTTTCAATGCTAAGATTTTCATGATTTTTAACTTTTTCAGATCTTGCTTGGAATTCAGGAACTCTTGAATGAACCCAACATCAAAGATCCTGCACAGGCCGAAGCTTACACTATTTACTGGTAATTAGTATTTCTTCATAGCATTTTATATTCTAAATTTTAAATATGCTTTTCTGAGATTTAAATGGAAATAGGGGGGGGTACAGCATATACCTACTTCTAAATTTGCATGTATGTTCAATGTCAACTAATGGAGACATTACTGTATACCCAGGTATGAAAACCCATTTCCCTCACTGCCTCTAAGCTGCGTGTCCACACAAAAAAAAGTTTTGTTGTACAGTGAAATTTTAATGCTACGCACAATATAGGATTGAAAGGATATAATGATACACAAGATGAATCATTTTCTTTTCTTTTTTTTTTTTTCTTTGCACACTTTTTGTGAAAGGTAACTCACCTGAAGTTTCATGAACTATGGACAAAAAAAGTCAATGATCATCTCAAAAGTAAAAATATTTTTCATTCAACACCTTTGGCTGCTCACAGGTTTCTCTTGTCCCCATGCAGACCATGAAAAAACTCAAGGTGTCCACATGATAATCAATTTTTTCTGCAATTATTTACCTTTATAATTGTTTGTTGCTTTTATTGCAACTAAACTAGGGCTGGGTTCCCTTCTGCAGTGAGTAAATAATTTAACAGCATGGATCAGAGTGAAAAAACTGAGAATTGAGATTTTACTTTATTTTCTATGTAACAACAATGATGGATGACAATGATCAGACCAAAAACCAGTGACATCATGCAAAAACTGATAACAAATCCACTCACCCCTCTGACCCAACTCTGGTTGATTTGTTTCATTAAAGTTCGTAAATCCCATTATGGGAACTATTATTAAAGGAGTTGAAATAGGATGCGTGGTTTTGGAATAATATTGTATAGAGGAATGAAACCTGGTTTGTTTAACCCTAGCACATCCAAGCTTGTTTTATTTTTATTTGTTCCTCTTTAACATAGGATGTTTATCTATTTGCAATTGATTGCAATTTGTTCTTTCTAATTCCAGCCAAAACAGATCTGAATATGAAAAGCGAGTGAGAGCCCAAGCAATGAAGTTCAGAGAGGAGTCCTAGTCACATGATACAGTGTCAGAGGAAAGGGAACAATGGCACAAGTGACTACAACTACATCATTCAAGATTTCTTCATTCCATGTATCACTGCAATATATAATATAATATGTAATGGCTTCACAAATCTTTCTCCCCTCCCCCACTAATCCCACTTTTTTTTTTTTTTTTTGTCCTCTCCCCACCTTTTTTCTTTTCTTCTTCCTTAGTCATCCCGCCTGCCATTCTGAGCTATCAGTTCCTACAATATTTTGACAGATTGGGTTACAAAGGGAGATAATCTCAGGTTTATTTCATAGCCTTTGGAATAGCATCAGATTCTAAAATAGTCTGGAGGCAGATGGGGTTGCTTTCAAAAGGCAGGTTTAGAACTTTGCCTTCAGACTCGCTCGATTTCCCAAATTTGACGTTATTCCAGTACCTGTGATGGGTTAGTTGAGGTAAAGCTCGGATTATCTCCCCTGGTAGCCCAATCTGGCAATTCTGTGCTAACTGAAAGGTAGACTGAAATATTTGCCTCGTCTCTTTCTTTTCCCTTTTTCTCTCTTTGCTCCCTTTTCCTCTAAACCCTCCGCCCTTACTCCATTTTCCCATCTCACCTCTTTTTCTACTACGGTGGTTCCCAACCTCTTCAAGGTTATCCCCCACTTTTGTCAATGAGATTATTAGTTTCTCCCCCTTCCATTTAGGTAAGTTGCAACAAAGAATAATTTCAAATTATTTTATTTTGTGTTTAATTAAACAGCTTTGTTAAAAAAATAAATTTAAAAAAAAAAAAAATTTGATTTTTGTAATTGTGCAGCTGCTGCTGTGTATTTTTATTCAGAGAAAGCAAGCAAAAATAATTATAAAAAAGTTTTCACCTCGCCTTTTCTTTTAACTTGATAGCATTATTTCCCCTTGGACTATCTTAATTCCTCCATTGGGTTGGATCCCAGCTCCACCTCTGGTTGGGAACCACTGTTTAACTGCAAGAAAGCAATCAAGGTATACAATATTACCTTCTGATTCTTATCTACAAGGTGGGGAAGATCAGCTGAAATATCACCATAGCTGTTTGTTCTTAATGTTATGCTTTCATGAAAAGTTCCTTTTTTTAATATTTTCTTTTATTTCTTCCTTCTAACAAACTTCTGAAAACGGATTCTGCAAGTTATTGTTTTTATAACTCATCACTTTGTTTGCTGTCATGTTGATTTCTTTTCAAGTTAGACTGTAAGGTATTACCTGAATATTAAAAAAGATTTTTATGAACTCAGGATCTCACTTTCCATCGTTTTATTTACTGTTATCTACATAGCTATGTACTCTTGTGGAACTTGAAAATGGCTTTAACAGGTCACTAAAATATTTACAACCTCTGTCCCATAATAGTTTTTTCATTTGCTTATAGTATTCATACACTAAATCTAATAACTATTATGGGACAAAAGTTGTATTTTATTTTGAATTACTTTGACTGACTTTTTTTCTTTTCTTTTTTTCCAAAAAAATCTAAATCTTGATGGATTTAGGAAAAAAAAAAGAATTAGCTGAAGGAATGCTTCCCCTTAAATGTTTCCCCACCCTTCAAAAAAAATAATCAAAATAATAGACTAGGGTTACTTATTTCCAATAACTGGCCAACACCTTAGGAGACAATCTCGCTGGAGCACATCATATAATTTTAATTGGGGCTGAGTAAACTGCTTTGTTTTTTTTTCTTTTGTTTTTTTTTTTTTTTTGTCTGCTGTCTTTGTAGAAAACTGGACATTCACCAATCAACAAAACAAATGTGTATACCATTTGTAAAATATTAAACCTTTCTTGAAGAAAACCTCTTAACCTTTTTTTTTTCTTCTTTTTGTCTGATCCAAACTTGATCCTCCTTTTCCTAAACCTACTTTCTCTCGCTCTTTGTGTTTTTTTTTTTTTTTGTTTGTTTGTTTGTTTTATTCTGTGCTTTTTTTGCTTTTTTTCTTCTTTTACCTCCCCCTTTGTTTGGCTGACTGAAATGCTATGTCTGTCTCATTAAAGTTGTTACATTTATTATTTTCATATACACTAAATGTAACTACTATGGGACAGATTTAGTATAGTAAGCTATCCATCATTGTCTGCACACATTCATACGAGTAGATGGAAGAAATAATTGAATATCTCTTCCAATAACATTTTCAGTGTCTATTTTGCTTCCTGATCTTTCTGTTCATTTCTTTGCCGACAGAATAAGACTTGTCTATAGTTTTGAAAATGGTCATGAACGTTCAAAGAGTTTTGCGGACGATTGAGTTCCTTGTTTTTTGTGTTCACAGGTTTTGGCTGATCCATTCTTCTGCCTTCTATAAGTGTACTGTCTGTATTTGATGCTGAGAAAAGAAAACACCTGAATCTGTTATGAATGCTGCTACCATTTGGGGGGGGTTACGACCAGCACATTGAGATGGTACACCTGAAGAAAGTTGTAGAATGGATCCGGTGAAACATTAACACAAAGAGTTCAATCATCTGAAAAACTCTTTGACTATTAAGACTTGTTCACTGAATGGAAACGGCTTGTGACACTTTATTTCTTTTAAAGTGTTATGTATATATATATATCTTTCATTATAAAGTTAATATGAAGAAATAAAGGTAATCTAAGATGAAGTCAATTAGAATTACATGTGACCATGAATAAAAGAATATTTATAGGATTTTGTGCTTGCTCGGTTTTTTGTGTCTTTCAGAAGTCTTATGAACAAGTTGTAGTCCTGGAATTAAAAGAAAAAAAATGTTTTGCATTAAAGCTACTCATCAATTTTTAAAATTTTTTTTCATTTTGCTTGTTTTAATAAAGAAAAACTAATTATCTCTCTCTAATCAATGAGTGCTAAAAAAAATTTCACTTTTTTTTTTTTTTTCCTCTCTTTATTGGTTATTCCTAGATGTTTTTCCTCCAAATGATGGAATCTTTTTTTTAAATGTTTGATAGCATGGTCTACTAACTTAAAATCGGAGGAGTGGGGGGAGAAAAATTGATGAAATATGTGAATTTCGTAAGTAGAATAAGCAGGTATAGTCAGTTACTCAATAGAAATGATCACTAAAATGTTTGGATTCTTGATTGGAAAAAATTTTTAAAAAAATTTCTTTAGACATAATTGAGATACATTGATAGATAGCAAGTTGGGCAGAACCACTCAAAAACTGAAGAAACCTATGTTTACTAGTGAACACTCTGGGTTGGCAGTTTGTTTTTAATAATATCTGTAAATTTGAATACTTGTCCTCCAGATGAATGCTGTCAAAAATGTTTTTAAAAAGATGTAATATTCAAATTGGACCATATTCAAATACTTTGCTTTAAATAGACTGCCTCTTGAGCATCCATCTTGTGATAAATCAATCCACTGTTTCTGTGCTAACTTTCATTTTCTTTTCTTCTCTACATCCAGAAAGAAAAGTAGCAAACCTCTGATTTGTCCTTTAGGGCTGAATGTATTATGCTACACTCATCCAGACACTACCAAAACAGTATTTATATTTCAATAACTTGAAAAAAAAATGTATGACTCCATGAGATAGATCATTGTTTAATGATTTGGGTCAGGATCTTATAACTTGATTGGTTAATCAGATTGATTTTTTTTCTTTCTTTCTTTCTTCTCCATAAAGAAATTAATAACCTGATCGACTCTTGGGATCATTAATTTTTCACTTTATAGTTGTGCCACAAGAGCCTAACAGCTGGCTGGAGATAAAATTCAACTATGTAGACTTCCTTTTCATATTTCCCCTCGATCACTCAGCACCATATTCACTAATGTATGGAGACTCTAGAAATAAAGATAAAAACAAATAATGGTTGACAATACTTCATCCATTGAAAAATGAATATAACTCTGGGAAAGATCATGAATCCTATCAATATCACAGAACGTTTGATATTTGTTCTTATCCATGAAAAAACCTGGCAGAACTTGATCTGCAGCTGGTTGAAATTGTATAGTTTTGGAATTGGTATTGTAACACAGGTTCATTCAAACTGGTGTTTTGTTGATTCATTGGCAGAGGTGAAAATGAATAATCTGTTCACACAGTATCTCCAAAAGTTCCTATTAATTTTGATATGGAAGAAGTGATTTAGAGGCAAATCCAGAAATTCATTTTTGATAGATTTTTATTCTGTGTTGAGGGGGGCTTGAAATGATCAGTTAATAAAGTGACTAGATTTAGATTTCAAGGGAAACCACTCGATATTTGTACTTAAGTATTTCTCTCCCTTGTTTTTCACTTTATTTTCATTTGCTTTTTAATTAGTGTATGGAGTTGGCAGAGGTATGCGCTCTCTGGGTGGTTTCTTGATTAGTTGAGGTCACCTGAAGCAGGCTGGAAAATTTACCTGTCAAAATATCCAATACATTAGTAATAAAACCGTGGATACTAGTCAAATTAAACCATTCAGGTGTTATATACGTGTGTTGTGTTTTGAAATGCAGAAAAACTGATTATAATTCTATATGAATTGAACTGTTATTCAATTATTTACTCTGTGATGGCAGATGAGATATAAACCTGAAATTGCACTGCATTGTAATGTATTGTTTTGTAAGTACTCTTTATCCAAGGATATTTAAAGAATGTCCACTTGTCAAGATTTTCGTATAAATTTCTTATGATGTTACTTATATATGCATGGGGAAGTCCATGATATGAGGATTTCATCATTAACTATGGGATTCGAGTGCCAGATTTGGCCAAAAGAGGAGATAATTCAAGCTTTATCTAGGAGGCTTACCCAAAACAGGCATTAGATTAGTCTGGAGGCAGAATTTAAACCAGTCTGTTGGGGCGGGGCCCTCCTTAAGAGGATAGTATTGAATCTCTGCCTCCAGACTTGTTTGATTTCCTAATTCTGCACTATTCCAATGTCTGTTTTGGGTAGGTCTTCAATGATGCATGGATTATCCCCCTTTCTGGCCAAATGATGAAAGCTTAAGGAATAGTTGAGGAGGGTTCAATCTCTGGTCTAGGCTGTCTACATTCACTTCACACTAATTGAGGAAGGCATGAATCTGTCTTCCTGAGTGATTGTGTATAGTGTTGCTAAATGTATTAGGTGCCATGACACACAGTATTGAAAAATATATGGTGACAGAGGAATAGAATTTCATCTCGTGAAGATGACTCAATCATTTTTGGATCCCAAATGTGGTTTTAAGGAATGTGTGTAATGTTACTTGATTCCACTGCAATTGCCATAAATGTTCTTGGTCAATGTTAGTAAGAATTAAAAATTGAAATTTCATCAAGAGGGAATTACTTAACCAAATGGAACTTGTACACCAATGAAATATTTAAAAAAAAAAAATAATAATAATAGATAAAGGGCTCAAGAACTGAGTCTATTACCTTAGGGACAACTTTGGACATCAAACCTACTTCAATCTCAACTACAACTTCTGTATCATAGATATAATGGGGGGAAAAAGTTTCCAGTATAAATGTATTTATTCGTTAGGAAGAAAGAAGCCCTTGTATACAGGTAAGATGAATTTAACTCAGTTGGTAAGACACCAGCCTACCCATCAATTGGTTGTGATTTCAAATCTCAGTGGGGGAATGTCACCTCTTATTCCTGTAAATTTAGTGAGTATTGTACTTGTTACAGTTGGAAAACTAAGTTAACTCCAGATTTGGACTGTAGTTAGACAATAATGAAATATTGAAGAATGAAAGTAGTTTTTCTTTTGCGTACTCAATCTAGAATTGCAACCATAAAACATTTAGCTTGTCTGCATTCTATAACATTGAGGTTACTTCTTGCCATGAAATTCTATTTTGGTTCAAGTTCTACAGATGAAGTCAATATTAATAGATAAATCCATACCTTGCACAAAGTAATCACCATAGCCCATGCACGTACTAAAACCATTTAGCTAAAATATTATCTTCGATAAAATACCATCACAAGATTTGGGCATTGTCAGTCCAAAGTCACCATAGAGAGACCAAAAAAAGTACTTTTTTTTTTTTTAAGAAAAGAAAACCAAACGTTTTTTAATGGTGTAACTCATGCAAATTTCCATGACCAAGAGTGTCCAGAGACATACAGAGATGAGCAGGAAGAGAAGAATCTGTAGCTCACTTCGCTGGTTGGTCAGGAGAAGTATACGATTGGTTACATTGGACATCAGGTTGAAAAGAAATTGTACAAATTCATGGTACCTACTCACAAGTCCTTTTTAGAAACTGAAAAGAATAAACTTGAAACATGATGAGTCTATTCCTGAAGACAAAATTTTGACACACCCACTTCCACATGCATTTGTTTTCTAGTCTGGAATAGAATAGATGAAAACTTTTAGTTAATTTTGTAGAGGTTTGCTTGTGGTAAAATCATACCAAAACAAAAGTTGAGGAGCATTGAGCTTGATAGTAACTATTTGAGATCACCAGGTATTGTAAGCAGGGAATTCACTTTGGGTCAGCCTTGTAGCTAAGATCCGTGCATATCACTCTCAAATGTTTAATTTACACAAAAACAAACTGAAATATGAGTGCAAATTTAAAGAACTCATTTAATTTTTAAAACTAAGTTCTATGTACAGCACAAAAATAATTTTTTTCAATAAAATTGAGTTTACAGTCTTGGTTTTTTAAAGTTTCACCTTTGAATGATGATGAATCAACATTTTTTTCTGGAAGCTTCAACATCAGTTGCCAAATGGGCATATGCCAAATCAGATGATGCCTAAGTGTTCATGCCAAATTAGCTTTGTCAAATAGTCCCATTATTTAGTGGTCAGAAAATCAGTAAAAGCACAAATTATGACTTCCCTATTATTGAAGATTTTATTACGGATATGAAGTTCAAAATACTCAAAAAGATGATCATCTATAGAAGGAATATCGCAAATATGGAGGATGCTGTAAGACTCCATAAACCCAATTCTCTAAGCTTAGACAGTCAGTTGGGAGGTGTAGGGTGTCTTGCAATGTCATCGAGCATTTCATTCAGTTCATGTAAGGCCCATTTTTTCAATTTTAATATTACCTTGAGATGATGTATGGTTACTGTTAAAATCTCAAAGTCTCCAGAAAGTGCTTAAACCTTTTTTGGTAAGTTGCTGGCTACTGCTATGAATAATTTTTCAACATTAAAAACAGTTTTGGGCCTCCCCCAAGGTTTATTAATGGGATTTCCAAACTTGAACCAATGCCAAACAGTTTGCACTGTAGTATTGTCTGCTCCAAATGTTTTAATGATGCTATCAGCTGCTTGAGCAGCATTATATCTTAATTTGAAATCTAAATTCTTGGGTAGACACTTTTGTTAAGTGCTCAAAAACCTCAAATAACAAATTACATATATCTCGATTCAAGTTATATTGAATCTGCAAAAGAATATTATCTCACATCCGAAACTGTCAGCCAGAACGGTCAATGTATGTTTCTCCAGTTTTCAAGTTGGCTATGTATGCATGTGTGTCATGCAAACAGGCCGCACCAATGGAGGTAGAAGGCTGGAAACTTCAACATTCATTCCTTACTAGGTCTAGAAAAAACTTTTTTTTGTTCCTCCAAAAATAGGTTTTTGGTGTGTTACAGTATAAGTTTATGCTAAATTCAGGCTTGGTTTTAGGGGATATGAACTCTTTATTGTTCAACAAAAGGCAAGAGAAGTAATTTGTCAATTAATCATCCTTTATTCCAATTTTTTGATTGATCGTTCCAACACAGCCTGCTGTCAAAACGTTGGTTATATGACGGTTTTTAATTAGTGACTAACCGGACCTGTTTGTAAATCTCACTTTTTAGCATTATCCTCTGTAATTAAAAAAAACACAAATGAACAAAAAAATTGATTACCATTATATTGGCAATTCTAACATTTTTCCAAGAGCAAAAAAACAAAACTAAAAACGACTTTGAAAAACGTTTGAGAGTTAATTCTTCTGGATTTAAATTTTAAGGGTGTTTACGATTACAAGTCACGGATTTTTCTCTAAAACAAAGGAAACTTTTGGGTCAAACATTCATCTTTAAAATATTTGACATCGTTAAATATGTACAAAAATTGCAAGAAGTTAGAAACCCCCCATGAATTTTGCATATTTACATACTTTCTATTTTTCAATTATTCCATAAATAGTAATTTGAAAAGATATAGCTCAATTAAAGTCAAAAGTTGGAATAAAGTCAAGCTTGAAAATTATCAAAATCTTTTGACGTCCGGCCAAAAAATTTGCAACCCCACCATAACTCCAAATTTAAATAATTTACACAGCCGTGGGAAAAGGTAATGCCTCCTGCTCCCCATCCTCTGTTTACCATTTTCATGGCCAAATTTGACAAATCTTGCCTTTTTGAAAAGGATCTGGCCATGAACTTCTTGGTTTGGCCATATTTAAATTTTTGGTAATTTTCAAATTCGAAAATGAAATAAACGGAAATGAAACGAAACCATGTCTAAAACTGATTATAATTCTTTATTATTATTCCTTTTTGTAAGTGCGTGACGGTCGATGAAGGAGAATTGAATGTAAAGAGTCAATGGTGTAAAAAGTTTGGTAGAAGAGGATTGATTGAGATAAGTTTACTAAGTTGCAGTAGTTTTTTTAAAAAAAAGCAACAACAAATTTTTGCTCTTGATGTGCAAAAGTATTGCAATGATTTATTAAAAAAAAAAAAAATGGGATTTGGCTATTTTTTGGCCCGTACCGTCTCCAACCACCTGGCAACTCAGTCCTAAGCAGGATCATTTTCGTCAGTCTTTTTGGTGGCAGATGATTGAATTTTGAGTTATCTTCACGGCATTATTTCAAGTAAAAATATGTAACTCTTTTTCTTAAAGGTAAGTTCATAAGTTTCAATGATGTGATAAATATGATACTTCTCTTAAGAACTTAAATGAATGCATAAGTGTTTAGATGTTTCTTTAAGTAAAGCTAGTAGGTTGTTTTTTTTAATGAGCTTTTTAAAATAAAATAAAAATTTTATTTAAGTTTGAGACTTCAAGTCAATAAATGGAAAGTTCTTAATGACTGAGGAAAATATATCAAATGTATAATTATATTTTTAATTTTAGTATATTTTCCTTTCAGTAACTTTTCAGAAGGCTTAGTTTTTTTTTTTTTTCGTCTAACCATTTCAAAAATTTGAGAAACTGGTTCAGAGTTGTTTGAAAGATATTCATTACAAATTTTCAAATTCATTATTTTGGGGAAGTGGACGTAATTTTTGGTACGAATTTAAATTGGCTTTATTTTTGAAGTTTTGGGGAAAAAAAGAATTTTTTTTCTCAATTTCTCGATGTTTCTTTACATGGGGTCCTATTTTAATCTCTAAAAAAGCCACGTTTTTGAAAGTTTTAAATCTCCTAAAAAGACGCAATCGTCATGAAAATTATAGTTTTGGATCTTTTAAAATGAAAAACTTGAAAAAAAGATGAAATACCAACTAAAATAATTAGGCAGCATGCTGTTTTTGTTTTATTATTTTCAAATTTGTTGACCGTTTTTCTTTCACCATATTAAAAAAAAATGCGGGGTTGAGATTCGGTTTAGCAAACTAATATAATTTTCTTGTGAAAATTCATTTTCCCAAATAGTTTGATTTACTTTGACCGAATCTGGCCTTTATTTCTTGCGAAGACTCTTCATCTTTGACAGGGATTTCTTAAGTGGAAGCGAAGGAGTTGGTTCCAAAGTGGGTGATCGATTTACAATGCACGTATTATGCAAAACTGGACCCTTTCTTTGTGTCCATCTTCCCGACAGCAGATATGTAAGTATATATACTGCTTGCTAAACTAAGCCCCGATATTGTGCCTAAAATTTTAGGCACAATCTTAATTCGGTGGTCCCGTTCGAAGTGCAGCTTTTGGCTAAAGAGCAAGATTGTGCTACACCAATCTTCCATGTGAACAGGGCTTACCTGCCTTGAAAAGCATCCTTTTAAACATTAGTTTTCATCTAGTTTTGTCTTGAACACCGACCTTTGTGTGACTATTTTTCATCTCGTCTTTGCTCACGTCTCCTCAAGTCAACAGAACGACTGACGAAATGTAACTCATAGTGTTGCCAACTGAAAAAATCTTTTCGCGCTAGTTTGAATGCAAAAGACGCCATAATTAGCCAAATCACACTATAAAAATGCCAAGAATTACTGCACCAATATAGCTATTTTCGCACTGCTAAAATCAGCTAAAGGTGCTAAATTGGTAACACTAAATTATTCAAAAATTTATGGAATTAATTAATTTTAACTAAATTCGATTAAGTGAATTAATTTTAAACATTACGTGCTCTTTTTGTTGATATTATCATTATAACTGTCAAAACTATGTGAAAATAGTATTCACAGCTAAAAAGCTCTTAGAAAATGCCAATGGGAATCTACTATAATTCAAAAACTTTGAATTAAAACCTTTTCCTCCTGTCCCTTCATTTTCTTGAACTTTCTTTTGTTCAAAGCAAGACAATCTGGTAGATGTTTGTTTTTGGTTCGTTAACTCTAATATTCAACTAGTTCAATTTTTCAAAGGGCGATAATCAGTAACGCTGACACCCTGCTGCTGTGGGAGCGCAAATTACAGCGACGATTTGGAACTTCAAGATCATTTTTTCCCTTAATTTTCATGAGTTTATTTGGAGAAACAGTATCAGAAATGACGAAAATGTTTAATGAAATTAAGTTATTGGTTGCAAATCTATATTCTTCGTAGTTTTTTAAGCATGAAGAAAATGTTTCATCATCATCATCAGTCTTTTATTGTCCGTCGTTGGGCATAGATATTCCCTAGGATTTGCCACAATTCTCTATCATGGGCGTCGCAGAGCCAGTGTTTTCTGAAATTGTCAAGTTAATCTCTCCATCTTGTATTCTGTTGGCCTTGGTTTCGCATGTGATCTCTGGGGCCTTTCCTAATCCTATCCCCAAGCTTATCTCTTAGATGGAATAGGTTGGTGAGACTAATCGCTGGACGGAGGGGATTTACCAGATGGAACCGGAGGGAGATAAATGATATGCTGAAGAGAGTCTTATTTAGGGTTTCTTATTAAATTACACCTATTTTAGGACAAATTCTTCTATTTCAGTAACTTTACAGAGGCTTTTGTGAGTTTTATCAACATGTTTCTATTTTATTTACCAAGCGTTCATACACACACCGAAGTCTTATTTGTAGTTTGTGATTAAAATTACGTTTTTTCAAAGATATTCTTTTATATGTTTGTTGGTTAATGGCTCCTATATTGTAAGGGGGAGTAATAATGGCAGTTGTTTCTGTGTAGCAAGAAGATGGTAGTAGCCGTAGAGGACATAGGAACTTTTCCAACATGTTTGAGTCAACCACTACATGCTGCGATGTCATGTAGAATTGAGAATGACAGAAGTGGCTATCTTGTTGAGATGTAAACAAATGATGGTCTATTTGTCCTATGTTAGAAGACAGAATCTCACTTGGTTCAAATATGGACACGGAATTTAAACCATTTAACAATCGAAATAAAGACAAATGCAAATGTTAAGGCAAACAAATAAAAGACATTCAATGAGTCAACAAATAAGCTTTACATCCAAAGCTGGAAAGGAAACATGAATATCAAGAAAAGATCAATCGTGATAGAAGTAGCCTGTTTAGATTAGATTACTATGTAACATCTTTATAGAAAAGGAGATTTTGAGGAGAGAGTTATGTTATTCCTATACATCAGAATTTAATATATCAGAGAACGAGTAGTTAGGGAAACAGGACTTAATGGGTCTAATGTTAGTATATCTCTGAATTTTTGAGATGAGGTATTATTATTATTTGTATTATTATTTCTATTATTATTCGGACCATCCTCATCTTGGTTGTTTTTCATACAACGTTTCGGCCATTGTATGGAAGACAACTAAGATGAGGATGGTCCGAATAATAATAATAATAATAGTAATGATAATAATAATAATAGAAATAATGGGTCTAATGTTGTTTGGTATATATATATATTGAATGGAGCCCAATCAGTGGTGCCTTTTAATAATGTGTGGTATAGTTGACTAAGCTAGATTATCCAAAAGGCAGTTCAGTTTTTGGCACAAGGAACTTAATGGGATGAATGAGATAAGTGAAATGCAGTGTTTGTGTTGAGTCGTCAGAAAACTTTTATAGATTCTCACATTGAGGAAGATTGTTGACAAAAGATGATTGTCATAGTAAAAGAAGGGAAACCATGTAAGTCCCAATAAAACAAGAAAGGAAGGGAGAGATTAGTTAACCAAGTCAGGGCTAATGAGCAAGGGTATTTTATGGACAGTAGATAAGGAAGTGATGTATTTCATATTTGGCTAGATTTAAAGTTGTGCATCTAAAGCTAATATTTAATCATTTTTGTATTTAATTTCAACTAGAAATAAACTGGTCATTTCACTATTATATTATAGTAACTTTACATAGGCTTTCAGTGATACTATTTCATCAGTAACTTTTTTGGTGAGTTTTATATTGATAACCATTTACCCTGATTGTCTACAATCTTCATAGCCCTGGCACTGTAGTAGAACCTTAAGGGATTTTCGAGTTGACAAATGAAATCTATTGGACATAGTGGAGCAGATAACTGCAAAATTGTCCAGATTGTACAAGCATGAAATTCTGCATATGGTTCACGTTTTGGCTGTTTATGTGTTTATATGTATATATATGATATTGATATGATATATACATGTGTATGTGATGAACGCATACCTTTGTTATATATATATATATATATATATGTATGTATATAACATAAAGGTATGCATTCATCACATATATACATCACATTGACGTATATATATATGTATGTGTACATGAAAAGATGTGTGTGTATTTGTGTTTGATTTATATATGTCTCCGTGTGTGATATATATGTGGGATGTGCGTGTGTGTGATGTTTATATATATATATATATATATATATATATATATATATATATATATATATATATATATGCATGTGTCTGTGATATATGTTAGTGTGTTATATATGTATGCATTTGTGTGTGATATGTAGATAAGAGTGTGTGTATGTTTATGATGTACATGTCTCTATGATATATATAGTTGTGTGTATGTTGTGATATGTTTATATGTGTGTGCATGTTATATATGTGTGTGTGATATATATTTGTTTGATATGTATGTATGTATGTGTATTGGAAAAGTACTCATCTGGAAACCTTCCCATCAAGAATTCATTGAGGGAGGTAAACTGCCTTTCATTCTTACACACTGGCTGTTTTGAATTTAATTTTTTTCTCATTTTTGGCACAACTTTGCTACTGTTGTCCCGATTTGAATTCTGAGTGTGAAAGATAAAGAAATAACCAAGGCAAAACAATTTAAAAATTAAAAAATCATCTAAAGCAAAATACTATACTATAATAATAATATTTTTCCTCAATGTATTCTTATTTCTTTTAATTTCTAATTAATGAAGATTTCTTCTTCGGTGTTGTTTTTTCATCAAGTTGTCAAAAATTTATCAAGGTAAGAAAAATGCCATTTTAAACCTAACTTACTGCTTCTTTCTCCCATGAATTCTCTTATTTGTTTCCATTTTCAATGAATAAGAATTTGAAAAATAAGCAGGGCAAAACAATTTTTTCAAATTATTCTTTCATAGCCATAATAATATATTGCATCTTTTTACTACTGTTTCTCTTTCATGAATTCTTTTTTTTTTTTTCACTTTTAATAAATGAATTTTTTTTTGCTCCTAAATTTGGGCATTTTAGTTTCTAGTGAAAAAAGACAAAATGCATGGTTTGTTTTCTCAAATTCAATTCATTTTGCCTTGCTTATTTCTAATTATTTCACACCTGGAATTCCAATTGTGACCACTATGGTTAAGTTGTCAAAAGTTTTTAATAAAACCTTACAAAATGGGTGCTTTTCCTCCCTTGATAAATCCGAGAGGGACTTATGTGAAGAAGAACAAACACAAAACCAGTTTTTATCAATCATTATATTAATACATGTAAATATGTGCATGAAATACATGTGACACATACACACAAAAAAATGTTATTACCTTGTTTATTTCTATTTCACACTGAGAATTCAAATTGGGACTATCATGGCAAAGTTGTTTTGAAAGTTTTAAATAACATCTCCTTCAATAAATTCTAGAAGGTCAGTGTGTGGAAAAAAAAAACAGTATTCATCAATTAAAAATGAAAAGAAATAAGAGTATGTTGGACAAATTACGTTTTTAATTCATGATGCGCAGGTTTCCTGGTGGGCATTTTCAGGTTACCTTGATAGGTATATATTCATATTTATAGACATACATACACACACACACATATATATATATATATATATATATATATATATATATATATATATATATATATATATATTCTCCACATTCAAGCCAAGGAAACACTTTTGGCTGTCCAGAATACAGGCATGTAATTTGATACCAAAACATGTTGAATCACACAAGGACCTCAAAAAAGTTGGTGTGAGCTGTATTTTTCTATAAGACCATAAAACCATTCTTGGATAATTAATGTTTACTGACCCACTATGTGATAACATCTTTTGTTGAACTCTCTGGAGAATTCCTCACACTTGTCTTTCTATCAAGATAGGAAACATGAAATGTAATAAACTTCAACAACAAATTTGATTTCAACCATTTAGATACCATATTAATAGGTATGTATGTGATTCCTGAAAGGCCCCAGGAAGTACCCATTAATAATTCATCATCATCAGTCTTTTAGAGGCCAGTCCATCATTGGACATTGGCCTTCCACAAGATAAGCCAGAGTTTGGAGCTGCTGTTTTCTGAATTTGTCTAACTCATCAAGCCATCTTACCTTCTAGCCACAATTTTGCATATGATCCATGCTGTGATTCTTGATGTCCTGTGGTTGTCTGACATTCTTGCAACATGTCCAGCCCATTGCTATTTGTGTTTTCTAATGGTTTCTATAATATCTTGGACTTGGACTACTGTCTTTTCTCTAATATACTGTGCTGTCTTTTGATCTCTCTATGTGAAATTGAGCATGATTCTCTCATGTGCATGTTGTATGGTTCTCAGTTTGAAGGTCAATCTTTTGGTTAGGTTTCATGTCTCTGCTCCATAAGTGACAATTACAACATTGGTTGTACACCTTTCTTCTGAGGACT
>OY735228.1:14338032-14873032 GCA_963457665.1 Thysanoteuthis rhombus | reverse complement strand
TCTACCTTTGCTAAATTATGTTTGATAAACCAAGCAGGATGAAAAGACAAGTTGCTGTGTTGGGAATGGTTGTCGGCCATTTTGGATGCAAATATTTTGGATGTTTTGGCCATATATTGTTTTTAAAGGTGAAAATGACCAACTAGATGGAATATAAAATAGAATCATAATATTTAAATCTAATGTGATTTACAATAATAATCAGTTAATTCAGGTTTGTTGTTTAGTGTTTTATAAATCTTTTTTCAACTTTTGATAGCTAGTATTTACTTGAGTTTGTTTTTCGTCAAGGTTTTTTCAATAAAAGATATCAATAAATGAATAATAATACAAATAAATAAACGTGTAAATAAATGAAATTATGTAATACATATTGAATTATATCAATAATTTTTTTCAATGTCTGACCAGTTGTAATCAACTGTGTTCCTATCTACATTTATTTTTGCCTATTTTTTAGTATTCATTGTCAATTTCGTCAATGGTGAGAATTCGCACTTGCCTAGAACACAAGATTGCAAAAATTTCTTATACAAATTTTTACGTGTCAACATTTTGCTCATTGTAAACATTTCAAATACAGATGTATCTGGGTTTATACAAACAATTTTTATAGGAAATTTTTCTAGAATTTTAATTCTTACCAATCACAAGTTTCAAGCATTTCTATGGACATATAGTTATTGTTGTAAAATTGTAAATTGAGCCCCTTCCTTGAATCTAAAAAAATGATTTTCCTCAAAACTGACAAATTTTGCAATGTAAGTGAGATACCCTGGACTGAAAGGAAAGTCCAAACTTGCAAAAAAATGTTTCTATTTTTTAAAATCAAATATTCAACTCACTAAGATCATAAACATGAAAAACATTTTAATTAAACCAAAAAACCTTAAATAATAGCTGCTGTTTATTACAAAAACTTTTACTAAGAAGCCAGGGCTTTGGGAAAATAAACAAAATTAGCTATAAAAAGTTGGAAAAAGATTTATACAGCATTAAACAACAAACATAAATTCACTTATTATAGTAAACTACATTTGATTTATATATTGTGATTTTAAATTGTTGTAGTCACTCACTCAGTGTGAAAAACCACATTTGAGATGGCTCAAGTGTAGTACTGTGTGTTATAAGTATCTGTTTGTGTGTGTGGACCAGCTCAAGAAAGAAAAGTCATTAGGTAGATATTTAGGATGTGGGGACAGGTCAAGTAGCTGTTTGACCTTTTTCTGGTCCTCTGAGCTGGTAACTGGTGATGGGAGGTTGACATGCTTTTAAACCAGACCTAATGTCTCCAGTGGCCAGATTGGGTCATCCCATTCAAGATCCATTGATCTCAGAACTCTCTTGGTAAAACTTTGTACAGTTATTTAAAGGTTTTGATTGGTCTGTTTCTACTCATGGTGGGAGTTTGGGTTCCTCCCCACCCAAATGTGTTTCATATCAGGCATGACCAACCTTAGGACCATGAGGATTTGGTTTAAGTTCATGATCATACTACCTTAATGACTTACCCCAGAAACTCCCAAATATTCAAAACTTTGTAGAAATGTCCAACATCAAGTCTTTCAATTTGTAAGTAACTTTTTTCTTCTTTATGTCATATCAATTTTATATAAAAAATAAGTTTATCTTGGTGTTCTTTGTAGTTTATACTAAATATTATTTTAGTTGAATTTTATTTTACTGCTGTGTCTCTATTTATGATGGGCAATATCCAGACAAGCCAACTCACATGGTTTTGTCACTGTCACTTGATCTTAAGATATCAAGTTTTAGGGGAGAGGGGGGCATTTTTTAAAAAAAAACTTTCAAGAACAACCATTTAAAACAATTTTCACTTTTTGTCAGTTCTTTTTTTTACCAGTTCATGAGATTAAAACATCTGTACATTTGAATTTACATTACCTGTAATACTATGGCCTTTATCCTGTATGTTGCTTAAGGGATATAAAAAAAAAACAACTCCACCTACTGGACAAAGAAAACCCTTACAGTAAAAATAAAACAGAAATTGTTCAGAATTTTCAATAATTTTTTACAAATCCTATTTGATAGTGGATTTTATCATTATGTACATACTTCAAAACAAAGATTGAAAGTTTTGGTTTATTGATCTTTTTAAAATAAAATTAAATCGATTGATTTTTTTTTATATAACTAGCCAATTTAATTTCATTTTGAAACATCGATTAACCCAAATCAATAATTTATCTGCTGAACTTTGAGTTGGGAATGAAAATAAAAGTTGATGTTTTTTTTTTTGTTTTTTTTTGTTGATCGATTTTGCATGTTTTGGGTAGGTTTAATCTGAATTACAATTATTAAAAACTATGATATCTTCTGATAATATTATAGTCAAGTGTTTGAAAAAAAAGGTTGTAATTCATTTTTTTAAAATTCAAATTCAAATTGTCAGTAGTTCTACTCTTCCTGTGACATAGTGTGAAATGAAACATAAAATCACAATAAAACCTTCATTCATTCAAATTTATGATTTACAAAAAAAATTCTAGATTGAATCAAGTAGTGCAAATTCAGTTAAAATATTCACACTAGTGTTCTCATTCTCAACTTATGCCTTCAACTGATTCAACGTGGTAACTTGCTGGAGTGTACTATCAATGAAAATTATCGAAAACTTTCAACATATTCTAGTTTTTTTTTTTCCATTATGTGGGGTTTTTGTCTTGTAGGGGTGGGATCTCTGTCATAGATCCAATGATACAGATTGCTGCAAGTTACCATGTTGATCGGTCAAAAGTCATCAGTTGAGAATGTCAACACTGAAGTACGAATATTTTAAATGAATTTGTTCTAATTGAAAGAATTCAATTCAATATTCTTTTGTAAATTTGAATGAATAAAGGTCTTATTGTGATTTTATTTTTATTCTGTACCATATGTTACTGGAAAAGTAATCGATAATTTTTTTGGAATTTATTGTAAAATATACTTTTAGAAAAAGAAAGTGATATTTTAGGCTAATTTAAAAAAAAATTAAAACAAGTAATCTGTTGATTTTTGCTTTTAGGTAGCCTCAAATATAATACGAAGTCTCAAAATGTATAATTATTAATTGAAAGATATTGTAACTGGCTATATACTATTGGAATGAATTTGTAACAAAAGAAAATTATTGAAAACTTAGAACAAATTTTTTTTTACAATGTGGAGTTTTTGTCAGGTAGGGGTGGGGGGTTTTGTCCAATATTTTTCACTTTTTGTCTATATCCCATCTGAAAAGGTGCCTATTCTAGGGTCTTCTGAGAACACTCCTCCAACTGGGCTAAAACTAGGGTAGGCGAAAGAGGAGAGGAGGAAAGTTGAGCTAACAAGAAGGAATAGGACTACTATAACTGGGAACTGTGTGGTTGCAGCTCATTGAATTTTCTCTCATTTCCAAAAGATATCCTGGGGCAGTGGTTTTGAAACTGGAGTCAGACAATTAATGCTTAGAGGTTCGCAGCTATCCTCCTTCAAAACCTGGAATTGCAAATCTTGTGGCAGAGAAACAGCATCATCCACTGTACAGCTATTGAAAAACAATAATTGTAAATGGAACTGTGAGAGATAACAGAATAAATGCAATCCATTTGGAATAAGTATGATTCCCCGAGAAAAGTAGAAGAATTTTGTTTATTTAAGGAGAAAAAATGTTATTACTCTCAAATTTGTTCTTATGGGTGCATTCAAAACAAAAAAAAAAAAAACAATTTTATAGATAAGAATAAAATAAAGATAAATGAGGTCTATAAAATCGTCTTGTCAATTTTCTCGGAATAGAGTCACAACAATTTTCTATTTGCTACTTAGCATTTACTTACATTATTTTTTTTATTATGGTATAAAGAATGATTTACACCTACAGAAATTTATCTGAAAAATAGAAAAACATTTTTGAATTCAACTTTTCATGCTTAATTTATATAAAGCATTGTGATTAAATTTTAAATTTAGCAGTTGTAGTAAAAGCTACTGAGGTCTTATGTCACCACTGTCTTGACCGGAGTAAAAAAAATAACATATATCTAAATAAGAAAATGTATTTAAAGATCGTTTGTAGATTTTGCTAGTAATGTGTAAAATGGGCACAAATAAAAGGAAATGAGAGAATTAATGAAAAGGAAAAACAAAAGTAGATACATGAATCATATCATTATTGCTTTGAATGAATTAAATTGTTCTTATTTGTGCTCTGTTTTTAACACTGAGTGAGCAAAACTTCACCATATTGTGAGCACCTTTCCTGCATCTTACTATAATCTGAACATCAAGTCTATAATTGATGTAATTACTATGCAATTCATAATAACACAAAATGAGCACTTCAAATGTAGTTGAAAAGTATATTCATAGAATAGGGCATTTACTGAAATTTCTATTGCAACATTATACAATATGTCCATACTTGATAGAACCTTTTTTTTTTTATTTTATTAGAGTTCCACAACGGAAATCTGCCATTATGAAAAATGGCACTAAAAAAGTTCTATATCACAGTGTGTGAAATTCAGAAGTTTTCGATTGTAGGTTATGTTTGCAGCCAGAGTAAACTGGGATTTTTGCATCATTATCCTCAGAACTGCAACAAGAAGTGAAGAGTAATAGTTATCCATTGTAAGATGAAAGTCCTGATTCACAGTTAGAACTGAGTTAGCCATAGAACTGCAATGACGGAAATATCAGTCATTTGCTGTTTATCTGTCAATTCTCAATCACTTTATCATTCTCACCTCCAGACCAGTATAGGTGGGAGGATGTTTGATTGCTAAAATGGGAGGGGAAACCCATTGCTGACAAATTGATGTATCCATATGACATGAGTGAACAAGATCTTTAACTTAGTCAACTGCAAAGCACCCGGAGAGCACATACCTCTGCCAATGCCATTACCAGGGAGAGTGATTGTGCATGGATCGCCCCCCCCCTTTTTGGTCAAAAAAATATTCCTGGAACCGCCCCAAACTTAACCAATTCTTCCTAACCCTATTGCCCGCCTTTCCACAAAATTTCATTAAAATCTGTCATTTACTTTTTGAGATATGTGGACAGACTGACTGATGCACTTAGTTGGCAGAGGAAATAAATAAAGCATTTATCCCCCTGAGATTGCTTTGGGGGATGATGTTCCATTCCCAAAATTTGGTGGGGGATGTTCAAATAGCGACTCTTGTGGGAGCTGAAGGGATCCTTAAGTCCTTCTTTAACCTTCTTGAGACAAATGAAATTCTTTAATTTTTTCCACTTAAACCATACCTGTTACCAAAATTTACCTGAACCAGTGCATATTTTTTATTTGAGATTCTATAAGCTCTCAAATTATGGGGAAAATTTTTGAGTATCCCCAGACACAAAAAATCACCTTGTCTGAGATTTTCACTACAAGTGACAGTGCTGCAATGATTGTTGTAAAGTATGACATGAATTTTGAAAGAGCATGTAGGTTTAAGGCACCCCCCCCCAAATATCCTGCATAGATAAATAGTGATTGCTTCTGCACATAATGTCATTTTGAATAACGGGAATGGGGGAGGACTGTACTACTGGAAAACTGTATGGGGGAGGGTACCTCATCTATGTGTGTGTGTGTGTGTGTGTGTGTGTATATATATATATATATATATATATAAACACACGCACACATATGAGAGCAATCTACCCCCATAGATTGAGACAATAATAATACTACTAATGCTAAGAGGGAAGTGTGGTCAATATACCCCCCGTTGGTCAAATAAAGGGTACAGTTCGTTACTTCCCCACACCTACCAGATGATACCTGATCAAGGCCGTAGAGTACAACGGCCGAAACGTATGAAAAACAACCAAGGTGAGGATAGTCTGAATAATAATCGAAATAATAACACCTCATCTCAAAAATTCAGAGATATACTAGCTATAAACTTATCATAAAATTCCTATATTCTTCTGACTCTAGAAATACTTGTGTAAGTTCTGTAGTTTTTTTTTTTAATATAAGGTATATTTTATTAATTCAATGTAGTAATGGGAACTTTCAGGTGCTGTTTTTTTTTTTCTTAATCTTTGACATTCTGTTTCAAAAATATAGTCAAAATCAGAAAAAATATGAAGAGTTGTTTGTAAAGAAATTTATATTTGATCTAAAATATTAATCTGACTCTAGAAATACTATGCAATACTTAAGGTCCTTTGAAGTCAAGTATGTACATATTTTTAATATGGTTCTGATGTAGTAATTGGTACTTTTTGGTGCTGTTTTTTGTTTTTGATTTTCTCTTTTAGGAAAAAGACTAAAATTTTGTCAAAACAAAATAAGATAGATTTTCATTAGTCCATACTGAAATACATTCTGTTTACCCTTCTCAATACTTATCCAGCATCAAAATACTCATGTATATAAAATACACATTGATTCAAGTTATGAAAGTGTATGAAACTTGATAAAATAATTACAAACTTGTCAGTGCAGAGAAACATTTATCAGACACATTTTATTTATTTTTCCTTAATTCCTCTAATCTTTCAGCTGATAACTAAAATAGCCTTATTAATTTACTTTTTTATCCCAGATGATCTAAATGTACATTTATTCCCCAAATTACTTACATTTCTATGTTGGAAACAATATTGTTTGAATTCATTTTCTAATTTCAGGTGACATTCAATATTTTCTGCAAGTTTATGGTCTATACAATCAGTCTGGATTCATTTGGATTTGAATGTGACGACTTGTGGACATGTCTGCAGTGATTAGCTTTGAAAGATCTGATTGGCCAAAAAATCAGATGATCTCTTCAGCCCAGGCACTCAAACAGCTACAATTCCTGAGCAATACGATAGATTTTGATATTCTAATGTAATGTCCTTAGCAAAGAAATATAATTTTTTCTATCCTTTCCAAAGTCAACTTGAAATTGGTTGTAAAAAAAAAATTATATATATATGTGTATATATTTTGTTTATAGTGAATGAGTATAAAGAACTGAATAATTATTATTTTTTTTTAAGTCTACTTGAAATTTAGATGTAAAATATATATTTTTTGTATGTACTAATTTTGTAGTGAATAGTAGGTATGAAAGAGCTAGAGAGACTTTTTTTGTTCAAAGTCTACTTGGAATTAGAAATTAATTTTGGTATCTATTTTATTTTTTAGTGAAAAATAGATACTTGAAATGTAGAAATTTTCCTTTTTCCCTTCTAAGTCCGCTTAAAATTAGATATATTTTTGTATATGGTAATTATGTTTATAGTGAAGAATAGGTATAGACAACTAGAGGAATTTTCCTTTTTCATAATCTTAAAATCAGATGTAAAAAAATACTGATTTTTGTATTAGATTATTTGTTTATATTGAGTGATAGGTATTATAAATTTCTTTCTTTCTGAAATCCTATATTTGCTCGTTGTTGGAAATTACTCATGGATACGGAGCCGAGATCAGCCATGCTTTCTGCAGACACCCAGTTACCAACAACAGATGATCTGTCAAATTGGTTAATTCTATCAGAATGGAAAGAACAGTCCAGTGATGATGAACACATGAGCAATATCAACTTCACTCAGCTTCTCGATTCTGCTGTTGCAGAATTAGATCCCACAGAAGCCAGGTTTGAAAACGTTGAGTCAAATTCTTGCCAAACAATTCCTGTTTCTGAAAGTGACGACTTTGATTCAGTTGAAATCCTCACATGTGACGGCATACCAACCGATGATGAAGAAAAACCTTTAGAATTGGAACTGTCGTTATTGGATGATGACTCTGACATTTTTAATCATGGAAAAAACACCCATTCTTTATCTTTGAGCACTGTGGAGGTTTCTCCCTTACCTGCATCAAGCAATTTGGACAAAAACAACAACTTGAGTTGTATAAACCAAAAATTAAATCATTCTGATGACAGAAAATTCTGCTTGGAGGATGATAAAAAATCTGATGCTCGCATACAAGTACAATCTAAACAAAGGGTGAGTGTGAGCCCTAAAGGAATTGTGTATTGGGAGGGCCAAGGATTTAGCTGTGCACATCCCAGTAAGAAAAAACTAGATGGAAGCCCATATTTCACCAAGGCAAACCTTAATGGCAATTCAAATTCCATTGAAAACAATGCCAATCTGAACAGCAATACTTTGGCAACCAATAGCAAATCCTCTGATGATAAGAATTTCTCCAGAGACAGAACTGCCAATGAAAATGTCAATGAAAAGATGGTCAGGTCAGAGTTCCTGCATAAATCCAAGGTAGAATCCACTCATTTCTCCCCAACTATTTGTTCGGAACTATCAGAAATATGCAAGGACTGTAATGATAATATAATAGATGTAAATTCTGGCAATGAGGTTCTGTCTCTGGAACCACCGGATGACAAAGAAAGTGTAGAGAAACCAGTGTATTATATAAAAAGTGATCTGTCTGACTCTCAACTGGAGTTGAAAACGAATTTGAATGAGAATTCTTTGTGGGATAGACTCTCTGATCAAAGCTCGTTTGATGTTTCACAGAGTCAAGACGGATCCAGTTCAATTTGCCACTTGGAATCAATGGATCAAAATCAGCAGTCAATCCAGAATGGTAATTCGCACTCTTCTTGTTCACTGCTTAAAAGCAGAAACTCTTTGTTTTTTTCGCCAGCTCGGGATTTCGAAACACGGGTAAAACGTAATAAAAGATGTAAACTCATGCCTGAAACTTTAATCATAAAGACTACGTTTGATGGAGATAGAATTAAAGTTTTGAATGATGAAACTGGCACCTCACCACACCAAAACCATATTTCTCCAGGTGTAAAAAGCCAGCCAACAGATAGGGAAGAAGAACTCAAACAAAAACTGCAGAATGAAATCAATTCGGAACCTGGAAAATGCAGTTCCCAATGTGAAGATTCAATGATTATTAGAGATCACAAAGATCAGTCTAAACCTGATAACACCACGGTTTTCAAGTCTGAAGAAACGTCTTTTGAACTTTCTTGGGATTCTCAGACTACAAAACCCTATTCAAAGTGTATTGTTGAACAGTCTACGCAACAACCACTTATAAAAAATGATGGAAGATCTTTGATCAACAGCGGTAACATTCCAAAAGTTAACCCAAAGAATTTACTAGAAAACTCGAATCCTGAATTGATTTCCCTAACATGCCATGGCACGGTGCCTTTAACTTCAGACAGTCAGTTAACAGATTGTCATAACAAAATTATCCAAAAGATACATCCATCTGTGAAGAAATCATTAAAATATAACCTTGAAGGCAAAAGTTCAAAAGTTTATCATCAATTAAGGAATTCAAATAATGAAGCTGCATCTATCACTTCAGGCCAATCTTCAAAAATTTTGAACAAGAGCCAGCAACATTCTGAAGAGAATTGTACCAAAGACATGAAAAAAGAACCGGACAGATCTTTAGGAAGTAATTCTGAAAGTAGCAGATCTAAAAATCTTAGAAACCAGAAAGTGAAAAAGGAATCCTCAATAGTTATTTCTGTGAATAATAAAAGTAAAAAGAAAAGGACTGTTAAAATGAGGAAGCGATCCAAAAAGGGAGGTAACTCTTCAATTGCTCAACAAAATAGGCAAATTTCTTCAAAATTTACTTTGAATAATGATAAACAGTCAGTAACAGGGAAAAACAAGTTTAGCCAAGAACTGCAAATAAAGGCAAACAAAGATTCTGAAAACTTGGTTCCAAATAGGCGGTTGGCTGGAAAGAAGACCCCTGGAAAGAAGACTCCTGGAAAGAAAACCCCTGGAAAGAAAACCCCTGGAAAGAAGACTCCTGGAAAGAAAACCCCTGGAAAGAAAACCCCTGGAAAGAAGACCACTGGAAAGAAGTTTGGTTCAGAATTGGGTAACATTCTCCCAAAAAGTTCTGTGCAGCTGGGTAACACACCTCGAAGTGTTAAAAAGCGTAAAAAGTCAAAGTCCAAGTCCAAGTCAAAAAAGAAGCGTGCCAAAGCCCTCATTTCTATGTCAAAAATGGGGAACTTGTCTGCACAAACCATCATGAATACTGTCAACACTCAATTTGTCCCTTCAAACTTTAGAACCCCGACCTGCTGTGCTACTTCTTCCAAGAACACTGCAGAAACTTCATCAAGCAGTTCTTCACTTTGGGAGCAGACACACCCACGAGATAATGTCATGGTTACAGCTGAAGATCCAACAGACGTGCGAAAGTTTGTTAAAGCTAAAAGAGTTTTAGACAAACAAAAACAGCTCTCTACCTTGTTGGAAGATGAGGATTGTCTTGATGAGAGTGAAATCAACGATCGGGTACAGTGGGTGTGTCGTCGTTGGAAGTTGGAAACCCTTTCCAATCAAGATATCAATTTGACGACGGCAGCATATATACGCAGGCAACTACCTACTCAAGAAGCAGCCTGCTTCCAAGGCCGCCTAGAAGGCCAAAAAGATTGTACATTGGCTATTATTGCACCTAATCGGAAAAGAAAACTGTATCAAGATGATGATGTTGATGATGATAGCAAGGATGCCCACAACCCTTTGGGACATGCTAGTAAAAGACGGCGTCTTAGTCAAAATGTTCAGTTGATACCAGATAAAGCCAAAGATTTGGCGCCAGACATAAAATTATTCGGCAAACAACTGATTGAAAAGTTGGCTGAATGTCAGAATATGTCTTTGGCAGCTCTGAAACAGCAGAGAAATGAGGAACTGAACGTGCTCGACAAGCAGTTCCGCTATCTGCGATGCCAGCTTCAGGAGAAGCAGTTTCAGGAACAACAGTATTATGGATGGTACAGGTATGTAAGTGGATATGTGTCAATGTATCAACTTCAGTCTGAACATGATTACCAGCATTGGCATTTGGACTTGACTATGCAGAAGAAATACAATGATTTGGGGAGGAATTTTGCAAAGGAAGAGGAAAGGATTCGTTCCCAGTATAAGACAAATGTAGAGAAAATTAAGACTATTTTGTCTGAGGGCTCAACCGATTCTGATTGTATGACTGTTGCGCTCCGTAAGGCACCCAACCGCACAAACAAATATAAAGCAACATATCAAACTGTAAGTCTGACTCCCCATGTTGCTATGGCAATGGTTAGGGAGGATGAAATTTATGACTCGTTTTATAGTCATAAGGTTTGAGGGTCTTTATATAAAAAATATATATATATATATATATATATATATATATAAAAAAGGTATTTTTGAATAGCCAGAATTATTTTTGCTCTAATTTTTTGTAATTTCCATCACTTTTTTCATCTGTAGAAATTCATTGAAATAGATTATTATCACTTAAAAGAAAAAAAAATTATCTTCATCATTTATCAATTGCGTTATATTATATAGAAACTTATTTGAACTGATCTCTTGTCGTTACACAATTAGTGTTCACTTGCCCTAGACAATGCAATTAGAATAAACAATTGAGGAAAATAGGGCTGCTGCAGGATTTTCTTTGATTATTTATTTTACCTATGTTGTCTAGGATGAGTGATACATTAACGGTGTAATGATGGAAGGTCATCTCAAATAAGTTTTTATATAATATGATACAATTTATGATTCATTCTGCCGGACCAAATATGTCCAATTCTCAATGCAAATATACATATATAATTTATAATTAGGCTGCATATTTTCTTGAATACGTCTTTTCTTGAAAATGATGGACAAGAAACATCTTTCTAATTTTTTTACTAATCTTTTCTTTCTCTTTGTACAAGTGAGCTGATCTTTTTATTTTCCAAAAGATAAAACGCTCTCGGCAGCATCTGCTATTTTCAATATCATGGTAGAGTTGTATCTTGTTTGATGATATTTTACTGTTTAATTGTACTGTTAAATTTGGCATTTGCAGTTGGCTGGTTTCAATTGCTATTGGTGTTCTCGTAACGTCATTTGGTGGTGTGACCGCATTAGAGAATTTTTTTGTTTTTTAATATCTATATAGATTAAGACCAAAGATTCATTCGCTTGAAAAGATTACCAAAATTTTAGAAGATGTTCCTTGTCTGTCATTTTCAATAAAAGATTTATTAGAGAGGGAATATATATATATATATATATATATATATATATATATATATACATATATATATATATATATATATATAGTAAACACTTGGGATTTCTAACTTGGATAGATTTATTCAAAAGTTGAATATATGAGCAATTTTATTGTTAATGCCTCCCCTCCTTTTTTTTTTGTTTAAACAAATGAAAAAGAAATTTTAAAAACAACAAATACCTTGTTTTTTGTTTGGTCGGTCCAGTGATGGCGGCTATGATGATTCAATAATGAAGAAATTAGGTTCTTGTATTTCTATTATTTTTGTTTTAAATCATATTACATCCCCTCCATCCAATTTTTTCTTGCACATCTTGTAAACTTGAAGATGTTTTTTGTCATACTTGTGAAGATCATTCACAATGATTACTGTCTTTAGATGTAAAAAGAGATCCATTTTTCCCCTGTAACCTGCTCTCCTCTAATCACTTTAAGTGTTACTCAAAAGTTCAAGGAATTTGCCCATGAAAAGGTAATTACCTAGTATCTGCCGTCCCCAAAGTAGTCCCTGTCCTTCTGTTTACACACTGACTTACCAAGGGTACTGCTCACTAAAGACTGTGGCAAGAAGTCTACCTTCCACTCAAATGCTGTCCAAATTTCTGGAACTTTTGGCAAGCCTCTTGGGTGATACCTTATTTAAGTACTGCATTTCATGGAAAGAGGACACTAAATTTTGAACATCATTAAAAATGAGCTGTTTGAAAAAAATGGTGGATATTCAGTCAGGGGAGACAACCACCACTTGCCTGGCAAACACGTTTTGTCTGGTTCAGCAAGAAAACCATTAATAAAGAAGCCGAGGAGCTGAAAATGAAAAGTAAAAAATTGTTGCTCCTCACCTTTTATTTTTGTAATTTTTATAAAGCTTTTAATTTATTAATTTTTCTAATAAAATTTTTGTGATTTACTTAGACAAGTTTTTTTTTTTTTTTTTCAATTTTTTTTTTTTTTAAATCTAATTTTTTGTATTTCTGCACTTTTTTGTTCATTTCATGGTACTCTGACAATCATGACCGTTCCCACCCTCGGTACCCTGACAGTCAAACCCTAACCTAATCTAATGACAATTGGAGAAGTGTATGAGTGTGCACATAGTGATTACTCAATATTAGTTGACTTTCACCAGATATAATAGTCAGTGCATAGGACTGCAGTGCAGTGCACAGTTTGAAGTTTTATGGATTGGCAGTTCTCAAGAAATCTAATTGGAATAAGCAAAAAATAACATTGTAGATCTTTTATTGAAAATTATAGATCTTAATTTAAATAGAAAATATCAAATAGGCAAAACTGAGAAGACATAAATGAAATACTTTGAAGCCGTTGTTTTGTTAGACAAATGGAAAATTATTTTACATCTCTGTAATGGCAGGCTACTCTACACACCATAGAGTCCTACCCCGACCCAATATATATCTTTGGAACTGGCACTGCCCTAGTATTCCAATCAGATCCACACATAGCACAGTTTGCCCAAACAAGTCCATGTTACAATCAATACTTAGCGAACAAATGCAGATACATAGCTGCTAATGGCAAGTGCAGGAGTGTGGGAGGATCAAGAGAGTACTTGATGAATGCAAGAGTGACCTCTCTGTGGAACAAACTCAGCCAAACAATCGTTACATCAAAGAACATAACCTTCAAATGAACAAAATTTACAGATGGTCTTAAATACTCCTTCTACTGGAGTACCTACTCAGATATGATTGTGGTATGTTATAAACATTGGTTTAGCTGTCTATTTCTGCTGTTTATTTTTTTCACTGTGATCAACTGGATTTATTCACACCCTAGTTACTGACATTTCTCTCCGTTCCATCTTCATTTTTATAAACCTTGCTTTCAGTGATCTCTTGAAATTTCTGTCAATTTGACCCATATGAGTCTTGCTGTTCCCTCAAATTGTTTTTACTTCCCTGAATGGTTTGCTATTTTGTCAAAAAAAAAATAGAGAAAAGTTCAGACTTCACTTGAAATAGTACAACCATTAGTGAGTATAGGTACTTGGTTTTTTTTTTTTTTTTTTTTTTTTTTGAGTTTGGTCAATCTCACATTAAATAATGGAAATAAGAAAGAAGACATGATGACATTGATGCTATGATGTAATAGTCGAATGTATGTGTTGGGCATTTTTATATTAAAAAGCTATTTACAAGTTTTATAGAAAATGATTCTCTTCTGTATTTTTCAATGTTGCAATATTTTACAAGTATGAAAATCAATTGACTCCAAGAAAGACTACTTGCTCTTTGCCCTCCTCCTGCCTCTACCACCATGGATGGTGGACATATTGTTTAACTTACGATTTGTTTGCGTCTTGGAAGTTTGTGGGTGAGAGGTCTTATCATTGATTACTCAAGGATCAGTAATGTCATAATCTTCAGTTTTAACACCATTTCTCTATCCAAGAAACCTTAAACCTTGGTGAAAGTCTTGAACTACTAACAAAAAAATCTGTCTATGCACTGTGATTACTCAGTAACATAGTCAATCGTATGAAGTTAAAGTTTACCAGGTATATTTGTTAGCAAACAAGGCATTGTAGTGTTGGGTTTGAAGTTGTTTGTATCATCAGTCTTCAAGAATTCTAATTTGAATAAATGAATCTTTTTTATAGTTTCTATAAATTGTCTCCCTTGATTTCCACCCACTAGAATTATCTAAATCTAGATGTTTTATATCTAAATTGGCAACACTGATGCGAAGTAACTGATATACTTGGAAGCAGTAGTGTTGTTCGCAGACTGAAAATTATCTCACCTGATAATTATGATGTTGCTCCACACACAGAACACGCACCTTTCAGAACGGTCTCTGTCTTGGTTTGATTTAATTTCGGTTTTTGGCAATGATTCCTAATTTCAAAACTAAATTGAACCTTAAAAATTTCAATTTTTGTCCTTTTTTTTTTTTTTACTTTATTGAAGAAACTAAATGTACATTAGTCTGCCTTTTTGTGCACATATTGTGTCTCGTTTTGATTGAGTAAAACAACCTGCAAAGAGAAAAGAAAAAAAAAAGAAAAGGCGAATGAGATATAAAAGATCATTTTTTAAATAAACCGGTCTGGTTAGTCTAGATAAAGAAGACCAATGGCTTCTGGCAGCTTCCTGTGTTGGGGGTGATTGATCAAAAACTTACTTTGAGTCTGGAAGTGTTCACGCTAATTTTTTTTCCTTTCCATTTGGACTTTATAAGTGATCATCACCTAACAAAAGGGGAGAGAAGTAAGTTATTGATTAATCACTGCTTCAATTATTTTAATTGATCGCCCCAAACGTAGTATGTTGCCAAAGACGATGGTCATGTAACAGTTTCTATTGAGTCACTAACAAGATTCCTTCTAGTGTAATTCACCTGTGACTAAATTTCTCAGTTTTGTATCATTTTCATCTCCCTTGTGTATAAATTTCTATGAAATTCATTCAGTGGTATAAATTACCAGTTATAGGTGGTTTCCTATTTTGAGTAAGGGAGAGTAGTAATTGTAGTTGGGTTCTGTGTAGTTACCAAACGGTGTAATCGTTGAGAACAAAGAATTTTGTCTCCACGTGTTTTGTTTTTACCGCCGCCACGTGACGATGTCACTGGAAGTGTTGACGAAGGAAGGTGAACGATATTCGCCATGACAGAAGGGAGAATTGATGTGGATATTGAGAGATTAAACAATTCGTAATCATAATTAAGACGCAAACAAATGAATAGAAAAACAAGTAGGATGTGCATTTGATGAGACACTTATAACAATACATGTAGAACGGAAAGGAAATACATATAAAGAAACATCAATAAGGCCGATCATGAAAAGGCCAGTTCAAAATTGATTACGTAGCATTTTCATAGCGAAAGAGAAAGTTGGTTACTAAGTTATTGAGGAAGGAGATTGAATCCGTGATAAGAGAAAAGAACAATGTAAACTTGAGGCTATAAGCTGGTAGGATCGTCAATAAAAAAATTGCTCTTTCTATTCAACTTGTGTTTAAAACAAAGGAAAGTCCCGAAAGATTGGAACACAGCTATCATCATGCTTTTACATAAAAATTAGGAAACCCCAAAAGACTATAGGCTCATAAGGCTACCCACCTGCATCTACTAACTTTTCACAATGATCATTACTGACCGGATCACTAAAACAGGGGATGAAAAGGTCATCAGGTGTATACCCTGTATACGTCAGAGTACTGCAACATATATACAGTAACAGCAACTCCTTCATCAGGCTATATGAAGCCTCTGAACCCTTCCCGCTCCGAAAAGGAATAAGACAAATTGATATCAGCTCACCCATACCCTTCAGAGCCTGCCTTGAGATGATCTTCCGAAACCTGGACTGGGAGAATAGAGGAATCAAAATAGACGGCGAATATCTGAGCAACCTCAGATTAGCAGACAACAGATTAGCAAGTCTTCGGCAGAGCAATCTCAACCTTCAAAAACCAGTCGATCCCATTAATCCTAAAAAGAAGAGTATACAACCAATGCATCCTCCCGATAGTCACTTATGGAGCTCAAATATGGAACCTAACAAAAAGACAGATCTGCAAGCTGAGAAGCATGCAACGTGCACATGAGAGAATTATGCACAACCTCACACGGAGAAATCACAAGACAACAAAGTATATCAAGAAGAAAACAGAAGTCTGAGACATCATACAATCCATTAGAGATCTTTACTGGCAATGGGCAGGTCATGATGATGAAGGAGAGGGAATAGTGATTAGTTATGTAGGTAAACGGTAAAGTTTGGATCGACCGGGAGGCCGGCATTATGATACCGATCCTAGAGAGAGAGGAGTAGAGAGAGAGAGAGAGAGAGAGAGAGAAGTAACTGATTAAGTAAGTCAGGGCGAGTGAATGCATGTGTTCAGGGTTTTTATGTAGGTTTAGAGTGAGGGTTATATACATCAGTTACGGAACAACTGAAAGCAGAAAACTTGTTATTATTGCGATGGTAATTTCACCACGGGAAATTGTTTGCGCCGTCAATATGTTTTGTATTTAATGCGGCAAAGGTCAGAATCGCTCGAATTGTGACTGAGTTTGTTTATATTGACTTTATAATAATGCCTTTGGTAAGGGTATTAATGCACTTCTCTCTTGTCCAGACAGTAGTTGAAAAAGCTATTGGGCAAACCATTCTACCATCTAAAAATACCTTACCCAGACAGTTTGAGCAAAAAGCTGTTATTCCTATTGTCAACCTTGCCTGGGAACAGTCTACAACCTTGAAAAGATGCATAAGTCCGAGGTAAGACAGATGACCGACGGATATTTGACTGATGGATATTTTATTGACAGACATTTGACCGGATGAACACAAGGCCTTTGTGATTTTGATCGTTTCTTTAATTTCCTATTTGCAAAACTAACATAAAAAAGGCTTAATAAGATAAAGGATAAGTATGAAAAAAGATAACATAAATTGCATCATAGAAAATTTTGCGTTGTTTTAAAATATATCAATTGCAATGTAACTGCTTTATTCAACAACTGCACGAAACATTGATGTTTAAAGGTGGTGGGTTTATTGCTTTCAAGAAATCGATTCTGGGAAACTCCTCATATTCATCTAAGACAGACTTGAGTCTTGTCTGAATATTTTGTACTTATTCGATTTATTTCTATTAACATTCGGACCATCCTCATCTTGGTTGTTTTCATACAACGTGTGGGGAAGTAACGAACCGAACCATTTATTTAACCTAAATAAAGGGTCCGGTTTGTTACTTCCCCACACCTACCAGATGATACCTGATGAAGGCCGTAGAGTACAACAGCCGAAACGTTGTATGAAAAACAACCAAGATGAGGATGGTCTGAATATCAATAGAAATAATAATAATACCTCATCTCAAAAATTCAGAGATATTCTTCGATTTACTCAATACGATCGAGAGTCATTTCGACAATTGTTACCTTTCCGTTTTAAGATGGCCACCATTCTTACTGATCTTTATGATAATCCCAAAGAAAGCAACTGTGAACTTTCCCGTTTCAAAGTGGCCGTAGCTCCAGCTGTAGAGGGGCGAATTCAAAGTCAGAGGAGCAGATGACAATGACAATATCCCGATCCCTAACTTTAACCATGAAAAAACATTTACCCTGTAGCTGGAGTGGCCATTTTGAAACGGGAAAGGTAACAATTGCCCTAAAAAAAAAAAATACTTACCCCAACTCTAAAAATACTGACCCTAACCCTTTGGAATAGGAATAGCAGCCATTTTAAAACGAGAAAGATAACGTGTCCTCAGTGTGTAACGGGATGGGTGGTTCCCATTTTCTGTTCAAAACACAGTATGCCATTAATTTTCCCACCTATATATTTGGTATATGCATTTAGGGGAACAATAATATTGTCCCATTCGGTCCATTCGACTACTCGGCTAATTGTCCGACGGTGAACGTCTTTAGACCAAGTGACTGGGAGCCCGTGAAACTGATAATAGAAATAAAGTCGATTATTACCTTTTCCGCGTTAAATCCCAAACATATCCTTTGTGGCGGAACTACCATCGCTATAATGGCAATTTGCCTAATTTGTTTCGTGATTGACTCAAGCCGAAATCCACTCATAACACTTACTATTAACACTAATCCTGAACACTAACCCATAACCTAGATCCTTTTAGTTAAAAATGATAAAATAAAAAATGACCAAGTTATCTGCTTTCATTAGAAAATGAAGTTTTTCAAAAATAAATTCACTGGTGAGATTTTTTAGAAGTGGAAAAATCGTGATCTGGGAAAATTTCAAAATTTGTGATGAAAAATGCTGTTCTGCGATCCCCAGACAAACATGATGCAACGAAATCTAACACAGAAATGTTATTAATCGCCGGAGATAAATCAGGTATGTTTAAAGACTACTCTCATATGTTAGACAACAGTGATGTAGTGCTAAAAATATAATTGCCTGTGCCAAGCTGGAAAGGTTTCTGAATTTCATCTGATTTCAGAGACGCTTTGAGGTAATATTGGTTGAGTATTTATACATATACTAGCTAATTTCTATTATAAGTGAATTGTTCAGATAGAGAATTATAGTTGGATATAGATAGTGGAGAAACGCCGTTCCTCCTTCGAAAAAAGTAAGGTAACGCCGCTCCGTTTCCTCTGCACTACACCACTGTTCGGCAAAAAAATCCAAGTAGTACTTACGGAAACAAATTTAGGACCTTTTGGGGACTGGTTTAGGCTTCCACTTCCCAGGTTTGCAGCTTCGTTGGTGCACAGCTAGCCTGTCTGGGAGGAACGTCCGTCCACAGACGTTGCAAGGGGACAAGTTGGACTGGGCAGCTTCCCACGCCGCTTCGTTGGCTGCGTCAATATTGTAAGTGCCTTTAGCTGAAATAGAACCTGAACCTATTCTGTTGTTAGTAAGGAACTAAAAAAAATCCATTTAAAAAAATCTATTGTAATGCTAAAAGGTATTTGGCGCTTGGTGAAAACACTCCATCTTACAGCCACAATCAAGTGACGTCCGTGTAAATACTTAATTCTTGTGCGTATCGTATGTTTTACAAGTACCGAAGTATTACTGTCCGCAAAGTTTGCCAATAATGTACACGCAGACTTTTGTCAATCTAATCGTTTTTTGTAAAATCTGTGATACGTAGGTGATAAATAAAGAGCAAAATGCACCGATCAAAACATCGGAGTTAAGCAGAGACGAGCCCTACCAATATTTGGATGGGTGACCACTTTGAAATATCAATTACTGGAAGCGATGTATCATTTATTTGGGGCGCAGAACAATGGTTAGCAAGTTGGTCTCGTGGACTATTTGAAAATAAGCAAGAAAAAAATTCTAGAGTTTTTATTTTTGATTTTCATTCTCTTCCTTGCTTTTGTTGTTAACGCAATGTTCCGATCGATCCATTCTCCGGTCTTCTCAAGTGTACAATTCTTACGGGAATCAAGGCAGGATCCTTTTTCAGGTAGTGTCCATCGATATAGATCGGATATCTGTAGAAGGCTAAGGAACGGATCAGCCGAAAATTTGTGGTAACAACAAAGGAAAGAGAAAATGAGATCGATAGTCCGAACAACACTTGGAAATTCATCTAAAAAAAAAAATTCGGAAGAAAATTTGCAAAACCAAATAAGGGATTCTGCTCGAAACTCTCGGAAGATTATCAGAGGTGGTAGGGCCGCGTAATGCATCGGCCAAAACGTATTGAAACAACAAAGATGAAGATACCAGTCTGAATAATACATTGTAGTAGACAGTAGTTTATTTTCTAGAAAGATAGGGTTTGCTTCAATTTCTCATTTTTCTTTCCAGAAAATTCAAGCATTAGACATGACTCTTGGAAAAAGAATCGTCACTTTACGGCGATTCCCGGATTTCATTAGTCAAGAAAAGCGAACAAAAGATGAAGAACAAGCCTGGCTGCTGCAGGGTCATACTCTACTCTTCTTCTATTCCAACTGAAGATGATTACTGTGACATTTGTATTGTACATATAATAAATAAAAGATATTTTTAGTATATAAATGTATTCATTCATCAGAATGAAATAAGCCTTTGCTTATCTGTAAAATACATTTGTCGGTGAGGATTGTTCTTGCTTTTATTACAGTATGAAAGCAAAATCCACTCTAGATTTGGACTGAGGTTTGACAAGAAAGCCTTTCGCTCAGAATTGAAATTAGGTTTACTAAACACTCTCGAAGCTACTCGCTTTCAACAGTTATACTCTCTATTACGCTATCCGTTTCCTTGAGACCACCGATGAGACGGGAAAGAGGATCATATAGTTATAACAAGTAAGTGCAGGTGAAACTACTACCCCGTCTGCCCCTACTTTCAGCGACTCCAATTCCAAGTAGGAGCTTCAACTGGGATTGTTCCCAGATTGGACGAAGCTCCCAGATTGTCCATTCTTCGGAACGCATCTCTTGCAATATAGGAGCTTTACTTTTATAAGTAAAGAGCTGCTAGAAAACAGAGGTCTTTTTAGAAAGCCATGTTGAAAGATGAGTCTGCATTTATTTCATTATGTGAGACACAAGGCCAATCGTGGAGGGCATCCAACAGGGCCACAAAGACTGGGCCTTTCCTAACATGCACCTTTGGAATGGACGCTGCCCTTATTATTAAATAAAACTAAATAATACACTGACTGCAGTTGCCTTCCTCAATACAAGTTATATGCATCAGCAATACACGAAATAAAAAAAGGTTTGTTCGTCACCCTATTTTTGCATCTACACAATTATCATACACTATTTAGATTAACATACTTTCGATGTTGAAAACACTGGACTATTTTGTCCGAAAATGGCCTTTTTTCTGTACTATCAATAGGGAGACAAGCGTCATTCTCGACGGGGGCGATATCGCTCGTAAAGGGGCGAAATATGAGTTGAGAGTGTGGTGGTGATGGGCCTTCACATATAAATGGATAAAAAAAAAAGTTCACTCCCCTTTTGTGTTGTTAATGTCTCGTCATAAGCGGTAGATACACCTACTTAGTGTATTGTAAAATATTTAATTAAAAAAAAGGTTCTAAATTTCCCTTTTTGTTATTCCGCTATGCAAGCACGTATAGTCCTGAAGTTCCTCCGTAAACAGTTTATCATGTCATCTTAGTTTCATTAATACTTAGCGGTAAGGCGGGGTCATTTCAGAAATAACCAAGAGGGGCTATAAGCAAATCCAAGTTGAACTCATTAATGTCCTCACTTTTGATGTATTTATCACAAGGTTTGTATTGTTTTATCGGAAATAATACCCACTTACTTGCTTGCGCAATGAGTTCAGGTTTCTTCGGTAGAGGTCGACGTTGGCGTTTAGGGAGTTGGTCGTTTTCTACCTTCCACTTTTCAAGGCACTGCGGTTCGTGTATAGATATAGATCTTGTACCAAACTCCCGTCCACAAATATAACAGACAACCGTTCTTGGTCTGTTCGCCATAGCTAGCCTAGAAGACAGATGTACGAATTTTAATACAACCCGTTACCATTTTTTATCTGATGTCATAATCTTGGCCTATACGAATCGGTTATGACTGATGATTTGTCTACTAGAATATACCGGTAAAAAATGACGGGGTTATCGATGTCTGGATATATCAACCCGTTAGATGGTCCCATCAACCTTCAGGGGTTGATACTGACAATTTTGGCAACCCTTGGTATAGATGTATAGATTCAAACTTGAAACTATTACATCAAGTGACAGCTTCTTTAACTAATCAGAACTGTTTATATTATAATAGAATATACCTGCAAAAAATGATGGGGTTATTTATGTTTGGATCAGCACTAAGGAACCTGAAGCTATTGGTAATTATCTTTAATAATTTAAGTATACTAATTTTTAGTTAATTTTCAAGTCTCAACTCGAGCAATTTTATAGGGTGATTGGACATGAAGTCGGAAGAGTTTCTACGACGTAATCTTCGGTGTTATGTCTTAATAGGAAGATAAATTGATCGATGAGACCAAAGGTCATTCTCTTGCTAATCTTCGGTTCTAAACATTGGAAACAAAAGATTTTTATATCAAAATTTTCTGCAATACATAAAATCTGATAGAAATCCGTATGTACCAGTGAATCTTCTTTTCAGGGATTATCTTGTCTAATATATAGGCGTCCCATAGTCGGATGATGGTTAGAAAGCTGGTCTCACAGATAATCACGACTGAGTAGTGAATGCCATCCTCACTAGGTGTCCCAAACTAGTGAATACCTATAAAGGTGCTGAATCTAGGGCGATGGATAGTACGCTGGTCTCACAGCTAATCACAACAGAGTTCAGTCTGGGTGACTCGTATTTTTGCCAAACTAAGCCAAGTATAGATGTCCCCTGCTTTTCAAAAGTTTAGCTTTCACGGCGAAAATAACTTTCAGTGTTTGTTTTACAACAAGCCGTTTGAGAGGCAGTGTGCACCCTCAGGTCTCTCTCCTAACTTCCGGTCTCTTTCCTAATCCCCGGTCTCCTGTACTTCCTACCATCAATCGAAGATGCATTGGCAGGAATAGACGTGAGTACTAAATTTAAGATAACTCCTTGGACAGATAAAAAACACTGAAATAGCAGACCAACGAACACGCGAGTCTTCCCTCTTAAGTCATGTAATGCGAACTAAATCATGCCTGGGTTTCATATTATGACGACGGCATTGCCTACGGTAGTAAAAGCCGGGAAAATCTCATTTAGCTTATTTCCGATTTTCGGGACACATCCGCCCCAGTAGACTTGTGAAGGATATCTACGACACACACGCGCGCGCACGCACACACATACAAACACTCACATGCACATATACATATAATAACTAATAATTGAGTCATCCACAGACTGCTGTTTCGTTGTATTACAACTCTTCAGTGTGGCTATAGACAATCCAGTATCCCTTCCAGTACTGCTAGGTAGGGTCGAAACCTTCGCTCCAGAGTCAAAGGCAGTATGTTCTACCCCTGCCCTTTAGACGCACATAAATTGAGTTATATTATTTTGAAGCTCTATTTGAAATTATCTCCCGTTATTACACGGCAAATGTATCCTTTGGTCTAGACAGCGTAAATAGAGTGAACAATTAAAGAAAATGGTGCAGCTGCTAATCATATATTCTTTTTATATTGTCTAGGCCAAATGATACATTCACCATGTAATAACGAGAGATCATTTCAAATAGAGCTTCAAAATAATATAACGCAATTACGTATCTATTTCTTTAAAAAGAATATTGATATATATATATATGATTAATCTAATAGATAATACAGAAATACGAAAGCCTGGAAACTGGACTGAATCCACCTTCGCCACATGCCTCCAGAGACCGTCTGTCCCTGCCTCTAAACGTCAAAGGGAGAAAACGACAAAATTTTGCGAATAATGAGGTCTGGGAAGGAGAGGGAGATGATGCAAGGTCACCATTTTCCAAATCTGCCATCTTTTACTTACATTCCCCAAAAATCTTGGATTTCCGAAGTACATATTCACATTGCAAAATACGTTTGCAGAAGCATTCTCCTCTTTGGCAGATCAGTGCAAAAATACACTACTTGCACTCTTCTAAAATCTTGGATTACTCGCACACGTATTCAATCTACAAAATACCAACGCAGACACATTTTGCTCCAACAAGTTGGTGCAGGTATCAAATATAGGGCCAACAGACCTTGAAGAAAGACATCTGAATAAATGGAAAATACACTTCCTGCACTTTGTGCACATACTCATATTTACATAGAGTATGACAGTATAGACACCCCTGCCCTAGACAACATACCTACGACGGTGTTCACTACATACAAATATGCAGTTTTCTCAATAACGGTCACTGGATGTATCTTTATGCATATATATGAAATTTTTCAGAATATCTACAATGACCATTAAGGATACAGAACATACATTTCCCAGCTGATACTTGATCATACATAACAAGGACCCCCTTTAACCTTTCCCCATTGCCTTGATTAATATTAGAACCCAAACTTACCAAGTACTCAAATAGTCTAATACTAAACCATTACCCAGCTCTCCAATATCCATGACAATCGATTCTTGATAATACCCACCTCTTCTGACCAGCACGGCCAATGAAATACCTATAACTGCTGCTGCTACTTCGAATATGATATCCTGATATCCAACCAAACTTCTACAGATTTCTTCACAGACACAATACAGTCTGGAATCACCACCGTGACCTCACAGGAATCCTCTTTCTCGATTTCCATTTTTGTTTCCAAAGCAAAACATCTGATGCTATATTTGTTTTCTACGGAAACCTTTTAACTACTAAAAGGTACAGACATGCTACTGAAGATGGGAATCCCTACCGATACACGTATAGTATACTACTTAATTTATGAATGAATTAATCAACAAATAAAGTCTCCATATATTTTTACTCCTGAGTATATCCTATTCCCTTTTTTTTCTATTGATCATTGAAAATAAGTGAATTAAAAAACAAAAACAAGAAAAAAAACAAAAAAACAAAACAAACATGAATGAAGCTGGAAACAGACTGAGAGTCCAATTCAGCATAAACTCACAACGCAAATTGTATCTTCGACTAAAAATATATTTAGGGTTTTCAAAAAACAAACAGTAAATGTTTTAATTTTAAACCGTCTAGCTCTATTGGTGCAGCCTGCACGCGCCATTCATACATAGCCAGCCAAACCAACTAAAAAATGAAGAAACCTATGTTGACTGCTTTGGTGACAGTTTCAGTTGACAGTTTCTAATAATAAAAACAAAATCTATAAACTAATTTTTCATACTTGTCAGTCTGCAATCACAAAAGCTGGCAGATACATTTTGTAATAATCTTGGTTTAATCCAGGGTTTCTCAACCTTTTTTCCCCATTGAATCGTTTTTGTTATTTTATTACATCTTTCGCACCCCCATACCAACTTTTGCCCAACTCAGGGGTGACATTGCCCACCCCAATTACAATGAGAAGTTTAGTATGACATAGAATTAAATTGGAATCAGGAGGAAGACTGTGTTGTATCAATCTTTCAACTGGGAAGGGTCTGTCTTAAAAATCAGCATTTGAAAGCCTGGTTTCTATTTGGGCTTAACATAGACTGCAAACACGATAGGAAAGCAAGCAACCATCTCAGCCACCAGTATTATAAGGAGTCACATAATAAAACCAACTTTTAACAAGTTCATTGTTAACCTGGATAAGCACGTCTTCTGCAAGACAGAAATTGAGTCCAATGCGCCACCGTAGTTACTTATATTATCTTAAATACAACAGGGTAATGGACACACACATACAATATGCAACATGCCTCAAAACATGCATGTGGTTCATTGTAAAGACCTTTTTGGCTGGGATATTATCTATACTTTTTAATAATTTGAATAGCAAAAAGTGTTGTTTTTTTTCTTTTCAGAATGACAGCGCATGGAAACGTTTTAACGCCATATGGAATGAGTATTTAGGTATATACCAGCTTATTTTTCTTGTCAGAGGATTGCTCAAATATAGAGTTCTAGTAATTATTGTGAGGGAACGCCGTCCCTACTATCCCGAAAAGTGAGAGGACGTTGTTCCCACAGCGCTACATCACTGCTTAGGAGAATATCAAGTCGTTAGGTTGGAATATTTAACCACACCCTAACTTCTAATTCAACGGTCTTACTACCTTGAAATTTCTGTTTCGTTTGGAATAGGTTCACCAAAACAAAAAAGTCAATATATTGCAGGGAACTTCCCAACAGGCTCGATTAGCTGCTGCTGCTGCTGCTGCTATTAAACTATTACGGGAAAATGAAAGTAGGAAACTGGACATTTTAAACTGTATTTGATTAAATTCGACTATAAAGGGTTAGTGTCAGTACTTAAGGCTAGTGTTAGAGTTAGGATTTGGGTTCGGGTTTTTTTTTTGCAATTCAGCAACAATAAAATGCGTTGTGGTGAAAAGAAAGATCTGATTAAATCAGACGACAATTTCTTCCAGATAATATCAAATGATAAAATGATAACGTTTGTCCCTATTTTATCATGTACAGCGTCCATCGCCCTTGAAAAATATCGATTTGATGTTTTGGTTAACCTCTTTCAAACAATTACCAAAATATCCATATAATCACATCAAGATGAAATACTTACCAACACCTTTAAAATGATGAAATGATCAATTCGGCATTATCAGAATTCTTTTCCTCCAGAAAACCGGCTTCTTTCTGCAATAAAAGTATTAGTTTTGGCAAACCTAAGTCATGTGATGTTTTGCCAATAAACTCTGCAAGATATACAAATAATGTTTCGCTCGGCTATTGTGAATGCAGCAGCCACATAATACATAAGTTCACTCGATGGCTTCTCACTGCTGACTGAGTAACCCCACGGGAGAGAGTCAAGCTTCACATGCGCAGTAAGGTCCCAGTTAATTGGCTGCCAATTGATATCAAGGCTGCACAACCAGTTCCGGGGAAATTCAAAATTCTCTGAGACTTACCGAATAGAACTCGTATGGGCTGCATTTTGTTTAGTTCCTGAATGCTTCCTGCACCGACTCACCCAGGAACACTTAATTTCTTTCCGATATTCACTAAAGTATAGCATAAGGCCAAGCAAAGGGATTGTTTCCTTGCCAAGAAAATCAGTGTTCGAAATTATTATCATTATTATTATTATTATTATTATTATTATTATTATTATTATTATTAGTAGTAGTAGTAGTAGTAGTAGTAGTAGTAGACAAAAAACTGTAACTCAAACATAAGTGACAAATGCAGGTTCACATGTAACTTTGTTTGTTTGAAATTTTGTTACTTTTTCCACACATTGATTCCGAATGTCAACCCAAAAACTGAAAAATCTTAAAAACTACTCGCCTGGGAAGAATTCATTTTTGGTTCACTTCGAAATTTCACCTTCTGTTGTATACATTCATTGCTTATTCATCTACTAAATTAAAATCGCTACCAAGAAAAAAAGTGAGGGGGGGGGTAGATTCCCTAAAGACAACGACTTAGAGTGTTTTTCTTTACTACTACTACTACTACTACTACTACTACTACTAATAATAATAATAATAATAATAATGATAATAATAATGATAGTAATAATAATAACAATAGTAATAATAACAATAATGATAATTGTTCAATTGACGAAAAAAAGACCCAAACTCACATAAAAACCAATTTCAGTGTTACAAAAGTTTGTGCCAGTCGCAAGAAGTATTACTTGGGAAAACTTAGATATAAAAATGTTTAGAATCAGATATTGGCTGGAAAATTAACTTAAATAACCTCAACCTCACATAGCCTAAGTAAAAAATTAATCTCTCCCCAATCTACATGTAAAATATTAGGTCGATAGGTCTTGAATTTTTAGCGTGAAAGAGGAACGGACAAACAAACAAAAGGCTTAAACTTTGGTATACAGATAACACTGGGAAAAGGTCTCCATCACCTTTTATCTCTACATTTGCGTATCTCTAAATTATTCGAATAACACTCCCGAAAGCGGGTTGCTGTGGTGAAATTGGCATATTTGAAAATAGATTTTTTTTTACATTTCCGATTAAAATAAATCACATACCAGCTGTTTCGAAGTCAAAATTAAAAGCATAGATAATTGAATGTCAAATGACGTTTATCATTGGTGGCTACGGTCATTCAATATATATATATATATATATATATATATATATATATATATATATATATATATATATATATATATATATATATATATATATATATATATTATGATGCAATAAGCCCATGTCTGTACGATAAATTTTATATAATACAAAAAATCAATCATTATCACTGCTTTCTGGCAAACAGTTGATCGTGAGTTCAAATCATGATAGGCGAATGTAGATTTTACATGTAAGCTTACATTTTGCTGAGAATTGTCCTTGTTACGACAGTTAAACAAAATCAACTCCAGTACAGTACTTGAATTTGAGAAATATCTCATGATATATACTCATCTCCTGTTTGTACGTATGTACGATCGTTACCTTTTTCTACCAAGAATCAGAGTATAGTGCCTTCCCAAATACCGGCCCTTCTGACCAGGAATAAGTTCAGCTTTCTGACTGTGGAATCTATATCTATTGAGGGGGTTTCTAAGTTTTATTATTGTTGTTGACTCTATCAAGATAGGATTTATGATATAGTATCAAAAGGTTACCGCAGATGAAAAAAGGCGCGTGCTTGGTACTATTTAGAAAGGATCGTGGCTATCGTTCAGCAAAGTCAGGAAAAAGGGAAGTAACTTGTAAGTTAGCGAATGATAGACACATTATAGAGGAATAAACGAGAAAGTTGTAAAATGCTGCATTATTTATTTACACACAAAGATTTTAAAGTTGTAAGAGAAATGATTTCTTTAATGTGTAGTGAATGTAAAGTCTTTTCAATGTGTAAATTTAAGTCTGTAATCAAGGTATTTAAATCATAATTGGGCTGTTGCGTTGTTGTACACATGTTTTCGTTTTGGAAATTTTATCAGTCTGTCTCCTATCTCTTGGCGTCCCCTGAATAAATAGGGTTTTTTGTTTTCTTAGAAGTTCAGACATTTTTCTGGGAATTCTCGCCATTTATAAACAAAAGGCATAATTTCAAGGAAAATTCCACCTAATTTCGACTATTCAAGGAAAAACTGCTAAGCCTTCTGCGAATTCTCTGGCGTGTTTTTGTTTCCAAATTTTATCATTTTCAGGTAAATAGACAAATGAGAGAAGAGTGAAAGAGAAAATAAAGGACTGTATGTGCGTATGAATATTTGTAGAACGTGAAAAAAAGTTATATTTTTTATTTTGATGTAATCATTTCTTCTTATTTTCACCTAAAATTGTGTTCACTTCAATATCAAGTGGGCACAATTGGGAAAAGCGAGGAATATATATATATATATATATATATATATATATATATATATATATATATATATATATATAAATGAGGCCCGAAGAGGGCAGAAACATGAGCTAGTTTGTATAGCGAATCCACATTCTACTATTTATTTCCAGCTCTATTCTAAAACAACTTAACTTTAAGAGTAAAAAGTTGTATGTATCGAGCACTCTATGAAATAAATCCATTACATTTCAGAAGTGGTTTTATATTATTGATATATTATTATATTACGTTATACTGCTAGCCTGATTTGTACCATACAATCATTATTATTAAGAGATAGGTATATAATCCGACAGAATAATTCTATCTGAAATAGTGTGGAGATGAACGTGGAAATGTAACAGTTATTTGGGCTTTTGCCTTTCTACCGGACTGTTTAGCTTAATGGTAACAGCAACGTTACACAACGTAGAGCGGCTACCTCATCGATCGAAGAATCGATTTCTACAACAGTCCCATTTTCTTTAATCGTTTATTCTATTTACACTGTCTAGGCCAAGAGACATATTCTCCGCGTAATAGCGAGTGGTTATTTCAAATACAGTTTCAAATAAGCCACTGCATTCATAATATATGTACACACACACACACACACACACACACACACACACACACACACACACACACACATATATATATATATATATAGAGAGAGAGAGAGAGAGAGAGAGAGTTTGGAAAAAAGAATAGCGATAGATATATTGAGATATGAAAACAGAAAGATAAAAGATAAAATGGTTATAATTGTGCATTCCCTGTTTTTTTTTTCGTATATGAAACTAATTAATGTTTCTATATCATTAAGTTTAAAACATAAGTACGAGACTCAACTGAAATACACATTTCTGAAGGCCGAAAACTAACCCCCAAAATGATCGTTACCCCAACTTATATACTTGATAATCAAATTTTATAAAATATAGTTTAAAATGATCAAGTTTTCATCTTCCGTTCATTTCGTAATACTTTAGTATCAGTAGCAACCGCCGCCCAAATCAGCGTCCCTTTAAAATTTACTTAACGAGCCAAGAGCAAACCTTTACCGGTACGATAATTTAGACAAGTCCAGAGAGTATTGGTATTGTGACGCTCGGGAGCGAGAGAACTACCGTATCTTGGGGAAGGTTTCTGTCACAGAAAGGACTTTAAAATGCTCATGATGATGATGATGATAATGATATTGGCAGACGCAGATAAAATGGTGACATTGCATTGAAATCGATAAATAGAGTCCATTAATTTTTTTCAAAGGCAATAGCTTTATTGCCAACAACAGGTGAACAACTAATTGTTACTTGCGAAATCCCTTCTCCATAATAGGGTTCTAATGAAAGAATACATCGCGGGGTCACGTTAGATACTAGACAATCTTGTGATACAATGGCGTTTGCATTCTTTAAGATAATGCATTGCAAAAGTACCTTTGGCTACTATGCAATGTTTTGGCTACTTATAGTTCACACAGATAAACAGAACCAGACCTTTAGTATTAGATAGATAGATAGATAGATAGATAGATAGATAGACAGACAGACAGACAGACAGAAATCAGATCAATATTATTGTGGGTTGAGTGCGTAAGCAGACCTTACGTTATTATTTTTCAGGATCTAATCACTGACTTTTTTGCATTCTTTAATCTTGTGTAGGAAATTGTGACCTTTCCAGTTTAGAAATGGCCGCCGCTCCATCTATGAAGCGGCAGGCGCTGATTGCAAATTTGAAGTCAAAGAAGTAGATGACATAAACTTTAACCCTAACTCTAACCCTATAGATACTAACTCAATCACTCACATACTAACCCCAAAGAACACTAAACCTACCTCTGGAGCAGTGGTCATTTTGAAACGGGAAAGGTAATAATAGGTTTTGTGCATTTTAAGGGCCCCTTAATTTAATGCCTCTGGGCAAAATGCACCATTTCGGTTACTTAGAGAACACACACACAGATGAACAGACTCAGGCTTTTAGTATTGTTAGATAAACAACGTTCAATCTTTTTGCTGTTTGGTAACCCACGCTGACAAAGGTTTCAAATTAAAACCGTGTTGAAAATATTTATTTTGAAAAATTATATAAAAAATATAAGAATTGGAAAAGAGTTGGTAAGTTGTTTACCTTCCCGGAAAATTTAATTCCTCAGGATCCTTTTTTTCTTTTTTCACCAGATAATTAGACTTTCAAAATATTTTAAAATCTGACCAAGCCCTTCCAGCATGTAATAGAAGAAACATACACCTCATTTTATAGCTACTGTCATGACTTCATAGTTCATTGTGTGACGTCATAATCAATACTTTATTCAAGGCAGTCCTCCGAAAACGTGAGAGCCTATTATTATAATAAGCAAAAACGCCACTAGTTAGGTATATTCATTTACCTCCTCATGAGGGCAAATTCGACACTAGGCTAAATATAATGTAGGGTCCCCACACAAATACATGTGGGTGGTGATAAAAAATTGTGTAGTTCCCTCAGCACCTACCTTTCGGTACGCCCATGGCATCAAGGACCGATCCTGGCACTATGCCTTCAAGTGCATTTAGGAGATACTGCCTGAGGGTGTCTCCATGAAACTAAATGATTGCTTAAGTTTGGGTCTAAATGAAAAAGGCGGGTCAGATATTTCACTCTGATATCACCTGGAAGGCCGAGAAAGGTGTAAATTGAATTTTTCATTTTTATGATTCTTTTAGATGTGTCCACACATCTCGACAAGACATTTTCAGTCGGACGGTCAGTCAGTCGGTTCCACTTACGTTAAACAACAGAAATAGGAAATCAGGGGTTTTGTGTTCTATTTACTAGCTGCAATCATGTCAGAAGAGGTGCCATAAAAAGGTGTGACGTCATTAAATGAGCATCACCTCGGATTAATCAATGATATATCAGGCGTTTGTTTTTCAGTCTTGCCAACTATCGTATGTTATTGATAGCTAAAACTGTCTTTAAAATGGCTAAAATCGGCTGAACTTTTCTCTCCACAGCTAATTTTAAAGCTATGGGTTAGATGACTCTTATCTTCGTCAACTAGAACAATGATCCATTCCGACATAATATATATAATATACAATTACTCTTTTACTATTACATTGAAAATATTGTCCATTTCTGAATGATTGAGTTCGGGTTAGTCGGAAGGTTTGGGGTAAGGATTAGTACGTAGGTTTGGGTTAGGGTTAGTTCATACATTTTGAAGTCGTAGATATGCCAAAAAAATCTTATTTTAGTAACAGCAAACCTATGCTTTCAGATAATTTTCATATCGCAAAATCTTTCAAGTATGAGAATCAATTGACTCAAAGAAAGATTACTCGATCTTCTTCCTCTTCCCACTGTCACTAAAACTAATATATATATATATATATATATATATATATATATATATATATATATATATATATGGAAGAATATGGAGGTGTCGAATCTGAGAAAAGACCTTGGGCTAGAGCCCTTATTCCACATTCTGAGTGCATTTGTTTTGAAGTTACGACTATTATGATTTTCCGTGATTGAGTGACATCTACCTATCAGTCAATAAACATGGTGGACCAGTTAAGAATTTTGGACATCATCTGTGGTCAAGAGCCTGGACCTTTTACGTTTGAGACGATCTTTTATTTATTTATTTTTTTTGTTTAAGGTTTATGAACAGGGTTTACTAACTTTTAAGAGAAGGTGTAGAATAATGGAAATTATCTATTTGGTGTATTGATTTATGTTGTCATTATTAGATGTGTTCACACATCTCTATTAGATGCTTTTCGGTCGGTCGGTCGGTCGATTCTGATTACGTTATAAGGAAGAGGGAGAATGTGTGACGTTATTCTCCTCTGATCAATAGATGGCGTATCAAGTGTTTGTTTTTACAGTGTTGCCAAGTATCGTTTCTTATCAATATTAAAAACTGTCTTTAAAGTGGCTAAAATCGGTTGAATTTTTCTATTTCCTGCTAACTTAATAGATAAAACTCTTATATATAGTCATCTAAATCTCACTAATCAAAAAATAAGCATGCACTAAGACTCCAGAACTAATTATTGATACAAATTGTATACTTTTTCCTAATAAACAGATTTTTGATTGAACCATCTTCACTTTCCTCTTCCTCTTCTTCCTGCTCCTCTTCCTCCCACTACTATAACCACAACTAATAATGCTACTATTATTTCGTGTAGAATTCTTTTGAAATCGAATATCACATATATTGACGTGAGGATGCTGAACTGTCCATCAAATCAATAGGATGTTCTATTTTATGTGTGGATTTTACTATAAAAAAGATTACTTTAGAATATATTTATCCGTACATTTGGATGAAATTAACTTGCAAATACTGAGTTAATCGATTGTTTTTCAATGTTCGTGAATATTCGAAATAATCACATAGAACAACCGAAGCCAACGAAGATGGCGAAGTGATCTGTCCTCCTTATATGTGCGCGTGTCTGCATATTCCTACTTTCTGGCCACACCGTTTGGTCTACAGACTTGAAAATTCTCGTTTCACTTTTCAAAGCTTCGTCCACCCTAATGGTGCGAACCGAGAGATTTCTGTCAGGAATTGGTTGTGCAAGTTTTTATGAAAACACCTCATATCGTTATAAATGGTCTTATGTCAAAAATTAAGCCCTGTCATCATTTAATGGTTGTGCAGTCCAGCCTTCTTCAAGGCGACGATATGGTTGCGTAAACGCTTCGACGCCATGCTAGATACCTGTTAGAAATAGATAAATGAAACCGTAAACATACTTTTAAGATGATCGATGCAAAATTTCCAACTCCCATGTCAAAGTTCGTGAGGTGACTATCAGGGGGAACCATTAGTTGTAGACTCTTCTTTTCAAAACCAATGAAATATTTTTGATCTTAAAATTGGAGCTTCCTCTGCTGAAAGCTTACTAACCTAAGACGAATCTTTGTTTGATTTCTTCTTCTTTTGAGGATTTCATGGAGATTCATCGTCCCAGGTAGATTTCTTTAGTCTTTCATTTTCAATTCTAATCGTCGTGCCTTTATCCTCTTCCCTCATCGTATTTGTTGAACGTGGCATTGGTTTTATTGAAGTCCAGAATTGTTTGGTAGATCATTAAGGCTTTCTCGTCAGCAAATCTGAGGTTACTTATTTGATGTCGCCTTGTCTTATTCTTTTTTCGATATAGAAGTGTCCTGAGTCTTCATATTGTCTGATAAAAGAACTGCTATTGGTAGGTATGTTGCAGAACTCTGACGTACGCAAGGTTTACGCCTTGATGTATGATAGCATTGATGACTTTGAAAATCAAATGCCTTTTTGACGACGACAAATGCTATGGTCAGTGGTATTTTGTATTCTGCTGTTTCCCCTCCGAGTTGTTTCACCGAATGGAGATGGTCAATGGTCAAGGAACTCTTTCTGATGCTAGTCTCTTTCCATGATTGGTTTTCTTCTAACGTAATGGTGACACAGTTGGTAATCATTTTGGTAAAACGTTTGTATATGCAGCTGAGACAACACTCACATACAAATGCAAACCCATACCAAAGGAAATAGATTAGGCATTACATTACCTGGTCTATTTAAATGTTTCTTTTTTACTTCTGAGATTCATAAGTGACCTTTAATATGGAAAATAGCACTCTCTGACGTGTCACAGGTTTAGGTAGAGATTTTATCAATTTTCTGAAAGTTTTACTGAAACATCTGGCATCAAACACTTTCATTGCAACTGGTAAACGGATCGGATGCATAAGCCATTATCAAAGTAAGAGATTATTTTTCTTTTTACATTTATCGCAATGTGCAATGTTGGCCAGGGTTGTATTCAAGGCAAACAGTGGAGCTTCACAGGGCCTCAATATTTTAGCCCCGACCCCAAATGTTTTGATTTTAAAAAGAATTTTTACATGAAGTTGATTATTTTGCATTAAGTACCTTACGTTAAATGAAACATAATTTTATCAATATTTCATTTGTTCTAATTTGTTTGAAAATAATAGCTGAATACAAAAATAGGACCCAATAAACGTTATGCACGGGGTCCCTTATATGTTAAATCCCGCCCTGATGTCGGCAGTCGAGCTGGAATTCATTTCGTTATACAGTAAACTCCTGTTGTAATGGTAGTCCTTCTAACGGCAGTATTTGATGGCATTTAAGTTCTTGCGGCACATTTGTTTTTATATCATTGCTAGACTATTGTCGGAGATTAGTTTGCAGCTACAACACATGGAGATTTCAGCACATTATTTGAAAACTAGAATTAATGAACTCCAAAACTTTATCTTTCCGGGGTATTTTTCAAGAATGTACCGATACATTCGATAAACAATTAATCATATACCATCATCTGAATGGTTAGCATGATTACCTTTTGGTTTATTCCTTCTATTCGTTGACCCGTAAACCGTATATTGGGTATCAGACTGTGAAAGGGTAATAAAAAGTCATTTTTGTCTGTACTTTTTGGTTTCTCATTATCAAATCCTCCCGTTTCTTTCATTATAAGGGCCCACTTAAATTACCCGAGTGTCATCATAATGGAAATTTACCATAGTATTTTTTCTTCCGATAATGTTCGTCTGCGTTTATCGGATTTGTGTACATTTTGATGATAGTTAATGTTTTCAGTGTTGGATCATATGCCACTAGGTCCAAAGTCGGTGATACCAATTAGCTCTTCTATCTCAGAGATTGTAAGAGCTTCATATTATAATATTTTGATCATCGTAAATTAGAAGTAATGGTAATCCTTGGTCTCACGGATGTAAAATATGGTAGTGGAATACAGCATACAAATTTTCCATAAATTCATACAAATTCATGGTGCTTGATATTTCGATGAAAAAAATTAATAGCGCTCAACTTCATTATTGTATTAATGTCTGATAAATACGTTGTATAATCATCTGAGCCTTTGTATGTTGTATTCAACCACCATATTTTGCATCCACGAGACAAGGGATTACCATTAGCTTCAATTTACGATACTTAATATCATATCATTTCAATATATTAACTAATGTATGTATAATGAATATAGAATAGCATCACCTGTTTAGGGACACGAATTTTTTTATTTCGACCGGAGAACATATTTGTGTCCGTTTTTTTATAAATAAAATCGAAACAAATATTTTAATTTATGAGTTCGAAGTACCAAACATCTATCTATCTTTCAATCACTTCGTTGAATTGCTTTTCATTAGATTTTTCTATAGTTTTCATAAAATATTGAATATGTAAATTTATATCCTTTCATAATCAATACATAATAATATAAAATACATTAATAAAATATATGCGAAAATCAGGAGAGACATACGTAATAAATAGCAAGCAATCGGAAACTAATTTGATAATCTCTTGACGGTGATCATAAGCTTAGACTCTCCGAAGAAACAAAAATATTCTTATGGGTGCAAGTTTTTCAGATGTATAAATTATAGATGTTAATGTCACTTTTTGGCTTTATTGTATTCTGATTGTCAAAGTAATACATGATTTTTATTCCTTGTATAAGTGCACATTGATTTCAATAAATTTCTGGTTTAAGAAGTGAAATTATTTCGTTTCATCCAATTTATATATCTTTAAAGCATACACCGATTAAAGATCAGTTTCGCTTCTTTAATCAAGATAATTTCGAAACAGTAATATATTAATAAACTGTCTGTCGGTCAGCCTGTATGTATGTACGTACTCGCCTACCACAAAAACTACTTGATATAAATTTATGAAATTTTCTGTGGGTACTGATTTTATCCCCAGGAAGAGGGTTTTTAGTAAATTAGTTTTTGAAAACCATACCCAAAACATGTTTTTAGGGGAGTTCAATTCGAGATTTTTTTTCCATTTCTGAGGGTCAAAATCGAAGGATCTTGTTCATTATTAGGGGCAAAATCATGTTTTCACTTTTAGGGTCTAAAAATCGAGGGGAATTTTATTTTCACTTTTAGGACTCGTAGTTCAAGGGATTTTTTTAAACTTGAGAAGATTTTTTTCCACGTTTGGAATCGAAATTCAAGGGAATTTTTTCTTCACTCTGAGGGGGCCAAATTTTGGGACATTTTATTTTTACTTTCAAGGTCGAAATGCAAGGGAATTTATCCAGGGGTCAAAATCCTGGGGGATTTTATTTTTTCGTTTGGTCTCGGGATCGAGGGAGGTGATTTCTTTTCACTTTTAGGGGTCAAAATCTAGGGGTAATTGTTATTTCATTTTCAGATGTTAAAATCAAAGGGCATTTTTTCCAATTCTTAGGTTAAAATCGAGGGAACTTTAATTTCAACTTTTAGAAGTCAAAACCAAGGGAAAGATTTTTTTAACACTTTTAAAGGTCAAAATAGAATGGTAAATTTCTTTTAACTCTTTGGAGTTGAAATCCAAGTCGAAGTCTAGTGGAAAGATTTTTTCACATTCACGGTACCAAATGGAGAATTTTTTTTATCATTTTTAGGGCAAAAAATGGAAGGGCAACTTTAATTTCTTACTTTTAGGGGTCAAATTCGAATGACGTAATTTCTTTTTTTTTCTTTTCAATTTCAAGCCACGAATTCCCATGGATTTCATTTTCATTTTAAGGGTTAAGATCTAAGGGAATATTTTACTTTACTATTAGGGGTCAAAATCAGGTAGAGGATTTTTTTCCGCTTTTAGCAGTCAAAATCGATGGGAAGATTTTTTTCAATTCTAGGGTACAAATTTGAAGCGGGAATTTCATTTTTCAACATTGATGTAGCTTTTTTTCTTTTAATAGTCAAAATCGAGGGGAATCTTTTTCCCTTTTTAGGTTTCAAAAACGTGGATGGAGATTATTTTCTCTTCTTGAGAAACCTTTCACTTCTGATTATCACAATTGTTAAGGCCTATCCGATTGTTTGTTTACATTTTATAAGCAAAAACGTTGTTATTGTTTACAGTTGTGTACATTTCTGGCTATAATGTTGACAAAACTCTATGAATTGAAAAACAGAGAGTTACGATCGATCCGTTTGTTTGTTAACATTTTACATGTAAATAACCATATGTCAACATACAAGAAAAATATTGAACTTTGGAGCTGCTAAATAGATTAGAATAAAAATTGCTATGTATGTTCTTGGGTACCTAATCACAGGAAATATATAATATTTTCAAGAATTTCATGGCTTGAAACAAGCATCGGGTATCTCAGCCTAAACTGTCCTAATAAACAATTAATTGTCACCCCCTTTCTCTCTTTATTTCAACCTTTTTCTGACAGGGGTCTTCAAGCTTTTAAATTTTTTTCATTGATAAGAAATGCATTCAAAAATGAAGAAATAAACCTAGCATTCTCAGGGAAATTATGAATCATCGCCACCCATGTAGCTTCGTTTTACCTCGTAAATCAAGTCTTGAAAATTCTAACTGTATGTTTTGAATCATAAATTCATGATTAAAGAAAAAAAAGAGATCTATTTGTCATTCAATATGGACGTGACCCATGTCCTTGAAGAGCAAGTCCAATTGAGGGTGATCGATCAAAAAATGGAAGAAGGGGTGATCATTGAATAAGTAATTTCTTTTGTGTGGTTGCTATCACTAAAAAGTCCAAGTTTTCAAAACGAAAAAAAACAAAAACATGCGTGAACACTATCGGACACAAAATAAGGGACCGATTCAGCATAAAACTACATTGTTAATTGGAACCAACTAAAAACTTATTTTGGAGATCATCGAGAGGAGTGCGTGTGTGTGTGTGTGAAATTTCAAGTGTTTGCTACGAACGGTCAGAGCTGTACGAAGTCCGAATTCATAGATATAGATCTATAAATATCTGAACACTTGAATAACCTGAACCCTACAATAGTGTTTTAACCAGTTCCTTGTGGGAAGCGATGATAAAAAATACGCCCAGCGGTGCTTGCTTCATAAGATATAACACAATGACATTATTATATGATCATGGGGCATCCAGAAAGTATAAAGCAATGAGGCTACTTGGAAAAAATATGATTAATTCCAGAAATTTTGACGATATATAACCTCTAGTATACAATTTCAATGAGAGATTTGGGCTTGTTTTCGTTGGGCAATCATTTATGTTAGGTCTAAATAGAGAAACCATTGCACTAATACCTAGTAGTAAGACAACAGAATTTTTTTTATGCAGCATCTAAAAAGTATTGATGCAATTAGATTCCTCGCTGTTTCCGATGTAATTTTTCACATCATTTAACTACGTTATAGTTGATATCATTCTCATTAGAGGTCTTATTGTGTCGGATATTAGTTTCGGATGTCAAGTTCTTGATGGGATTATGGTCCGGTGATTGGGCCGGCCACCACAGTACCTAAATGTTGTCTTCAATGTAGACTCTTACTAGTCTGACGACACATTTTAGGCCGTTATCATGCTGACAAATTCACAGCTGACCCACAAGTTTCAGACTTGTGCACTGAGCCGGCCCCAGGCATAAGGAAACTGTGGTCGCCAGAGGGTCTTTAAGAGTTTGGAGGTGGATCAAATTCTGTTCAGGGCCCCATAAATACTATAGGGGCTCCAAATCAACCCCTGTCTGGGCTCCCATAAAATCTTGGACCGACCCTGCATGTGGTCACAAACCTTATACTATATTTCGAATTATAATCCATAATTCCCTTAATTTGATGCAATGGCCAGGCACCGTCTTCAGACTTGCAACCTCGCAACGTAACATTCTTTCCCCTGTATGCAACTATAACGCTCTCAAATGAAGTTCTGGGTGAGTGGATATTATTTGCCTAAATTCCTTCTAATATATTTTTTACCATCAGTGCTAGAGAGGAGGATTGCGACTTCATCCCGTAAGACTTACTTGCAACTTGAACCGTAGCAGAGTGGTTACGATCCTAACCCTCACCAGGAGTCTACAGGTTCAAACAAACTAAAGCAATTAGAAAGCCGCCCCGATTTTACGCTGGGGATATGTTTCCATAAGAAGCGACGTAAATGAAATCGGTGTAAAATCAACCCACCAGTTATCTTTAATACTATGATACTTAGTGTAACTCTTATGTCCTTACTCTGGTTGAATATGAGGCGCCACCAGCAGTGAAAACATGAACTAAAGTTTTTACTAACGAAAATGCTTAATTTGAAAAAAAAGTTGTGTTAATTTCAAACGAGCATTGTGGTCAATCGGCAGAAATCAAATTGGTATAAAATCAGGACAGACTGTTCATTGTTGAATCACCGTAGCCATTGTCACTGACCGGACCAAACAATAAGCAAGGTGGCAAGGTATTCTTCCCTTTTCACTCAGTTGTTTTTGTCGTGTCAGCGCCACCGGACTCACCATTTGGCCAAGAGTCTCGCATGATTATTTCACTAGACATCTTTTAAAAAGGTTCTTAGAAATATTTTGGAAAGTCAAACATTTTTTTAGTGAAATTTGGTGGATTTCTTTTGGGTTTGTGTCAGCACTATCAGGCACACCATTTGGCGTAGTATTTTGTATTCTGTTGTTTTCCCCTCCGAGTTGTTTCACCGATTGGAGATGGTCAATGGTCAAGGAACTCTTTCCATGGTTGGTTTTCTTCTAATCATTTTGGTAAAACGTTTGTATATGCAGCTGAGACAACACTCACATACAAATGCAAACCCATACCAAAGGAAATAGATTAGGCATTACATTACCTGGTCTATTTAAATGTTTCTTTTTTACTTCTGAGATTCATAAGTGACCTTTAATATGGAAAATAGCACTCTCTGACGTGTCACAGGTTTAGGTAGAGATTTTATCAATTTTCTGAAAGTTTTACTGAAACATCTGGCATCAAACACTTTCATTGCAACTGGCAGACGGATCGGATGCATAAGCCATTATCAAAGTAAGAGACTATTTTTCTTTTTACATTTATCACAAAGTGCAATATCGGCCAGGGTTGTATTTAATGCAAACGGTGCATATTATTGACCCATGAAGTACCTTACGCTAAATTGAACATATCAATACTTCATTTTTATTTTGATTCATTTGAAAATAATTGCTAAATTCAAACATAGGGCCCCAAGAAAAGGGTCCTAAGAAAAGGGTCCCAAGAAAATGTTATGTAATGGACTCCATCAATGTTGAATTCAGCCCTGATGTCGGCAGTCGAACTGGAATTATTTCGTTAAACAGTGATCTTTCGTTGTAATTGCACTCGTTCTAACGACACTATTCAATGGCACTCGCATTCTAGCAGTACATATGTTTTTATAGTATTGCAAAACTATTGTTGGGGCTTAGCTTATAGCAACAGCTCATGAAGATTTCAATGTATTATTTTAAAAACAAAAATTAGTGAACTCTTAAAATATGCCATTCCTTTATTTTAGCATTAAACTTTTGCCTGTCCAATGTATTTTCTGAGAGTTTAGTGATACGTTCAACAAACAATCAATTACATACCAACATCTATATGGTTAGCATAATTACCCTTTGGTTCATTGATTCTATTTCTTTTGTAGACCTGTAACCCGTACATGGTGAATTAAACTATGGAAGGGTGATAAAAATCCGTTTTTGTCTATACTTTTTGATTTCTTATTATTGATACCTCATATAAAATTGTCCATTATAATGGCAAATTCATTATTAAAGCCCTCTTCAATCCTCGAGGGTGCCATCTTCAGTAGTTGTTTTTTCTTCCGATAACGTTCGTCTGCGTTTATAAGATTTGTGTACACTTTGACAATTGTTAATTCTTCAGGGCGGGAGTTATAAGCTACGTGGTCCAAAGACAATCGTACTTACTATGACAAATTACCCTTAGTATAGAAGAATGATAAGTTATAATTGTCTCCGAACATACGACCCCGAATCGTGACACTCTTTCCTCGGTATTTAAGTATTATGCTTTCTTATGAAGTCGGAGAGGGGGTATTATTCGCTTTCCTTCCTTCTAAAATATTTTTTTTACCATTAGAGCCAAAGAGAAGGGTTGCAACTCCATCCCGTAGGATCTACTTGCAACTGGAACCGCAGCAGAGTCGTTGCGACCCTATGCCCCAAAAGAAAACTAATTTGATAATCTCTAGAATGTGACCGGGTAGACTGGTTTTCAAACGATTTTTTTCCCCTGGGGTCGCACGTTTGGAATAAAAAATTACTCTTATTATTTCTATTATTATTCGGACTATCCTCATCTTGGTTGTTTTTCATATAATGTTTCGGCCGTTGTACTCTACAGCCTTCATCAGGTATCATCTTGTAGATGTGGGGAAGTAACGAACCGAACCAAAAATTCAGAGATACACTAAAAAATTACTCATGTCACACATTGGTGGGAAAAAGCCGGCGAGTTACGGCCGATCCGATTTTTTTTGTTTACATTTTTAGGCAAAAAACTTGATTCTTGTTTACAATTTTGAAAAGTTTTCATATTTTGTCCGGCTTTGGTGCAACTTGACTGTAATATTGATGAAACACCAAGAATAAAAAAAATGGTGCGTTACGGTTGATTTAATGTTTGTTTACGTTTTATAAGTGGATAACCATAAGTCAACACGTAAGAAACATTATACTCTTTTTGAACGGCTGACCAGATTAGAATGAAAATTCTTACACTGGTTTTTTAGCACCTATTTACTGAAAATACATAACGTTTTTATCAGCATTTTATGGTTTAAAAAAAGAAAATCGGTGTTAACGGCCCAATAAACCACTGATTACCTCTTTCTGTCTCTCTCTCACTGTCTCTCTCTATTTCAACCGTTTTCTGCCAGGGACAGATTGTGATTTTTCATTGAGAAGCAATGAATTATTCAAAACCCTTAAAAAAAAAGAATAAAACAAACATTTGAAAGGAAATCATGAATCATCACAACCCATAAATGTTTCTTTTTACTTTGTAAAGCAAGCAGTGATGGTGGTGAAGTTATATGTATTTATGAAAATCCATTCAGTATTGTTTGAACCATAAATTCACGATTAAAGAGAAAAACAGGTCTGATTAATCATCAAATAAAAACCGTTATGTGACGAATGACTTAAAGCAACGAACCATGTTGGGGGTTATCCATGAATGAGTCACTCGTGCCTTTTGTTGGGCTATGATCACAAAAAATCCAAACTTTCAACAAAAAAAAAAATAACAACAAAAAAACACGCATGAGTGTAGCCAGACAGAAACTAAGGGATCAATTCAGCATAAATTCACATCATGAATTGAATCCTCACTAAAATCTTATTGTGGAGATTTTTCAATCCCCCCCCCCCAAACAAAACTATTTTTCCTACTCATTGTAAGGAGAGCGTATGCAAAATCTTAAGTTTCTACTATGGAAGTTCAGGCAGGGCGAAGTCCAGACAAATAATTTCATACAAAGATATATTGGAAAACTCAACGTGGAAAGAAATTTATACCAACAATTTGATTTTCTTTCTACATGGTCTTCTCAACCCCAGGTGACGAATGTCTTCTGGTGGGACGCCGTTTTAGATGGGGTGATCAATCAAAATCGGATGATCATTGAAAAACTTAGTTCTCTCGTCTTTTCTCCTCTTGTGATCATTAAAAGGTCTGAATTGAAAAACAAAAAAACAAAACAAAACAAAACAAAACAAAAAACAAGTGCGAATGCTACCGGACCCAAACTAAGGGACCAATCTAACAAAAACTCACTTTGTAAATTGCACCCAAACCCCCATAAAAATCATTTTGCAGGGGGAAAAGATTTTACCTTCTCATCGACGGGAATGTTTGAGTTCAAACTTTCACTTTTTAGAATGAACGGTTAGGGCTGTGCGAATAACCTAAATCCAGCAACAATGTTTAAACCTCTCTGTAACAGTGATATAAAAAAAGACCTTGACTTTTTCTTCTTTCAAGGATTTCATAGAGATCTGTGGCCCTGGGTAGAGGGGTTATCAATTCTAATGTCTTTATCCTCTATTCTCAACGTATTTGTTACACATGTCAAATCTCTTGCTTTCTTCACTCAGTTCGTCCAGCATAGCTTGGACATCATGTAGGATTTCAGGAAAAAAAGGAATGTCTTCGGCAAATCTGAGGTTACTTAGGTATACGCCATCAATACTCGTTCCTTTAATTATCCAATATCAGTTTCGGAATACCATTTCGAGGCAAGAGTTTGGTGTCGCTTTGTCTTACTCATTTTTCGAGATGGAATGGCTCTGAGTCTATACGTAGTCTGATAAAAGAACTGCTGCTGGCAGATATGTTGAAAACCCCTGACATACATTGGGTATACACATTGATGTATAAAAGCATTGGTGTCTTTGGGAATTTCCACCTAATCGATGACTTTCTTGAAGGCAACAAATGTTATAGTCAATGGCATTTCGTTTTCTGCTTTTTTCTCAACAGAGATGATCAATGCAGCTGAGTCAGCACACACACACAAATGTAAACTCATACCAAAAGAAACAAAATAGGCATAACATTACCTGGTCAATTTAAATGTCTCACCTTTTTTCATGAGATTTATGAATGACCTTTAATGTGGAGAGTAACATTATCTTATATCTCAATATTTTATCAAATCATCTGGTAACAAAGAGTTTTATCGCAACTGAAGGACGAATTGAGTGCATAAACGTTTTTTTAAAGAAACAAACTATATAAGTTTTACATATGTTGCAATGTGCAATGTCGGCCAGGATCGTATGCGAGGCAAACAATGGAGTAACACCCCAAGATTTTAGCCCCAACTCTAAATGCCTTCAATTTTTTCTTCATTTATCTTACATACAGATAGATTATTGATTCGTGAAGTACTTTACGTTAAATTAAACATAATTTTATCAATATTGGTCACCCTTACCTGTAACACCGGTTTAGATATTGGGTTAAGGTGATTGATGTTTTCTGATATTTATATGTATCTATGTAGCTATGTATCCGGACTTAGCCCAGTCATAACCATTCATCGCTGAAACCTAAAATTTTGCACAAGCACTCCCCACAATGAGTAAGGGAAAATTTTTTTCTCCAGTGAAGGGTTCGATTTTCAGTGTTCCAATTTTTTGATTGATCACCCCAACATAACATGCTGCCAAAGGACATCGATTATAGGGAGGTTGATAAAAAAACGCATGTATCCCATCTGTTATGCATGTGATTGTATTGTTGTTGCTATTTTTAATCTGCACTACCCCCAACAAACCGGTTATTCAGTTATTCATGAGTTCTGACAATTAAATATGAATACAAGTCTTCATCTATGTATTTATATATCAGGATTTCGCCCAGCTCTATGCGTTCATCCTCATCATCATCATCATCATCATCATCATCATCATCATCGTCGTCGTCAGTCTTTTAACGTCCGTCGTTGGACATGGACCTTCTCTAGGATTCGCCACAATTCCCTATCATGGGCGTCTCAGAGCCAGCATTTCCCGAATCTGTCTAGTTCATCTCTCCATCTTGTGTTCTGTTGGCCTCGGTTTCTTATGTGATCTCTGGGGATCCATGTTGTGAGACGTGACGTCCATTGGTTGTCTTTCATTCTTGCAACATAGCCTGCCCATTGCCATTTTAGTTTTTTTAAATAGTTTCCATGATGTCACGGACATCCATTTTCTTCCTTATATACTGAGCTGTCTTGTGATCTCTCCATGTGAGGTTGAGCATGATTCTCTCATGCACACGTTGCATACTTCTCAGTTTGTAGGTTTGTCTGTTGGTTAGGTTCTATGTTTCAGCTCCAAAAGTGACTATCAGGAGAATGCATTGGTTGTATACTCTTCTTTTTAGGATAATTGGGATCATTTGATTTTTGAAAGTTGAGCTTGCTCTACCGAAGGCTTGCCATCCCAAAGTAATTCTTCGCTTGATTTCCTCCTCTTCTGCACACACGCACACACACACACACACACACACACACACACACACACACACACAGTTTCCTCAATGAGTAGAGAAATTGTTCTTCTGTTATTTCTTTTTTAAATTCCCAACCCAAGTTTTTAGTGAAGGGTTCAATCTATAATATAAGTTTATGCTAAATCTACGAGATTAGAGTTATTACATATCGGTGGCAGTGATTCATGATATGCCTGAGAATGCTACTTTCGGTTTTGTTTCGATTTGTTTGAAAATATTCAGTGAATACAAATACAGAAGGGTCCAAAGAAATATTACATTCGGCCCTGATGCTTGAAGACGAACTGGAAGTTATTACGGAATGCAGTAAATTCTCGTTGTAATGAAACGCGTCCTAACGGCATTATTTAATGGTACACATCTAACAGCTTATTTGTTTCTATATTATCGCAAGAATACTGTCGGAGATTAGTTGGCAGCAACAGAACATGAAGATTTCAGTGCATTATTTGAAAAATAGAATTAGTAAACTCCAAATAAACTATTCCCTTATTTCTGCATTAACTTTTGCCTGTCCAAGGAATTTTTTTAAAGAATTTACTGATACATTCAATCAACCATTAATCACATATCACTGTTGGTGTTCAGTTTGCATAATTTCCTTTTTTTCTCTTTCAATTGGTCGCATTTTGATATAAACTATTCTGATTTGTTTGTCCCCGGTGGAAAAATTATGATTTCTCATTCGCTATGGGTGTCTGTTGTCGTTATCGTCGTCGTCGTTGTGTCATTTTCTCCCCAAGATAACTTCGTTATTCCATCAGATATATGAATGAAATGTTGTATGTAAGTTTGAGGAGAGATTTTACCTGGCGCTGGTGCGTTATGGCTGATCCGATTGTTTGTTTACATTTCATGAGTAAAAACATTGTTTTTGTTCAAAATTGGAAAAAAATTCTCTAATCTGGATTGATTTAAATGAAATTTGGCAAAGATGTTAATGAAATCCCGGAAATAGATAAATGGCGAATTACGATCGATCCGGTTGTTTATTTACATTTGATGATGTTCTTGGGCAACTAATAATTGAAAAATATGCTTTCAAAATTTTATGGTTTGAATAAAAATAAACTAAAAAGAAACAGGTCCCCCCCTCTCTCAACCGTAAATCAAGTCTTGATGACAATACTGCCATGTTCTGAACCATAAATTCATGATGAAAGAACCCCCCCCCCCAAATGTTTAGTTAGTCATTCAATAGAAACTGGCATGTGACCAATACCTTTAAGCAGCAAGCTGTGTTGGGGGTGGTCAATTAAAACATTGGAGAAAGGGGTGATCACTTGTCAATTTTCTTGCCTTTTGTTCAGCACTAAAAGATCCAAATTTTCAAGAAGTACATGTGAGCACTGCTGGGCACAGAATAAGGGGGGAAGTGTAAATTCTAAACTTTTTTTTTCCAATTTTTTCTACTCTTAAGACGACTCGTTGTTTCCAGAGACCGTATCAACTGCTCTGGGTAAAATTGCTGTCACTGGTTTTCAAAGCTGTCGTCTTGCCGTGGTAACTAATTTTCTATCGTCTAGTGAATCCATAAAAGTTCGATTGACCCCTTGTTCTGTTTTTTTTTCCGCGATAGCTAATCCAGATTCAATCTTTTCAGATCGACAACCCGATTCTGGTTCACAGGCGTCAAATCACAATTATTGCTGCATTGTCATGCATCCACTAGCATGACTTTCTGTCATCTTTCAGTCAACTTGATAATTACATCTAAACACACATAGCCCCCCTCTCTCTCTCTCTCTCTCTCTCTCTCTCTCTCTCTCTCTCTCTCTCTCTATATATATATATATATATATATATATATATATATATATATATATATATATATATATTGATTAAAGGCAATGATACCCCGAATTAATATGATATGAATAAAGAGTTGTTTGAGTTGAACTCTTCTTGAATTACCTCAAAAGGATGAACCAGTTTTAGCGATTTTTCACGTAATATCTGTTTTTTTATCAATTCATTTGTACTCTTATGATGTCTTTCAGCAATTACTAGCTTACTACATAAAACAATTTGCTCTGTGCGTGTTCCCCTTAAACATTGGCACAGCTCAACCAAATTTGGCATAATTTTAACATGCATATCCAATGAACCTTGGTGAATGTTTTGAAGTAAAAGATTTTGAGAAAATATTTTAACAGATTTAAGAGAAGTTTCTATCTATAATGTCACTATAATACTAAACTGAATCTTTATTTCCTGTTCAATTTGTATATATCATTGAAAGTTGTCATACCTTCTATGTATGTGTGTGTGTATGTGTGTGTGTGTGTGTGTGTGTGTGTGTGTCTGTCTGTCCGTCTGTCTATCACGCTATAGAAACCACCCAAACATGGGTGCAGCCAACCAAATTTGGTATGCATACCCAATGTACCTAGAGAATAGATTAAAAAAAAACAAATTGAGACAAATGTTTTAAAAGAGATTTATAAAGAGGTTCTATTAACATTTTAACTAATGTTAAAGAGGAACCTTACTTTCTATCCAGTATACATACACATATCTTCTTATTTTATATGTTTTCTAGCAAGGCTACGAGACATTACCGGGAAAAGAACTCTTAATCTAACAACATTGGAAATCAAATGATATTTTATAGAGATTTCATGAAATCAAATAAGGGGAAACCCCCCCCCCCCCATACAGACGCCCATAAGCTAGCATGCTACCTCGGACATACTCCTGAAACCTTAAAAATGAATTTTTCTGAAAAGTGAGGATTCATGTGCTCACGGTTAGATGTTGGCACGTTAAAGCGGATCATTGGACTTGAATAATGCTCATGTTTTATATTAGTATTATGGTTGGTATTAGACTTATAGGCAGGATTAAGGTTTTTGCTATGCGAAAAATATGTATTTTTGTCAGGTTACGGTTAATTTCTTTTAAAAAATTCTGGCAAACAGGCGTATGCTCTGAGAGAAAGAGAAATTCTCATCTGAAAGGTAGGAGCTATGTGCAACAGCCGTGAGTTAATGAAACAAAGATAACTGAAATGCTTTGAATCCTCAAGTCTTGGTATTCCGAAGACCAAAGATTATAGAGACAGGCTTATCAGTGGTATGCCTTACAGCCAAGTCAAGAGAGGTGAGATGCTACACCTAAATTTATGATCGCGGAGAGCAACGCAGGGAACGATCGCTGGAAAACACACGACAGAAAACACATTTTAAGCCGTGAGCGCTTCCTAAAGTAAGGTGAATAAGAGGACGGAAGATAATCGTGACTGTTATGTAGAATATGCATTGCGATTTCATTCCCGTGCAATGGAGATTTTGAAATGGAAGCAACAAGGTTCAGAACAGTGATTGGTTACGGCAGAGAAACAGTGAGGTTCGAGTCGGCTGGGAGACCGAGTGACTGAGTAAGTCAAGGCTAATTTCCACACTGTAAATCATCACTAACATTTTGTAGTTAAATCTGATACACATGGATCCAGGTCCTTTATGGACGAAGACTAAAGGAAGCGACGTTTTGCATATGTGGCTAGATTCAAGGTTTCATACCTAAAACCAATACTTATTAATTTCATATTTTATTTTACCTAAAAGTAAAGGAGTTGCTTAGAAGTAATAAAGAATTTCGAGATGTAACTTTTGTCTCAATCTCAATTTCCACACTTCCATCACTACCATATTCTCATATTTAAGTCTCGTGTTACAATTTATTTTTTTTTAAAGTGAAGTAAAAAGAAATCAGAGAGTGGCTTTTGAACTATCTTGTGGATGTTTGGACCTTTTTGAGAATCCTGGGACATGTATGCCCCGAGATTTCTATGGCTGCTCGAATTATGCGTCCAGAGGACAAGGTCAATGCAAGGTTTTCATGCGCTCAAGGCAAAAATGAAAATTCATGCAAGAATTTCACGCGCTCCTGGCCTCTGCAGCTGTATTCTAACAGCTATTTTTTCTTAGTTGGCAGTGCGTACCCAGGAAATTTGTGTCCCACGTGACAGTTTAGGTTCACCTAATCGACAGGTCGATCCTGCTGGTCGATTGTTTTCATGTACCAATACGTATGAATCTCAGAAAATAAAGTAAATGAGACTTTCTCGGCATTTTAGCATGGAACCCACTCAGAAATTACATGACTGAGAAATCGTTTTTTGATTGAGAGATATTTTTCAGTTTTTTTTCTCCCATACAATTTATGAATACGTTCATGTCTGTCCATGACTAAATAAGGTTCTCAATGAATTTCGATGAAATTTTGTGGGTGGACGATAGGCTATGGAGAGGAGATTAAATCTGGAAGCGGAACCATGTGTAATTATCTGTCCTTCGTCGTACTTATATGTTCACACCACACGATGTCTCCGAAAATTCCATGTTTGTCCACATGATATATCATAATACTCTCAATGAATTTCGATAAAATTTCGCCGAAGGGTATAAAATTGGCCACGGAACGTGTGATTAAATCTCGGGGCGAATTCATTCGGTTCCACTGACAATGGCGTTGGGAAATTCATGCGCTCTCCTAGTGCTTTTTAGTAAGACGTTGGGTTACGAATGAAAGTACCTTTCTGTTTTGGGTAATCCTTAACAATTGGCATGTGAAATGGACAACTCTGTTTAAATCAAATAAGAATTGTCTTCCCTAGAGTTATTAAATCAGGCAAATTTTCCTCCATTTCGACTGACCGCAAATGACTGAGATTTCAGTCATTGCAGCTCAATGAATAATTCGACTTTCCCTCTACTTTAGTCCACTAACTCATAGCTAAACCGCAGTTCTCTTGTGGTCATCCAGCATGACAAGTAGATAATTTCTTCTATAACAACAGGAAAAAAAACTTTATTTCATTACAAACTTTTAACATTTGTAATTTTCTGCCTTCAATAATAACAGGGGAAAAACAACCCTACAAACTTCCAGACTATCCCTACTTGATTTTAGCAGAGTTACCTCCCATTTTACATGTCAATTGTTGAGGATTATCATTTTTTTTTTAACATTGAAATATCTTTTTGTTCTTTCAGATCGTTCGTATCGCAATGTATCGTGCCAGCACCTTCGTCAAGTTCCTGTGTCTCTTCCTTTTTCTACTCTTGATCATCCAAAGCAACAAACTGAAATACATAAGATTCAGATATTCACATCGCCCAGTGGTTGATCTGCAACCGAGAAGAAAGGTAAAAAGCATTGATTGCCTTTCACTTTTCCATAATCAAGAAAAGGAGCTAAATGAAGCTCGGAAGCAAATGTCCCAAAATCTACAGGTTGTTGAAAATCCCCCAGTTAATATTTCCAAACCATTTTCATGCAAGAACCTCATAGAAAAGAATGGCTACATAACGAGTCCTTTGACGAAAGAAGAAGAAGAATTTCCCATCGCTTTTTCTATTTTGATGTTTAAACACCCAGAACAGTTTGAAAGACTCTTCCGCGCCATTTACAGGCCTCAGAATTTCTACTGCATTCACATAGATTTAAAAACTTTCACTCCAATATACGCTTCAGTGGAGAAGATGGCGTCATGTTTTCCAAACGTTTTTATGGCTTCCCAACGGATCAACACAGTTTGGGGACACACCGTGTTAGATTCCGAATTGGTGTGTATGAGAGACTTGCTCAAATACAAGTGGAAGTATTTCATTAATCTAACTGGACAAGAATTTCCACTCAAGACCAACTGGGAACTTGTCAAAATTTTGAAAATTTTCAATGGTGCCAATGATATTGAAGGAACCGTAAAAAAGTAAGTAGAAGATACAGTTGCAAATTCTTGCCATCAGTGTTTAAAAGACTTCTTTGAACATTTTGCCAGCATAAATAATTTTCTCGAATCTCGAAATATGGTGGAGGTGGAACAGTAAATTAGTCGATCCTGTGAGAGTCTTTAATTGGTGAAAAGAAATTCTGATATAAAACATTAATAGGTTGATACGACAGGAATTGAACCTGCGATAGGATAGCGACTTCAACGTAGCGTTGCTCTTACCATTGAGCTAAACAGCCGCCGCTAATGCAAAGGCCCAAATAACTGTATCCTCCAGCATCCCCATTTTCTATAAATGTTTATTCGATTTACGTTGTCTAGGCCATACGATACCTCTCGCACTCGCCAGCAACCGACGGTTTACATTCACCGGGTACATGTCCTTGTAAAATTATATATATATATATATTACTAAGTGAACAATACAGAAAACAGTATTTAAATCAAGTTTATTTTAATTACATGTGTTGCCTTCCGATTTCTCAAAGTAATAATTTTAAATGAAACAACACCGAGAAGTTTATTCAAAACATTTCTTCCTTTATTTTTACCACCCCTGGGCCATACCGGCCCCCAATGATGCCCAGCCCCACCAAGACTAGTTGTGGGGGGCATTGGGCACTTTGAACGAATATATGTATATATTATTGTGTCATCCACAGACAGCTGTTTTGTTGTATTACAACTCTCCAGTGTGGCTATAGACTATCCATTATCCTATCCAGTACCGCGATGCAGGATCGAAACCTAAGCTTTAGACCCGGAGGCTGGTATCCTCTCTCTACTCCACGGAACTGGACGGTCAGTTAGGTTGAATTTAAGTGATATATTTATTCGTCGTATATATTCCTCATCCACCAGAGTGCTCCATTCCATGTTGGAAGTATATAGAGAGAGGGAGAACAAACTCAGGTGTAAAAGTATATGGAGACTCTGCTAATTAACTAATTATATATATATATATATATATATATATATATATATATATATATATATATATATATATATATATATATATATATATATATATGTGTTAGTACGTACCAGTGAAAACTGGTGGGGTTATTTATGCATGAATCAGTGCTAAAGAGTATAAAACAATTTTATTAGGTAATTCATTCTTAATAGATCAACTCAAGCTGTTTTAAAGGGTGATCAGACATAAAACAAAATATCATGTCAGAAGAGTCACCTCTGATATAGTGCGATATGAATAAAAAAAGTCATAGGAAGGAACTAATTTCATTAGAAATATAATTCAATTCATTACGAAACAATGTTGAATAGTATTTTATTGAAATAAATTATGATAAAACATAACTAAATTCGACACATCGGTCCTGTTTAAAATGCATTTGGTCGTGAAACTTTTGGTTCCGTCATATTCAAATTTTGAGCTATTTTGACTCTGTTGCTGTAATGTTTCTGATAAATTCTTTGGGTGGGATGCTCAAATCAATCTGTATTTTTATAAATAATCATCATCATTATATTTATATATAATATTATATTTATAATATGAATTATATTATATTATGTTATATTATATTTATATCATATTATAAATTATATTTATAATTATTGTCATTATTATTATAATAATAATAATAATAATAATAATAATAATAATAATAATAATAATAATAATAATAATTATTATTATTATTATTATTATTATTATTATTATTATTATTTGGAATCTCACACCAGTTGCCTGGTGGTAACCGCTGGAGTTTGAGTGACAGCAAGTCTCCTCAAGTCTCCAGCCTTCCTCTCCTAGTACTCATAGGTCGCAGTAATTCTACGATTTACAGTTTCACACCGGTTGCCCAGTGGTTATCGCTGAAGGCTGAGTGACAATAAGTCTCCTCAGGTCTTCAGCTAAGGTCTCCTCTCTCTTTCGCATATCATGACAGAGCTACAATTCGTTGCAGTACTTATATCTCTAGCACCTTCCTCAGTATCCGTGCAGTTCCCAGTAGTGCTGTGGTCTGTACGGTCTCTATCCTTCCCCTAATCCCGATCTCCTCCAGTCTCTTTCCACATCAGTTGCCGGGTGGTTACCTCTGGGGACTGAGTGATAGCAAGTCTCCTCAAGTCTCCAGCCTTCCTGTTCACTCACAAACAGTCCATAGCAGTGCTGCGGTTCACAGTTTCACATCAGTTGCCTCGTGGTTATCGCTGTAGGCTGCGACAGTAAATATCCAGCCCTCCTCTCACATCTACCTCACCTGTCACAGCAGCGCTATGATTTATGTTCCCTTCATTGTGCTTTTTTTCTTGGCTGTTGGGCCATTGATACCACATGGGGATCGTAGGTCTCACGTTTTTCCAGTACTCTCCTAGATACTTATGCAGTCCTCCGTAGTGTATAGTCTCAATCATTCCTCTTATTCCCAGTTCCTTTAATCTTGCTGTCAGTGTCTTTGGTATGGTTCCGAGTGCACCCACTATTACTGGTACTACCCTGACTTTCATGTTCCACACTTTCCTCACCCCCTTGTCAGGTCCTGGTATTTACCTAGTTTCCACCCCCTTTTGTATTTACTTTGTGATTTACAGGTACGACCACATCTATTATTTGGTAGGTTCTCCTTTTCTTGTCCACGATTACCAGGTTGGTCTTCTCGCTTGAATGGGGGTGATTAGTTTGATGTCAAAATCCCTGAGTAATTTATGGTTCCCATTTTCCAGCGCTGTGTCCAGTTTGTACTGATACCACTTGACTGCATTGTTGAATCCCATTGGACTACATTCACTGCTTATGTGGTTCATGGCCTCATTCCTTTCTCCGCATAGGCGGCACTTGCTGTTTGTCTGGGCTCTCTCAATTTTTGCTTTGATGCATTTGTTTTATGGCTGCTTTGATGAGCGATTCTGTTTCTCTTTTCAGATTTCCTTTGCATATTCATGTCCATGGTCGCTTGTCTGCGACATTTTGTATCTGTCTTTTGAATTTCCCGTATAGTTTTTCTGCTCTCATTTTTCTGTCTTTGTTTGCTGTGCTGCTCCTTCGTTAGCTACTTTTAGCGTTGTTGTTAGTTGCACTACTTCGGGCGCTCTTTATAATATTTTCACCATTTGCTTGCACTTTCTTTTCTAATCCTGTTATGGCCCTTTTGACACAGTCTTCTATGCTGATGAGTCCTCTACCGCCCTCTTCCCTCTTTATGTAAAGTCTATCTGTGTCATTTATAGGTTGTAAGGCCTTGTGCATTGTCATGAGCTTTCTTGTCCGCCGGTCCATCGATTAGGGTTCTTCCTTTGTGCATCCAAGGAATGGTCCTGTATATCTTACTACCAATACTGCCCATGTATTCGTTCCTTTTGTCAGATTCCTGCTATTTAGTTTGGTCTCTTATATTTTCCTCATCCTCCCAACGTATTCTCATCTTTTTTTTCATTTCTTCCCATCTTATCATATCATGTTCGAGAACTCCCAGGTACTTACATCGGTCCTTTGTGGTTAATGTTCTGATTTTCTCGCTGTCCGGCAATTCGATTCCTTCTGTAGCTGTGAGCCTTCCTTTGTGCATTACCATTTGTACACATTTTTTCTATTCCAAACTCCATCCGAATGTCATCGCTGTATTTTTCACTACGTTGAACAACGTTTCAAGCTCTTCCCTGTTCTTTTCAAATGGTTGTGTGTCGTCCAGGTACATGAGGTGGTTGAATTTTCCTTTTGTTTTGGAGAATTGGTATCCTTTGCTGTTTTTTTTTCCAGGAATCTGTTGGGTGGTATCATGCTCAGAACAAATACTAGTGGGGACAAAGTGTCTCACTGGAAAAGTCCCTTTTTTTATACTTACCTTTGCTTTTCCCCTGTAGCTGTCAAGTCTACTTTCCAGTTTTTCATTGTGTTGGCAATGGATATCACCACTAGTTCGGCGATCTTAAATATCATGTGGCATGCAACATTCTTCCTCTTTTTCTCGCTTCTTTTAGGATAATCTTTGGTTCTTCAAGCGCTTTCTGTCTGTTCCTCTGGGAATAGTTCTCTTATTTCCATGAATATATATATTCTCTTTGCTATCTGTCTGGTCAGTGGTATGCACGTAATTGGTCTATAATTTCTTGCCTGGTTCACTTTCTAGGTTTCCTTTGGTCATCCATTCTGAAACCTCACCTTTATCTTGGCCACTGTAAAGTTGGTGAATCAGCCTGTTGTGTAATATAGTGAATTTCTTAAACCAATATCGATGGATCCCATCAGTTCCTGTTGCCATTTTTAATGGCTTATGAAGGTGTGTTTCAATGTAGTTTCGTTCAATATTGTTTGTTCACCGTCGTCTATGTCTTTGGGTTTTCTTCTTATGTTATCTTACTAACCCAGGGCTTCGTTGTATCTTTTTGGGTGTCCCCATAAGCTGTTCCCGAAATTCTTTGCCTAGAAAAACTTTCTTTCGTTGTTTTGGAAGGTGCGGTTCTGAGTGTATTGGACAGTCCTTTGTCTATATCCCTTTAGTCTCGCTTCTTCGCCAAGTCTTTTTTGGTGTATCTCTTCCACTGCCACGGACACGCCTTGTTGTCTTATCTTGTATTTGTCCCATAATCTTGTGCGTGGTTTGTTCATGTATGGTTCATTTCTTAGTAGACCTTCATCTCTCGGTCGTTGATTGATTTATATTTCTGATCTTATATCCCAAGTGGGCAATTTGTTCCTGTTATTTTTGGTTTCTCTTCGTGCTGTAAAGAGGTCCGTTACCATTTTCTGCCAGCGTAGATCACGTTGTTGAGCTCCGTCACGTCGTTAGTTATATAATGCAGTAGGAGGTAGTTCATATGTTCGGTAGACTCTTTTAGTTTTTCAAGTCCTTACCCCTAAGAGGTCTCAGTGTCGTCTTCTCTTCTTGCATCGTTTCTTTTACAGTCAGTATCTGGGCTTTTTCTTCTTCCAATGGGGTGTCAACGTCTCTTTCTAGTGTATGCCTCTGATCTGGGATTTTCTTTTTGTTTGAATTTGTTTCCATTTCGTAGTTTATTATGTTGGTTATGCTGTGGGGTACCTTTTCCGGTAAACTTCTTTCTTCTTTTCTTATTTTATGGCATATTTCCCGTAGTTCTATCTCCGTGAGCCGTTTGTTTTTGAGGGTTTATTTCGCTTGATCAGTCAGTCACCTCTACTTGATGGCTCCACGGTGAATTTTCCCCCACCATATTTTGAGCATGTGATCTCTATAGCGCTACATAGATGGTTTGCTTTTGAAGTAGCAATAAATGACTAGGTTTTTTTTTTCCTCTTTCGTCCATTTTCTCTTCTTATTCTGGCTAACTGCCGCTCGGTGACGGTTGTGTCCCACCTGATTGCAATTAAGGGAGCATAGGCTGGGCTTTTGGCCAACAGTAACTTGGTAACGACCGTGTCTCCCCGAAGGCCACGAGCCGGGGTTTTGGCCGAGCAGTCGTGGGATGTCGACCGGGACCTTCCTGGTGGCTAACAAGAAAGCATCTGTCGATTAGGACACACAAACTTTGAATTTATGCCTCATTTTTTGCAATAAATTGATTTGGTTGTACAGTCATATTTATTTGCTTTGTGTTGCTTTGAGATGGCAACGGATCTTAGCAGATTGGTTAAAACTGATGTGATTAAGAGTAACCTGAGAGCTCCATTGGCTCTTAGCACCCGTAGTGCTCTCTCACCATGAGGAAGCATATGGGTGTGCGCTGCACTTGACAGAGTGACAGGGTGATTATCTTCCACGAACTACTCAAAACCTATGTCACCAAGCTTTATAATTAGCTACTTTCCCTCATAGTTTCTTTTAATAAATATGTAACTACATAAGTATTATTGGTATGGTCGTATCTCTCCCTTATATTTTTCAAGTCTTGACTTGGTAAGAATTCCACGAGAGGCTACCGTTCCAGGTTTCAGAACTATGATTAGTTCTGCCTCCCTTCTTTAAACTGGTTAGTACGGCGAAATTTGAAAGGTTTTATTCTTATCTTTTAAATTATTTTAAATCATTTTTTATCATTATTATCATCATCATCATCATCATCATCATCATCATCATCATCATCATCATCATCATCATCATCATCATCATCATTTTTATTATTTTATCATAATCTTTATTATTAATATTATCATTTTTATCATTATCATTATTTACAATCTCACACCAGGAGTTTGAGTGACAGCAAGTCTCCTCAAGTCACCAGCCCTTCTCTCCTAGTACTCATAGGTCGCAGTAATACTGCGATTTGCAGTTTCACACCGGTTGCCCAGTGGTCATCGCTGAAGGCTGAGTGAAAATAAGTCTCCTCAGGTCTTCAGCCAGCGTCTCCTCTCTCTTTCGCCTATCATGTCAGTGCTACAATTTGAGTTTCATTTCCCTTTCATTTCCCTTCCTCTGTTGGGCCACTATTGACAGTTAGCGTTGCAGCCCTTATATTTCTAGCATTTTCCTCAATATCCGTGCAGTTCCCAGTAGTGTTGTGGTCTGTAAGTCTCAATCCTTCCCCTAATACCGATCTCCTCCAGTCTCACCCTCAGCGTTTTTGGGACTATGACCGGTACTACCCTGGCTTGTCATTCTCCAGGACTGCCTCTGGTTTGTGCTGATACCACTTTTCCACATGGTTGAATCCCATTTGTTTGCTTAGTTCCCAGTGTATCATCGTTGCTACTCTATCGTGTCTATGCTTATACTCCTTCTGGGCGAGTTGACTACATTCACTAGTTATGTGGTTTACTGTCTCATCTCTTACACTGCACATGCGGCATTTGCTGTTTGTCTGTGTTCTGTCGATTTTTGTTTTTATGTAGTTTGTCCTGATGCTTTTGTTTTGAGGTGCCATAATGAGCGATTCCGTTTCTCTCTTCAGGTTTCCATTTCGTAACCACGTCCATGATTTCTCGTCTGCTACATCTTGTATCTGCCTTTTACACTCTCCATACAATTTTTTTCCCATCTTTCTTTTCTTGCTTGCTGTGCTGTTCCATTGTTTTCTACTTTGTTGTTTGTTGCGCTATCTCTAGCACTCTTTATGATTTCTTCACTATTCGTTAGTACATACCTTTCTAGGACTGCTTTAGCTCCCTGGACACATTCTTCTATGCTGATGAGCCCCCTGCCACCTTCTTTTCTCTTAACGTTTAGTCTATCTGTGTCATCTATAGGGTGTAATGATTTATGAATTGTCATAAGTTTCCTTGTTCGCCTATCCATTGATTGGAGTTCTTCCTTTGTCCATCCTAGGAATGGTCCAGTATATCTAACTACTGACGCAGCCCAGGTGTTCATTCTTTTTATTTCTGCTGTTTAATTTGGTCTCGAATATTTTCCTTATTCTTCTAAGGTATTCTCTCTTTATTCTCTCCTTCATCTCTTCCCGTTTTATCGTGTCACGTTCAAGGACGCCTAGGTACTTGTATTGGTCTTGTGCACTCAATGCTCTAATCTTGCTGTTGTCCGGGAGTTCGATTCCTTCAGTCATTGTAAGCATTCCTTTGTGCATTACCATGATTGCACATTTTTCTATTCCAAACTCCATTCCGATGTCCTCACTATATTCCTTTACTTCGTTGAACAGAGTCTCAAGCTCTCCCCTGTTTTTTGCAAACAATTTTATATCATCCATGTACATAGGTGGTTGACTTTTCCTTTTGTTTTGGAGAAATGGTACCCTTTGCTGTTCCTCAGGATTCTGTTGAGCTGTATCATTGTTAGAACGAATAATAGTGGGGACAACGAGTCTCCTTGAAAGATTCCCCTTTATTATTATTATTATTATTATTATTATTATTATTATTATTATTATTATTATTATTATTTTCATGGTCGTCATCATCATCATCATTATCATCATTATTATTATTATTATTATTGTTGTTGTTGTTGTTGTTGTTGCTGCATTTGGCCATTTTTGCAAGTCTTTGGCCAGAAACGTATCTCAATATCTAGCATCTAAACGTGAACGTTATTATTTCAAAAACGACATCTTTCCAAGGCTAACAGAGGTTTGATTGAAAGCAGCCAGAATTTAATCGGAAAAAAATTAATTCTATTGACGAGGTGATTGAAGCCATTATGATTTGCAATAATTCATCTTAGAAATAAATTACAACATACAGTCGGTGCTCCGATTTCACAGGGAGTATGCCTGTATTTGAATGTGTAGAAATATCTTGTATAGATTAAATTATGTATAAGTTCAAGGTAACATAATTCAATCAGGAAAAATATGAATACGTTCTTTGTCCTTGAATACTGAAAGCAATTTTAACCTAAGGAAACAACAAATTAAAAAAAAAGCTGAAGGTAAATAGTTAAAAATGAATAATAATGGTTTACAATATTTCATCTTGAAGAAATAATCAATAAATACAGTCGGACCTCCAATTTTGTAAGGATTATACCTGTACTTGAACTAACAAAAATGCCATTTATGAGTCAATTTACGCATAAATTCAAGGTAATATCACTTAGCAAAGTACTGTTCAAACAATGTCCAATGGATCACTAAATTTTCATTATTTTTCGTAATCCTTGGTTCTTCACAACAGTCCACAATTTCTTTTAAAAATCCTTCTAATGATCTGATTCAATCAGTCCGATTGTTTGAAAAGGGGAAAGGACGATGGGATAATAGAATCGACAACGGCTTCGGCTGTTCAGTTTAGAAAGGGTAAGGGAGAGCATAGAATTTGACAGCGGCCGTCTTACTACTGCTCCATCTTCCATTTTACTTTCAGTTGCTTTACGTCGCAATCGCCACTTTACGGCTATTTGTAGACAGCGTGGATCAGGAAAAAAAAAGGAAAAAAAAACAACATGTGGTGAGATGAACTAGTATCTCTTTTACCTCGGGTGTCTGTCGATAGGCTTACGCTACGAAAACCAACGACTATAGAGTTGAAATCCAAAGATATAGCGCTATTCCTTATTTTCCATCCGCTCAGCACCGCCATCTCTGATGCTCATTCACATACCTAGTAGAATCATCCTCCTCCTCCTCCTCCTCCTCCATTGTAAGTCCTCTTACATCCACTCCTTCTTTGACGACTGTAATTAAATAATCTTAATTAACGCTAATCATAGATAAATGGATTCCTCATCCTTTGTTAAGGCTTCCCCCTTTATTCTAAGAGTACTTTTCGCGACGTCATCGCGGAACATTACTTTTGTCTTTGGGGTCTCGTTCCTAACATGTTTTGTTACACATCCAATACTCCTGATGTAAACACAACGTGATCAGCGAATCTTAAATGGTTCAAATATTCTCCGTATTACAGAGAGCGTACTGAGCACCTATCGGAAAACCGATTGGGGATTAATATTAGTTGTCACATTATCTTGAATGAAATTATTAGAACTTCAAATAACACCCATCCTTCATCAGAACCATTCGGGATTTTAAAAAAATTTCACTTCTATATGCTATGCAAGAATATGCTTAATTTATCACTATTTTGTGCCCGATTTTTGGAAAATCCAAAACTATTTTTGCGATCACAGCCCAACAAAGGGTGACAGAAGTCTCTTATTCATTGATCATCCCTTTTCTCAACTTTTTAATTGATCACCCCAACACAGCATAAGTGGGTGATGGTGATTCATATTAGCCCTTGGAGTGCTAGTTCTGTCTTCATGGTTCAAATCATCTGGCTACCTTTTAATCTTCATTAATTTAGTAGACAAAGGAATATTCTAATAATTCTTTTTATTTGATTAAATTTACTTAATTCTGTTGAAATATTAATTCATTTCAACAATCAATTAGCTCGCATTAGTCGACCTCTCATTTTTCTGACATAACCCGACCCATGTTCTGTTTTTCCAAAAAATATCAAAAATTCTCGACCGTTATGTCCATTATCCCCTGACCTTAACGAAAATTTTAATCTATTTTTCTTCTCCCTTCTATCTATTAAGCGGGGTTACTTAATTACGTAGCCTATCCATTAGGGGAGCCTAGGAAGTCGGCTAGGGTGTAAAGATCCGAGGGGCGCACCTGAGCGAAAAATAGAAAAAATAGTTGTTAAAATACAACAGGGGTGCAAATTTCAAGCCTTACCAAAGCCTTGCGTGGACCCCTTTAATAATACTTTCCCCCGCTTTTATTTTCTGCTTTTTTTCTCTCACAGGGCAAATAAAGACCGATGGAGGGACATTGGCCCACCTCCGCATAACTTGGTTCCCGTGAAAGGAGCGACACATATAATAGTTTGTAGAGGTTACGTTGAATTCGCTGTCAAAGACAAAAGGGCTTTGGATTTGCTAGAATGGTCTCGATTCACACCTCACCCAGAGGAAGTTTTCTTCAGCACCCTGAATCACAACCCTTTTCTCAAAGTACCGGGTGCTTACCTTGGTAAGTATTACAAAGTCACAGTGTCCTTTGATTGTTGTTAATGATACAGTAGACCGCAGTTATTACCCAAGATGTTGGATTGATTTTTAAAAATGATTTCAAATTAGGACATTGTGAGTATACAACCAATGCGTTCTCCCGATAGTCACTTTTAGAGCTACAAGCTGAAAAGTATGCAACGTGCGTATGAGAGAATCATGCTCAACCTTACATGGAGAGACCACAAGACAGTACAGTATATGAGGAAGAAAATTGGTGTAACATCATAGGAACTATTGAAAATCTCAAATGGCAATGGGCAGGCCATGTTGCAAGAATGAAAGATAACCGATGGACATCACGTCTCACAATATGGATCCCCAGGGATCACATAAGAAACCGAGGCCGACAGAACACAAGATGGAGAGATGAACTGGACAGATTCAGGAAATACTGACTCTGCGACGCCCATGATATAGAATCGTGGCGGATCCTGGGGAAGGTCTATGTCCAACGACAGACGTTAAAAGACTGATGATGATGATGATGATGATGATGATGATGATGATGGAGGTCTATTGTTGGTTTTTATATTTCCCTCTTCTTAATAATGAATAATTATTAATAGCAGTGGCTGACGACCCACGAACAACATCATCAGAGTATCGTTGGGAAAAGGTATATTGCTTCAAATGAGTCATATTTTTATCAACATATTTAATTGTTTATATCGTCTTTAACCTTACTATTCAAAAAACGCCATTTCGTATGTAAAAGCCTGATAATTAATGACGCAAATGTCTACAATGTGATGTTTTTGTTAGGGTGTATTACACATGCAGCTGTGTTAACAATATCGCGCAGCCATTTCGGATAAAAACGGTTCTTGCAGTCATCCACGTACACAATAATTCTGTCTCTGTAAGGGTCGCAACTGGTGTAGTAAAATAGAATTTAATCCATGGAATTGACGTAGTAAAATAGAATTTCGTTCATGTTATAATGACGTAATAAAAATGCCAGATTTAAAGAATGAAATATAAATAGAAAGAGAAATGAAAAAAAAAAACCGTTTTTGATCGACAGAATGCTCTTCTCTAAGCTAATTACAATACAAATTTTTATTATCAATGCATACAAAAGTGTAAATACATATATTTCATGCATGTCATTTTTTACGGCACCGGTAAAGTAGTACTAAAATTATATAAAGTTTTGTGCAGACTTTTGTCCTCATCTTGGCTCATTTTCAGAACACAACAGTTTTCGGCCGTTGAACTCAACGGTGGTTTTCCGCTGATGAGTGAGTGTATTTCTGTCTATCGAGACGGGAAGCCCCGTCTGGAAACGTTACTATTCCATGGTCTAATATCGGGTATTTTTTTTATTTCCACGGTTGATGGCTGTAATTATGAAATACGCAGCGCACTTGTAAGATAGGCGTATCACACTATGGCTGCCCGAGGGTATACCCTACATCAATGTAGCATGTTCTGAGTAGGCCAACCTGGTGTTGCGTTTCGATCCACCAATTATATATATTAAAGATTTTTGGAGCTCAACGCTTAGTCTCAGCTCCAAGTGATCGAATGTTCCCCTACTACAGTGTTTCTCAACCTTTTTTCGTTTAATACCCTTCGCCTGATCAAAATCTTCACTGTCATACCCCCTCCCCCAGCATCGAAGATTCATACTAGCGACATAATATGAAGAAAATTCTCCCTGGTTGAGAACCGCTGCGCTATCAAGTCAATCTTTTTTTCGTATTATCGTCATTGTTTTTTTTTTTCCTATTCTAACATGGATTTTCAAATTTATATCACCAGGTGAACCAGAAACTGGACCCAAGAAGCCATTCTTTGCCAGATTTAAAAACTGGGGCGAGAAAATATGTTATGGTAAACGAGTACGGGCGATTTGTATAATAGGAGTTGGTGATTTGCACTATTTATTGGAAACCCCTAAAATTTTCGTCAACAAATTTAACGCCAATTTTCAAACTTTGGCTCAGGACTGTTTGGAGGAATTGATTTATAACCGAACGGCACTTGCATCAAAATTAAAACAGACTTTCCGCTCTGAGGAGTGGGCAAACTTATCATTTGTTGAAAACAGAATAAGATAGGAATACTTTGATGACAAAACACAAATTGTGGAAAACTGAAATGGGTCTTTTGGTTCCAAAAACAGATCATGGGTTTGAACAATTTATTTATTGAATCATACTTTATTTAAAATCGTCACCATCATGCAATCTAAAATCACATTCAATTCAAATATTGAGGGATATCACAAAAAATAGATGAATCATAGATAGGTTGAAATCGGATCTTATCATCGTGAGCGCGAATATCTTTATTAATTTAAAAAAACAAATCGCAACAAACATACCAGGAAGTCTCATTAGTATATGCAAAACATTTCACGGGGATACATCGAGTGGTTCCTAAGTTACGCTTACCTACACAGATATACAGACAGACACAGACAGACACAGATATACAGACAGACATTTGGTAAGATACGAGGTGCTCTTCAAAAGTTCAATGAATTTGAACATAAAAAATGACTTACCCCAACACTTAGATTCCACCTTCTCTCTTGGTTGTCACCTTGAATAGGAATATGGTGCGCCAAGGGTACTGATTGTGCTTTGTTCAAATTCATTGAATATTTAGGTAGTATTCTGCATTACCGTACAAGAATGGATGCATTTGTGACTAAGAGTTTCACCCCCAAGATAGTTGGTACAATCATTTTTTTGTATTACTTCTTATGATACGTTAAAAAAAGGCTGAAAAAGAATTATAGAGAAACGGAGCAATAGAGACAGACAGATTGATAGAAAGAGAGACAGATACAGAAAGACAGAGATATAGAGGGGGGCAGAGACAGAGACATAGAGTGACAGACTGACAAATGGAGATGAAGATAAAGAGATGAAGGGAGAGAGAGTATAAAAAAATGGATTGATTAATCTGTGCAACTTGGGTATTTATTAAATTGTCATAAAAATGATAAAATGAAGGCTTGTAATTGTATTACAACTAGCGAAGTACCCGTAAAAAGTGACAGGATTACTTACATATGGATCGGCACATTTTGTCAAGCATCTCTGTACACTGCCTATAATCAAAGTATCGCTTCCCGCTCCTCTACTTAGTATCAGAGTGTAGTATCTGTGTACTCATTGAAATGATGTACATATTGCATTTTATATATTAATTCTAACACTCACATTTTGGGGTAAAAATCGATGACTGGAAAAAAACGTCAGGAAAGAAGTTCTGGGAAGAAAACCATAATGTATTGTAATGTGCAGTAGCAGATAAAACGTTATAGGAAAACGCCGTTAGTTTTGTTCCTGGGTAGGAAAAAAGTAATTAAAAAAAATAATCCCATTCCAATGACTTTCCCCCCGACAATAAAAAAATGCAGATGTTTTGTTTCTTGGTGAAATATCGTTTTTCAAGAAACATTTCAAAAGATATTTTCTCTCCAAAGTGCATAAGAAAATAAAACCGCCTCCATAATGTACTGCATTAAAAATTAGAACGAAGATTTGAAAACAGGTTTCGAAAGATGCACGGTTTATAGAATAATATATCAAAAGGTATGGAAAAAGTATGGAATTGTTAAAAACTCTGAAGGTTCTAGGTTCGATTTCCGTTATGAACGAAGAGTGTAGAAAACTCTCCACAAATTTCTCAGTGCATTCAGCAGATAATAGAGGACACTGGTCTCGATCTGATTTGCGACCTGCAAGGATCATGAATAAATGGCACCAGTTCTAAATAGAATTTTAAAAGATTGTCGCTTTAAAAATTCTATGATAAAATATGTTATGAAACACCTTTTTGCATACCAGAAGCTATTCTGGCATGATCAAATAAAGTTTTTAAAAATATCTAGCATTTTTTTTTTTTGAAGTGCTTGATAACATAAAGAAGTCGGTTGTCTAAGTAGCTATTAATAAAATACAATCATAGATACGTTAGTTTTCGAGATACATTATTCCCAAGAGTTAGGATTAGTTAGAAGCAGAGGTTGTTTCTGTAAGTACTATTTAGTATTTTATTATCTTTACCACAATTACAAAATTCAGCAATAATTTACAAAATGTCTGTTTGTCCGTTTTATCAAAACTCAAGAACGGCCAGAGACATGGCTACCAAAATTTCTGTGGTTAGTAATAGGACCTTTGAGCAGGTTTCTAACTGGGTAATCTTTTTTAATTCTCCACCAGTTTTTAGTGCGTGGGGGATTTCAACTTAGAAAGTAAATCTATCCTAAATCGGTTGCTTGATTTGTGTCCGACTGCGTTCACACCCAGAATTCATTATTTTACAATAATTTACCAAGTTGGGTTTTTTTAAAAAGATTCTGACATTTTTCAAGTTTTTAGTGATGTTCAGTGTCTACCTTCGGGTCTGCTTTCGCGCTCTCCCCGATGATATTGATTTGATTTCCACTTATCTATCCATGTATACAACTCATATCAAAAATACTGAATCACCAAAGAGGATGTTCATCCGGCTTTTTTACATTATAGAAAACAAAGAAATCACAGATATGACACAGAACAATATTCTGATTTCATGAAGTTTGACTCAAACAAATTAAATTTAAATTATTGGCAATTTTTCTCCAGATCAAATAGAGGAAATATACGAGCAAATACGAGCACAAGTCAGAATATACAAATGACCCTATTGCTAAAAGAGTACTTGCAGACCATATTGAACTGTTGGAATTATTGTTGAACTGAGGTTATTGAAAGGAAAGATGACTTCAACAATATGGGATGTGACAAAAGATGTTGGTTGTTCCCAGTCAGCTGTGTCTAAAATTTGATAAAAGCATAGATGAAATGGCAAGGTTATAAAGGAAAGCATACAGATAAGTTACTGAAGACGTCAAGTCATCAGAGTCGAAAGTTCAAAGCAATATGTCTAGAAAATTGCACAACAAAACAGATGAAAAACAAATGGAAAGAAACAGCAGTCAGTGTTTGTTACAGAACTTTAATAAATCGGCTGAATAAAATGGAATTTACACAAGGAAAAGTCAAAATGAAAACCAGCAGCAATAGCTAAATAGAAAAAAAAACAAGGTTACAATAAGCTAACGAGATGCAATCGTGGAGTGTGGATGATTGGATGAAAGTGATATACAGTGATGAATCATGAATCTGCTTTGGTTCAGGCGATGATGCTGCAATTTTTATCAGGTGCAATACCAATTAAACATATATAGATGACTTTCTGGAGAAAACAAGCAAATATCCCAACTCATGATATGGGGTTGCATATCAGTTAAAGGGCCAGGGAAATCTACCCCGCCTATAGCCAATGCTAATGAACATTGAAATTTTGGACACTTTTCATTCCGTCGGAAGAAATTGGTTTGGTGATGATGAAGTCATTTCTCTGGATTGTAATGAATCTAGCCACTTGCAAAGAGTGTTAAAGCCTTTCTCCAGGAAAGGTATATCAACAAAATGATATAGCCAGCAGACAGTCTAACAGAAAATTCATTGTAGAATTCAAAAAGAAAATGGTCCATAATAAGGCTCTATCCTGTAAAGCTGATATGTCAACCACTATTCGTGAAACTTGGCAACAGCTTGATGGAGAATATTGTTTTTCATTAGTAAAGCCCATGCCTCGAAGAATACAAGATATCATAAAAGCCCAAAGAAGAGAAAAATACTAGTAGTGATTTTTTTTATCAATGATCCCATAATGTTTTCATCAGCATTGAATCATTCCACAATTCTACTAAAAAAATATGCCAATAATTTGAATATTTTAATCTACTTTGTTTGAGTTATGTGTAACCAGAATGTTGCTAAACAAACATTTTGTGTCACCACCTATATGATGGGTATTTAAGCTATTATGAATAAATTTATCAAATATTAAAAAGACTGGAGTTTTTATTTTTTGTTTCCAATTTTTCTTTTGACACGCATTCTCTTTACTTATTTCAGCTTCTCCATTTTTTATCAAAATGGATGCAATCGTCTTATTCAAAGTATTTCAAATCTAAAAACCTTTTTTTCGAAGATGCGCATTAGGAAAAAGTTATAAAATGATGCAAATTAATCATACGTTTCAATTTTACAACAGATTTTGAAAGTGATTTCCTTTAACCTGGATGCTGGCTCATACCTAGCCTCTACCTTTTATTGGGGACCCTGCCTTACCTTACTTGATTTTACCCGACGAAATGCTTTTGCTTTACTAAACGGTAATATCTGCTTCCCTTACCATCGAAAGGATGTCATAAATACTGTCGAAAAGGTAAACAGACCTTTCACACCCGTTGCTATTGACTTTCCTGGCTAAAAATAGTCAAAGTTGCTGTCGAGAAACTATTATTAATACTATTGCTTCACAAATATAATCAGGAAGAATTTGCTGACAGGAAGCGTGCCCATATTATCACATAGACCTTTCATTATACCGGAAAACGGCATAGCTGACACAACTCAAAGGAATGGATGGTCGAACGAGTCTTATGCATGATGCAATCATTTCAACTGCCAACTATTGTTGTCTCTGAGTACAGCGTTGCCACGTGACCAATATTGATGCATAAATTCTACATTCCTATTCTAAAGGTTGTGCCTTCTGTGAAACACCCTGTGTACATGTGTGCGTAAATGCTCATAGTACGTTCATTGACCCCTGCAACATATTTTGATGTTTTTTCTCGAACTAATTTTTGTTTGAAGAAATTTCGTTTTGTACTTTAATCTGTTTTGTAATCCATCCCTTTAAAAACGGGAGTCTATTTATTGCTTTGAGACGCTAAAATGGTCACGCTACATTCTTGTTCATGTATAAGTTTTTAGACAACCCATAACTTTCATAGTTCACACGCACCACCCCAAATTACGTTTGAATGAAAAGGTATGAAAGGAAAAAATACGCTCATAAAGCAGGGTTTTTTTTTCCATCAAATATCTTTACAGGAAGTGATCGATCGACGGCGTGGAGGATCAGTTTTCTATTATTTTCAAGTAATAAAATAATACTCCAATCATTGATACATTTTGGCGTAAGATGTCCCTGGCCATAAAGAGGAATCTCGATTGATGTATTTTTATCTGTTGCTTTAAGTAACCAGTCTGTAGAGCAGATACGTATTTGATATTCTGTATACAAAACTCCAAATTATGTCTAAATAAAATGGCACGGAAAGAAAAAATATTTTGCGTAGTTAAAGCAGGTTTTAATCAGTTGGGGGTGCAAACAAATGAAAAAAACCTACCAAATCTTCTTCCACGTAGTCTTATGATTACTTATTCATTTTAACCAAAACATTTCATTATAAAGTTATTAAGATTATCAACTGAAGACACATAAAACAGATGTAATAGGGGTTGGCATTTATGTACTAATAATTCCAATAAAATCAGTTGAATTGTAAACGTTGGGTCTCTATCGGACAGTTAAATATGGATGACCGTTAAAGAAAAAGCTTGATATCACCAAAAATGTATAAGTGTACTCCCATTATTAAGAATCCGTCATATGCCATACTATTCTAGTAGATTAATAATGTCAACTTTGGATTGATTTCTAAAGCAGAACTTATCTTCAAACATCTAACATACATTCAAGTGTATTAATTCAGACTCTGCTCCCTGTCTCTCGGCTGAAGTCAGCCGTGTTTCGTCCTCGGGCAAGACACAGCTTAAATGATGCCAGCCTGGTCCCTGGGATTCCAACCCAGGGGAGCACCTCCTCATTACACTAAAAGGTAGAGTCATGGATACCCTGTTGCCTTCGTAGCACTAGTCGTAGGTACAGGACAATTTTTTCGTGTGGGACCCCAAATTACTGGATCTTGAGTCGTACTAGCCTAAGTAAAAGGCAAATAAATATAAATTACAATTTGACAAAAGTTCAACCGAGAGCAAGGGGTTGGGCGTGGCCGTCGCAGATCAATTGTTAACTAACTCGAGTAATTTTTATTTTCCAAGCAAAATCCATGTTTCCATGAATACTCACCTAATTCCTCAAAATCGTTGATTCATACTTTTGATAAAGAAATTTGTTTATATTGGGTGAAGCTAAAGTCACTTTCCATGTCAAAACTTGAATAACTTTGAAAAGAAAAAGATAAAACAGTAAAGAATTATTTTGAACATACTTGTAGAATATAACATTCCAAAAGTGCTTCAGTCTCGCAAATCAATTTCACGTTAATCAGAATTCAACTGGCCGCTGCGTCCGACAGATTTGACCGCTCATGATTTTTTTTTCCTTTTGAATTATCCGTGAAGAAAGCGTTTACGTGAACAAGCCTCTAAACGCTGCTGGAACAGAAGAATAATACTCGACAAGAAATAGAACATTGGAGCTGAATGCATTGTGAGCTGTCATGGAACCTTGCTTAGGGAGGATTCGATTCGAAAATTGGAGTCATTCGCGGAATGATATATTCAAGAATGAGTTCAAAGTAATTTCTAAAGTCCAAAATAAATATGCCTGAAGGGGAAATTTCTTTACCTCTCTATTAAATGAGTTATTCAAATTTTGAAATGGAAAATTGATTAGGCGTCATTCTCTGTCTCTTTTCCTTGGATCTTTAAGCGGTATGTGGAACTGAATAATGCTTTAGATTGACACGTGACAATGACGTAAGACAATATATGACGAAACGCATTATAACCAGCGCGTCCGACATCTTGGACGTTACAAATTCTCGTCCTTTTCCACCAATACTTTTGGTTCGTTCAGTTAAAAAAAACTGATTTATTCCGAGGTAAAAAGAAGAAAAAATAACACCAGTCAAATTTTAAACAATTTCTCCTACCGGATCGGTAAAGATATTTTTCAGTAGAAGTCATGAAAACTGCTCAATAGGGTGGTCAACGATTTTAAAAGCTTGAACAAAAACTAGAAAAAACATGGATTTTCTTGGAAATAACCAAACAGCGACTTATATGTCTGGTCCAACTCATGAGTTGAACACTGCAAGAAACTTACCGACAATAACTCAGAATTCTCCTCTAAAGGATTTCACTCCCAATTCGACCCCGTTGCGACGTTCCTATACAAATTTACCATGGAGGGCGAGCACCTATTATCAGTCATCGAAGGTCAACCCGAATCGACCGTTTGGATCAAGAACCGTTGACCCAAACGGCTACTGTTCGCAGATTTACAGTATGGATTCATTCAAAATACCGCCTCTTTTTCAGTCAGCTCGCAACGCTCTCTACACTCGCTACACGGCCAACGATTGGGAAAGCTCGAACCAAGCCACGTACAACACATCAGATTATTTACGCAATGGGGCTGAACGTCTTCGCTTGGACTCCCTACGCCTTTGCACAGAGACTGACGACCAGACGCGGCGCACCCAGTCGGACGTCGGCAAGAAGCTTGGCGAAAGAGTGAACGACATTGTTTTTTGGAAGAACGAACTGATCCATGAAACGGACGAAATGCTAGCCGAGAACGCCGCCCTCAAGGAGGCTAAGCGGATGGTCGAAAAAGCCTTGCCGGAAACCGAAGACGTATTGAGTATCGCTCAAGAGTGCCTATACAATCGAGAGAAGCGACAAGGTATAGACCTGGTGCACGATACGCCCGAGACCGGATTAATTGATGAAGTGAGCACAATCCGGAAGTGCCAGGAGAAGATGCGCAATGTAATTGACAAGGCCAATGCGCAGCTGAATCTAAACCGCGCAGCACTACACGAGCTTGAAAAGGATACGGGAGATAAGTTCATAGCCCAGAACCTCGATGAGTGTGCCCACCAGCTTAACAACTCGTCCCGTGGTCTGGCCTACCATAACGGCGTCGAGTTCATAGACAACACAAAGTCAACGCCGGAAACGTGGTGCATGTTCACCAATAATAACATCAAACGATCACAGGCCGAACGAGCTGCTTCCAAGCACTTACGAAACGAGATCAATACCGTGCTGAATGATTGCACTAACGAAATGTGGCACCAGTGGAATTTGGTCAATCAGGCCCTTACCGACCGAATAAAAGAAACCCTGGATGCCCGAAACAAGATCCAAGCGCATCTATCCAAGACCCTGCAGGAGATATTTGACATGAACAAGAATATCGAGTTGATGAAGAAAACCATACAAGATAAGCAGTCCCCATTACAAGTTGCGCAGACCCGACTCGACATCCGACTTCGACGACCCAACGTCGAAGCGTGTCGAGATGCGGCCCAACTCAGGCTTGTCGAAGAAGTTGACGAGATTTACGACACTTTGGAATCTTTGCAGAACAAACTGCGCCGTGCCGAGAGTGCCCTACAGGAGCTTCTCTTGATCAAGGCATCACTGGAAGAGAATCTGGCCATTAAGAACAACACGCTTTTCATCGACAGGGAAAAATGTCTGGCCATGAGAAAGTCATTCCCTATGTCGCCGATTTGCGGTGTAAGGCTCCGTACTTCGTCGGACCTCATCTTGAACAGGTAATGCCAAGTGGGAAATGAAGATGTCACTTAGCGTTTCGTCGATTAAATTCGTTCTAAAAATAATTAAAAATCTTCTCTCAGGTGATGGAGTGATTTTGCAAACTTTCTCCGATATGCGATCTGATCATATTTGATTGTCTCGTGATCAATATGTCCGCTTAACCCATTAACTGCGAACGACGGATCAGTTCTTTAGCCCATCTGCGAATGACAGGAATTTCAGTCATTGCAGTTCTAAGCTGTAAAACTTCTGTGTTATAGATTGTAACTCAGTTCTATCTGTGGGTCAAATTTTCAATTGTTAACTTTCCCGCTTCAAATTGATGCTGTTCCAGCTGCAAAATTATTTAAGGTCATCAGTGTCTAACCCTCGAAACACTAACTCAAAAAACATTTTAATCTGCATCTGGAACGGCGGCCATTTTCAAATGGGAAAGGGAAGAGTTGCTGGATACCTTGCAATGGATTATCTTGCAATGTGAAAGGGCTTTTATCTTGCTATCGATAATTATTACTCTTCACCACTTTCTGCAGTTCATGGGTTAATGTTTTTTTTACATTATAACGTTATACCAAAAACTGTGCTGTGTAAGTAAGCTTACACAGTAATTTGGTTAACGCCAGGTATTATCAGCTAAAGTTCTCATATTCATCAACAACAGTAGCAGCAGCAGTAGTTGAAGTTATATCATCAGTAGCCTAACGAATGCACATAAACACACAAAACAGCATTTTGTTTTATGTTCGCAACATTCACTTTTTTTCTTTCTGTTTGTCGTAACAACTTGCAAATTATATCAATGACAGTTATCACGCTCAGCTTACCACTCTTGAAACGCTCTTAACCGTTCTTCATTGATTGTCCCATTTTTCAAAATTTTTACTTGATTATCCCAAAATGGCATGTTGCCAAGAGACATTGGTCATATGACGGTTTCTATGAAGTGACTCACCAGATTTTTAATTCATTTTGTCTAATAAGTATACAAAATGGCAATTATTCCCTCCAAACATAGATATTTCTAAATTTCCTATTTTGCTTCAGACAACATATAGAAGGTACTGCAAACTCCTTATAAAAAGCTGTGACATATTGTTTCATAAGGCCTACTTTTATATGCAGTGATTACATAAACACTGTTCAAGGGCCTACCAGTGGTTCCAACTTGATATTCTTCATCCCAATATAGAATTCAAACAACTATGACCAATGCTGTCTTTGGTAGTGTACCAAAGTTTCCAAGGTAGTACCCCAAATGCAAAGTTGCAGGAATGTCAGGTAAAGCTACCCAGGAGACCTATCAGGAATGCTACCATTTTGAAATATCTGATGACCTTCCAACCATACTCATCATTCTTCATAAAGGTATCCAACAAGGTGTGGATACTATTGCATTGCTGGTGAAGTGTTTGTGTGTTTCAGCACTCCTAGCCATACCGTTTTGTCAACAGACTTCAAAATTGGCATGGATCACTAGACCCCTTCTAAAGGATTTTTTTTTGGTTTGGGGAAAAAAGCTTCTTTGAAGGCTTTATTTTAACAGGTTATTATTTACACATAGATTTTCCATGATCTAGATGTTTCTAGATATTTTTACTTTATTTTTGGAGAATGACAGTGATGTCATAAATAGAATTTATTCTGACCATGTTTATACTTTGATAGAATTTTTTTACATAACTTTGAATTTAAATGCTATGGTTGTTCAATTATTGACTGTGATGGTAAGACATTATCATTATCATTCTCTCCTTTGTTACGATAACATTTTTCCATCTATCAACAAGTTTTTCCATATCAAATTTGTATAATTCCCTTGATTTCAACTCGAAATAAGAAACAAATTGATTTTCAGCATCTTTTCTTGAAGTGAGTCTTTGTCAATCAAGATGGTTTTTCAAACTTCTAAACAAATGATAGTCAGTTGGAGCAAGGTCAAGAGAGTATGTTGGATGGATCATTTTCTCCTAGCCAAATGCCTCTATGAAATCCTTAGGCCCTCAAGTAGTATGAGGACGTGCGTTTTCCTGATGAAGAATGACCCCTTTTTCTGTTCACTGAGTATAAGCATTTTCTATCCTAAGTTGTTTTAAAACACTGAATTTGTTGGCAGTAAACATCAACTGTGACTGTTTGGATATCATTTAAAAGTTTGTAGTGGATGATTACTTACATATGCCACCAAACATTAAACATGATTCTCTCTGTATTGAAATAACCTTCCAGCTGAGCCACTGATGATGACACTTGATTTTACTAAAAACTATTCATTTCTCACCCCAAAAGGAACTGAAGCTGCAAAGAATTCAGTGAATCACAACAATCAGCATGTTGCTGGTGATTTGCGATGGGCAATACATTGTTCACTTAGTTCTTGTTGGTAACAGCTGGATTCTTTGCAATTATTAGTACATGGAACACTCTTCCAATTGATTTTGTAGCTGTTTGTTGGTACAGGGCTGTTAGGGTTGAGGGCCTGGTCTCCAAAACTTTTTGCAGATAGAAATAACAGATTAATATATGTTTTTGTGCAAATATTAAACTGTTGAAAGTCTCAGACTCCTAAAATGCAAGGAATTTGGGTCCGGAGATGCTAGAAAATGTAAAACATCTCAGCTACATTTAGTTTGGTCACCCCTAACATTTCAGGCAATTCATTCTTTAGCTCTCTTCAGGTTTAAATTGTTATATCCACATGGAAAGAGAGTCTATCCTATTGATCAATTCTCTGGTGTAACAAAGGAAATAAAAATTAGTGTCTACATAAAGAAGAGTTGAGACCAACATATGTCTATGATATGTCATAATTATGAACTGTAATTGCCATCAATCAAGTTCTTCAATAAGAATTTCCAGACAGGAATGAGACAGACTACAATACAAATATATAAGACAGTATTGTCTGAATTAATAGCAATGGCCACTCTTAAGTTATTGTCTGAACTGATTGATAGGATGCTCCAGTTAAACAATAGTGGTTAACGAGCTAGTCAAACAGACCATTGCAATTGTAGTGAGTTTGATTCCTACTTGGTACCCCATATTTATGATCTGGGTGCTTCATCATGAAGAAATGATCCATTGCATACTGCAATGTGCTCAATCCTCATTGAGTGTTCTATATTTTAGGCCTAGCACTGTAATTTGCCAAGCTTAGTGAACATTTATTAGAAAACTAATCCCACACTGTATAAACTAGACTAGTGACAATGATGATTAAATTTATGTGCATATGGTAACGACAATAAAAATCAAACTATATGGGTCATTATTAGGTTACCTGTCAAAAATGACAATGTTATTTATGAGTGGATTGGCACTAAAGAGCCTTAAACTATTCTATCTGATAATTTATTCTTAATAATTCAAGTATCCTAATTTTAAGTCTCAAGTCAACTCAAGCAATTTAATGGGATCAGACATAATGTCTCAAGAGTTTCTGTGATGGAATCTTCAATGTAATGTCATAATTGAAAGGTAAATTAACCAATGACATCAATGAACAAACAGAGAAGAAATTTGCATTCATGCCTAATATATGGATTAATTACATTTTTTAATTGCAGCAAAAGCCAAGAATTCTCTAAAAGACAAAAGATTTTTTGTTCAGACCAAATTTGAATCAATTAATAACGTTCATAAAAAAGAAAAGATTGAGAGAGTCGGCATAGAAAAGGGAATATTTTTTTTTACGACATATTCTGTCATACAATTCTATTTTTCCATTTAGTATAAACTTACATTGCAAACTGAACCCTCACTAAAAAACTTCTCAGGGGGTGGGGGTTAAAAAAACATATAAAACGTTCTTTCTAGACATGATAAGGATTAAAAGTTTAAATTTTCAACCCTCTAGCTTCATAGGTGCAACCTGTACATGCGATACATACATACATACATACATGAATGCATACATACATACATACATAGCCAGCCAGAATCTCTTGAAAACTGAAGAAATTATGTTGATTGTTTGGTTGATGGTTTTTCTAATAAACATCTAATTGATTAAAGTCATTTACCCTTCATGCTTCATTCACCCTTCATTCACCCACAAAATAATTTCCTTCACCCTCGAGTGAATCATTCATCAGTTAAAGAAGCACTAATTCAAGATGGAAGATACATAAAACAGTTTTTCACTTGATTGATAAATGATATGCAACATTATTGAAGATGAGGATAACAATTTGAATCTATTCATAAGTGCAAATAAGACCTCATTAACTGAATACTTAATCCACAAAGACAATTACTGAATAATTTCTTTTTTATTAGATTAAGTATCGTAAATCATTATTATTAATTTCTGACTAATATTTACCTTCATCTTAATTTTTTAGGAGAGTTTCTCAACAATATCTTATTCTTTATTTCTGAACTACACTGTTTATTCATTGCTGTAGATCGTGATAAAAAAAACAACTAAAAAATCCAGACAAAGGGAAATGATAGTAAAAAATTGATTATAACGATTTACAATATTTCATCTAATAGTGAATAAAAATAATATAATAATTGTTTAATTGATACTGATAATGCCAGTTCTGGAACCAAAACAAATGTGGCAGAGAGATATCGGGATACAGAGTTGGCTTGAAGTTTGGATTTGGACTTCAGTTGGCTATCAAAAGCTGTTGTAGCTGAGATGGTAAAATGGCAGATACTTTAAACCTAGCTTTTCTCTGGCAAGAGAGACATAAGTTCAAGTCTCGACAAGACATTATTCTTTACTTCTGATCCGCACTGTTTACTCACTAGTATAGACTGACAGTCTGACTTGAATTGTAATAAAAAATGGAAGCTAAAAAATTAAGATAAAGGTAAACAGAAATCAGAAATCAATGATAACGACCAACAAAAACCATGTTTAAAAGAAGCAATAATTCTAGCCTTTTCTTTTCTGAGCAAAGAGCTGAACCATGTTCATAACTCATATAATCTATTACTGGACTTGGGTACATTTGTAGCAGCCGTGTTATTTTCAATCACTTGAAAAAAAAAAAATAGATGAAGCGTTGTTAATCCTTATCATCCATTTTTGTCGCTAAGGGCGATAAGGGCAGCTGGTACTCACGTTCCAAATTCTGTAGATAATTTGTATCGAAAAACTATTGATCCACTACGTTGAGTTTAAAAGTGCACATATACTTTTGTGACTTTTGTCGATTTGTAAAACATCAAATTTTTTGCCAACTGACAACTAAAAATTAGAAGAAACATTGGTACTGAAACCATTCTTACGACAAGCTTTGGACCTGGAGGTGAAACAAATTTCTTGACCAAGGCTTCATATAATCTCAAAATATAAGATGAGCAATAAAAAGAAAAGAATGAAATTGTTTTTATCAGGTACAAAAAATTGATACACTTCTAAAGCAAAGTCTGAGTAATCTTTATTAATCCACTTGAAATATAGAATATAAAGTATAAAATACTTGTTGAAAAGTAAATGAAGAATCGTAAAGAATGAGACCGTTTATAACATATACAAATAAATCCACTTCAAAAACAGGGTCTGTTCAATCAATATTAATTCACTAATCTTCATCTGAAGATAATTCAACCATGTCACAAAAATTTCAAAAAGAGTGGCCAAATGGTGTACTACTACAAAGCCTGCCAGATTCAAAACTAGCCGGTTTAAAGAATAGCCGGTTTTCTGGTAATTCTGGTTTTCTGGAAGCTGGATAAATAGTCTGGCACTGTATTCTACAGACTGTTGACTCTGTTTTCCTAGCTGTTGTTGTTATTTTTGTTGTCATTGGGTCTTTTTCATGTTTTTTTCCTGAAAATATGAAGGATTAAAAAGATTAGCCTTAATCATTGTCATTATGAAGGTAATATACTTAATACCAGTCTTAAATAAATCGAAGCTAAAACAAAATTACTGTTATTAGTGATATAATATAAATAAGGGAGACGGGGGCACAATGGGATATGGGGCACAGTGAGACAACCCCATTTTCTTAAAATCTGTAGGCTGGAAAGTGCTGCCATCATGTGTTAATATGTACCACGTCACAGCCTTTCTTTCACTAATGTGACTGAAAAACTGATGTGCTAAGAGGTAAGTTTACCATGGATGGGTTATCTATTTCATTCCTAAGTGAAATTTTCCTCTTACATTTTGAATTCCATGTACAATTATTCACAGGACCTGAGTAGAAACCTTTGATTTGCAATTAAAGGCTGTAGATTACTATACTAAGGAATGAAAAGGTATCACTGATGTTGGCATGCATGTAACAATGATTTTTGTATAAAAATGTTGTGAGACATAATGAGACAGAATGTCAAGGTGGATGAATAACAGATCTGTTCATTGAGGTTATGAAACATTTCATTCAATTTACCCACAGCTGAAGATGAATCCTTTATTGCTCATTCTTGACAACCATGAAAGACACATTTCAATTTGTGTTTTTAACATAAGCGAGGAAAATAATATAACACTTTTGATCCTGACACCTCATAGGAATAACAAGATACAACCTCTTCATGTGTCAGTTTTGAAACCCTTCAAGACATATTACAACCAGGCCATGGACACTTCGATACTTCAGAATCCTAAAAAGCCCATCATAATATATGAGATTCCCCATTATGTCGATGTAGCCAGTGAAAAGGTGATGACGCCTTCCAACATTCTTTCTAGTTTCAGAAAATCTGGGGTTCATCCTCTGCATGATAATGTTTTCTAAGATAGATTTTCTCAGCTCTGCCACCACAAATCAACCAGCCCCATCAACCAACAAGGAGACCACTCCCATCATGGAAGGAACGGAATATCTGGACATTCACATAAATCCTAAGAGCCATGTACATTAATTAAATTTTGTTCTTCACAAGAATCCAGGGGACTTCCCGAATCCCAAATGAGAAAGGAGAGTGATCCAGGCATACATCACCATAAAAAAGAGAAACGCATCATTGTCTCTGATACTCTCACCACAAGAAAAGCACTGTGGTCAAGGAAGATTGAAGCCACTAGAAGATCCAGTGAAAAAAGAGTTCAAAGCAAGAGGATCCTGCAAGCTAAAAGCAACTCCTTGAAGACGCATTGACATCTGATCATAACAGTCAGGAAGAGCCTGTCCTTGGTGGTAGTAACAATGAGGCTGAAGAGGAATTCCAGGTCTTCAATCCTACACATCAATATCTTTGTGATACCTCATAGGGTGATAATGTTCTCACTGAGTTTAAGACCGAGAAAAAAAGTAAGGAAATCAACTACATTGGAAAAGTATTGAAGATTCACCAGAGAATTATGAAGTCAGCTTTCTCCTGCCGAGCCAAAAGATGAACGGGAAATTTGTGATACCAACTGACCCAAAAATAGAAACTGTGCTTGGTCTATACTCTTCTCATATGGCATGTATGCTGTCCCTACCTGCTGTGCCCCTTGTATCAGGGTACATTGAGACATCCTACCATTCCTTTAAAAACCCTACCAGGTTTTGTGTTTCATAATCATTCATAGATCAATACATAATAAATGGAACACCATATTCTATGATACCATTAGGAGATAGAATATTCCACTCTCTACTGATTCAGGAGGGTTGCAAATTTTATTGTCCCATTGTGTCCCTGTCTCTCCCCTAGATCACTGATTTTCTGGCAACTGATGGTCTGATGCATCTTTTAATCTGAATAAAATTACAAGTGGACACTTGAATTTCCAGTGACCGGCAGATTGCCCCTTGAACATCTCAAGTCTATGATGCAACTGTTAATTGTGAAACAATGATCTGACAGTCCTTTGCAGACCTTTCTTATTAATTGTATATTGCAAGAGGAATTGAACAATTTGTCTGGCTGGGAATGGTAGTGCTTTAAAATTCTTTGTGTGTTCAGAACTGTATTTGTTTCATTATGACCAAACCATAGGCAAGGTTGCTCTTATCAAATGCATAGGTCACAGAATTGATTTAAGATAGAAGTACATTCAGATTTTTTTAAAAAAATGACCAGCGGTATCATAAAATCAATCTATCTGTATTGTTAGTATCAGTATTAACAAAGTTTTTAAATATTGAACAGTTACTATTATTTACTATTATTAGTTACTATGATATTTTGATCAATAATTAATTAAGTTTTGTAACAGATTGAATTGTTGCTGTCAATACAACATTATGGATGCTAGTGTTTACTCAGTTTTGTTAGAAGATTTATGTGAATTTTTGAAATTTTTTGTGTAAAAATGTTAATATGTGTATCATATAAGTGGTTAGGCCAAAGGTGGAATTAATTCTTTCAAAAACATGTTTTTGTTAACTTTGGCAGCATAAGTAGTATTTCCTCTTCAAAGTAAGCTAAAAAGCTCCACACATGCTCTAGAACACATATGGACAACGATAGACCTGCAAACCAGATTTGGCCTGTGGCAAAATTTTTCATGGCCCGCCACAAATCTAGGCATTTAGGCTATTCAAAATCTTACATGATTTTCCAGAAAGTCAATTTATAGTTTATGTTGTAAAATTATGCATGAATCAATAATATAATAAATGTAATCCTCTTGTTGGTCTAAAATATAAATTGAGTACACTTTCTGTAATATGATCAATATTTTTAAGTGAATGTTTGACTCAAATAATGACGAAAAATGTCTTATGTGCCCATCTAGATCAAAAAGGTTGCCCATGCCTGCTCTAAAATGAATCAATCAAAGAAATATGCATAGACAGCACAAAACATTTTTTTAACAACTGATAAGAGTCAATATTGATATTTTTAGCTCATTCAGGTCTGGGTTTTTTGAGAGTTACAAAGCAAAGGCAGCTATGGATGGATTCAAGTTCCCATTTTCTCAGAAACCCTGGAAAGTTACATACCATTTTGAAGGTTATGAGACATGGATTTCATTTATGACAAATTATACAAATGTAATGGTCATGTGACCTCATTATGTATTCAAAATGGCAACCATATTCAAAATGTCTGTAAAATTTGATGGAACTTACTTTTATTTCTATTGGTTATCACTTGTGGGTGGTCTTTTTCTGAAAAATAATAAAATGACAGGTCAGGTTTGTCATTCATTAGAACCCATCACATGACCAACAATTCTTGGGTAAGCATGCTATGTTGGGGGTGATCAACAAAAAATTTAAAAAAGGGCTGTTCAGTGAATTAGTTACTTCTCTTACCTTTTGTGTGGGCTGTAATCACAAAAAAGTCTGAATTTTCAAAAAACAAGCATGAATACAAACTGAGGGATCAATTTGATATAAACTTACATTGCAAATTGGACCCCCAACTAAAAAACAATGGGGAGGGGTTAAAAAATAAAAAAAACATTTTCCCTAGTTATGATAAGGAGTAAGTCTTTAAATTTTCAACCATTTAGCTCTGCTGATGTGGCTTCTATACACAATACATACATAGCAGCCAACCAGACTAGGTTGAAAACTGAAGAAATTTATGTTGACAGTTTTGATATATGTTTTCACTCAGCTCAATGTTTCTGCCTATCTCTTTTTTTGATCATCTTCACAAGTTGCATCCAGTCGTCTCTTACTCGGACATCATTATGATGTTATTTTTGCTTAGCTTCAAGAGATGGGGTGGGGATAGGGTAATGGGCCTTCTACATTGCTGGTCAATGATGTTTTGGCAAGGGAGATGAGAGAGACCTTTGGCTGCCAACAGCATTTGCTATTCCAATGAATTCCTGGCTGCTTGCAGCACTTTGTATTCCAAGACAGTCACCCATCTGCAAACTGACCAAGCTCAACATTGCTTGACTTATTTTTCATCCAGCTTTGAATGAATCTATAATTTAAAAAAATATGCCAGTAATTTAGATATTTTAGTCTGATTTGTTTGAATTATATTTTGCAAAGCCATAATATCAAGCTAGTAAACAAAATTGTTTTCTGTTATATCTGTGATTTGTTTATTTGCTGCAAAGTAAAAAAGCTGGATAAACATCCTCTAAATGATTTTTACCAAGGTTAGTAAATATCAAGTATTAATATAGGCCTCCAAGGGTAAGTCAATATAGGATACTGGTACAGTATAATTGTTTTATGTAACCTCAACTTAATATACCCATATAAATGGCATTATAATAGATATTCAGAATATATCCTCCCCTGGAAAGGAGCAGAGCATGCTCATGCAGGCCTCTCCTGTTATAATGTGGTTCATTTCAGTGCAGTGTGCAATTGAGTGTATGCGGATGGTGGACACCAAAATATCAATCTAGCTCCAAAATTGCTAGATCTAGCATTAAAATAAGTAATTATAGCTATTTTGGAGTAATATCTACCAACAAAATTGCTAAATTGACAATGGTTATAATGTGGTTGGCTTTCTTGGACCCTAGCAAACACATTATAATGGGCATGTCTGTATAGTGTTCAGATATTATGGTATCAAAATCAGTAAAGAAATATGCACTTACATTTCTAGGATCTGGCCTCGGACTTGATTTGGGACTTGACTCTAGACGTCGGGATGTTGGTAGGAGAGGTATATTAAGCTGAAGAAGAAAAAGAAGACAACATATTTAATTTCATTCCATGATGATCACTTCATGTATAGCTCAAAGAATTTTATACCCTAGTATGGTTATGCAATACTCAAATGTTGAAAATTGAATGAAAAAATTTATACATTATTATCGTTTAGCCCATTTTCTTTTTTTTCCCCAAAATCAGAATTCAACCAATGCAGAAAAAGGAAAAAAATAACAGAAAAAGAAATATCATATGTCTTAATCCACTATATAACAAAATGGTCAGAACAAATATAGGCAGAATATTCTCAAGTATGATCAACAAACACATCCAATGAACTAACAAACTACTCAAAATATTTAACAGGAACACAGTAAAACTGAGCAATAGTTGAATATGGAGAATATATCATAAATTATAAAAACATAGCAAAAAATTCTAAACAACAAACACCAACAACAACCATTTGTAACTGCAGGTAGAAGTCCACATGCCAAGTAAAACCATTTTTTAACTGTCTTGTAAAATGGTTTTACCATGAAACATTTGTAGAATTTACTTCTCTGTTTTTTTATAATTGTATATAAATATTATACTAATCATATGTATTTAACAGAAATTTTGCATGTATGACTTGGTTTTAAGAGTTACAAGTCGGAACTTTATGAAGGAAAAACCAAGTTTTATTTCAACTAGAACAACAGGGCATGTATTTAGGCATGTTTTTTGGTTCTCAACACTAAATTTCTGAAAAATATTTTTTACAGAATCAAATTCTGAAATGAATTAAACTAAGTTTATTTTTTTTATTCAGCAAAAATTTGTTCAGAATCAATCAGCAAAGAGATTGAAAATGCTAACTAACATTGTAATTTGGAAGAGTTGCCAAAATAAGTAGTTCAATAGCCTTAAACTAAACAAACATAAAAGGCAAGAATGCAATCATGATTAAGAAATACATTATAAAGAGGAATACATATATATATATATATATGTGTGTGTGTGTGTGTGAGTGTATATATATATATATATATATATGGTGTTTCTAAGATACACAACCCTAAGGATAAGAGGTTAGAATTTATAAGTACATAAATTTCATCTTACAATATTAGTTATGTGGCAACACTGTACTCAAAAGCTACAGTATTTTGCAGTTGAAATGATTGCATCATGCGCTTGCCTGATTCAAGCATACATTCCTTTGTGTTATGCAAGTTATCTTGTTTACCAATGTAATGATATGTTTATGCAATGGAACAAGTATGGAATTTCATTCAGATTAAAGGAAATCACTTTCAACATCTATTGTAAAGTAAAAAAATGTATGTATAATCAGCATCTTTTCGCAACTTTTTTGTATTTGTGTCTTTCAAAGATAGTTTCAGATTTAAATACAAGTTGTTGGAAAGATGGTGGTATCCTTTAAGAAAAACCTGGTACATCTATCAGAAACTGCTGACAGAGATGGCAACAAGGTCTTTCAGGTGATCTCTCTTTCTGAAGAAAACTGCAAAGCTGAGAAGAAGCAGACATAATGTGAAATTTTGCCAGATCTTCTCCTGCAGCCACACTGGCAAAACTAATCTGTTACATATTGGCATTGCCAGCCATCAGCAGACCTGCAACAGATGTGGAGTGCCCCTCCTGAATTCTTGTTCATAAACCCAACCAATGACACACACACTCGCCCAAACATGCGAATTCAAACACACACACACACACATATACATACATACATGAAACATGAAGTAATTTTTTTGCTGATGTTGCCTGGTAGGTTCAAGTAGTTATGGAAGTGTGGTTTTCCCAAGAGTTCTCTCACTTCTCCGTTAACCATTGTAGCATGATATGGACAAGAGATTTTTGTCAAGTTATCTGCTGATCGGACAGAGCGCCGGAGGAATGGATTCATGCCTTTCCTGAGGAAATTAGCGCAATGAGAACATAAGCAACCTCAAAAGAAAATTTTCCATGATGCTAACCATTTCACTGGCTGACATTTCACGTACGAATATCGATTAAACAGAAAAAGATACTGTCTATGTTTTTATGAAAGGTCATCAAGATTCAAAGAGTTTTCTGGATATTTGAACTCCTTGTTTGTGTTGCAAACATGATTTTTGGCCGGTCCGTTCGATGACCTTCTTCAGGCGTACTGTCCGAATTTGATTTTGATAGTACACCTGGAGAAGGCCGTAGAATTGACCACCTGAAACTTTGTGTCAACAACATAACACAACAGCACCAACAACAGGAAAGAGTTCAATCGTCCATAAAACTCACTGAAGATTTTAGAAGTTTATCATATTTCAAAAAAGTACCATATTTGATAGCATTTAAGATCTCTGCCTTCATTTCAGCAGTGAATATTAATAAAAAAATTCTGAATTTATGGGTAATCATTTAATTAAAGAAATTTGAAAAAAATCAAAAATATTATTGATCTCCATTGTAAACATCAACAAGCGTGGAAAGTCAGGTGTAAGGAGTTAGATTTAAGGTGTAAAATCAGTTTCTGATTAACTATAAGTCCCCTGGGCTGATTGGTTGAAAGTGGCCCGGCATATACTGGACCTCCTCTGGCTAGATGTTGTGAGTTTCATTCTTACCATGGTCTAGCTTTTTATTTTCTGATTACACTGTTTAATCGTTACTGTCATTGAAATATGCAGCCAAAGTGGAGACAAACTTGGCCAAAAATGCAATAGAACAGCAGGAAAAAATCTTTAAATGACAGGTCTGGTTGGTCACTCAATAGAAACCATTACAGGACCAATATATACTGTGTTAGCTGTGTTTAGAAAAAAAGGGTGATCAATTACTTACTTCTCTCACCTTAAGTGGGGTAGTAATCACTAAAAATGTCTGATATCTCAAAAACCAAGCATGAATGCTACCAGACACAAACTAAGAAATCAATTTAGTGTAAGTTTACATTGCAAATTGACACCCCACCCAAAAAAGAGAAAAAACTCATATCCTGCTCTTGAGATAGCAATAAGATAATTCCTTACCTTTTTTGAATCCTCTGTTTTTGAAAGTGTTGGCACATTATTTCTTTTAGGGAGAGCTGGACCCTGCCTCTGGTAAAGCAAAGCATGGTGAAATATTTTGTTGGAATCAAAATGGTCTTCCATTTTTTCAAGTTTCTAATTACATCGATCAAAATGTTGCGACAAAAACAAGATGAGAAACTCGACCAAAAGACAAAAACTGTTCACAAGTCTGGTTAGTTGCTCAATAGGAATAGTCATACGACAGATGTCTTTTGGCATCGTGATCAATTAAAAAATTGGAAAAAGTGGTCATTAATGAATATGCTACTTCTTTCGCCTTTTTTGGGGCAATGATCAATAAAAAAAAAGTCTGAATTTTATAAGAATAAATGTGAATGCAGGCTGACACAAAACCAAGAGACCAATTTAGCATAATTTATATTGCAAATTGAACCCTCCATGAAAAGCCTATTCAGAGGGATAATTTTCAAAAAACAAAAAAAGTTTTCTCTTGACATAATAAGGAGTGAATGTTTACATTTTCAGCCCTCTGGCTCTATTTGTGTGGCCTGAATACACAATAGATTCATACGCAGCCAGAACAGCTCAAAATATTCTTATTAGGATAGTTATACTTTATGTTCAAAAATGAAATGTGTTATATCATTTTCTTACTGACATCTTTTTTGTATGTAATCAAATATGTATATTTTTATTTCTGTTTTGCCTGTAATTCTCTTTCTCATATATTTTGTTATACTTGACTAAGGCATTATCAGAACAGTTTCTAAATATACATACATATATATATATATATATATATATATATATATATATATATATTAATGTGTCAGACAGCTGTTTCGATGTATTACATCTCCTCAGTGTGGCTATAGACTTCTATCCCATCCAGTACCGTGAGGCAGAGAAACCCACACATCAGACCCGGAGGCTGATATCCTACCTCTGGACTACGGAACTGGGTGGTCAGTAAGGCTGAATTTAAGCGATATATTCATTTTTACGCAGAAACTCCTCATCCACCAGAGTGCTCTATTCCTATGGAAGAGCATATATATATATATATATATATATATATATATGCATATATATATATATATATATATATATATATATATATATATATATGCATATGCATATGCATATGCATATGCATACATATATTTATATATTTACTATTCCAAAGGCACTATGAACTTTACATTATTCCTATAGTCAGATGATCCCTTAATTTTTCTCCTAACAAATAACTCTTCATGTAATAGTGACCTCAGCCTATTCAATTTCTACAATTTCTTCTAAACAAACCATAAAGAACAACTTGGATTCTCAATAAATTGTTGACCCAACATTGAAAACAAACATTTATGTCATCATGATATACTTGTCAGTACAGTGCATCATATACATTACAAGTACATGAATATCCCAAACCTATATATAAACCATACGTATTTAGCAGTGACTACCAAAATGCCAAATGAGTAGGTTGAAATAGTGGTGGGGCTACTTTTCCAATCTGGCATGGGTGTACTGCCAGTTCTGCATGGCCCTGCCAATATAATAACTACAAAGGAGCTGTAATTCTAAATAAAATTTTGAAACTATACATTTTCATGGCTGTGCATTAAAATGAAACTATGGAAGACCTTTCCAACATTTCTACAGCATGCATGAAATGAAAAAAAACAAAAATCAAAAACCAGAAGCTGCCAAAAGCAATTGAACCTACAAAATAACCAGTGCTTAAATGAAAAGGAATGTTCATAAAGACCATAAAAAAGATGAAATGCAGGAACAAGATGAAATGATTGCCTACAAACTTTGTTTTGAATTATTCAATCTCTTTCATCTTTGATGCAGTCACAACGTTTCAGATGATAAATTTTCATGGCCCTCTTCAGGTGTAAATGGTCATATCCATAAGAGAAGTGAGTCTCTCAAATCAGTCTCTTCTTCTGAAGAGGACGGTAGAGATGGATCAACAAAGAAGTCATGAGTACATTGAAGATGAAAAGAAGAGTTTGAAATGTCAAAAACAAAGTTGGTATGTTAATAACTCTTCTCAAAGTTATAGATGAAATGATTGCCACTGAGGAGATTAAAGATTGAAAACTACAGGTCTGCTTAGTCTCTCAATAGAAACAGTCATGAGATCAATATCTTTTGGTGGCGTTTTAGGGTGTATTAATCGAAAAATTGCAGAAAAGGGTGATCAATTACTTCAGTTATATGTTGACAGTTTTAATGACAGTTTTGGCCGATGGTTCCTAATTCATTTTTTTTTACTTTAAGTGCTTTTATAACAGAATGTCTGGGATGCTCCACTAGTACTGAGATGTCATCTCCAACCTCTTCATATTTGATGGAGTGCCGAGTGTATAAATGTTAGTGAATAAGGGAGTGATGGATAAGCCTTGAACTTTAGGTCTTGCTTTTTTGCAAAGTCACATATTTTAGCAGAGCCTCATTCTGAAAGCAGTGGTCAAAGACAGTTTTGAACATGAGTGCAAATATGGTCATTTATGAGCGACACATAGTGAACAGGAGTTACAGTTTAAGTAACCAGAAGTTCTTTGTTACTTTGAGCGATCAGAGAACAACATGAGTGCAATCATATACAACTACTGACCAACCAACATTCCAACAGTAGGTGACTGGAAATACAGTGAGATATGATAGCATTATGACATTAAAAAATTCCTACCTGAGAACACATTTGAGTGTATCAAATCACCAATCAATGAAATGGATAACATTTTAAAAGATATACTATGCTTTGAAGTGAAAAGTCAGTAATTTATCCATGTATTTCATGATTATTTTCACTACCCCAAATTTTAACCCTGATTTTGTATATTAAATTTTTTGCATTGTGCATAGGTGAATACAGTACATAAGAAAAATCTTTTTTTGAGGGCAGAAAACAAAGAAAGATCAATCAATTACCTGTAACAGGAATTATCTTCATTATATTACAGTATTACAGGTATTGTACAGCGTTGGGCACACTGGTTCTTATATGATCACTGATGTTAAGCCACATCAAACCTGATCATTACCTAGAGGGGTGACCATCTTGGAATACCAGGTGCTATAAGCAACTTGAGATAAATCCCTGGCCAAGAAATACCAAGACTTTGAAAACAGTGCTAAATGCTTCCCCTCTAAAGAGTAGGATTGAGGGTAAGTGGTTGTCGGACGAAGAATAGGAGTTGTGCCCATCCCTATTAGAAAGTATTGTAGCAAAAAAGAAAAAGCGCATTTGGATCGCCTCTGACTACAGGTGACCAACAAGTTCTATTATAGGTATTAACTAAACTTAGCTTGATCAGGTACTAGTGTGGGGCATTCAGTAAGGATTGAACTTGATGTAGTAATGATCTGTGAGATTTGTTAAATAATGACTATCCATGGAGAAGTACGTTGAAGAAACTTGGAATGCCACAAGGCTAGATGCGTGAGCACCCAGTGAAGATTGATTTCATTATGGCTATCTGCCAAGAGTTTGAAGTGGTTGCACATTTCTCTACAGAGCCAGTGGTCAGAATAAATGTAAGGCAGGATCTTACATACTGATTTCTAAGGCAAATAGGCTTTCCTACTATGCAATACAGTCTTTCTACAACATTTTTCTCATTTGGCCTTGTGCCATACAGAGCTAAGTTTTATTTGCTCATGTGATATCATTGGGTCATGTGAGCCGGTTAGGTCATTTGGTCATGTGACCAAGTGATATCATTAGGTCATTTGACCTTGTTGTCATCAGGTTTTCTCACCAAGTGATGTCATTTGATCAGGTGACAAAGTTATATCATTAGATCATCTGACCAGGTCATGTCATTAGGTCATGTGACTGAATCATGTAACATTCAAAAACAATGAATTTTCCTTGGTATTTTGAAAAATAAATTCACATTTCCCTGATTCAAATTCTCTTGATGTGATTTCATTTTCTTTTCTCTGACTATGAAATGGTTTAAACTTTATCATAGCTTACTGGTGCAAGCTAAGCTAAACTTGCTTTTATTTTAATTTAAATCTTTATTTATTTATCATTCATTGAATAATTTAAATCATCAACTACAATAGCTGTTGCTAATTTTAAGCTAATGTGTTTTTGTGTGAAAATTTAAATCATCAACTGCTGATATCAAACTAAAAAAAAGAGTAGTTTTCAATTGTAGTCATGGCATCATAGATAGAAGATGATTTTTCGAGTTCAGCTATTGCTTGGAATAAATGGTGCGTAAGATGGACAAATTTCTTTGAAAATGTTTACTGCAGTGGCTGTTGTGCTATAATGATGCAAATAAATGAAATAACCACATTAAGGTGCAACTAACTTCTCTTGCAACCAACCTTACTATAACTCAAAGCCTCCTGGTTAAGAACACTGACCAAGTTGGGTGACAAAGTTACCCCCTTTGGCAGTATCAAAGCAAAGGAAAATAATCTTGTGCTTCCAAAAGTGGAATTAATAGACTCTTACCAACCTTGTTTATGATGTTCTCACTCATTCTTGCTAGGTCTCTTTTGGGCAGGTTTGGTAGATTGGCTGCATCCATTGAGGTCTAGATAAAATAAAACATTTCAAAAGATTATAAAAAATGTCTGTACATATACACCACCAATTTTCTGGCAGCGGATGGCCTTGTAGCTCTTTTAGTCTAAGTGGACCCTTGAATTTTTCATGGCTTCATTCAAGATCATTCAGTGGTTACAGATGACATTGTGTTTAGAGCCATCTCTTAATTATTGGTACTGTGATGGTTGATGGTGCTGTATCGGTTTTGTAAAATTTCTAACTCAATTTGCGTACATTTACCCCTAGTAATTTTCTGGCAACAGATGTTCACTCAGATGGTGGAATGGTTAGCCCATCTGACTCACACACAGAAGGTTCAATTCCTGGTATGAGTGATTAGTAAGGAAAACTCTTTGTTAGGACAAATTTCTGTATGCACTCAACAGCTAATTGAATGCACTCCAAGCTGAATGATTAGGTTGGAGGTATAAATCAGAGATAGGAGTTGCTCCCACCCTTATCAGAAAGGATGGTAGCAAATGAGAAGGAGCCTTCAGGTTGCTTCCATATAAGTCGACTACTTATCTTCTTACTCTTAGTGATGGCTTTCAAGCAAAGTGCAGGTGTCAGTGCATGTGTAAGTGCAAACACAAGTCAATATTTTTTCAGACATTTCTGATTAATGTAGTGTAAGGAAAATCATACAACTTGTCATGTTGGAAGTGGCAGCACTTCTAGATTTTGTTCAATTAGTATACATCTACCTGTTAGAATCTGTCAAGCAAAACTGTCACCAAAACTGTCAACATAGGTTTTTTCGTTTTTTAAGTTGTCCAGAAACATCTCTAACTATTTAGCATCTGTTCTCATACTGCTGGCGGTGATGAAATTTGATACAGTTAGGAGAAAGAGAGTCTGACCTACTCAGTTCTTTCTGTGAGTCACTCACTAAAGCGATGACTCTTTGTTTTCTTTTAGTTGGTTAAACTGTGTTCTTTTGACATATTAAAATTTTTGCATAATAATTGTTGTTATGACAACAGACTATCAGATTTTATTACTACCCTTTTATCAATTTATTGCTTTATTGATCTCTTTTCTCATGGACCAATCCATTATAACTTTGAGGTTATAGCTGCACTCATATAGGACAACCAACCATACAACCATTTATACAAATAAACATATTTATTTGCATATATAGTTTTTTTTAATGAATATATTGTATCATTTATAGTGATTTTATATTCTTAAACTGTATCTTTTATTGTATTTTCATATCATTAAACGGTATCATCTAAAGTAATTTTACCATTTAATTCATATTCAATATTTGTTTAATTTGAATTTCTCACAGTTCTAATACTTTAAGAATATGAGATGTGCTTAATTAGTGGCTCATAATTTAATTCATATAATGTGAAAATAGATAATCCTCGAAATTCTAGAATCAAGAGTGCTGAAAAATTGTTGGTATTTGTCACTTTTTCATATTTGTTATTATTCAAAATCTGAGACATTATTAAAACTTTTAGCTTTTAAAAGCTTTCAACTATTATTAAAAGCATTAGCTTCAAGAAGCTTTTAAAAGTTGTTTAACTCTGGAAAGCTTTAAAATCAAACAAAAAATGTGCTTTTAAATGTAATGATTTGTTAAACTACAGATAAAATCTTCAAGTGTAAATGAGAGTAAATAAAGAAAATTACAGCTGTTGCAAGCCCTAAAGTTCACCTATCAAAGGTCAAACTCTCCTTAACGTTGTATGTATAGGTCTTGGGGAGCCCCTCCACCCTTTGGATTAAAACATGCTGAATATGATCATATTTTTATTTTTCATCTTTGATGCAAAGTTCTCAAGTTATAAGAGCACAAACATACATATACATATATATTACAACTTTATATTGTGTAATTTAGATGAGGTGCATCTTGCTTCTTTTACGTTTTCAAGCTTTACAAAACTTACAACATAATGTTTGATTGTCCTGGTTCCATTCCCCTTCAGGACCGGATCTATGAGGGGACAAAAAAGGGTATTAGCCCTGGGTTACCAAGGTTTGAATCCAGCCCTGCTCACTTTGAATCTTAATTCAATGCTTACTGTATTTCCTAGAGTTGAAGACACTCTGGGATGGAGGAGGTCCATCCACTCTATTTTGACATGCAAAATTTTAAAAACAAAACAGCAAATATGGGTCTGGTTAGTAACTCAGTAGAAACTGTCAAATAACCAATGTCCTTTGGCAGCATGCCATATTGGGGGTGATCAATCAAAAAATTTGGAAAAAGGGGCATTTAATGGAGAAGTTACGCCTCTCGTCATTCGTTGGACAGTAAAAAATCTGAATTTTCAGAAAACAAGTGTGAATGCAGCCAGACGCAAACTAATGGACCAACTTAGAATAAACTTACGTTGTAAATTGAACCCTCCTCTGAAAACCCATTTTGGGTGGGAATTTTGAAATCTTACTGCTGATTTTCATGGATGTATTAGCAGTGTGTTCCAGCCTTTAACTCCATGTCACATCCAAAACAGATGGTAAGTGAGTGCTTGATTATGATGGTATTGTTGCTATAGGATTTACCCATAGAAACAGAAAAAGTCATAGATGATCTTTTGACACTTGCTGCTCTCTATTGCAACTTTTGTTGCAAGGGTTCTCTGCACCCGAGGGCAAAACAGCGCCCAGGGGCAAAAACAGTGCCTGGGAACAAATACAATGCCTGGGATTAAAGACAGTGCCGGGGGCAAAGACAACATCCGTGATCCATTGACTATATCCCATAGAAGGGCATAATGATCAATCAACAGTAAGAGGAAATTTTGCAACTGCTCCCCTCCAGCCCCCCCCCCCCTAGCCCCGCTCTGGCCCCCTCCAGCCCTCTTCTAGCTACATCTCTGGTCAATATTTTACAACTGTTAAATAAGCAGTTTGAGCCAGAAAAAAAAGAATAAACCTCTAGTGAGATTTAAACTTGTGTCCCTTATCTTGGGAAGCCTGTTTTGATCATACTGTTATTGGTCCAGCTACAAAAGCTTTCAACAGCAAACTAAAATGAACCATATTGCTACATTCTTTTTTTTTCTGATTACCACTAAGCTAACGGAATTTCTGAGATGGGGATTTATTATTATCATACACTGATTCAACCAAACTGATGTCCTTATTCAGAAAAAGTAGATTGGTTTAATAGATAGGTTCAAGACTCAAAACCAGCTAATCATAGATAACCACTTACAGGGGCATCCCCCCCTCCCAATCAGGCCTTCTCACTGAGGACGAGGGCTTTGAAAGTTGGAAACTTATAGTCAAAAAATGATAACGAGTAGTAAGATTTTTTTCTGTAATTCAACTCAACATTCCCATATTAAAAGACATATTATTTGCTGGTGTCATCCGAGGGTCAGGTCATGCATTTTGATCAACAGTCAAGGGCACCATCTGATACCTGGATCATACAGTGGGTTGTACTTGCATACAGTACAAATGGCGGGTGGGATGGGATTATATAACAGGGTTGTCACTAAGATATATGCCTAATACACCATTTTGCACCCCATCCAAAAGAAGAAAATCCCACCCACCCCTAGAAAAGTGGCAGCGGACACCCAGGAATCTAAGTATCAGTCTTACAAAAGCCCGAGCATTGGTTAAGCATTGCAGTTCAACTGTTGGTTGTGAGTTCAATCATTGGAGGAACCCAGCAAATGACCAGACGCGACATCAGAAGGACAACTTCTTAAAAGGGGACAGAAACAACTCTGGTCACTCACTCACTCAGAAACTGTCTCATGACCAATATTTCTTGGCAGCAAGCTGCATTGGCAGTGATCAATTAAAAAACTGGAAACTGGATGATCAATGAATAAATTTCTTCATTTGCCTTTCCTTTCTGCAGACGATGATCACTAAAAAATCTGAATTTTAAAAAAACAATCCCTTTCCAGGTTGACCTCGCATATGAAAAATCAAGGTTTGCCTTTGCAAATAAAGATTCAGGAAGATTTTCCATGTTTGTTGCAGGTCCTCCAGTGGCCAGCAAGGCCTATGCAGAAGAGGCAAGTCTTTCCATGGCTGTTGCAAGGGAAGGTCTGGCAGCCTAGGGAAGCTCCCGCTTTTAGGTGCTGCCTCATTTCTTCTATTCTTACTTTGTGGTTTACTTTGGTAAGGGAGATTGCCTTGTAGAAGTCTCCCTGTTGATAGCCTCTCTTATTCACTGAAGATTCCAAACAGGAGGTTCTTTTGGAAATGATGGTCCTTCATCCTTGCCATGTGGCCTACCTACCACAGGTGTCTTTTGAGGCATTGCCTCAAAAATGAAAAAAACAAGGGAGATAACCAAATCACCTTACAAATGAAAACATCAAACCAAAAGCTAAATTTCAAGCAAAAAGCAAACAGAAACCGTTACGTGACCAACATCTTTTGTTAACATGCTGTGTTGGGGGTGATCAATTGAAAAATTTGAAAAAAGGGATGATCAATAAATAAGTTACTTCACTAGCCTTCTGTTGGGCCGTGATTACTAAAACAGTCTTCATTCTCAAAAAACCAGCATAAATACCATCAGACATAAACTAAGGGATCAATTCAGTATAAACTTACATTACAAATTGAATTCCCCACTGAACTTATTTAGGGTTGGAATTAAAAAAAAAAAGAAGTTTTTCCTAAACATAATAAGGAGTAAATGTTTAGATTTCTTCTAACCCATTGGTGCGGTATGTATATATAATACATAGATACATAGATACATACATACATACATAACCAGCCAGACAGACAGACCTACTTAAAGCCTGAAGAAACCCATGTTTTAGCAACACTTTTGGTTGACAATTTCTAATTTAATTATTATTCTATCTAGGGCCTATAAGAATGGGCGAGAGAGCTGTGCATTGAAACTTCCAAGTCTATATATGTCCAATAATGAAATAGAATGGCACCATCGTTTATCAGTGAGCAAATATGGTATGATGTGCTAAAAGGGTTATAGCTGATGAAAACTGTATGGTTTTGGGACTAAGGTGTTTGTGCAGTGCATATGGGGTGAGGAGGATAAAACAGCTTCGTACCACCTTATGAAATTCCTCTTGGAGGCTGTGATTCTATCTCAACTACCAAACACACATAAAAAAATGACAGCACCAGTGAGTTCAAATTTTGCTTCATAAAAGTGATCCTCCAGCAAAATTTGTTTCAATCCATACCTTCACCATTGTGAAATAAATATTTTGAAAATTCCTTGGTGTCAGATGTTGAGGCTGCAAAAAGCTTTTGGAGTAATTTTACTAGAAGCCAATGCAAGTAATAACCCATTTAATGTGAATCTGGATGCCTTGGTACCAAATGAAATCGCATTCTGGTGAAAGGATACTCACAGGCCTTTTCTGGTACTGTACATAACCATTGGAATCATAAAGCAACTCAGTGTAGTTGCAACAGCCAGCCTCCTACAATTAAAATATCAATACATGCAGGAAGAATACCTTTTCTTATTTATATATGTATATATGATGATGAGAAATAGCTATCGATGGCTATTTGTTGAATCTGATGATTATTCTTGAAGGAATTCTGTTTGAGTGTTTAAATTATTGTATATGGCTTAGTTGGACTATTTTCCTCATCTTTTTTCCACATTTTTCACAATGTTTGGTCGTGTGCCATCTGACTTTCTTCAGGAGTTCTTTGTACTGGGATATGAAAACTGGAACAAAGAACATCTGAAGAAAGTCAAGGGTCACATTGGGGAAAAAATGGGTAACATAGATAAGGAGAATAGTCTTAATGACTGAATTTCAAGATTTAAATTAAGGAAAATATTTCATAAATTTCCATCATAACAGGGGAATTTATACAAAGTGTATTATTAATAAGATATCAAACAAAGGTACAGAAAATTATGACTTTTTACCCTTAAAATAATGCTGTATATGAGGCATTAGATTGTTAAAGGGTAATAAAAAGTCATTTTTTTTCTGTACCTTTATTTGATATCTTATTAATTAGACACTTTGTATAAAATCCTCCCTTTATGACGGAAAATCCGTTTTAACAGCACTCTTAAATTCTCAAGGGTGCTATATCCTCTCTGATCCACTTTATTGATTCTGGTGGACAATTCTGTGAATGGTGGTAAATGGAATATCCAAATTTCTTTTTTCCAGTTTCTTCTTGATGGTCCTGAAGCTATGATTTTCGTCATTAAACATGAATATCTTTCTCTTCCTGTAGAGTGACAACTGCTTACTACCTTTTAATGTGAATGTTTTGGGGGTATTAAGCCTAAAATCAACAGATTAGATCTTGCACTATCTAATTACATCTGAAAGGGAAAAAAATCAAGCATGTTTACATGCATACTAGCTGAAAAAAGCTGAATTTCTTGGTTTTTCACTTCTTGTTCAAATATAAACAAGAACTGAAAGTTCACTGAGGAGTCCACTGTGAAGTTTAAATGTCATCATTTCCATATGATATAACACTGACTATAAGATAATTTTTGGTAAGAAGCATCTCATCAAGGAACACCTTTCTATCAAGTTTAAAGCAAATCTGACGGAAAACAACTGCGAAAATCGATTTTGGAACAAAGTCTAAACACCATTATTGCTAGATTGCATGACCCTGTGTGGAAGATTTTTCTAGTTAAGAAGAATCTCATCAAGGAACACCTTTCTATCAAGTTTCATGTAAATCTGACTCAAAACAATATGGGGACAAACCTACCAACTGATAGACAGACAGAACCTCTTATAATGAGGCAAAGACACCTCTAAAAATGAACTGTAGAAAAAAAATGATTAATTGTAGAAGGTGGAAAGTGTAATAGGATAGGATAAAAGCCCCTTCAAATTGCAAGCCATTCATTGCAAATAGCCCATTGCAAGATAAAAATCCTGATTCACAGGTAGAACAGTATACACTCTTTGTGATGGTTCTAACAGCATATTTTTTTTACATTCATGCAAGACAATTGCCGGAGATTAGTTTGCAGCAACAGCACATCAAGATTTCAGTGTATTATTTCAAATACTAAAATTAGTAAACCCTTAAAAAAATGCTGTATATGGGGTATTGGACAGTTAAAAATCCTGACTGCGTCCATCATTCCAAAGTGGTAATAGTAGCATTTCTAGTCATGGTAATAGTAGGAGGAAGAGGAGGAGGAAAAGGAAGAAGTTGTAATAGTAGCTCTGAATTGCAATGAAATGGAAATTTAAGTTAGCCATATAACTGAAATGACGGAAATATCAGTCATTTGCAGTTGAAGTGTCAATGTATCTGTAGAATTTTTTTCAGTACAAATAGTAATCGAAAATTGTTTCTCTAAACTCCAAACAGAAGCAAACACTCAAAAAACAAGACATAATTATAAAAATAAGCTGTAATAGATTTTCAAAAGATAGCGAAAATTGAAAAATTCTAAAAATCAAATAATTAAGCAGCCGGGAATTTTTTTCCAAAAGAAACAAATGAATGAAACCCAGTGAAATGATTTCAGTTATCAAATTTTAGCACAAGAACCATAAGTCTATATTTCAAAAGGGTTTAAAAGCGAAGAAGTAGTAATGGTAGCATTTCTAGTCATGGTAGTAGTAGCAGGAGAAAGAAGAGGAGGAGGAAGAGGAAGGTTAGAATGGTTCATCCAAAGGTATGGATCAAGTTTTATATCAATCTAACATGATACGGCTGAGAAAATTGGTATGCAACATTATTAGTTGTGGCAGTAGTAGCAGGAAGAGGAGAAAGAGGAAGATGAATATGGTTCATTCAAAAATCTAGACCAAGTTTCATATCAATCCAACATGATACAGCTGAGATAACTGATATTTTATAAAAGATTGTCTTATGGAGATGTGTAGATGCATCTAGAAAACCATGAGTTCTACAAGGATTTTTTGTAAAAGAGAGAGAATTTTTGCACGTGTTCCATTTTTATTAGGGGTGTACAATGTCGTCCATAAATGAGTACATCCATTAATTTGCTAGAAACATTTTCATTTATAGTGGAACATAGTGTAATAAAAATGGGTATTATCAAGTATTATTTGTGACCAAACTTTACAGCATTATTATTCTTCATATAAGGTGTACTCATTTTTAAATGGCAACAAAGTGATATTTTGGGCAACAGAGTTTCAATGCTACAGAGCAGGCCTACACTACTCAAAAGCGGCAAGGGCAACATCGACCTTAGAAAATTAGCCGCACTGCAAGAGTAAATTTTCAAATTGAACAAAAATTTTCTAAAAAGACTGAGAAATAATGTGTATGTTATGTTTAATATAAAATTACTCATATTGGTAAATCCAGTGAGCCTGAGCAAAGTTTATAAATGAACCTAAGCCAGTCTTATTGAGTGGAATGAACAAAGATTTTGATGAGAAATCAATAATCTATTTTGGAAACATAATCAAAGTTTGAATAATTTTATTCTAAAGTTTTTGTCTTGTTTTTGCCAAAATAAATTAGCACAGTTTTTCATCTAAAAAGAGAAAAATTATCAGTAAAATTTGACTGTTGTAATATCAATGTTTATTTTAATTGGCAATAAATCCATCAGTGTGTCATTTTTAATGACAGCTAATTTAGAAAAATTCAAATCTAATTGTTAATCAACAAAGATGTAAATGTCAAATGAAGGTGAATATAAGGGGAATAGCTACAATGATAATTATGGAAAATGAAAAATGATTATGATGCTTACATGGCTTTCAAATAACAGCTACAAAAATACCCTGGTATATATTATTTCATTATGTCAGTATATTGAATAATCTAGCATTATTATATTATTGATAATGAAAATTCAGTGGATCCAGGGAAGAGAAGGTATAAAAAAAGGTTTTTTAAAAGATCAAATTAATTGGAATATTGGATGAAAAATCTTTTTAAAGTTTAGTGAATTTTTTTCTCTCTAAAAGATAGAATAGAACTAAAAAGTCTCTAAGAAGAAAAATATTTTACTTGAATTTCAAGGTTTTTTTAAATTCTTAAATTGATAAATCATTAGATAAATAAAATTTTAAAAAGATTCTCCAAAATTTCTTGTAGAACTTCATGAATAAATTTTTCCCCTCAACAAAGAAATACAGAAATTTTATTAAAATCCAATAATGAGTTGATTTTTGGAAAATTATTAAAAATCGGCTTACTTTTTGTCAAAATATTATGATTATATTTTGTTCACAGATAAACTAACTCTCGCTACATAAATCAGAAATATCCAATTGATTCTATGGTTTATTTGAAGAATATTCATATCAGATTATTCTCCAATTTTTCTTCTTATCAATAGGACAAAGATTTTAACAATAAAGTTATCTTTTAGATACTTTTTCTATTCAGATGTTGATTTCTAACTGAAAATTTTTGTTCATAGATACTTTATGAAAAGTGCAAGTCCTGTAGAACTAGTTTACTGTATTGCAATATGAAAATGAGTTGATTAGTAGAAAAAGGACAGAAAAATGAAAGTTATGAACATTTACCTCAAGTTTGATTTTTAAAAATTTAGTCACCTTCAAATTTTATGAGAAATATTATATCTCTTTTTGAAGACATATATGAAGTCAAAATCTTCAAAATATCTTCAAAATTTTCCTCTCTTAAAGAAGAGCATTGCATGCTCTTATTCATGTATGGTTTGTTCACATATGTGGAGGCTACAAAAACACTGAACATTTTCATTGCAAATGGATCATATTTTGGAACTTTTTCCTGTCAAGACTTCTGTAAAAATCATGCAGGCTGCTCTCTCTATGCATCATTTTGTAAACAGACAAAATTTGAAGTTCTATAATCTCCAATTGGAATTTTATGTGCTCTTTTGGATCCATAGAAAATGGATCTCCAAACAATTTCAACTGAATGTTTTCTCCTTCAGACAAAGTCAGTCTTCTGTCAAATTTTGATAGAAGATTGTCAATTTGTTTGATGTATTGCTGTGCACAGGTGAGAAAATGAAAAATTTCTCCTTTTGACAGCTGACCCTAGAAAAGTTTTTAATTTCATTTTAAAACCCTCAACTGCTGCTACTGCTTGAAATATAAGTTTGACATTTCCCTGAAGCTGAACATTGAGATCATTTTCTTGGCTCATTTTCTGGGAATTTGATACTCTCTCTTCCAGAGCTACGAAATGTTGCAGCACTCTTTGTTAGATTCAGCCATTCCAATTCTGTATGGTACATCAAGTCATTATACTCAGCACCAACCTCTTTGAGAAAAACTTTTGTTCTGTGTTTCAGTTCTTTAGAACAAAAGTAGTTCACAATGGAAATTACTACTGACATTATACATTCTAATCTTATCATCTTGCCACACAAAACCTGCTGATATAATCGTCTCCTCATAAATCCTTGAAAAAGACAAAGAGCTACAATTTTTCTCCTCACATAGAAGGAGCATCATTGGTGCAAACAAGCACTAATTTTATAAGATCAAGTTCCAATTTTTCATTTACACACATAATAAATTCTGTTCCAGCTGTATGACCAATCATAGACTGCATACCAACAAGTTCCACACTAATTTCAAAGTTCTTGTCAACACTTCAAATAAAAAAGAAGCAGTGCTATATTTTGGTAATCTACATTTTCATCCATAGCTAGAGAATAAAAGCAGAGTTTTCTGAGCCCCTGCTCTAACTGGTTACTCAAGTTGGCAGGAATACCAGCTACTCTTCTCTGTATAGTTATGGATAAAAAACCAATATTCTTAAACATCACTGTGTTTTTTGGATGTCACCCTGATACAGCAATTAACATGTACTTAATAAAATCTTGTGTATAATACTCCCCTGCAGGAGCTGCTTTAATGCTCTTTTCATGTGAATCCAATTTAGCAAGAATAAGATGCTTAGTTTAAAAATGCCACCTCAATTTATATTCCTTTCGAGTGGGTACCATTTCTCGATACACAAGACACACTATTTTGTCTTAAGTGGCAATGAATATGTACATATTCATCCAATTAGGGTGCTCAATTTTTCATTTTTCTCTTCACTCAGAGTATTCAATAAAAAGCAAATTTGAATATACAGCACATAGCACACTACCAATGATAAATTAAGTTGTGGTCTTTGACCAAAGAAGCCAGAAGTAGTGTCAACACGTGAAAAAATATTCAAAGGTGCTTAACGACACAAAGGTTTCTTCTTAGTAGTTAGTAATAAGGTGAGTGAAATTCGAGGATATTAATTTGGAACAGAATGAAAATAACTCACAAAAGGTTTTTTTCCTGGTTCTGTGGGTACAATGGCTGGCTAAAAGAAAGAAAGTCTTTTTGTATGTGTTGTAATGTGAGGGTTTGAAAGCATTCCTCCACAGTTTTGTCACTATGGTAGAGAGAGGAAAAAGAGACGAAATGATAATGCCTACCTACAGGCACAAAAATTTTTTTTTTTCACATCTGTAGCATACAGCACACCCCAGATATAAATCACCATCCTGGGGATGGCATTTTTGTGCCAATTCTTGAAATAGAATTTGACCATGAGGAGAGAAAATAAGCCCTGAAAAAAGAATTTATTTGTGTTTGGTCTTTGCTTTTTTTCAAGAAGGTTGGAAAGAGTTGAGTAGACACAAAATCATTAAAGTGTCAGTTGAATTTTTTCCACATGATCAGTCACTGATTTTATAATACAGAGCACAAAGGCTTGAAAAGCTCTCACAGGCTGCACCAAGAGCTCCCACAGGTCATATGTTGTACAGGTCATAAATAATATCTGATAATTATTTGTTTTGATTGTATAATGATCCACTATAAATGATAAAATCCTGCTATGTTTGGTTCAGGAGAAAAACTGTATAAACTTACAATAACATATATACAAGCTCTTCTAACTCTGGAATGGAGCACTCTGGTAGATGAGGAATTGTGCATAAAATTCTTAAATTTGGTTCTACCGACCGTACAGTTCTGGGGTAAAATGCCAGTCACAAGGTCTGAAGCAAAGGTTTCGATCCTACTCTATGGTACTGGATGGGACATTGAATTGTCTATAGCCACACTGAAGAGTTGTAATACAACGAAACAGCTGTTTGTGGATGACATAATCATTGATTATATATACATATATATACATATATATGTATAGGTACCCAACAGTTTTTGAAATTTTTGCTTCACACTGCTTTATTCTTTTACAACAGAAGGTAAAAAGCAAGAAATATTCCTCAGCGTGTTTTGCAGGAAGTTATTATAGAGGTAGCATGCACATTCTTCCTCTCTTCTATATTCTAGTTTCAATGACTATGATAGAGAGAGGTCTAGCAAATCCTTTGGAAGGTCGATGTCCAATGACAGATGCTAAAAGGCTGCTGCTGTTGAAGAATTGTCCCATTGATAAATTGACCTCACATCAAACTGACCAGCAACCAAATGACCAGTGACCAATTGACCCGTTAGTAATTTACAGGTGATGAATTAACAAATCTATTTTGAGCCGCGAACAAGTGTTAACAATGTAATTATGGTTTCAAAAATGATACATGACACAAATATCATTGCCTGTCATCGGAAAACGTCCCCATATTGAACATTTGATCTTGATCCTTGGTCTTTACTGTGCCATATTCTGCTTGAGTGGGAAGGCAAATAAACCTTGGAAACTGGATCTGATCAGCCCTTCAGCTGGTATGCCAATCATTTTTAGCAAATGGGTTTTTATAGGCTAGGACTGCAAACCCCATCCCGAACATTTTTTGCTATTTTTACTCATTGCAGGGATAGTGAAGTGGATTCCATTCCTGGTTTGGAATTCAGAGTTGTCCTTCTCCTAGACTGGTTGCCAACTAAGGCTGAAAAGCCCAGTCTACCTTGTTATTTTATCTTTAGCTAAGGAAAAAAAAAGATGGATTTGTGTCTCTCTCTAAGGCATCAGAGTAAAGTGAACTCACACAGCCTAAGCCAGGATTATAATTTGGCTCACTAATTCCATTTTCTGTGTTGGTTTCAGTTACACCACACCAACCTCCAGCAAATAAATAGCACTATAAATAAGAAGACTTTTAAGATTTACCACAATTCTAAGTGTAGAAGCAATAATATCATTCGTCTCCTAGAATGTACTCACTGCAATATACAATATGTAGGGAAAGTTGAATCATTTATCAATGTAATAGCCATATATGCCAATTTCTTCTCTGTTTATTTGAGTTCACACATCTCATTGGTTAAATTACCTTTCTATCATGAAATAGAAATGAAGATTACATCATAGAAACTCTTGAGACTTCATGTCACATTAAAACAATTTTAGTTGTGTTGAGATTTTTTTTAAAAACTTAAAATTAGGATATTTGAATTATTAAAAATAAATTACCTAATAAAATTGTTTTAGGCTCCTCAGTGTCGATCAATACATAAATAACCCTGTCATTTCTAAAAGGTATACATTAGTAAATGCTTAAAAGGGTTGTGAATATATCAGACATGACAAGAGACAAGCTACAGACAGGTAACTTGGATACAGATTTAAAGAAAAAAATTCTGATTATTTGTCTGTTCGGACATTTTATATTGACAGCTTCACTTAGTCACTGATTTTTTCACGTTTTTGATTAAAAGAAAATACAACTTGTAGTTTGGCTAAAATTGGCTATACTCATATTATACATAATTCATCTATACATAAATAATCCTGTCATTTTTGGTTAAAGTTTCTCTATTAAAAAAACATGTTCCATTTTTTCCTTTTATCTATTCAAAAAAAAAAAAAATTAATGCCTTTACAATGTATGGCACCATTCCAAATTAAGAGACACCATTCCAAATTAAGGGACACCATTTCAAATTAAGAGACACTATTCCAAATTAAGAGATACCATTCCAAATTAAGGGACACTATTTCAAATTAAGAGATGCCATTCCAAATTAAGAGACACCATTCCAAATTGAGGGACATCATTCCAAATTAAGGGACACCATTCCAAATTAGGAACTTCTCCATCCAACATGAAATCATTTGGCTTCAAACTTTTCAGTTTTCTCTTTTCTTAATCTCACATGTAAATGGACACTTTACACTAAGATACATAACTCAGATATTCATCGAAACATCTAAAGATCTATCTCATGTTTCAGATCTACACCATGATGTTATTTGATACCTCCTTACTGATCATACACACAACCCAGCCCTGCCCTGACTTCTTTGTATACTTAAAATCTACTTAGTTTAGTTATTAATCATTACACCTGTCCACAACAAAACATGGACCCTATATAACAAACAATCTCCTGTATCACCTTTACACTTTTCTTGAAAAAGCCAGAATGAACTGGAAAAAGTAAAGAAATTTCATTTTTGTACAAAGCATGACCTTCTTAATTGTCATTTCATCATAATCCACACCTATACACTGGTCGTATGTATACATATATATACGTATATATATATATACTATTTGACTTTGTCTAAATCATATATAAAAGTGAGATGGTGTTAAACATGGGAAATTCTGTCTAAGGTTAGTGATTTTGAAACCATTTTCTTAAATTCTTCAGTTGTATATATTAGTAGAAGATCGACTTGAAGAATTCTTCCTGATTAACTAGTATTCTTAAAGATGATATCATAAGTTGGCTTGCATGTAGTCCAAGATTAAATCTGACCTAACATTTAATATTCATATGGGGAAACATACAATAGAATTGACATGAACCCAATGAGTTACATCCATTGTTATACTTACTGATCGCCATCAAGTACATTTATTGAGTAACCTACGTAAGTGAAACCTTTGTTCAAAAAAATTAAATGATTTATAGTTAAAATACTATCCATATTCAATACATTATGATAATACCCTATATAAGATAACGAACAACCTGAATTACGACATAGACCTAAAGATGATAAAACAAAACTAAATATTAAAATTTGATCAACACTGCTGGAGAATATGTTGATCTAACTGTCTCAAAATATTCTGAAAAAAAGTACTGACTTACTCCCTTACTAATATATGCATATGTACATATATACATATATCATTGGACAGTTTATGACCGACAGAATGTGATAATTATTGCGACACTTTATTTAGAAATGTATTTGTCTGGCATTAGCATTAACCAGTAGCAAATCAAACAGCCAAACCCATAAATGAATAAAGCAAATGAGCATTGTGTGTTAGTCAAACCAATGTTTACCAAGAAGCAATCTCTGCTCAACAAACTGAGCTAATGACACTCTTAGCAAGCAGGAATCTGGAATAGTTCACTTAAATTGATCATCTCTCTACTCTGTGGTCGTGGGCATAAATATTTACATATATATGTGTGTTCCCGTTTCGTACACAGTATGTTTATCATTAAATTTGACAGTTTATGTCCAGAAAGAATGTGATCATTATAGAGACATCTTATGAGGAAACATATTTCATCTAGTATCAGTGTTAACCAATAGTTGGTAGAGCATAATTGTGTTAAGACTGCCTCCTGGTAAACGCAGTTTGAGTCCTGCATGTCATTCATCTTCTTTATTCATTTACATGGGCGGCTGTTTGATTTGCTACTGGTTAACACCAGTGCCAGACAAAATATGTTTCTAAATCAAATGTTTCAACAATTATCATGCACATACGTATATATATATACTAAGAAAAATGCGTACATGCTCAATGTCCTCTAGTAATTTCAAAAACTTGAAAAATATTGAACAAGAATATTTCAGCACAAAATAGATGAAAAAATATTAATGGCATAAAATAGCTATTTATTGTGGCATGAATGTAAACTTTGTAAAATGACATTGCTCAATTTTGCCACTGAATTGATATTTTTTGTCTATTTCAAGTTTTTACAATTATATTAACACGTTAGGCAGGTAAGCATTTTTCTTACTGGTCCTGTTTTCTTTAATATTTATATATACACATAACTACTATTATAATAACTATTTTTTTTTTAAAAAGTTCTCAGGTGGATTTGAACTATCAATCCCTAGATTATTAAAAGAACAGATTAATCAACTGCACTTCTACCATTTAGGCATTACTATATCAAATTTGAAGTAAAAATTCCCTAAAAATCTATACTTAGCAGTTTACGGAAAAATATCTGTGACTCGGTGTAATTAAAGAGGCTACTCATAATGAAGGTCTCTACAAGATGACATAAATTTTATTAAAATTGGTTGAGTTTTACAAAAGTTATTACAAAATCAAAGTTGTTGATTTGTGTAACAAGTGCCATAAATTCAATGATGAGTCCACCATCCTTACGTCCATATCTGTGATTTCCAATTTCAAAGGGATTCTAAATGAAGTAGTAGTAGCATTACTAGTTGTGGTAGTAGTAGCAGGAAGAGGAGGATGAAGAGGAAAGTGAGGATGGTTCATCCCAAAATCTGTTCATTAAAAAAAACAATTGAAATTTGAATTAAAGTAAGTGTACAATTCTTATTGATAATTTGTTCTGAAGTCTTAGTGTATGGTTATATTTTTCTGATAAGTGGGCTTTAAATGAGTATGCATATCTTTTTAGCTGGAAATAGAAATTTTCAGCTAATCTTAGTCATATTTGAAGCAACTTCTAGGTATTAGTAACAAACAATACTTGGCAACATAATGAAAACAAACGCTTGATATCATCAATTTATCTGGATAGATATGTTTTTGATGACGACAAAACTTTTTATGATAAAATAGCAATTGGTAAATAAAACACAAACCCCTTCCTACATCTTTCTGTTGTTTAATGTAACTGTAACTAACTGACAGACCAACCAACTGACTGAAAGTGTCTCATTGAGATGTGTAGACATACCTAAAAACTCAACTTACTCATATTAAGAGCAGAGCATTAAATCCACCTGCCCAATATATATATATATATATATATATATATATATATATACATACATATATATGCATATATATATATATATATATATATATATATATATATATATATATATATATATATATATATGATTATTGTGTTATATCATATTGAAACTCTATTTGAAATGGTCTCTTGTTATTCCACCTTTGGCCTAGACAACGTAGATAGAATAAACGATTATAGATAAACATTTAAAATAGAGTTTCAATATAATACAACACAATTCATAGTCATTTCTGTTGGATCATATATCCACTTCTTGATAATATGATTGCTTATGTTGAAAGAAACAAATAGACTGTAAATAAACAAGATGAGAATTTGGTGTTTAAGCAGATATTTGGGCCTATGCATTACGGGCAGCTATTTAGCTCGATGGTAAGAGCAATGTTACATTAAAGCAACTGCCCTATTGATCATAGGTTCGATTCCTGAAGCAGCCCCATTTTCTCTAACTGTTCATTCTATTTATGTTGTCGAGGCCAAATGATACATTCACTGTGGAATAACAGGAGATCATTTCAATATGATAATACATGAGTTTCAAGCCAAACTAGTTTGACAATCCTTCCTATAGGCAGATTCCCAGGTAGTTCCTGCTGAAGGCTGAAATAAGGCTCCTAATGAGACACTGGCTAAATTTTGGCTACTCAAAGGTCATATACACATAAATAGAATGAAATATTTAGAATTATTTAGATGGATAGACACATGGAAATCAGATCATTATTATCTGGGAGAGCACAAATGCTGAGCGAACATTTTCTTTTTTATCTATGATGACTAATATGCTAGAAGTATGATCCATAGTTCGATAAGAAATCTCCAAAAAGTTGGTTGCCATAGTTGTGGTTGATCTTGGGTAAAATATACAACTAAGACACATAGTAAGTTACTATAACTAATGAGACTTATACTCTTCATACAGATAGATGATTCAATTAGTATATATGATGGACAATGTCATTCTTTTCTGTTTGTTTCTCTGTCCATAAGTTAGGCTATTCCTCTTGGTTTTAATAACATATCCGTATGTTGAGAATATTATTGTTAATATGGAATGCTGATTCTGTGTCTCATTCCAATTTTGGTGTAAGTACTGCAATCGGATTGTTTTAGAACCATCAAAGCCATTATATACCTACATACACGTATGAGACATCTTGCTCTATATCCTATATGAAATGCTGAATAATCAAATTTAGATTTCATAAATACCAAGATTAAACATGATTTCTAATTATCTAGTATCAGAATATTAGGGACTATTTTTTTCTCAAAATCTGTTACTTGAGTGGACACTTAAAAAAAAATTGTCAATAAAGAAATGATCATTGATTTTACCACAAAATACAGGAGGCATCCAATTATCAGCATCAGTTTTGGTCACACCTTACATAGAGACCATTAGTAATAAAGATGTATATATATATATATATATATATATATATATATATATATATATATATATGAGAGGGAAAAAGAGACAGACAGTGAGTGAGTGAGTGAGAAAGAGACTGAGACAGAGAAAAAGACTTCAAGACAGTGGTTCTGAAAATCCCATATGCCCCCCCCCCCCTTTTTCCAGCAATTTTCCCCCTAGTTTTGAAATATAATCTAATAGTTCTTTCAGCATTATACTTCCAACTTTACATTCCTCAATTCTTTCCCTGGCTAAATTCCCTCCTCTAAGGAAATTCCTCCTATTAGAGAATCATTGTTTTAAGCCTTTTTGGTTAATTAATGTTTTTGTGTTAATTACCTGTGGACAGGGCTTCAAGAGGAGGTGTTTCCAGTTGGAGATCTTGACCTGTGAAAAAGAAAAAAGAAGATTTTTAATGTCCTAAACTTAATGATACCCCAAAAGTTGTCCATTTTGCATTATGGAAGCATATACAGGATATTTTCTTTGAGTTTGCAGAATACATGGAAATTAAAAGAACTGTTATTGTGTCTTTTATGAGATATTTGCCAGTTTAAAAGTCCTTTTGCCCCAAAAAGCAAATAGCAGATTTTCATACAGACAAATTTTCATAAAAGTTGAAAATATAGAAAAATTTTTGCAATTAGGAACTGAAAATCAAACTATCATCAAAACAGTCAACATATGTTCTTTTAGTTTTTAAGTCAGTCTGACTGGTTATGTATGTATCAAGTGTGCAGGCTGCACCAATGGAGTTAGAGGGCTGAAAATTACTCCTTATCATGTCCTGAAAATTGTTTGTTTTGTTTTTTGAAAATTCTCCCTTGAATAGGTTTTTGGTGGGGTGTTTAATTTGCGATGTAAGTCAATGCTAAATTGATACCTTAGTTTGTGTCTGACAACATTCATGCTTCTTTTTTTTATTTTTAGTGATCACTGCCAATTAAAAGGTGAGAGAAGTTACTAATTCATTGATCATCCCTAACACAACATGCTGCCAAAATACGTTGGTTATGTGACAGTTTTTATTTAGTGATGAACCAGACTTGTTTTTGTTTTTTTCATAATTCTACCACCATTATGAAGAAAGCACTGGCCAAATTATCAATTATTCATTATTCATTGTTGCACATCTGACTTGAAAATAAAGCATAATATTTTTCTCAAGATCACAAATGTAAACTGATAAGAGCTTGGCTGCAGCAGGGTCAAACTTTGTTTGTATTTCTATTCTGGCTGAAGATGATTACGGCAACTTTTTGTTGTGTACATGATAAATGAAAAATTATTAAAAAAATATTCTTTAATATAAATGTATTCATCTATTAGGATGAAAAGAAGAATTTTTTTTGTAGATATGTGAGATTTGTCAGTTTGGCTCAGTCGGTTAAAGAGCAAGCTACCAATCACTTGGTCAGGATTTCAAATCACGGCAGAGACATGTGAATTCTATGAATGTATAAATTTATTAGAATGTAATAAACTCTTGTATATTTCTAGTATAAATTTTGATAGATATGTAAAACTTGTCGATTGAGCTTAGTCTCTAAGAGACACAACTACCAATCAGATTGACAGAAGGAAATTGTTAATTATTTTTCCCCTTAAAATTTGGTGAGGATTGTTGTCCTCATTCTTGTTGTTCTCACTACAGAAGAAAAAACAATGTCAACTCCAGGTTTGAATTTGAATTTGACAAAAATGTTATTTTTGGTGACCCGATATTCCATGCTTACATTTAGTGCACTAAGCCAGGCCATCAACACAATATCACATTACATTTAGTGTCATAATATCATCTATAAATTTTTCATTTTGCTTTTCATGTCTTGTCTCTGTATATGGACACAGATTTCAAGTGTAAATCCAAATAAGACAGATCTGGTTTGTCACTCAATAGAAACGGAAATGCAGCCAAACTTTTAGGGTGACGTTGTATTACGGATGATCAATCACATAATTTGAAAAACAAGTGATCAATGAATAAGTTACTTGTCTCATTTTTGTTGTGCAATGATCATTAAAATTAAAAAAATAATAATTTTTTCAAAAAACAAGCATGAATGCTGCTGGACACAAAATAAGGAACCAAATTAGCGTAAACTTATACCGCAAATTGACTTCCCCCCTTTAAAAACCTGTTTACGGGAATTTTCACAAAACAAAAAAAACTTAAGGGGAAATAAGGGGAAAATGGTTGAATTTTCAGCCTTCTAGCTTCACTGGTACAGCCTGTATACATGATACATACATGTCTACATAGTCAGCCAAACCAACTTGAAAACCTAAAAAACCTATGTGGACACTTTTTTGACAGTTTTGGTTGACAGTTTCTAACAATGAGGTTTATTTGAGATTTTTCTAAAAACTGTAATTCATTCAGAGTACGTTCAAAATTGATAGATCAGGAAGATGAGTGAAAAGGTACCTTTTTGTGGTATTCTATCAAATCTGAGAGAGTACGATGAGGTTTTGGTTCTCCAATTATCACATATTTTCCATTGGAAAGTTGGTCAATCATGTAATGTCGGCATCTGTTGGTGTCTCTGAAAAAATATTTTAGTCTACATGCAATTATTTTCTTCATACAATGGTGTCACTTAATTTAGGTAATATGGGTATTTTGGCTCAAAAATTGAAATTATTTCATCTAATTTGATCTATACTTTCTCTTAGCCAGTAGTTCCAAAACTGGGATCCACAGACAACTGGGGATCCATGAAATAGAGCTCAAGGGTCCACAGCAGTGTTCCCTCTGAAGTTGACTTTGCGAATCTTGCAGTAGAAAAAGAACAAAGTACATCACACCATCACAGCATCAAAATCTGAAGTGATGTATAAAAATTCTTTGAGAAATAAAAATGTAGAAAATAATCTATTCATGACATCACTGGTATTTTCCACTGGAAAACATCTAAATAGAGTAAAAAAAAGCATCTAGATTCTGGAGAATCTAGATGCTAATAATAGACCCCTCAGAATAAGGCCCCCAAAAAAGGCAAAAAAGTTTTTTTCCAAAATCAAAAATAATTTTTTAGAATGGGGTCTACTGGAGTATTGATGTCAATTTCTAAGTCAGTAGATAAGACAGTATGGCCACGAGTGCTGGAACAAATAAACAAACAAACAAATAAACATATGAACACACAAACAAACATAAAAATGGATAGAACCCTTTGCCGTCTTTGATGGCTTTGGTTGTTTAATATCAAATTGTAAATATATTTTTTTTTTTACCTGAAAGATAGCGAATATCCAAACCGACTCTCACTGACACGAATCAAATAATAACCAACATCACAGTTGCTCAATAAACGTTCTGCTTCCCTGAAAAAAAATGAAACATAAAAGTCTGGTTAGTCACTGAATAGAAACCATCACATCTTATAGCAGCATGCTGTGTTGTGGGTAATCAATTAAAAAATTGGAATTGAATGAGTTACTCCTCTCTCCTTTTGTTAGGGCAGTGATCACTAAAAACAAGTCTGAATCTTCCAAAATGAAAGCATGAATGCCAGCGGACACAAACGAAGGGATCAATTTAACATAAACTTACATTGCAAATTGAATCCCCAATCAAAACCTATTAAGGTAGGGGAGGGAATTTTCAACAAAAAAAAAAGTTTTGTTTCTAGAAATAAACTCTGTGTCAGATTATAGACTTATTGATCCATAATTGTGTGCATGTATATATATATATATATATATATATATATATATATATATATATATATAATTATGTGAGCAATAAGGTGAATTGTAGTATTTAAATCAAATCTATTATACAAACATGTTTCAAATTTCAGCTTTGTAAAATATATATATATATATATATGTATTAGATAAGTCTGAATTCAGTACATGGCCTTATTTGGGGAGCATATTGATGGAACTGAAGTCACTAGTAAAAACCTCTAAGACTAACATACTAATCTTTACTTTCAATCAGTTGACCAACTATGGAACATGCGACAAATTGGATAATTGAGTGTGGGGACGTTTGAATGTGAGAAAATTGAGCACAGGTACAATTGAGTGTGAGACAATTGAGCAGATGACATGATAATGTCGAAAATAAAAAAGTGTTTAGTTTGATTTAGCTAAGTACTTTTAACATACTCTTTCACTGAAATCTTTTTGGTTGGCTTGCCTGCTGTGTTGGATCTGGTGTTGCTTTCTAAGAATCCTAAGGCTTTTTATCACAACCAGTCACAACCTGCTAAATTTAAAATTCAATCACATCACTTTATTTCATACACAACAAGAGCACAAAAAATTACTTACTAAAGAGACGTATTTCAATTTTGTCAAATATTTCAGATGAAATTTAAAAAATTCTATAGGTGTAAATTTTTCTGTATATCATAGTATAAAAAAAATTAATATAAGTAAGTGCTTATAAGTTTCTCAATTGAAGATAAAAAATTGAAGTAACTTTATTCCAAGACGCTACTTGATAAAATTCATCATCATCATCATCATCATCATCATCAGTCTTTCAATTTTTAAAACTGTTATACATTTTGTATTGAATGCTATTAAGGAAAAATTTTGAATGTAACAGCATTTTATTTTAGAAAAATGGATTTCAAGATCAGAATAAAACTCTCAAGCCAAAAAATAACCATTAAAAACTTTAACTTTTGTGAAGGATGCAAATTTAAGAATTCAGTCAAACCTAACATTCGTATTGATGGAATGAAGGTGAGCTGAACTTAGGCGCCTTTTGCAACACAAGCTCCAACAACACAGGCAAGCCAACCAAAGATATTTCAGTGAAAGAGTCCTTTGAAACTGAAGAACCAATTTTTTTTATTTTCAACATTATCATTGCTTGATTGAAAATGCAAATGACAGAAGGTGTCCCTCAATAGTCTCACCCTCAATTTTCTCACACTCAATTGTCACAGGCTCAATTGTCACTGCTCAAATATTGCTACTCAATAGTCACCCCAGATCAGTGGTTTTTGAAACTGAGTGTGTGTGTGGGGGGGGGGGGTCCAACAAATAATTCTTAGGGTTCTGCAGCAGTGCTCTTTTTAAACCTGTCATTGGGATCTTGTGGCAGAGAAACAATATCATCCATACACAGAGCTCTGGAAAATATTATTGACAACAGATCTGTACCATATATTACAATTCAAATAAATGTAATCTTTTAAGGATCAATATGATTTTCAAAGGTCAAAAACTGTTTATTATTGTAGTTCGCTGATTACAGACTAAAAACTAAATACTAAATATAGGGGTCCTCCAGAATATTTCCTTTATAGAAGTGGTCCTTGGGTTTCAGAGTTTCAAAACCACTGCTCTAGATGTATTATTCCTTTGTAAAGCAAAAAATATGTATAAAAAGTAGTTCATACTGTGAGATTTTGGAATCCTTTAGTTTTATTACAGAAATAACAACCCAAAATTCAGGAGATAGACATTTAATAATCTGGTCTTCATAAATGAGTTATTTTAAGATAAGGTTTTTCCACTCAAAATTTGGATCAACCTATACACTAATCTATTTGTAACAATAGTTTTTTCCATTTCCCCCAAATATACTGTTCTTGCCCCTGATAAATGTGATCAGACAATTGCATACCTGCGGCTGATAACTCCATGGAACCAAGGTGCAAATTCCCCTGAGGGAGCCTTCACTTCATTCATTTGGGTTTCCACAAACCAATTAATTGTTGCTTTAGGGGATCCGGCTGGTCCATATCGACTCCTCCTATTGGATTCAAAACATCTGGCCAATGCCTTCTTGGTGAAATCATCCTCCAGAATTTCTCCATCACTTAATTCATCATCAGAGACCTATAAAAATACATAAAGCAATGAGATGGAAATACAGGTCTGGTTAGTCACTCAATAGAAACCATCACATAACGAATGTCATTTGGCAGCATACCTTGTTGGGGAAGATAAATTGAAAAACTGGATGGAAAAAAGGGCACTAAATGAATAAATTACTTCCATAGCCTTTTGTAGAGCACTGGTCAATCAAAATGTGTAGATTGAAAAAAAAACAAAAACAAGAATGAATACTGTCCAAAATAGACTAAAGGATCAATCTAGCATAAACTTACATTGCAAATTGAATACACCACTAAAAACCTATCATGGGGAGAATTTAGAAAACAAAAAAAAAACAGATTTTTTTTCTAGATATTTATTTGGAGTAAATGTTAGAATTTTCAGCCCTCTGGCACCATTGGTGTGGCCTGGACACATGATACTTATGTGCATGATCAGCCAGCAAGAGCAATATGAAAACTGAAAAAAAATTCATTGGTAGTTTTGTAGGCAGTTTTGGTTGACAATTCCCAATATGTTCAGAAGAGAATATCATAAAACAAATTTTCCAATAATGAATGAAATAAGACAGTGTCTTATTTCAAGCCCTTAGTATGAGACAATTTTTTGAATTTTGAATTTTGTGAATTTTGGAATGACATAGATATTTGAATCAATAATGATAGATGCTTTTTTCCTGATTTTCACAGTTATCCATAGAGGAATCTGCATTTTTTTTCAACATTTCTGCTGTCTTCAAAGTAAAAAAATCAATAAAAAATAAGTATATATCAGCTTTGACCTTTGCCTCATGACCGTACTCTGCTAAGATGTGCAAGGCCTATAAGGTATATTTTGGCCTGTCTATTGGAGATCAAGATGAATTCTAGGCTCCTAAATTTACCTGCATTGCATTAGTGACAATATGCCTTGAAGAACAATAAGTATGCCTGTGAGGTCATTAGAGATTTTAAGATGATAGCATTCCTGGAGGGTCAACAAGTTTCTCTGCTATCTGTGCCTTTGGAACAGCAGGAACACCTTAATGCACTACCAAAGGTTGGACTGGTCATAGCTGCCTGAATTTTAAGTTGGGATGAATAATGTCATGTGAGAGCCATTGGTTGACACCCAGACGGTGTTGATGCCACCAATGCATGTGAGATTAGGCCTTATAAAACAATTTATCACAGATCTAGGAGGCGTTTTCAACATGATCAATCAGGAAATGACACTTATTAACCAGGAACAGAATAAAAAATTTAAAAAGTTGCATGTTGTTATTGAATTATAGCCAGACAAATTATCATCGCCTGCTTACAATGGCTCAATAACTGATTATATTTAATCATCAATGATTAGTCACTCAATGGAAACTGTCACCAATATCCTCCGGCAGTATGCCATGCTGGGGGTGATCAATTAAAAAATCTGAAAAAAGCAGTCAATGAATAAATCACCTTTCTCACTGTAGTGATCACTAGAAATGTCCAAATTAAAAAAAAAAAACTTGAATGCCGCTGAACACAAACTAAGGAACAGTTCAGCATAAACTTCCATTATAAAATTCAACACCTCTATAAAGACTTATTTGAGGGGGGATTTTGAAAAAACAGAAAAACTGTTTTTTGTAGACAAGAAAAGGAGTAGATGTTAGAATTTCCAACCCTTTAGCCCAATTTGTGTAGCCTGTATGCATGATACATACACACATGTCTAGCCAACTAGACCAGCTTGAAAACTGAAGAAACCTATGCTGACAGTTTTTGTGACAGATTAGGTTGACTGTTCCGAATTATCATTGCATATGTCATGCCAGATCAGTGAAATTGCCAAATAGGGGAAATTCACTTATTTTTTTATTAGAAAAAAGTTTGATTTCAATTTGATTACATATGCTTTTGATTGTAAAAAATAGTAGTTTTATATCCTCGTTTTGATTAAATAAACTTGTAATCAAATTAAAACTATGTATTTATTTATTATTTGTAAAAAAAGTTAAAATTAAGCCAATTAGGCAATTTTATCAATTTGATGTTACACATATTTACAATAGCCCAATTTATGTTAATATGTTATCATTATAGAATGAATGCCTGCTCAGATAGTTTAATGGTTAGCACATCCACCTCACATGTAGAAGGACCTAGGTTTGATTCCCGGTATGAGCAAAGAACGTGAAAAACTTTTCACTAGGACAATAGTTGAATACACTTTAAGCTGTATGATTAAAGTGGAGGTATCCCTTTGGTGGACTTGCATCCTACCCAAGGGATAAGCATAAAAACTTGTAGTTATAGAGTCCTGGTCTCGACCAGGCTTGAGATTTGCAAGGATCACTAAACTGGCACATGCAACAGAAACTGGGATTTTGTCACTGACCATCATACTCCATTGGGGGTTCACTTTTAAGAGACATGAATCTTTTCTTTTTAATCAAATAAATATGGAATACAAGAATTGGTTATTTTCATTACCTTTGTTTTAACGGGTGAAATAATCTTCTTTTCTTGTTTCTTACTTGTCTCTGAAAAACAAATATGTATATTCTTAGTTTATATTACTTTCTCATTTTTCATTCGAAAAAAGAAATCCATTTGTAAACTGATTCCAATTTCATAAATCCCAAGCCGGACACTACAAGAAAATAACATTAACAGTAAAATGAACATCTATAATATATAATAGTAGAAAACCCAGATTGCAGATTCAGTCCCACTCAACCAATTATTTTTCACTGCAATTCATATTTCATTGTCTCTTCCTTAACATATGTGTGTCTCATGGCATGTTGCATATTGACTCTCATGCACATGAGCGTCCATTCAATGGTTTCATTTCAGTCAATCTGATGAAGATTGTGGGTGCAAAACTGAAACGTTGTGAAGAAATAAACATATTGGTGAGGAAAATAGCCGACCACATCATACACAATGATTAATACTACCCCCCCCCCCCAACCAAATCAGATAAGAAATGTTTTCTTATTCTATACGATAAGCGCAAAGATTACCTTTTCAAGTATAGAAAAAAGTAAGGTAGAAAAACAGAAAAAAAAAAAAAATCATTCACCCTTCATTCATCTCACTAGTTTCATTACCTCCACCAGAATAATTTAATTCATCTTTGGGTGAATCATACACCAGTTTGTGAAGGACTGGGTTAGTTTTATTCCTTACCTTTGTTGTATTTATCAAATTTGATGGTTGCTTGCTGCTGTTCATGGACAGATTGTCCAGCCGTGGTTATCTGCACAATAAACTCTTCCAACTGCTCTGCATTCTTTTTACTGATTTCTTTCATCCGCTTATATTGTCTACGAGCCATGAATCCACGGGAGACTGTGCAATAGAAAAAAAACGTTTCACTTTTAGTCTTATATGAGGGTGGATCTATATCTGTAGCCTGATACTTAGATTGATGGCCCACCTCCAATATTCAGGGGCTTGAGGGGCTCCCTCTAACATTTAAAAGCTTGAGTGGGCTCCGACAACTCAAAAGTGGAATTACCTATCATCGAGAATAGGTTAAATAAATAGTAAAAAAAGAAAGCAACAATGAAGCTAGAAGGCTGAAGATTTAAATGTTTTCTCCTTAGCATGTCTTGTCAAGAAAATATCTTTTGTTTCTCGAAAATTCCCCCTAAAATAAGTTTTTGAGGTTTTCAATTTACAATATTAATTCATGCACAAATGGTTCCTTAGTTTGAGTTCAGCAGCATTCATGTTTGCTTTTAGAAAATTTAGACTTTTCACTGATCCATCAAAATTGATCACCCCAAACAAGGTATGCTGCTAAGAGACATTGATCGTGTGACAATTTCTATTAAGTGACTAACCTAGACTTAAGTTTTCCTAAATTGGTCCCTTAGTTTTTGTCCAGCATCATTCACACTTGTTTTTTGAAACTCTAAACTTCTTTAATGATCACAGCTTAGCAAAAAGCAAGAGTAGCAATTTAATCATTGGTCACTCTTATTTCAAATTTTTTAATTGCTCATCCCCAATATGAAATTCTGCCAAAAGACATTGGTCATGTGATGATTTCTATTGAGTGACTAACCAATAACCTTACTGTACATATATGAACAGTAACATGCACTTCCTTGTTAGTAAAATGCAATTAAGATTTCAGACCATGGACAAGATTAAGGAGAATGAAACAATGCCTTTAGTTCAACAAAATCTCATGGACACATGGTCAGATTTAGACCTTTGAGGCCCGGGGTACTTTGGGTTCAGTGGTCCCCTCATACATAGAAAAGTACATGGCAAATTACTAAATTTACATATCAAAGTCTGTTTATTGCATGTAATTGGGACTAACAAGGTATACATACATAATTCAAACAAGTAAAAATAGCTTAAAATTGAAAACATTAACAATAGAAAATGAATAAGTAAAGGTGCAAGTTGAATATTGCACTCCGCAAGAAGTGTGGCCCCTCCTACAGAGCTAACTGTATCGCTTTAATTTAGTAACCCATACTCCAATTACTGTAGACCTGAATTACAAGCAGTAATTCACTCACCAGAAACAGGTGTTTTGTTTGTAAGTTGGAACCTTACAGTCAATGAAGGATAATGGTGCTGTACCATAGTTTTATGTAAGCCCAACTTAATGTTCCATCTAAATAGACTGAATTATTATTTGCTGGTTATAGGGTTACCTCTAAGATATATTTGGTATATATGCTTTTGCCCTCCGTGGAAATATATCATCCTGAAAAAGTAGTAGCAGATACCCATGTACCCTGACCTAATAGATTGTAAGGATACAATGCTGGATTTTTTATGACATTTTTGAGAGCAGTGCCCATCTCCTCACTAAATTGCATTGAGTAACGAAGTACCATCAGCAGGGAGTAATTCCTGATCTGATCTACTTGGAGAAGTAGATTTCCACCTCTCCCAAAATCATTAATAGAAAATGAACACAAACTAACCCAGTTGGAATTTGAACCAACGAACAACAGTTCAAGCACTTTCTGGAGACTTTAGGATTTCAACAGCAACCACACCATGTCATCTCAAGGCAAAGTGGGAGGCTAGGATTGGAGAAATTAGGCCCCAAATTAACAGATTGAAATGCTCTATGACAGTTACATGCTCTGAACCTATCAGTATATGTGTGTAAGCTTAGAGAATTGGCATATGAATTTTTCAGCATCCACTATATTTGCCTGACATTTCTCCTACAGATTGTCATATTTTCAAATATTTTGAATTTCATATCTATGATAAAATTTTTGATAATAGGGAAGCCATAATTTGTGCTTTTACTGAAATTCTGACCACTAAACCTAAAGAATTTCATTGAGATGGCATATTTTCATCAGATGATCATTAGGAAAAAAAGGTGACTGCTTCAAATGTCTCATATCTTGAGTAGATATTTACAGATTATGATGTTTATATCAGCTTTCAGCTTACTTTTCAAAATATGGCATTTCATAGGTAACAGCTTAATATTAGCAAAATATTGATAAGGAAAAGGCTTTATCTAAGAAATTCAGACAATTTTTATCTAAGAAAACTAGTGACAGGTCTGTTTAGTCACTAAATAGAAACTGTCACACGACCAACATCTTTTGGCAGCATGTTGTGTTGGGGCTGATCAATTAAAAAATTGGTAAAAATAGGAGGTGACTTGACATCAAGCTTAAAGGCTGCCAAAGCAAGTTTTAAGCAAGTAAAGAATGTACAACATCTTACTTCATAAATCGATAGAATAGAACAGGTCTAGTTAGTCACTCAACAGAAACCATCACATGACCAACTTGCAGCATACTATGTTTGGGGTGATCAATTGAAAAATTGGGAAAAGGGGTGATCAGTAAATGGGCGGTGATCAGTAGAAAAATCCACATTTTGACAGAAACTAAGTGACCAACTTAACATAAACTTAAAATGTAAATTGAACCTCCCACTGAAAACCTATTTTAGGGGTGAATTAAAAAAAAAAACGAGAAAAAATCTTTTTTCAAGATGTAATAAGTAGTAAATGTTTAAATTCCCGGCCTTCTAGCTCCATTTGTGAAGCCTGTACTCACAGTACATCCATACATAGCCAGCCAGTCCATCTGTTGGCAGTTTTGGTGACAGTCCTGGTTGATGGTTCAAACTATTCAAACTAATGGCATTAGAGACCATCAGGCCACAAGAAGGTTTTCCCTTTTATCTGATTGGATATACTTTGTCAAGTTTTCATCTTTCGATTAATCAAGTAGTATAAGTGTACAAGCCAGGGGACCAGGGGGCTAGGGGTGGCAAATGACCCTTTTCCCCCACCAATTCGGGCTAAACAGTGTAAATGTTCAGCCAAATCTTTGTGACCCATGCAAAACTGGGCAAATTGAGCCATTTGGCCCTCTTCACCAAAGAGTGCCCCCTTACATTCCAGCCGACCTCGCTTGGGCTCTTCATACTACAATTCCACTTATACAGCCCATTTATTAGAATCTATCAAACAAACTGTCACCAAAACTGTGAACATAGGTTGCGTTCAGTTTTCAAGTTGGTCTGGCTGACTATGTATGAATGCATGTATCACATATACTTACTGACTATGTATGTATGTAAGCACCACAATATAGGCCACACCAATAGAGCTAAGGGGCAGAAAATTTGAACATTTACTCCTTATTATGTTTAGAAAGAAAGTTTTTTTTACTTTTTCAAAATTCCCCCGATAGCTCTTCCAGAGGGGTCCAGTTTACAATGCAAGTTTATGCTAAATCGATCCCTTAGTTTGCGTCTGTTATTGTAATGAAAATCAGACTTTTTAGTAATCCCAACAAAAGGCAAGAGAGGTAACTCATTGATTGATCACTCATTTTCTCAATTTTTTCTGATTGATTACCCCCAACACAGCCTGCTGCGTGAAGACTTTGGTTGTTGATAGTTTTTACTGAGTGACTATTTTATTGAAGTTTTTATCTTTCCGTTGTTTTGTTTTGTTCCAAGTTCTGTGTTTATAATGTTTTTTTGATAATCTTTTGATGACGTGTTAGCTCCATTATGATAGGGAGTCAATGGCAATAATCAACAAGATCAGTTTGTTAACCATTACCCCTTAACAAGACACCCAATAGTAACACATGTTGAATGTCATTAGACCCCATTAAGTAATAAATTACTGCTTATAGAACTTTTAGAATTGAAAATGCCTGAAAGTGTCAGGGCTTTACTTTTTACTGGGGCTGTTATCACACTCAAAAGTAAATAAACTATTTAGGCCAGTTGCTATTGATGTTCCTGATTAAAAATTGCCAAAATTTATGTTGAGAAACTACTATTAATACTATTACTTCTTAAATATAAAGAAGAAATGATCGTGTTTAAATTAAAAACAGAAGTGCTTAAAACACGGATGGGGATCACTCAATGCTTAAAAAACGGCACACAAATTAATACAAATAAGAGAATTGAGTGAAATAAAAGTATGTTTAAAACAAAATACAGATGGATAACTTCTGTCTTTCTTATTATGATTGAGCAAACACAAATATATGTAATCAAAGCCACGGAATATAACTTGTGTTTTCTTTATCATAATGAAGCTAATGTAAGTATATATAACCAAAACTGGGCACAGATAACTACCTGAATAGCCCATCTGTAGTTTCAATATTCATAAAGAAACTTTGTAGAAATCACTTTTAAATGTTGATCACAATTGGTTTCTCTATCAACATACAAATTAATTAGGCTCTCTGTTTTGTTTTTATTTTTGATGATAACAGGTTTTGTTAGTTACTCAATAGAAACCATCACATAAGCAACATATTTTGGTAGCATGTATGCTGAATTGATCAATTTGGAAAAAGGATGATCCTTTTGTTTGGCAGTGATCATTAAAAAAGTCTGAATTTTTGAAAAACAAGCATGAATGCTATTGGGCACAAACTAAAGGTTCAATTTAGCATTATTCATCATTATTCATCATCATCATCATCATCATCAGTCTTTTAATGTCCGTCATTGGACATGGACCTTCCCCAGGATTCACCACACTTCTCTATCATGGGCGTCACGGAGCCAGAACTTTCTGAATTTGTCTAGCTCATCTCTCCATCTAATATTCTGCTGGTCTTGGTTGTGCATGTTATCTTTGGGGATCTATGTCGTGAGTTGTAGTGTCCATCGGTTGTCCACCATTCTTGCAACATGGCCAGCCCACTGCCATTTGATATTTTTGATGGATTCTATGATGTCCCTGACTCTTGTCTTTTCCCGGATGTACGGATGTACTGTGCTTTCTTGTGGTCTCTCCATGTGAGGCCCAGCATAATTCTTTCATGTGCACGTTGCATGGTTCTCAATTTGCAAATCTGTCTCTTGGTTCTCACATTAAAAATTCAAACCACCATCAAAGATCTATTTCAGAATGAATTTTCATATAATAAAAAAGTATTTTTTCTAGACATAATTAAGACTAAGTGCTTAATTTTTTGGCTTCTTGTTGCATTAGTGCAGTCTGTTCATGTGATAAATATATACATACATAGCTAACCAGACAGCCAGACTCACTTGGAAACTGAAGGAACTTATGTTGACAGTTTTCTATGGTTTCTAATGATTCTTTAATATTTTACCTCTTTGTATGTTCGTTGCTGCTTTGTTGATGCTTGCAATTCGATCTGCAAGTTGTTCCATTTGATCATACTTGAGGAACACCCTTGTCTTTCTGGAATTATCAAAGAAAGGAATTTCATTGAGTGGACTGACCAAAACCACAGAGCAGAGAATAGGAAACAGTGTCAGTCATGACTGGATAAAAAACAAACAAAAAGAACTCTGTTCAAAACTGGTGACATTGTTTGTACAATTTTCGACAGCATTTGGCAACATTTGTTTCTGTAATGAAACTATTCGTTTCCAATTGATTTTTCAAGATGATCCTTTTTAAAAGTTCCAAAACAAAAATGAATAATCATTGCATCAAAAATATAACAAAAGATATTGTCTAAAATGCAACACAATTCATCGAAAAATGGAGAAGTTATAAATATGTATGAAATGTATACATCAATTATGAACACTGTATAGTCTGCTGTCTTTCTTCCTTGTACGTTCTTTCAAAAAATGATTTAAAAAAAGAATTATATGACATAGTATGATGAGAAAAAGACAAAAAATGTTCCTCTTTTTTCACACACTCTCTCTATCCTTCCTTTCTTTTGAGCATTAGTACCAGATGTAAAAAAAATACAAAAAAGACCTTTTGGCTTTCTTAGAATTGTTGACTTTTGTCCCTATCAAGAAAAAAAGTACTTATTGAACTTTGCTGTAACTTTAAAAAAACTTTTATGAAGAGCTTTGTAGTGATTAAATAAATAATTTAGGGTTAGTGCAAGGGTAAGAGTTAGGAGTACTTTTAGGGTTATTTGTTAATTATACCAATTTTTTTTTATCAAGTTTAATACATTTTTATCACTTGAATTATTACGTATTTTAATGTTGAATACATATTTTTAATGTAAATTGCATAATTAATAGATAAATGATTAGAATAAATGAGAACAGATTGTACAATTCTAGTTAATGTGTTTTTCCCAGATTATTCTTAGTTACATTCATTTGTACTGCAATACCTTAATCGTACCACATGAAAACTCACACCAACCAAAGCCGCAATATTCAAGGAATTCCTGTATAATTTTGTATATCTTCCAAAAGATCCTGTCCCTGAGTCAGTTGAACTGCCGGGATGACATTATATTTGACTTGGCTAACAAAACTTAAGCGATGTGTTGCAAAATAATATGAGTTTTGAAAATTGTATTGGCAATGTATAAAATTTGCAAAACTCTGTTCAAACATGATCAGTCGACTAAGAACAGATTGCACTATTCTACTTACCCGATTTGATGTCCTGAAATTTTATTCTCTTTCAAAATCCTGATGCAATTTTCTTTAGTTTCTGGCAGCTTCCACTCACAAACCAATACCTTGTACCTGTAAAAATAAATAGCAGACTTTTTGATGAGCAAAACCAAAAAATGAATCAGAGGTCCTTTAATATGATAAGGCAATGGCAGTTCCTGGTGCAAATTCTTTTTAGATTATTTGTTTGAGTTTTTTTAATTATCATTTAGACTTTTTAAAGATTTAAAGAATTTAGATGTAGTTGCAGAGTCAGTAAGTCCTGAGATTCACATCTGGACTAGCCATATTGGGAAATATTTGTCTCCATTCTGACTGTTATGGGATTCATTCATTTAAGATTGATTCATTGTTCCTTAAGCGATTGTAGGCTTTTTCTCAAGTAGGTGTGGGATCTGTGCTGACATTGTAGCTGTAAGTTTTTTCTATCAGAGTAACCTCTTGGATGGGTGGCTTTGAAGGGCAAATGGGCTCCACCTGAATTATTATTTATCCATTGCTACAGGGAGAAGTGGATTCATCCCTTTCCCGAGAGTCTGGTTGATCAAACAAATGGATCAATATGGCATAAACTTAGAACACCTGACTCAAAACCTATTTGAGGGGGGGGGGGGATTTTCAAAAACAAAAAAATGTTTTTCTAGACATAACGAGGAGTAAATGCTTAAATTTTTAGCCCTCTAGCTCGATTGGTGGTACCTGTATATGTTATGTATACATACATTCAAAGCCAGTTCGACCAACTTAAAAACTGTAGAAACCTATTTTAACAGTTTTAGTTGATCGTTCCTAATAATAGCTGAGTTTTATCACAAAGTTAATCCCTGACCACTGAACCCCCCTTTTTCCTGATTTTCAATGCATTTCTAAAATGTAAAATTTAATATGCTTTTACCATTATGCAAGAGGATACCATTTGGGACTATCACACACTTTTAATATTTTAAATCGAATGGATCATTGGAAATATATACAGGAGGCTAGATCATCTGAGATTAGAGAAGATCAGTTTCAGATCTGATCAGAGATCAGTTTTGGAATAAATGAAGTAAAATCTTAGAGATTTTAGTTCTGCAGCATATTAACCAATATTAACAAATGAACCAACTGTATCCTAACTCAGCATGAAGATATGACATAATGGCTGAATACCACCAGTATCACTAAAGGCAAGTTTACTAACTCACACAAATATACAATGTAAGGAAAGTTTTATTTTTTCTGTTTATACAAGGTTAGATGTAATGTTCCAAGTTATATCAAAATCACATACAGACCAGAACAAAGTGAGGATTCAGAGGAGCCTATTGGCATGGGCCCACTCTTAGGTGCCTAATTACCCCTCCCCCCACACATTTATTCATTTTGAGTTTATAAATACAATGACTTTGTTTTGTTCAGATGACACTAAATTGTGTTGGTGGCCATAATTTTCTACACTCCAGCTTATCCCTGCCCCCCAACTTATTAAATTGTGACAGATTTTCCAACCCCCAGCTCAACCCCCCCACACCTGTAATTAAGCATCTAAGGTTCCAATTTTGAGAGTGCCTACTCCCTCTGGTAGAGGTAAATAGGGAACTTTTAACAAAGAATACAGATATCGTAAAAAAGAGCCAGTGAAAATCTTTTGAAAAAAGCTTATATAAAAAGCAGGACTCTATTGCAGGAAATATTGGTGTTTTAAACAAGATTCATGAAAGATTGATTCAGATAAATTTTGAATACAGAATAAACATTATTGTATTTACTGCTTCTTATTAGAGTACTACTCTATTGTCTTATATTTATTTTGTATAAAATTGCTTGCAGTTACTTTTTTAAATAAATCATTTAAGTTCTTCTATTCTGTTCTGTAATTTGTAAGTACCTCAAGTACACTATATCTACTTGTATATATCCAACATCAATCATATGTACTTAGCACTGATTACAAAAACACTTGATGGACCGTTTGAAATTGGGCCTGCATTTCTTATCTAGTTTGGGTCCATTACCAGCTTTGTATAGGCCTGCTCATACTTGGTCTGCTTTAGACACTAATTGGAAGAGAAGTTGATAGTATAAAATGGAGGTTCAGCCTTCTCCAAGGGAGGTTACTCATAGTAGGTTGATTTATACTCACCTGTTGACAAATTCAGCAAAATTTGGCCGTATTGCATATCCTTCTCGACGAATTTTTGTAGTCTCCAGAACACCAGTATATTGCAACTAGGAGAAAAGATTTTGAAAAGATTTAGTTTTAAGATCAAAGCACTAAATTTTAGTCTACCCAAAAATTTCACTGTCATCGTAACTAAAAAAGTATTATGGAGAAACCAATGTTCATGACTTTTTAAACAAAAAAAGAAAAAATGTGGGTAGTAGAAAAAAAATTTTGCATAGTAGAGGTTTCACACTTTATAGATTCTTTAAAAGTGAAGAATATTTTCAATGGAGTCTGAGCAAGTTTGTTTTGTTTTGGTTCATGTACATTAAAGTCTAAATTGAAATCATTATACAAAGCCTGTAAAGATATAAAATTGAGGGGAGTAATTGAGCTATCTTCTTCTTCTGTAGTTTTAAGAGTGTCAGCAATTATTCCTGCACACTCTTCTACTGTGTTACCAAAATTTTGTTAGGATTTCTGACCAAATTTTCTGAAATGCTGGTAATAATTTATACCTTTCTTTTTATCATACAGCTCCATGTGTCTTGTTTAATCTGGTAAATTTATGAATGAGATTGTATCTATATCTGGAGCTTGCATCAACATGCAGTCATGTAAGCCTGCATTCAACCATGAAATGGTTTAAGATAGATTCCTCATCCCAAAATAATTAGGAATACCAAGAATAGTGTTTCTTGGTTGATTGGTATGGCTTCAGGTTTTCTTTTAGTAGTGCACCAGCACATATGATGCTTTAGATCACAAAATTCTTTGCTGTTCTAGATCGATTCAAAATACATAGATATTCTAATAATTGTGACCTTTATAATGTGGATCAATATGGGTTTTATTGTGTGTTGGAATTATGCGCACTGCGCATGTGCCTTTCGGGCCTTAAAATCAAAATTTTAAATTTGGAATACAATATGATATAATATAATATAATACTCAAAGTGTGATGGGTTCATTTAATTAAGTGCACAATACCTTCAACATTAATCATAGAAGTTGAGTTAGAATATATATATATATATATATATATATATATATATATATATATATATATATATATATATAAACTTACCTGTGCCAGAATATATTTTTCATCAAACACTTGAGGCTTCCGTTTATGATTTGGCTTTAGGCAGCGAACAAAGATTGGAACTGCTGAATTCATTTTCTCCATCAGAACTTTGAGTGAATGCTGGGTAAAATAAGGAGAAAATCATCAGAATCCAAACCAAATTAATTTCAATTGACATCATTTAATACAGCCCTCCAGTTTTATTCTTATTCATTGGGGCAGATCCAGCTTGAGCAAAGCACAATTCAAACTTATTTTAAATATTGAGATAAAGAAATTTTATAAATAAAATATCTCAAATGTATGCTCACTGTTGTGTTTCTGCAGACAATGGAATGATACAAGAGTGTGCCTTCAGGGCCAATGCCTGGACAAAGCATACTGAGATCCTATGATACCCAGTCATTAGAATCCCCCTCTTGGGCTAATTGATATTGTTCAGCGGAAAGTAGAGAATGATACATCTGGCATCGGTTTGGCTGCAGGAACTGCCGAAAGGATGTCTAATTGGGTGCGAAACTGCCTTAAGGGGACTCCACATCTTGCTTCAGAATCAGAGTTGTCCTTCTTGTTGACTGGTTGCATTCCCAAGGCTACAGAGTCAAATATGCCCAGCTATTTTACCTATCGCTGGGGATGATATCGCTGGAAGAAATTGATTCATACATTTCCCAAGGACATGTGAAGTGAACATAAATAGCCCTGACCAGAGTTTGAACCCAGGTCATCAACCCAATGCCAATCTTATCACCTCCAAAAACCTTGCATTATCTCAATTAATCATAAAGCAATATTGAAAATAAACATTTATCATATCCATTGTCTAATTACATGGATGGAGTAAAAAAATTTGATATCCTTACGTGGAATCCTGGATCCACTAAAATATTAATGTTAACTAAGTACTAATATAGTGTTAGATTATTAATTATCAATAAATAGCAATGTTGAATACTACATAAAATATAAGATGTGTGGTATTTGTTAAAAATAATTGAACCAACAGACATTTTGCGTCTAATAAAAACTTTTCAGAAGAAGAACCCAATATTTTTGCAATCAACATAACAAGGCATGCATTTAGTTATGATTTGAGGTTCTTAATGCTAAATTCCGGGAAAATGTTTTTTTATAGAATTAAATTGTTAAATGACACAAAAGCAATTTGTTATCTATCCTTCTAAAATCTTGTACAGAATCAATCAAAGAACTTGAAAAAGTGAACTCGCATTGCTATTCAGAAGAATTTCCAAACTAGTAAGTTAACTTGGATGCCCTTTGCTCAAAACCCATGATGGCCCCTGCAATCTTAAGCAATAAAAAACAGATTTTGTGCTCGTTCAAACCTTTACAAGCAGTACTTTTTATATACGTAGATTATTGTTTATATAAAAAGTATTTCTCAGAAGTATTTGGACAAATATTCATGCCTTTCCTAAGGGTATTGTTGTGAAGTATGTATTCTATTAATTATGAGCAGTACTTTGTATGAAAACAATAATTCATTTATCTAAAAAGTACTGCTCATTAGTATTTATATGAGCACTTTACAATAATACCCTCAGGAAAGGTATGAATACATCCCTTCTCCTCCCAGATATAGGTAAATAGCAGAAAGACTGAGCTTTTCAGCCTTGGTTGGCAACTAGACTAGAAGATGGGCAACTCTGAATTTAAGCCAGGAAAGCCCAACCCTGATGCATCAGATGAAGTAAAAAGAAATCAATTAGTTACTTACTTTAAATTGAGCTCCAACTGTGAGTTTTCGCTGTTTGTCATCTTTCCGATTGACTTGTGCCGTATTAAAAGCCATCTACAAAACAAGAAAAAAAAGTTGAGATGCAATTTCTGTGCCCGATGAAGACAAATATAAGCAGCAAAAAGGAAGAAAGTGATTCCAGACAATATGCTGACAGAAAATCTATATTTAATTGAAAATAAGTGAGTGTAATTGATTTTGTAAATAAGTCAATGTTCATTCACACCATCTTCCCTATATTGATGGATGAAACCACTATAGCATCTTATTTCATTCACTACTGTGCAATGCTGAAATCCTTAAGTAAATGTTCACATAATCAGACCCAAGTGCACATTGAAGTAGAACTTATCTCTACTCACAAAAGAAAAAACAATCATAGCATTTCATTTGATTTATTCCAGCACAATGCTGCGATTCTAAAATAAAAGCATGACCAGACTTGGATGTGCATTGAAGCAGTACCTGTATTTACTAATAAATGTAAACACCCTGGCATCTTATTTCATCCATTACAGTGTGTTGCTACAGTCCTCATATAGATAACAACATTATCACACCAGAAGTGCATGTTTTCTGTTGCAGCCTCCAGAATTTTTTTTAAACAATAGGACCCATGTGAGGTACTTTATCTGTTCTATTGATGCTGTAAATATGCTTGATGCTTACTATAGAAACACATTGCAAGTGTGATTACAATAGAAACATATCGCACATGATTTTACTATAGAAACGCATTACAAATGATTTTACAATAGAAACACAGTGCAAATGATTTTACAATAGAAATGCCTTAAAAATCAGAGAAGAGTGGATAGAAATGCATGGAAAATCAGGGAGGAGTAGATTGTCAGTGGTTGGAAATGAATTCAAGTAAAGACTCACCCTTGCTTTGTTGGGCCTTCCAATACTGCTTCTGCCTTGTAGGGCCAAACTACCAGTTCTTGTTAGTTGACCTAAGTGAGAGAGAGAGAGAGAAGGGTCTTTGAGAGTTAAATTCACTTTCTTTCAGAGCAAATTGAAAAAAATTGAAAGCTGCTCACTGCTTGCAAAGAGAAGTAATATACTTTAATGAAAGAGACAAAAAGAATTTTGCGACGAGCCCAAAAATGACAAAATAAAATTTTTGTTGATGGGGTCCCAAAGAGGAAAAAAATTGAGGGAAAGTTGGCAAAGGGACATGAAGGAAGCAGGGCATATAGGGGAGACTGGCAAAAAGACAAAAAATGGGGAGGGTGGTGCAAAAAAAGGGTTGACACAATGACAAAAAAATTTAGGAAGGGTGTTCTATTGTAAAAGATGAACATCCATTCTTTCTATTCCCTTCATAAACGATAAACATTCATACTCTCTCTCTCAATTCTGTTCCAAAACTGCAATGAACCAAATAGGAATACAGACCAAATCATAAACTCATCATATCAGGCATGCACAAAATATATGATCGTTTCAACATGATATGGTGTGTGCGATACACATGCCTTGAAGACATATCTTGGAGGAAGGGAATGATTTTCAAAAACTAACTTACTAAAAAAAACCCTAGGGATCACATTGGTACACAGAAAAAATTTCATCACTCTCTCTGGATGCTTTTAACCTTTTTCAATTTTGGTTTAAAAGAAAGTGAATTTGGCTTTCATTGACTTTGCATCATCCACAGGTAAAGAAGAAAAAGATGTTCTTTCTTGTTTGTGAAACATTCTCGAAGAAGCATTTTTTTTAAGCAAAAAAATATTTCTTATGTATTTTCATAAAAGTCTTTTTCTTCACTATTCAGAGGCCCCAATATAACATTGAACTCTGCACTATCAGTCAAAAAAGCACAATGCTTAAGATGTATTTGCTTGTTTAACTTTGACATTAGAGCACATTCATGGCGCACTTAGCAAGCTCCCTAAGATTAGCTTATATGATAAGCTTTCCAATCATTCTAATGCAGGCAAGTGCTCTAATACTCATATTTGTTCTCAAGCCCTGACAAGCAGTGGGAAGGTGTGTCAGATACCCCAATCCCATTAACTTTTTGAGAAAAAAAGGAAATAATTCAAAACAATAAGTAAGAAAGTAAGAATATACCATTCTGAAATGAATTATGCAATTATTGATAATTCTTACATCTGAATTACACCTGAATTACACCAAAATTGCAGAATACCCGGGATTTTGCTTAGAAACCAGATCCCTATTGAAGACGCAAAACTAAGACAACAAATCTCCATGAAATCCTCAAAAGAAGAAGAATGAAGGAAAGAATCATTCTAGGATGGCAAGCCTTTGGTAGAACAAGCTGAACCTTCTAAAACAAAACAAGGAAATCCCATGAATCCTTAACAGAAGGGCATACAACCGCTGCATCCTGTTTATAGAGCTCAAACATGGAACCTAACCAAGGGACTGACCCTCAAACTGAGAACCATGCAATGTGCACTTGAAAGAATCATACTCAATATATCATGGAGAGATCACAAGACAGCATAATATACTATAGAAAAAATAGGAGTCCGGGATATCATAGACTCCATTAGAAAACTCAAATGGCGATTGGCTGGTCCTGTTGCAAGAATGACAGACAGACGATGATAATCACAACTTACAACATGGATCCCCAGAGATCACATTTGAAACCAAAGCTGGCAGGATTCAAGATGAAGAAACAAACTAGACAAGATCAGAAAGTATTGGCTCTCCAACACCCAAACTGACTGGCAAATCCTGGGGAAGGTCTATGTTCGACTGATGATGATGACAGACAATACTTATTAATCAATTTAATGACTTCACCAGTTTGCTGCAATAAAAGAGAACAAATTGAAAAATTAAAGAATGTGTTTCTCACCATTAAATATGGTTCTGATTAAATGGTTTTTACTGTTCTTGAGGATTTCCAAAATCTCTGCTGGTTGTGTGTCTCTATTCTTTTCCAACCAATTAAGTGTGTTGTACATCACCTACAATTGCAAAAAAGAAATAACACTACTGCCTACCCACAAATAATTAGCCAATAGAATTACTCGAAGCTGTGACTCAGCCATATAACCTGTGTTAAGCATTAATAATCTAAGGACAAAAGAAAAGAAACAATAAATAAGGCCTGATTAGTCACTCAATAGAAACTGTTACATGACCAATGTCTTTTGGCAGCATGCCCAGTTGGGGGTGATCAATTAAAATTGAAAAAAGGGGTGATTAAATATTAAGGTAATTGTGTAAATTTTCAACCCTCTAGCTCCATTGTTGTGGTCTGTACACATGATGAGTACATGGCTCACTATGTAGGGTATGTGTTATGCATACAGGCCGCACCAATGGAGAACTGAAAATTTAAACATTTACTCCTTATTATGTGTGGGGAAAAACTACTTTTTTAAAAAAATTCCCTGCCAGAGTAAGTGTTTTTTTTGGTGGGGGGTCAATTTACAATGTAAGTTCATGCTAAATTGGTGTCTTAGTTCGTGTCAAACTTTTCAGAGATTCAATAAAAAGTGAGAGGTGAAACATATTCATTGATCGCCCATTTAAAAATTTTTGATTGATCATCCCAAATCAGCATGCTTGCAAGTGATGTTGGTCTCATGACCGTTTTCTGTTGAGTGACTAACCAGATTCATAACTACCAATGTTTTTTTACTGAGTAACCTTTCCATATGAGAGTTTTCGTTTTTTTTTAAATTTAGTAATTTTAATCTTAATTTGATTTTAAAACTAAGCAAACATACATTAAGGCACAATTAGATTCATATTTCCACAATACGTACCAATATGTTTTTGTGGGCATCATCTCCACAAGAGAAAGATTTCGAAATGAAAAATCTTTTTTGCGCATGACCTTAAGATTTAAAAAAAAATGAATCAAGTGGAATAACTTATTTGCCTTAGTTGTTGAACCCCAATCTTGTATGAGTATCAATTTTTCAATTCATTTCTGCTACAGATGCAAACTAAGTTAAAAAAAAGATTCAGTTCCTCTACAATGGTAGAAAATCATTTTTATACCAGATTTTTTCAAATTTTTTTTTTTTTGTGATGATCTAAATTTTATAAAAATTGATTGGACCATCATATGTGATTGAATAGTTTTTGGCAATTCTGGAACAAATTCACGGTCATTCTGCCAAAGCACCCAAGGGAATAAGTACAACACAGTTTGCCAGTTCCGAAAGCTTCATGGGCAGAGGTAATACGGTACACTAGTTTAGGACGAACAATAAAACTGACTGCCTCAAAATAAATAAGGTACTTACATTAGCTGCATAATGTTTGATTGTGAATGTATATCCCTTGGTGGTCGATGACTTCACATAGTAAGGTGAATTTCCTATGGTTTCATTCAGTTTGCCCACTAAAGTGATATCAGTGGCCTGGAATCAGAAAATATTTAGGAAAAAAAAGAAAAATGTTCAATCTCACTCAGAGAATAAAGACAGGTTATCAACCGCTGAAGATCGAAATGGTTGCAATTTTCATTGCGGAAGATTTAATTCAGTTTCTTGGCATACAATATTCAAACCTAATTGTTTACTACATTGGAGGTTCAAGGTCTGATTGCACCCTGTGCAAATTTTTAAAAGTTTTTATTCATTATTTTTTTAACTGTACAGTAAATAATCAAAAGGACACCAAAAAATGTTTTACTCTTGAAAAACAATTATATTTTACAATTTTTGCCCTTTTCTTTAAGGAAAGTGATAAAAAGTTTCACCCACACATACTTTTTTAAAATATCATCAATGCGGTCTGGTGAGACGCAGCTACTGCAGACCCATAGGGTTTATGTAATGTATGATATCATAGTGATGCTTGGTAAAATAATAATAGAAATATTGCTGGTGATTCATTTTTTATTATCAATTATAGACCTCAATACTCAGAAACCTATACTGCCCATCAAAATATCAAAATTTCGAAATGCCCACCGTTTTATGGTCAGTTGTTCACCACCAACCCAAGAGTTGAAATCGCCCACCAGAGGGCATTAGTGCCCAGGTTGAGAAACCCTGTCCTAGAGTTTTCAGAAAGTGCTCAAACCATTGTTTGTGGGCCATTTGTTACTGCTGTTGATAATGCATCATTATTAAGAACAGATTTATTACTGGTATCCATGTTTCCAAATCAAATCTATCAATGCTGAACAGTTAACACTTGAGTAGTATTCACTCCAAAGGCCTTGTTGATGTTATTTACAGCTAAAGTAGCATAATGTTCTAATTTGGAATGATATTCGAAAATTAGTCCAACTTCTTAGGTAGACACCAGTGCTATTAAGGGCTCTATTTACATTTAAACAGCAAAATATAATTGAATCAGTAAATCTTTCATTTTTAGCTTTTGCTGTGGTTTCAGTTACATATTTGAACAGATTTATTTATGATTACTGTAGTTGAAAAAAAAACAACACATGAAATATATACATAAAATCATAATGAAAAATATCATTAATTACTCTTTAACTACTACTATGATATTTTCTTGATAATGACCAATGATGGTCGAAATACCTAGAACTACCAACTTTTCAAAAAACTTTGATGATATTAATGAATAGTTCGTATTCAAACTACAAAAATTTACAAAAAATCAGATTGACTGAGTTTGTTATCTTTAACAATGTATGTTTAAATACATATATATATATATATATATATATATATATATATATATATATATACATATATATATATATATATATATATATATATTTGTGTGTGTGCGTTTGTGTGTGTGCGTGTGCATATATATGAATTTCTTATATATATATGCATATATATATATATATATATATATATATATATATATATATATATATATATATATATATATTATACATATATAAATCTATATCTATATCTATCTATCTATCTATCTTTACATAAAAAAAGGAACCAAACTTTTAAAACAATGTACCAAAGATACATTTTAGCTACAGGTGTTGGTGTGAATGTGTGTCTAGTGTGCATGGCATTTTTTTTTATCTTAACACCTGGAAATAGTTTCAAATACATATCAGAATACTTACTTTTGGGAATTGACTTTCATCATCAAGAACTGAAAGAAGTCCTGGTTTCTCTAAAAACATATTCTGTGAACATAAAATGGAGTATGAATTTAAGAAGGTGAGACTGGGTATTTTTTGTCTTTTTTATAACCATAAGCATTTTGTGATAAAGAGGGAGCCATTTATCATAATCATGCATAATGTTATCAAACAGTTATTGTTATCAAAATCAGTTGGTCCTAAACACTCAAATCAAAATTATCATAAAATTATAATTACATTTATCTAATGTAAAGTTGTTTATGATGATGAATTTAATTACATAGCAGTGAATGTAAACTACTTCAATTCTATATCCTTTGTTTGATGTTATCAGCCTGTTATTGTTATCTAAAAAAAAACCATGTCCCAAATCAATTATGATAGGCAGCCTCCTCTGTATATCTTTACAATCTTTAATATATATATATATATATATATATATATATATATATATATATATATATATATATATATATATATATATATATATATATATATATATGTATATATGTATATATGTATATATGTATATATATACATATATATTTATATATATCAGCTATTATGAGTCCACTGCTGGATAAAAGCCTTTCCTATCTCCTTCCATGACGACCTTGATTGTGCTAACCTCTGCCACGTCTTATCAGCAAACCTTTCTATTCCAACTTGCCATCTTGGTCAGATTTTTTTCTACTACATTTACTGTGCCATGGATACCAATCACTTTGCGCCATCTGATGTCACTCTTTCTTGCTAAGTGTCCAGCCCATCTCCATTTTTGTTGTTTAATGTCTTGAATAATATCTTTCACCCAGGTCTGCCTAAAATCTTTTTCTATCTTTTACAGTCATCCCTAGCATTGCTCTTTCCATCGATCTCTGTGCAATTGTAAGTTGTTTACAGTATCCAACTTGAAAGTTGGGATAAAAAGAAGCAAAAAGATACCGAAAAAACCAAAGGCAGAAAATCAATATTCTCTCAGAAACTTTTCACCAAAACTGTCATCATAGGTTTCTTCTGTTTTTGAGTTAGTCCAGCTGTCTGGCTTTGTATGTATGTTTCTCATTCCAACAATGGGGTTAGAGGGCTGAAAATTTAAACAATTACTCATTATTATGTCAAGCAAAAACATGTTTTTGTTTTTTGAAAATTCCTCCACAAAATAATTTTTTACAATTTGGCATGTAAGTTTATGTTAAATTGGTTCCCTGCTTGTGTCTGACACTGTTCACACTTGTTTTTTTTTTAATTCAGACTTTTTTTCAGTGATCACTACCCAACTAATGGTAGATGTACAAAACAAGAAAACAAGAAAGTCAACCTTCACATGAACGTCAGTAAAACGAAGGTCATGTGCAACAATCACATCAAGAATAAGGACATAACTGTCAAAATTATGGATGCAAAACTGACGAAAGTAGACCATTATATCTACCTTGGACAACGAATCCCTATGAAACCCCAAAAAGAAGAAGAAATCAAACGGAGAATCACCCTAGGATGGCAATCCTTTGGCAAAGCAAGCTCAATCTTTAATAACAAGACGATCCCAATAATCCTAAAAAGAAGAGTATACAACCAATGAATCCACCCAATAGTCACTTATGGAACTAAAAACATGGAACCTAACCAAGAGACAAACCTGCTAACTGAGAAGCATGCAATGCACACATGAGAGAATAATGCTCAATATCACATGAAGAGATCACAAGACAGCACAGTATATCAGGAAGAAAACGGAAGTCCGAGACATCATAGAATCAATTAAAAAACTTAAATGGCAATGTACAGGCCATGTTGCAAGAGTGGCAGACAACCGATGGACATCACGACTAACAACATGTATCCCTAGAGATCACATGTGAAACCGAGGCTGACAGAATACAAGATGGAGAGATGAACAAGACAAATTTAGAAAATACTGGCTCCGTGACAGCCATGATAGAGAAATATGGCGGATCCTTGGGAAGGTCTATGTCCAACGACGGACATTAAAAGACTGATGATGATGATGATGATGATGATGATGATGATGATGATGACCCCCACAAAAAGCAAGTGAAGTAATTTATTCATTGATCACCCCTTCACCAATTTTTTAATTGATCATCCCAAACACAGCATGCAGCCAGTTGGTCATGTGATAGTTTCTGTTGAGTGACTAATCAAATCTGTTCTATTCAAATGATTCATGAAGTAAAATGTTGTCCATTCTTCACTTGCTTAGAACTTGCTTCGGCAACCTTTAAGCTTGATGTCAAGTCACTTCCTATTTATAGAATTCATACGTATGAATATATTTATAAGTTTATTTTATTTACTTATTCCTCCTTTTTTTTCTTATGTAGACCAGTAATTAGTAGCTCCATTGGTCTGGAATGTAAATGTGGCTCATACATACATACATACATACATACATAGCCAGCAAGACCAACTTAAAAACTGAAGAAACCTATACTGAATGTTTTGGTGACAGTTTTGGTTCCTCATAAGAAATTTCATATCAGATAAGATTTTTAACACCCTTTACCAGCAATGGTCGGTTGTCAATAAACTGAATTTCTTTCCAATCAATTCCTTCCTTCTTGTATTCTTCCTGTTCCAATTTGAAAACATACTGAAAATAGAAAAGTGATAACACGATTAAAAATTAAAGGTACACAAGTATATCCACATCTCACATAAATCAATTGCTGTTGTCCACGTGCGTATCAGAATGAATCATCTGGAAAAATTATCCAAAATTTTCCTAAAAAAGATAGATCTTTAACTGAAATTATCTTTAAAAAACTGATCTTTTATCTAGAATTATCTAAAAAAAGATCTTTTATCAGAAATTATATTGGAAAGTCAATCTTTTATTTCAAATTATCTTTGAAAAAAATTGATCTTTCATCTAAAATTATCTAAAAGAAAGATCTTTTTTCTGAAATTATCTTAAAAAATTGATCTAGGCATTAGTTAAAATTGAACATAAACAGCCTTAGCCAGGATTTGAACTTGGTTCAACAATTCCATTTGCTGTATTAATGTCATGTCACTCTATGTTTCCAATAAGGCCTTAAATCCCTTGTCATTCCCTCTTTGGATTAAACCCCATTTGACATACTATATTTAGTACTCTTGCTATAGTAGGGTCCAGAGCATAATATGCATAAAAGACTAAAAGTTATTCTCCTTCATTATTGTATCAAAATAAACAAATGAAATAAATCATTAAACCACTTTTTATAAAATTGTGTATGAAATTATTGTTATTAAATTGTTTTGTATAAAAATAGTTTATTAAATAATTTTAGATAAAATCACCTCTCAAATTATCATTAAATTGTTTTGTATAAAAATGAATTGTTGAATAACTTTGAATGAAATTGTGTATCAAATCATTGTAATCAAATTGTTTTGCATAAAAATGAATTATTGTTTTTTGTAATTTTCTAATAAATCATAGCGTATTTCATAGGGAATATTTTGTGGGTGTCCTGACTCCCAAATCTAAAAAAAAAAAGATGCGAACGGAATAACTTATTGTCAATTACGCATCTTGTAACATGCCCTTCTTCTTCATGCAACATCTTGTCCATCTGTTGATAAATACTTTACCTTTACTACTTGTTTCCCAAAGCCTACTTCTAGATAATTTTCATTATTTTATTTACTGACAATACATACATACACACACATAATTTCATACTAACACCCTCAGTAAAAGGTCATTATATATGATTACTATGAATTGCATTGATCAATTTGATTTCCCTCCGCCATTTTGTTTTTACGCCAGTTTGATTTGCACCAACTGACAATTGCAGTGTAGGCATTAATTTTAGTTAACCTAGTAAGTCCTTTAATCTGGAAAACCCAATTAATCCTGCAACCCCTTTAAAGAACAAAGAAGAAAAGAAATTAATCTCTCGGGTTATAGTGAACCACTACTGTGATTCACTATTTTAGCGACAAACACTGATTCAATTATACGCTTTGTTGTGTATTAAACCTGTTGTTCATTATGACACAATATCTTTCTGATCATTATTGCAATTTCTAAACACATTTCTGAACACATTCCATCAGGTGAGGTTACAAGAAAACCAAACAGGGACGAGAGGAAAAGAAAAATCACTTCAGATAAGAAGATATGAAACAGAGCTGAGCATTTGGAACAGCCTCCCCTAGAGATATCGCAACAGGATGGAGTGTGGACAAATTATTAAAAGCTGTACCATAAGTTTCAAGTTATTATGGATGACCATACAATAGATGGTATGACCATAACATTAAAGCTACCATGATGGTTGTAATAGTTAGGATACAGTAGGTTTTGTGGTATTATGGTTGATCATGCAATATATGGTATGACCACAATGGTCGTAATTATTTGGATACCACTGACCTGGTTGAAGAAGAAGTGTAGTTGCTCATTTGCCAGATTAATACATGCTTGTTCAAAACTGTTGTCTTCAAAATGTTCAAATCCAAAAATGTCCAAGATTCCTACAGCAAAAAAAAACATGAATTAGTCAGTCATCAGAAATTGTCACATGTAACTCAAAAAAATAACAAAAATATTGCAGGTGAATGTTCATCAAACTTTGATCATGGTTTTTTCAATATTTCAAAAATAGTGCGTAGGGCACTTATCATGTGCAACCACTCATAAATTTAGCACTAATTACAAAAATATTCAATAAGAAGGGTAAAATAGGGTCTACATTTTCCATCTGATATGGGACCATTACCAGCTATGCATGGACCTGTTCAAGTTCAACCAGATTTGCTGAAGTTGAGTTTATCTTGTCAGATAGAGAATTTATAGAAAAGTGTTTTTTTTGTGATGCTCATTCACTCACTCTTTTCTTTGTCAACCATTTTTGTCAAATCTCTGATCATTCATGACCAGAGATCAGTTTGTAAAGGCTTAGTTCCTGGGTATCTGTCTCCCAGACAGTACCTCTCCTGTTGTACTAATGGGGTAGGGTCAGAAAGAATCACTTACATCTGCGGTAATATGCTTATAGAACTAGACCCTTTTTACACCCACCCATGCATAAATATACTTGGGGTCCAATTTTCTTCAAAAAGCCTCGCGCCACACACCACATCTGTGGGAAGATGTGTAAATACCTGTACAAATGATAAGACATTTGGTCAAAATATTTGACATAGGGACAGAGTTCAGGGAGAAGTAGTTTCATGTTTTCCTGGAGAACATCAGTGAGAAATGAATAAGAACAGCCTCAGCTAATTCATACTTAGATCACCAATTCTGTTTTCCATGATGGTAACCAATATTCCAACCCTGCATCTAAATGGGAGAATTTTCTCCCTCCTCGATCAGACCTTTGGGCTTTTTCACTGAGGGCAGGTGATTTGAAGTTGGAAACTTATCCTTATAGAAACCAGGGATCAAAGCGTCACTATAAACAGTGACATCTTAGTACGAATCACAGCTTAATCACTTCCTAGTCCCTTACCTGACAACCAACATTTGGATATATCATTTTACCCCTTCCCCTTGAAAACATCCTTTTGATCCCAATAGGAAAAGTGTTAGTGGCTGCATCTGCCTGCATCTCTTCCAAGATGATTTAATGCTGAAGAAATCAACATAATATTTACCAATCTTTTTTACTTAAAAGTTGTACAACTACTTTTTACCTTCACATTAATCTATTAGTTGATTTTGTTATTTTTTATAAATCAATGTGAAAAATAATCACAAAAATTTTAAATGATAATGAATTATAATACTTTAAAAAAGCGAAAAAATATATTTACCAATCTCTTTAAAGTTTATATGATCTGGTTCTACCGGAGCAATCAGGCAATTAATTTTGTTGACAATCCATCCAAAGAGTCGACCATATATTGCTTTAGCCATGGCATCTCTGGCATCTGAAATGAAAGATTACACAGTATTACAAAATACTTTACAAGTTATCTATCTGTATAAGAAACAATGTGTTTTTTTTTTCTGTTTTTCTGTTCATGAAAATGGACTCTCCCTTTTATAGGTAACTAGTTTGCTGATAAAAATATCATCCATCTACCATTTCGCTCGACGGTCTTTTGTCACTTTTTGTAAAACCTTAGATGAAATTGATTTAAATCTATTTGGCTTTATACCAAACAAAATGATTCTGAACTTACAATGGTAAATACATTTCAAATTGGATGCAACAGATCCTTTCCTACATAGACGTAATTTCATAAAAATTCAATTACATCCATGAAATTTTTCACTGAATACCTACTAAAAGAATTCATTCATTGATTTAACTATCACTGAAGAGTAGAAATGTCATTGTCTTTATCTGGAGACTCTATCTTACAGAAGAATTCTTGCTGATCCATTAGAAATATATCAGTTAATCTCAGGTCTACACGCCATGGACCAAGACTATAAGTTAAAGAGGTTGGGGATCAGTAAGCCATTGGTGAAAAGTGATAACTTAAGACAAATCACTGCTTTGGTACTCCCAGGTTACTTACCTGATAGCTGACATCTTGATATATATTTTGGTTCCACCTCCTAAAATATATTCACTGGAAAAATGGCAGCATACACCTATGATTGCCAGTGGGTTTAATCCTCATTTTGTGACCCACTCTAGTGATCACTTGCACTTAGAATATCTCAACTAATGATAACTGTAATTTAAAAAAAGCTGTTTGTTTTACCTTCAGCCTTTTCCATGGTATAATTCCTCTTCACCATTTCTCCAGCAGCGAAAACATTAAGGGATGTCAGTGCTTGCATCACTTCTTTTTCATCAACTGACAATAAACTCTGTAAGCAGAATTAAAAATATGTCTCTATTTGTAAGAATAAATATGATGAGTAAATGGATTAATGGGTAATCCATCAATATGAGAGTAAAATGACAATATTGGAAGACTATTTAAGACAAATGACTCTTTATTTCAAGGTTTCATTTATTTCAAGCTTCGTCAAGAAATTGAAGTGTTAAAAGAAACCAATTATTTATGCAGTTGGTCTGTAAATTTGTGTTGGGCAGGGGAGCCAGTGTGTTGATAGATCACATGTGTGGTAAGCTTAGTGGTGGTATGTGTGTCACAACCATCTAATATGAAATATTCATATTTTGGAACACAAATGCCTTTGAACCAAAAATCACCATCTTTCAGTATAAAATATCACAATAGTCTCTGCTCAAACAAAGAGAAGTTTTGTCAACTTACAGTTGCAGCTTGGAGGGAGTTCTTGTTTTGTACCACAGACAGTTCCTCATTGCCAGTGTCTACAAAAGTTGTGTTTCCAATAAACAGAATCGCAGCCATTGCATTAAAAACATCAAGTTGTTCCTGGAAGTAAATAGAATCATTACTTTTAAGACATTTTGGAAAGTTTCAATTGATTCGAGTCAATAAACTATGAAAATAGAAATACTTTCTTTCAGTATTCAAGTCATTTTTATATGTGTCCACACATCTCTATAAAATATTTTGTTGGTCGGTTAGTCTGTAGGAAAGAAGGAGGAGGTGTGATGTCATCAAAAGGTGTGAAGTCATTGAAATAACATTACCAACGGCCAATGATATCATCACAGAATTCTAAGGTGCACTATTTTTGAATCAAAAAAAGCCAAATTGGCCAAAAAATGCCAAAGATGGCATCTATGATTTTTATTGAAAATAATACTTGCAGAATATTTCCATATCACAATATTTCACAAGTATGAGAATCAATAGACTCAAAGAAAGACTATTTTCTCTTCCTCTTCTTCCTTCTCCTCCTTCTTCTACTAATACTACCACGAAGAGTGGATGCACTGTTGAACTTATGGTTCTTGTTTTTAAAAAATCTTCTTAAAATACAAAACTTCAAAATTTCAAAAAGCTTGACATTTTGAAAATTCTTACAAACGTAGGTCCATGTTGTGTATTGGCGTGACGGATGCCTTGTTATGGATACACATGTTACAGTTCTTCAGGCCATCATCAACATCCTAGATGACAAATGACTGTGTGGATATTAACTTGTTGAATGGACTTGGTGAGCTGAGTTCAAACTCTGGCTGGGATAGTTCATGTTCACTTGACATCAATGCCATTGGGAAAGGTATTAATCAATATCCCCCTCCAGCTATGAGCAAAATAGCACAGGGTGGAGGTAGTGTTGCCCCTCTTGGTGCCTGTTGCCTATAAGTCTATTTCACACATCACAAAGGGTCCGAGTAAGTAGTATGTAAAGACTAAGCAGAGATGGCTGAAGCCATAGCCAGCGTAAGGGCACTGCTTACTCTTACTTAAAACACTTGGCCATATAATATTTTGACTTTTTTCCAGCACTCTCCTCTTCTCTTTCTTGATTGAAAAGATTATATTTGAAACATACACGAAAAGATGAAATATAATCCTGCAGATGTTAGCAAAAGATGTTATTGTTTCTCCTCTGAATCCAACTTCCTACTTCTATCAATCCTTCATTCCAATACTCTGATCCTGTTGTTTTGGCACTGGCGTCTGCAGACCCCTGGGAGTCTAACAAATAATGTTCAAGGATCCACATGAGTCCTCTCTGAACCTGATATTTAAAATGTCATAGAAAGCGAACTAAATAAAAATGATTCTTACAGGTGAAAAATTGCTTTTTATTGTAGTTCATTAATTAGTCTGAAAACTAAAAAATAGTAGTCTGCCAGAGTATTTCTTTTATAGAAGGGGTCCTTGAGTTATCAAAGTTTTGAAACCACTGCACTAATCTATTTGCAGTGGAAATTTTCACTTCTGAAGTTTTCTTCTCCATCCTGCTTTATACAAAATAGTGGATCCAAATCAACAAATAACTCGATCAAAAGTCTGTGCTGGAAACACTTATTTTCCAACCAATTAGTACTTGCTGCTTTAGACTGGCTCTTGGATCCTATCATCAAAGTCAAAAGAGACAGTGGACTTTCACAGACATGCAAGAGATAGTGGTATCTTTGCTTCTTCAAGTGGTTACATATGGTTCACCAACCACTCGCCTGACTTACGTTTGAACACACAAACTAAGACTTGACTGGTGCGTGGGAGCTGCCATGTTCATCTACAAGCGGTTACATCCTGTTTGTCAACACCTTTTCAATATGTGCATTGACCTATGTTTGAGCTCTTACATGAAGTAATACTAAACATGCCAACTGGAACACGCACACACCAGTTGAGTTGTTGCCATTGTAGAGCAGTAGTACCAATATTGATAACACTTGTATGTTATAAACAAATTCATATAGATTCATTTTATAGACAATAAACAAATTGTTATTGTTATAAAAACTCTTCTTCTTTTCCACTGATGATATACGTCACTAATATCATCAAGTCAACATACATGGGTGCCTGGCAACCCCCCAATTAGAACTTCTCACCAAGGGGGGGGAGGGAGAATCTTATAGTCAATAAATGATAATAGTGCGGTACCGCTATTTTATGTAACCCTAAAAATGTTCTTATATAAAAATTGTATTGTTATTCGCTGGTGCTCACTCCATTATGTCATCTCAGGGTCAGGTCTTGCATCTCCGTTAGCAGTCAAGTATACCACCAAACATCTGGATCACACAAATGATGTCTGGAATGCCTATCGTGGAACAGGGTTGCTGCTAAAATATATTCTGAATACACGCTTTTGACCACTCTCCTACCCTGAAATATATGGGTTTTTTTTCCCATCTCCAAAAAAATGTCAGCAGGCCCCAATAACCATTAATATCATCAATTCAACACATATATATATATATTGATTCCTTCATAATAGAACTTTCTCTTTAATTCAATACATGAAAGAACAAAAATCATACACATATAGATCTACACTAACAATGAATCTTTTATATGTCATAGAATTTTTATTACAGAATATCTCTATTTTAATATGATTTATTGTTATTAATCTCTTACTGATAAATTAAACTTTATCACAAGCATGTATGTATGAAAAAAAAAAAACATATGTGAGCTTCGGCACTATCCAAAGTTTCAGGCATCCACTAGTTGTCTTGGAACATATTCCCACAGATAAGGGGAGACTACTGTAAATATATTAAAGTTTTTAAGAAGAAAGGAGGATCCTTTTCTTACTTGATCTGTAAAGCCAACCCAATCCATAGCGTCACAGAGTTTTTGATATCTTTCTTGTAGCACTTCCATGTTATTCTTCACAACCTTGCTACCGTTATGCATATACCTGAATAATAAAGAAAGAAAAAATATAAAAGTATAAAAACCAAAGCCATTCATTGACCTGCATCCAGGTTATGTTGTAGTGATTACTATGCCATGTTAGTCCCTAAAAATAGAGCTGGTGATATGACATCATTCCTCCTAAAAATGGTGCCAGCACTTCCAGTCACTCTCTTTCCTATAAAAACTGAAGACTTCCATTTCCCAATCTCCAACCAATTTTCTTCTCTTACATTCTTCTCATACTTTCTCACACTCCTAGTAACTCAGACCAAGTGGATCCAATATTGATACCAGGACGCATACATATTTACTTGTTCATACATCTTCCTAGCCTTTCTGAAGAGAAAGGAAAAAGTGTCATCCAGTACATTTCTCCCACTCAGTCATTAACTCAACCCAGCAAGATGTCTGTTCTTTTACCTTCTCGTTCTTGCTTTCCTTATCTGGAGAGCTTGAAACAAACAAACATGGCATATACAATATGTTCTCTTTAGCAAGATAACAATAACATAATGGAAATTTTCATCATTCACAGTCAAGCCATTGAACTGCAATGACATTTCGTCATCTACTGTAAATGGATTTTAAGCTCGTATGAGGATGTATCTGCAATCCAAGATAAGTCGGTTGGTCAGACGTAAGCCAAATCATGACTGTATTGCCATCAAATCAAATGCATCTAGGCACATAAACACATGGGAACTCTTCAATTAAGGAGGGAAAAGGTTTTGATTTGCTGAAAATTCACAGTTTTACACAAATTATACTGATTTGCCTGAAATTTCTCTCTGTTTTGCCTGAATTGGAACGTCAGGCGGGGGTGTATTTATCACTAAGTGCCCTCTGGGCTCCTTATTATTCTGCTGAAAAATCCATTAAAAACAGACTGTCAATGATTTTTAAAAATGCTTAATTCAAATTTCAAGGGAAGTTTCTCAATATTTGTACATTGAAAGTTCTGTCCCTCGTTTTTTGATATTTCATTTTCATTCAGTTTTTAGTTTGTGTACAGTGTTGGAAGAGGTATGTCCTCCTTGATTGCTTTCTAGTTACCCCGTTTATTGATCAGAGTAGTTATATAGTTAGAGACATTTCTGGCCAAAAACACGATGGAAATAGCCTAAGATGACCAAATACCAAAATTGTTTATAAAATATTGCAATACTGCAGTACACTCCAGAGAAAAAATTAATTGAAAGTACCTCAACAGCATAGTTAACTTACCCATCAATCCTATATTTCAAAGTTCCCCCATTTTTTAGACCGATGAGCCCTTCATGCAATTAGCCCCCTGGCATGTTCAAAAGATACAACTTATAATAATAATTAAATAGATGGGCAGTTCTAGATATGATTTTGTTTCATTTCAAATAGTTTCATTTTTAATTTATCTTTAAAACCAATGAGGAAAATAAATACAACCAAATGCTTTTCAAAAAAGCTTATTTTGTCAAATTTGACCATAAAACAGCCAAAATGGCAACACTGCTACTGATACCATTTGAATATCTGACCTGTAGTTCTCAGCATGAATCTTTGAAATTTCAATCTTGGTCAGGGCCGTTCTAGAACCAACAACACCCAACAAAGATTGAAGGGTACATGAACAAAACATTGTGAACAAATAAACACATGGACAAGGAAAATAGTTTGACCATATCATACATAATGGTTCCTCCATTTAGTTTTTATTCAATAAATTCTACTCAATTTTACTTCAACTTAACAATCAAGTACATTATTTGGAGGTGAACAGACAGAAATAATACATCAAGAGTTTTAATACATTTATCAATGCTTCACAACTATTTTCCTGTCCCATATTCTCAATGATGCTTTATATATTGAAATTGTGATGTAAATATATTTGTTCCTTTTCACGTTTTCTTGACATTTCTTTCATTTTCCCTTTTTTAAAAATATTTTTAAAATTTTCTTCTTATTTTTTAAACCATCCCACAACTACCAGGAGCATCCTTGTGACCCTCATTTGTCATGGGTTTGGGAACTACTGATCTAAAAGAAAGATACTCCGACAGAGAAAAACCTTCATCTTGGCAGTTGCCATTGCTGGTCCAAAGCCCAGATAAAGGTAAAGGGTTAGGTATAGGGCTAGTGACTCAAACTGGTGAAAAACCCATTTACTACTGAAAATGCAGCAGATGGGTTGCGGCCCAATGCTACACAGGAATAAAACAAAACAAGGTTTGACTTAAAAAGTATTCTACGCATGAACATGAGCATCCAAGGAGGGGTTGGGTGTAAACAGGGCGTTTGCTCCCCCCTGGATCAGGTAAGGTATTTTGAAAGTTGGAACCTTATAGAAGCTGGGAGTAAAGGGGTCACTATGAACAGTGACAACTTAAGAGAAGTTACCGCTCCAGTATGCCCAAGTCCCTTACCTGACAACAGACATCCATATATATCTTCTCCCTCATTGCCCCCAGAATATATATTCTTCTGCTTCCCTGCTGGAAAAGTACCAGCTGACACCCATGTGCATGAGCCACAGGTCTTAAGTCTCTTACCTGAACTCTTTTGCACCTGTTAATAGCAATGATTTCTTATTCTCCTCTGGAAGTCCAGCCAGCATATAATAAAATATGTGGAAGTTCTGCTCCTCTGGACTTTGGAATACAACTCGGGACTTTTCAAGAAGATATTCGGAAATCTTTCCTCCTTTAACTGCAAAAACAATCATTCAGTTATATTTCATGAACACAAAATAATTATATTGGGCTTGAATTTGTTTATTTGCTTTGAATAAAACAAACTAAATGAAAAATGTGAAATTCAGAGAAAGCTATTCATTATAATCATGGACAATGCTATCAAACTGTTATTGTTATCAAAATCAGTTGGCCCTCAACTACTTCATTTAAAATGGATTAAAATCAAGTCTTATTATGTCTGGAAAAAACATTTTTTGTTTGTTTTTAAATGTTCTTTCGCAAATAGATTCTCAGCAGTGGGTTCAATTTGCAAATTCATTTGTACATAACTGTTAACATATAACAGATGGATTCAACAACTAAGCCAGTCAGTCAGCCAGCCTGCCAGATCAACTTGAAAACTGAGGAAACCTATGTTGATAGATTTGGTGACAGTTCTAGTTGACAGTTTCTAATACTAATCAAAAGGAAATGGCATAATTAAGCTGGTTCGTTAGAAACTGTCCATCAGAACTGTAACTGTCAACTAAAACTGTCAACATAGGTTTCTTCAGTTTTTAGTGATTTTGGCTGGCTGGCTGGCTGGCTGGCTGGCTATATATATACATGTATGTACATATGTGCACGTTTACAGGTTTCACTAATGAAGATAGAGGGCTGAAAATCTGAATATTTACTCACTTAGGTTTTTAGTAAGGGGGGGTCAGTTTGTAATGTAAGTTTATGGTAAATTGGTTCCTTAATCATCCAGCAGTGTTCACGCTTGTTCTTTGAAAATTCGACCTTATCTTGTGATCACAGCCCGACAAAAGGGTGAAAAAAAAGAGAAGTTATTTATTCATTGATGTGTTAATTGATCACCCCAAACATGGCATGCAACCAAAAGACATTGATTATGAGATGGTTCTTATTGAGTGTAACCAGACCTGTTTTATTACAATTCTAGCTGATGCAGCATACCCAATACCCAACATACCATGTTTACTCAAGAACAATGCAATCTTGAATATAATGCAATCCCTAATCTTTGTAGCCAGATATCAGTAATATATTTCATTCTCTTCTATAACATAACCCCAGAGTAAAGCCAGAGTTATGTATATCTTTAAGAAACGAATGTAATATTGATGCGAATATCAAAACATATCATATCAATTAATAAATCACTTAAAACAGTACTGTGTATCACCACATAACGGCAACATGCTAACAGAATTAACCATTGCCATTGGATGTATTCATTGTGGCTCAAGGTTGCTACACATACTATGTTCCATAGCTACAGGTAATGAAAAGTATTCATTAGTCGTTAGATGTTTCAAGGTTACCACCTTCGGTATCTTCGTTTTCACAGGTTTATTGTTGTGTTTATTTCCATTGGAATAGGCAGTGAATGGTCTTAGCTCAAATTGGTCCATGGATGTTGCAGTTGTGTTTCTGTTTCCAATCTGCTTACACATTTCAAATAGTTTCATTAAATTTTAGTTTAAATTTAAAGTTAAAACTAATTCAAGTTAATTTAAAGTTAAAATTAAAATTTGGTTTGAATTTATCTCTATTTATTCCTCTATAATAAAGATACAAATTCTATTTGTTTGTTGGCTTGTTACCATGATACAGCAAAAAGGTTATCCTTTTTGTTTTTACGCTTAAGTATAATGTTATCCCCAATTTTGACCCTGTTTTTTTTTTCTTATTGAGTTTCTTGCATTACACACGAGTAGATATGGTAGATAAACTAAACAATTTCTTTACATATTGGAATGTGATATCACTACATCTAGTGACAATGATACAGCAAAATTCTATGTCTTTGTCACAAGTTAATTTTAGAAAAAGTCTATCTTTAGTTAAATGTTATTTTCCTTTATGATATTTTTTCTCACACTTTACCTGTTTGTCAGCCTTGTGACATACTCAGATATTCAATAAATACATACATCAGCTCCAGGTGTAACTTTCAAAAGAAATCTTCTGGCCTATCAACTCATCTCATATCATTCTTGTTAGTCAGTTCTGATCAAGTACAAATCGTGTTTCAGTTGACTTTTTATTGATAGGAAATGCACAGATTTAGTAACAGTTTTCCATTTTATTTTAAGCTTTTGTCCAAGATCAAATGCTTTATTTCCAGTTGAGCTCTTTCTGTATTTATGATCAAAAGCTCTATTTTGATTTGTAATTCTGCTTGCCTTAGATCAGGGGACAGAAAATCTTTTTGAAAATAGACCAGATTGGCTTTTTTTAGACTTGAAACCATGGATGTACATAAAAACAAGATAATACTATTCTTTTAAAGATTTTGAGCCTTATCAAATAAGAGGTCTGCTTAGTTAAGTAATCAATGTCTTTTGGCAGCATGCTTTGTTGGGCTGATCAATCAAAAAATTGAGATGGTCAATTGATGAGTCACTTCTCTCACCTTTTGTTGGGTAGTTATCACATAAAAAAGTTCAAAAAACTTTATAAAAACAAGGGTGAGTGCTGTTGGACACAAACTGAGGGACCAATTTGGCATAAACTTATATTGTAGATTAAACCCCAGACTAAAAATCAATTAGGGGGTATTTGAAAAAAAAGTTTCTCTTGACATAATAAGGTGTAAATGATTAAATTTTCAGATCTCTTGCTCCTTTAGCTCAGCCTGTATTCATGTTACATACTTACTTGAGCAGGCCAGCCAGAATCACCTGAAAACTGAAGAGACCTATCTTCTAAGTTTGGAGTTGACATTGTTTTTCCACCATAATAAGAACAACAAAAACAATCCTAACCAAATTTAGGGTAGTGAAAATTAACATTCCCATACCATGACTTGAAATCACTTTCAATTAATTGGGAGGCTGGTCTCTTACCAATTGAGCTAAATTGACAAGTCTTATACAGCTACAAAATTCGTTTTACTGATATGCCAGGGCTTATTTCATTCTAATAAATAAAAACATTTACGCTAAAAAAATATATTTTTATAATTTTTCAATTATTATACATACAATACAAGAGTAGTCACAGTAATCATCTTCAGTGAGAAGAGGAGCAGGAGAGGAGTTTGTCCCTGTAGCATTGGTCAATCAATTGTATAATAAAAGATATCCAAGATACAAACCTGTACAGTCGTTTAACTCTGGACACCTAATACATATAAGTCCCTTACTAAAGATCAGTACCACTCATTTGCAAGTAAAAATTAGTACCACCTGTTGAGACTTAATTAAGATCAGCACCATTAGGGCAAGAATTAAAGGTGAAGATGAACAAAAAAAAAAACAGGGGTCCTGTGTGAATCTGCGTGGGAGTGTATACCAAGATTTCTCAGGATGTTATAATATCTTAACTTAGCCAAGTAAAGTTTTGAGTTTTTTATGATAAATAATTTTTTCTTTATTGTTAATTAAAGAATATGACAGGAACACACTAAAATTACGATGTGGGCAGAAAAACAAAAAACAAACAATTTCTCACTTTTTTGAGAGTTTTGATAAATATTAATCACCACTACCCGCAACAAACTGGTTTAAACATTGTAGCTGGGTCGAGGTTATTCATGCATTAAGACATTTATATCTGTCTATGTATCCATCCAGACTTCATCCAGCCCATATTGTTCATAATAAAAACTTGAAATTTTACACACACTCTCCCCTCAATGAGTACCGAAAATGTTTTTTTTTATTTTTTGAAAATTCCACTCCAAAATAGATTTTTAGCGTGTGTGTGGGGGATTCAAAACGCAATTCAAGTTTATGCTGAATCGGTCAATAGTTTCTCCCCATTCTTTTTTCTGAAAATTAAGGTGTTTTTTAATGATCACAGCCCAACAAAAGGTGTGAGAAGTAACTTATTCATTGATCACCCCTTTTTCCCCACTTTCTAATTGATCACCCCAAACAGCATAAATAGGTGGTGGTGATTCATGATTACCCTTGGAATGCTAGCTAAATATTAAATTCCTGAAATTAAATATCAAATATATATATTCTACGTCATTTTTCATGGGTAGTATCAATTCTATAAATAGTAAGTGACTCAATGATTATTTCTGAGCAAGTATGTAAAACAGACCCAGGTGAATATGTTAAAAAAACATATATTTTGATATCAAAATATCTATCCAACAATCCCCTCATATTTAAAATGCTGCATACTCGACAGATACTACTTATAGCTTAATTCTGATAAGAACCAGTTTTGCAACCTATTGACATTCTACCATTCCTTTGATCAATTACAAAAGAGAGAAAAATGAAAAGGGTTTCTTCTATATGCAGTAAAATAAATGCTTCATGCTCAATTTACCAATTTTCTTCTTTGTTGAAAACTGACCGATCAGCATTGAGCACAAACAGAAACATGCAACACAGATCTTAAGCTAAAATTCTCTTTGCTTTGAAGGATAGACACAGACAGCACCTTTGAAAACAACTCCTGTTGATAAAAACTTGTATTGTTTTTCAGGTCAGTTTCTCACAAGGGTATGATCTATCTATCTATCTATCTATCTATCTATCTATCCATCCATCTGTCAGTCTATCTATCTATCTATCTATCTATCTATCTATCTATCTGTCTATATCAATCTGTTTCTATATATCCATCTATCTCAGTCTGTTTCTTTCTATCTATCTATCTATCTATCTATCTATCTATCTGTCTATCTATCTATCTCTGAGTCTTCCTATATCTCTCATTTCTATCATATTATTCAGAGTGTGCAGAATGTCTTATGCCAGTCATTAGAATAAACCAGCAAGAGAGAAAACATTTTTCCATCTGCAGGCAAAATATTCTTGATGTAATTTTTTTTTCTTTCCCAAATCATTGTTTTACCAAGGCTACACATTATTCTTAAATTGTCCAAAGATATAACCATGAAGAGAAGCTAATTTTTTTCATTTCTGAAAGTAAAGAGTAACGTCATTTTATAAGTGGAACTTACCATGGCCATCTTTAAATTTAAGTTGGATGTATTTCCCAAAACGACTGGAGTTATCATTCATTTGGGTTTGAGCATTTCCAAATGCTTCCAGGAGTGGATTTACCTTAAATTTAAAAAAAGAAAACAGTCAATCATAATTTTCATTGTATAATAATTAAAAATCATCCACTAAAATTATCAAAAGTGTCAACATAGGTTTCTCCAGTTTTCAAGTTGGTCAAGCTGTATGGCTATCTTCATGGTCAGCTGTATACATATGTATGTATTAGGCATGCAGGCCTCACCAATGGAGCTTGTAGGCTGAAAATTTAAAAAAATCATTCCTTATCTTGTCTTGAAAAACTTTTTGTTTTTTTCAAAATTCATCCCCTAAATAGTTGTTTAATTGGAGGTTCAATCTACAGTGTACATTTATGTTAAATTGGTATCTAGTTTGTACCTAGCAGCATTCACGCTTGTTTTTTTGAAACTCAGACTTTCTAGTGATCCAGTAAAAGGTGAAACTAGTAACTTATTCATTGATCACCCCTTTCTCCAATTTTTTAATTGAATACACACCAACACAGCATTCTGCCAAAAGACACTTGCCACATGACAGTTTCTATTGAGTAACTAACCAGACCTGTATTATTCAATCATTTGTTGATTTACACCCAACCAAATTACATCCGATCCCAGATATGTTCCATAAGAGCTTAAAACCCATTAACTGCTTGTGACAGGAATCTTAAACCTTGCAGTTTTATGGCTCAACAATGGATGACAAAATTTTCAATCGTGTTGCAGTTAACTTACATGAGAGAACATAGAGTATGTACTTTTATTCAATGCATCAAACATATTTTTATTATTATTTTTTTTACATAAAATGCCTCCCTGGGCATCTTAATAGACAATATTTTAATAGTCAACATTTAAAAAAAAACATAAAATTATCCAAATTATTTTTTGTTGACTAGTAAAGTTAGTAAAATTAGTAAAAAGTTCGTAAAAAACAAACAATAAAAAATTAATATCAATGAATTAAGACTTATGTTTATTTGGCTCATAACAATTTATTTTAAACCTCACCTGACTACCAAGATGAAGGCTCCGGTCAGATTTAAATCCTGTGGGAAAAATTCTATTTCCTATGAAAATGACACCATTAAAGATCCATAAAAAACAAACAATAAAGAATCATAGCCTTGTGTCAAAACTTTTTTGATCTACAAAGTACAATGATAAAAATAATGGTTATGACAAATCACTCAATAGAAAACGTCATGTGACCAACGTTTTTTGGCAGCATGCTGTGTTGGTGGTGATCTTTAAAAAATAATGTAAAAAGGACTGAACAATGAATTAGTTACTTCTCATGCCTTTTGTTGGGCAGTGATCACTAAAAAGCTTAAATTTTAAAAAAAACAAACAAGCATTAATGTTGCAGAATACAAATTAAGGGATCAATTTAGGATAAACATACATAGCAAATTAAATCTTGAATGAAAATCCTATTATGGGGGGAGGCCTGTATGCATGATACATACGTTCATAGCCAACCAGCCAGACCAACATGAAAACTGAAGAAACTTATGTCGACAGTTTTAGTGACAGTTTTATTTGACGATTCCTCATTTTCTAATCAATTTGTCACTAATCATCATCATCGTTAGCAGCTGTGTTCTAATCTCCGTCATTGGACATAGACCTTTCCCAAGATTCGCCAGATCTCTCTATCATGGCATTACTGCACCAATATCTCCTGAAGAAAATTTTTTGTCCATTTATAGATAAATACAGGTATCCCTCTGTCTGATGTGATTCATTATAGTGCAGTTCATAATATATAATAAGGTGGTTGTGTTGTGGACCTCGATATTTTTATCTACGTCATTGTCCATTCATCCAGAAAAAAGACAAATGAAAATAGAATTTCATTAATATACCTAAGATGACTAAAATATTAAATTGCACTTGTTCAGGACATGCAGTTGTGGGTCACCATCAGAAGTGCATATCTTGTTCTCACTGAAATACTTGCTCAACTCTGTTGCTGCTGGTTCATGCTTCACACCGCACAAACAAAAGTATCATCATCTTCATCAATAATTTTTGGCCACTAAGTTTTCATCTTATTTCTATTATTCAACAACCGCTAAGTCAACAACACGGATTGGAAATTCAAAAAAAGATCTCTCTTATTTTTGATCCATGCTGTTAATTAACAGCCATGGAATAATTATCAGGGAGTACGATAAAAAAGCAACAGAAATAAGATGAAAATTAATATTCTTGTTGTTCTCTGTAAATCATCTTGTTTACCTACAATGTGGTTTTGCATGTATTTGACAAGACTAAAATATACCCAAATGTGGGGCTCCTTAGGCATAGGGCCTATTTGGGAGCAATTGGTCCAATCGGCTTAAAGCAAACAAAACGTGTGTTTGAAAATTTCACAGAAATATTTTTTCATGCTTTTGTATGGTACTATATTATTATTAGTAGAATAATTTGAGAATAGCAGACTCACCTGAATGATTTGCTGTTCAAGTTGACTGTTGCTTTTACACAATTCCATCAATTGTTTCATAATCAGTTTGGTACTCTCTGTCTTTCCAGCTCCACTCTCTCCACTGGGAAAAATATATAAGATAGAGTGAGGGAAAGAGAGAAATGGTGTTTCTGTGTGTGTATTGAAATTTTTGTAAAGAGTGTAATATCATGATATCATGGCTTGGCTTTGCAAATAAAGATTTTGGAGGATTTTTCATATCATATGGGCCCTCAGGTCCCAGTGAGGCCTGTGCAAGGAATAGACCTCAAGTCTATTCGATAAGGTTTTAGATGATGCATGACATGCACAAAAAAAAGTTTCAACAGAGTTTTGCGTCATTTTTTTTTACACAAAATAAATAAATACATAGTTTTGATTTGGTCAAAATTCAATTTAATTTAAAAAAAGATTCCACGATCAAAACTTGGTAATCTTAGATGAGCAACATTTAAGTTCCAATGTATATCTTCCATATTATTTCAGCATAAATTATTTTGAGCATAAAAAACTGTATATTTGAACACATCAACACAAATGCATTATAACTTTTCAATAGTTTTTAACTGAATCATTTGTTATTGTATTCAATTGTTTTAAGGTCACTTAAAATAAGTAAATAAAGAGCATTTTTTTACAAACAATGCAGCTGGTTAAGAATATTTATGAACAAAATTTTAAAATAGAACAATATAAAACAATAAATAAATTTTTAGAATAAAACAATATAAAACAAGAGAACTTTAAATTCTTGTACTCTACCTGATAAGAATACATTGATTCTGGGGTGTCTGGCTCCCGACACCCAACATATTCTGATAGGCAATGTCTGCCATGGCAAAAATATGGGGAGGGTTAGCGGACTTCCGAGCATAGACATATTTTTCAGATGTCTGTTGAATAAATAAGAAGCAATTGTAAATGTTTAGCATAATCACTTTGGTTAAACTCTTGAATATTTTACTGGATTTTGTAAACATGTTTTTTGCATTTAAAGACAGAAAACAGTTAACATTTATGTATTATCTCATCACGTTCATGTTTTCGATTTTGATAATTGTCTCTTCCCTCGAAATATTTGTTGCATATGACATCAGCCTTTCCTACATTCTTGCTTTCTTCATTCAGTACATCCAACATTATCTGAAATTCTTGAAGATTCCTGGAAAATAGGATGATGTCATCAGCAAATCTGAGGTTACTTAGGAATTCATCATCAGTTTTGATTTCTTCATTTGTGCAGTCTAAGCTTTGTATGATCATTTTGTGAAGGGTTTGAATGCAGTGTTTAAGAAAATAGATAATCTACCTGGGAAAATGAATCTCCATGAAATCCTCAAAAGAAGAAATAAAACAAAGAATCATTCTAGATTGACAAGCTTTAAGCAGAGCAAGATCAACAAAAATATCCCATTAGTTTTTAAAAGAGAGATCTACAACCAATGTGTTCACCTTTCATTCACCAATGGAGCTGAAACATGGAATATAACCACAAGATAGTCTCTCAAACTAAAAAAACATGAAACATGCAAAAGAGAGGATCATGCTCAAAATAACACAGAGAGATTACAAGACAGAGCTCTTATACAGAGATCCTATACAAAATTGTGGCTGGAAGAAAACAAGATGGCATGACTACTTAAATTCCAGAGATATTGACAGTGTGATGCCCACGATCAAGAGGTCTGGTGAATTCTGGAGAAGGCCTATGTCCACCAATGGACTTAAAAGACTGCTGATGTTCATGAACACCATATTATATATATCAATTAATGCATCTCTTTCTTCCTCAAAGACACGTCAGGTAGTTAGGGAAGATAAGGAATGGCTATATAGTAAGATTTCAATGAATGAAACTGCTAGGCCTCATGGCTCAATTAGTAAGGCAATGCTTGCTTTAAACCAGGCTTCCCGAAGAAAAATGGATACATGTTTGAATCTCAGGAGAGGCTTATTTTTTAATTTCTGATCTGCATTGCTTGCCAACAACCATAGAATAACAGTTTGAGAGTTGCAATAAAAAGCAACCAAAATTAAAATGAGCATGATATCAGTCAAAAAGTCAATAATGAAATGATAGATTACTCAAAGGAATTTATTAAACTGTATTTATCTATGAACTTATCATTTACAAAAAAAATTATACTGTTTAAACATCACATTAGAGCATATTTATCAATGAATTAATCTTGAATATCACGATCTGCCCAATCAATTTTAATACCAGATAAGAAGTAAAACATCATCAGCAAGATCATTTTTTTTCTTTATTTTCATAATCATTAGGAATAATAATCATTAAGATTAATTGGCAGAATTGGCAGTTTGAGCACTCAACATGAAGTTTGATCAAAAGGTTTTATCAGATTTCTATCCTGCTATGATATGGCACACTCGGATTGTATAATGGTAAGCCCATCTGCCTCGCATGCAGAAGATTGTGGGTCAATTCTCGGTATGAGCGTTGAGTTTTTTTTTTTGCTTTACACCATTTTAGAAAGCAGGAGAAACCTTTATCAATGTTGGTCTTATCGTAAAAGGATAAGTGGAATAAAACTGTAGTCTAAAATAGAATTCAAACTAAGTTCATTGATTCCATTCTCTAGTATCTTTTATGCTATCTTAGTTGTCCTTAACTTGAGCTGTGTCATTAATTAGGCACTCTTTATCAATGGGACAAAGGGTCTTTCACAATAAAATTAGCTATTATACAAGTTTAGGGTGTTTCATTGTCACCAATCCCTTTTTCATCAAAAGTGAGTGGGGGTACTTGTCATTATTTTAAGTACATTCTAATGACTTCTCAAAAAAAAAATCCAAATCTAAAATATTTTCTAAAATGTAGTTCACCAAACCAAAAAGATTTATTGTTGAATTAATGAATTGTAAAATAAACACAAAGGAGGTGCAAAGTCAGGATGAACAGAAAATATCTATTTTAGTAGTGAAGGCTTTTTTTACTTGACAAGTTTTTGCAGCATCAGAATTTTCCAAATCTTTTTCATAAAACTTGAAGTAAACTCCAAAAACATTCAACAACATAGATATGATAATACAAACTTAAGAATTACCTACAAATTAGACAGAAAAAAACAAAATCTATTGAACAAAATATGGGATTAAAAACAATTTTTCTCAATCTAATTTGAGTGAAAACTTTGAAATGTCTCTGTTTGCTGATTTTGCCATCTGAATGAATTCAACATATTGATCAATGCAAAAGAATATTGAAAAGATTTTACTGATGTTAGTAAAGATTAAATAGTGTGGTCTCTCCGATGGCATTTTGCAGAATTGCTTTATTTTCGCTCCTTATACTCTAACAATAACAATATTTCATGTTGTTTTATCACATTTGGGTTGGAGTTAGAATTAGGAGTAGCAGTGGGCAATTCAGGTTCACAGTCATTGGATTATGAGATGAGAAAATGGAGCAATACTGCAAGCTTTGTTGGAGGGACAGCACTTCTGTTTTGGAATCACTCTACTCAACTTGTATTTCCTCCAAGCTGAAACCTATTTTGGCTCTGATCTACAAAGCCTGGCGAGGGGCAGAACATCAATAATTTGATCATACAATTGATTACTTCCAAAATAGAATTGCATATAAAAACACCTACAAGTAATGCAATAAGTTGCTTAGTAGCCAGGACAGTACTTAAGGGAATATAAATAGTACAGCTGTACAGGGAACCCAAAATTTTAGAGGCACCCAACAATATGTATTTAAAATATTTAAACATTTTTCAACTAAACATGTTTCAGGACTCATCATTTTACATAGAAATATTGATCCACAAAGGACTCTGCATTATATTAAACGTGAATCATAATTTTAAGAATATTTCATTTTCGTTTTGATTTGACTGAAAATAATTGCTGAATACACAAACAGATGGGCTCCCAAGACATGTTATGCACTGGGCCTCATCAATGGTAAATTTGGACCTGTCAAAGTACAGAAGCATTGAAACTAGAAGGGCCAAGGAGATTATCAGCCTATTACAGTGCTTCTCAAACTTTATTGAATAACAGCATATCGAGAAATATATTTGTCATATACAACACATAAACTATAAAAATGAAATGAATTACACAAAACCATTGTAGTAGTCAATGAACAAAACTTTCATATCAGTGTACTGATATACGTACTCATCACTCCTTTTTCCTTTGATCTGTTGCTGAAAAAGTTGAGATCTCACAAAACATAGCGATAAAACTATTAGATAGGTAAATCTGTGGTGGAAGCAGGACAGACACAATACTTGTATAGGATACTTTCTTGGCTCAAAATACATGTTAGTGTATTTGGAAAAATTTACTCGGCACATTTGGGAGATAGTTGTGCCAAAGCACAATAACGTGCCTCAAGGATTTTGCCCAGCAACCTAATCCTCCCCAATATATATATATATATATATATATATATATATATATATATATATATATATATATATATATATATATATATATATATATATGTGTGTGTGTGTATATATACATGACAGAATGCAATATTTACATAAGCTGGGTCTGTTTGATTTGCTGCTACAGGGTAAGACTCATGTCGAACAAAATATAGCTCTTACTGAAATGTCCTTATAATCATCACATTCAATCAGACATAAATTGTCCATCTCATAATACTCATACAGTCAGCATGGGGTACACATGTATATCTATCTATGTATATATCAATATGAAAATCCATCTCTCTCTCTGTCCCACTTTGTAGGCTGCAATCTTGCATGTAGGAAGCTGAAATTTTGCATAGTGTAACATCTTTCCACAGCAAAGGACATTGGATGTAGGAGTTTTTAAAGGTCTTACATAATAATTTAATTCTCAGTGGAACTATAAATTCTAATTGGACGCCAAAATTCACATTCAGGAAGTTTTGACTCCGAGGGCTTCTCTTAAACTAATTCAATTCTAGCTCAGATTTAATTGGACCCAACATTATACAACCAGTCAGACTGTACAAACAAACATGCTCAGAATTTCTATCCATGTAAGTAAATTATATTTTTCATCAAATTATTATGAACAAAAAGTAATAATTTAAAAAAATATCTTTTCAACTCAGAAGCAGAGTGTATTTTTTAAAATCTTAATTCATTTCAATATGTTTTTACTTTTTCAACATAATCAATCTAAAGGCTTTTTCGCTTTTCTATTTTAACTCACATGGGTGGAGGAAATCAGCAGTCATAGGATTTAGTAGAATATATTTTTCTTTTTTAAATTATGCATAAATTTTTTTTTCGAGAAAAGATCTTTTTATAATGAAATATTACTAATGGGAACAGTTGCTAAAATGGGTCAACACTAAAAAAGTCAAAGATAACAAAACATTTTGGCCGGATGGATTTTATGGTATTTTTGAACTTTGAAAATAAATCAATCTTTTTTTATATTTCTTGTGCATAAAATGAAATTTTCTTTCATTTTAAAAAATGAGAATGAAAATTGAGAAAATTTACCTTCTAATTTATCCAATTAAACTATAGAAAGAAATCTTTTCTTGAAAGGAAAATATTTTATCAACAATTTCTGTTTTATTAGTGCATTTCAGTTTTATCAACTGTTTGCATTCGTAATAGTTCATTACAAATACATCTTTCCTTTAAAAAAAGCAACAACATTTATGCATAATTTAGAAGAGAAAAATATATTTAAATAAATTTCATACACCCCAATATACCGACAAAACCAGTTTTCCTAAAGAAAAGGACCCGCTTGAAATATTTCTTTATAAATACCTCTGCTTGAAAAAACCCCCACAACGGCTACGTGTTATTTGGAGAAAGAAATTTCAATGAATTCTATGCTGAAAGAATAGCAACAAAACTAGTTTTTCTGAAAAAAAGGAGAAATCTACACGTACAACCATTGGTAACAAAATTTGTCAGTGGTTTAAAATTGCAAAGTATAAAACACAAAAACATAATGAATGCCCAGTCAGAAAGATCAATTCATTTTAATATTTTCTTACTTTTTTTTCAAAGAGAAAAGACACATTTCCCCATTAAAACAAAAGACTTTAGATTAATAATCATCTTCTTTTTTCTTAGATTATTACTTTGTATCTACTGGTTTAGAATAATTAAAATTTTTTTTCTTGAAAAATATTACAAAATAAACTGATGGACAATGTTTTCAGCAGGAATTGATTCAAAGCCTGATGAAAGAACAAAGAGAATAAAATTTCATTTTGCATCCTATGTTTGTTCATTTCTGTTGAAGGTAGAATTGTGCTTATTTTTGGGTGATTATAACAATCTTATAATATGACGTTAATAAAGAAAGAAAATAACAAAAAGAGGTAGAGATATAATAAGAATGAGTGTGTCTGTGTATGTAAAAATGTTTCGTGTCTTTGAAAATGGCAGGGTTTTGATGGTCTATTACAGCAGTTGGTCTTTCTTTCACATTAGAGACAGACAAGCACTTGCTTCATTCAGTCGCTAAACCAGAGATGAAAGAAGAGAGGCAAAGAAGGATGAAAGTGTGCGAGAGAGAGAGAGAGAGAGAGAGAGAGAAAGGGGAAGAAGACATATACAACAATACTTTTCACTTCTTAAAGCACTTTAGTCCAATTATTGCATTTATTCAAAGAATATAAAAAAAACAGGCAACGCTACGTATTTCTGCTAGTACATATATGAATATTCATGTCTAAAATTGCAGAATAGGAAAATGCACTTTTTCTCAGACTCTTGAACTTGCCAAAGTATCATTAGCTCAGATGGTATCAGCAGAACTGCGTATAGTCTGCTTCTTAGTGGAAGTGGGTTCAAGCCCCTCATGACACTCATTTCTTTATTTCTTCACATGATCTGAGGCTGTTCAAATAAAAATTTCCTTATAATCATCACATTCTGCCAGACATAAATTGTTCATCTACTGATATCAACACACACATATATATATATCATGGCTTGGCTCCAAGAAGGGTTTATATATATACACACACACATGTATATGTATATATATATATATATATATATATATATATATATATATATATACATGTTATTAAGAAATGAATATATGACCCAACAGAATGATCATAAATTGTGTTATATTTTATTGAAAGTCTTTTTTGAAATAATCTCCCATTATTACACGGTGAATGTTTTATTTGGCCCAGACAACATAAATAAAATAAACAATTAAGGCAGCAGCAACCCCATTTTCTTAAATTGTTCATTCTAATAATGATACATTCACAGTGTAATAACAGGAGATTATTTCAGATAAGAGTTTCAATATAATGCAACGCAATTCATAATCATATATATATATATATATATATATATATATATATATATATATATATATATATATATATATATATATATATATATATATATATATATATACATATATATATATACATATATATATATATATACACACATATATATATATATATATATATATATATATATATATATATATATATATATATATATACATATATATATATACACATATATATATACACACACATATGTATATATACGCATATAGATACACATATATATATTAAAGAGAAAAACTTAATAATTTTAACCATGAATAGAAAAAGGCTCAAGAGTACTGACATATATCTTTTGTAAAGCAGGGAGCAAAACGTGTGTAAAAAAATAACAGCCTTCCCATGACTCTATCCTTCACACTTTCTGTTCCAACATTTTTTCATACTGATGTATAAAGACCAAGAATAGAAGAATAGGGATTACCCAGAGACTAAATAGCATTGTTGGAAAGCAGGTATTAGTCACAGCAGTGTGTGAAGGATGAAATGAGAACAAAGTGTGAATTCCCAAAAAAGGTGTGCTATGTGATAATCATACAAGATTTTTATTAATAAAAGAGTAAGCTGTGGTGAGAATATAACTTCATATCTGATCAATCTGTTTACTTATTGCTGTAGAATTACGGTTTGAATCGAAGTTGAAAACTAGTCGAAATTGATAATAAAAATTTTGTGTTTTAATGCTTCATCCAATAATATGAATAAATCAAAATTTAAAATAAATTGAATAAAGTTACATAATTAATATTGTTTAGTTCTAATCATGATGACTATTAACTAGTAATAACTAATATAATGACTTATGATGAGTTCCAGGGTAATGCTTTGATCTATTAGAAAAGTAAGTGGTACCCTTGAGCTGGCTACAGCTTCAGCCATCTCTGCTAAGGCATTACATATCACATTTCTAATTACTAGGCCAGTGAATTTCACTCAGAGGCAACAAGCACCCGAAGTGGTATCGCTCATTTCACCCTGCTCTATTTCACCCATAGCTGGTGGGAGAGAGGGATCCATGCCTCTCCCAAAGTTATTAGTGAGGATCTAACTCAGCTTGCCAAGTCCATTCCCAGTTCCGTTATGAGCAAGTTGTTTCCTGAAATTTGTAAAAAGAAATGTTCAAAATCAGCATTCCCAAAAGTACCTGGAGCAGAATGTTTGACCATCAGTTATTTGATGAGATTGGCTTAGTCTTGTCACAGCATTGAATCATTAAGAGAGGACCAAACTCTTTAAGAATGACTTGTGAAACTAACTTGCCAACCATCAATCTATTGCAGGCATCCAAGAACCTTCCAAATTACTTGAATCTTCTCAATCGATTAGATTATCCTGAAGATACACCTCCTGGCCATTATCCAACGCACATAGTACCTTTCTGGAAATTTAAAAAACCTAACTTCATGGATATGCTCTAATCAAGGGATTCTAAACATGGTGTGCACATCCAGGAAGGGGGCAATTTGAATATATTAGGGGGCAATTTCGTATTTGGCTGCCAAGATCGAAAAGCGTTCCATGGCTTAAAACTGAGTTGAGGCTTAGCTGATTAATACCTAATTACACAATACTATTAATTACTAATTTTACCATAATTTTTACAGTAACTAATGCTCAACTCATTAACTTTGTTGAGTATGTAAGCCATGAGGTAATTGTATTGTTGTCATGCAAAAATGAAATTACAATTTTTTCTCGGTGCCCCAATGTTGGTGTATCAGAATTTGTTTCTTTGCAAGTATTTCTTTGATTTAAAACTCTAAATGTTGATGAACTTCTGAATCAAACATTATCTTATTATACCTTTTCAACACCAAATTTGTTTCATTGTAGTAAAGAGGAAAATTATTGTAACCACAGTGTGGACAAAGAGCATTACATGGAGAGAAACAACTAATAGTCTGAGAGTCTGGAGAATACCCTGAATGCTCCAGAATTTCCATTTCAATCTCCATCACCATTTGTCTCTACAGACAATGGAAAGATACTGGACAGAGTGTATGGATATCCTGGGATGCCCAGTTGCTAGAATCCCCCTCTCGGGTTTACTGATGTAGTCCAAGGAAAAGCAGAGAGCAATATGTTTGGCCTAAGCTTTGCTGCAGAAGCTGCCAGAAGGATGTCAAATTTGGTATCAAGCCACCTAAGGAGGCTTTGACTCCTTGTCCTTCTCCTAGACTGGCTGCCTTCCAAAGGCTAGAGAACCCAATCTGCTCTGCTATTTTACCCTTAGCCGATGGGAGGAGAGATAAATTCATACCTTTCTTAAGGGCATTTTTGTGAAGTGATCATGAACAGGCTTGACAGATTTTGAACTCAAGTCACAAAATCAACAGCCAACTTCTCTAAAAACTGGATTCAGAATATCATTCTTCTTGATTTGTACACCATATTTGCCAGCATATAAGTCGCATATTTAAATCAAAGAAATATCCATGCAAATATTACATTGTGTTCATTGTGCTGATATCATGTCATGGGGTCTGTCTACCGAAACTCAGAATGGACAGATCTGCTGCTTGAATGAGCAACGAGCAGAAGGCCCCTAAATACCTTTGTAGGGCTGGCAAATTTTTCAATCATGAAGCCGCAATATCGGAAACTGTTAACCAAAACTGTCAACAAAACCGACAGCATAAGTTCCTTCAGTTTTTAGCTGGTCTGGCTGACTATACATGTAAATATGCATCATGCAAAAAGTCCCATCAATGGAGCTAGAGGGCTGAAAATTTGAACATTTACTCCTTATCATAAAAAACATTTTTGTTTTCTTTAAGGTTTGTATCTCATTTAGGTTTTTAATGAGGAGTTCAATTTGCTATGTAAGTTTGTCCCCAGCAGCATTCACACTTGTTTTGTCTTTTTTTAAATTTAAACTGATCACTTGCCAAAAAAAGGTGAGATAAGTATCTTATTCATTGATCTCCTCTTTCTCCAAATTTTTTAATTGTCCACCCCCCCATCAGTACTGCATAATACCAAAAGACGTTGACTTCATGACAGTTTCTAATGAATGATTAACCATGGGAAAAAGTGCTGTAACAATCTTTAAATTGAATCAGGCCTTCCTGTCTGTAAAATCAACCTTCAAAATGCTGACTTTAATCTGGGCTTGAACACTGACCTTTGTCACTATTGAAAAATGCACAATTATCCTAACGACTACAAATCAATCTAAGGGATATTTACTAAGTTTCACAAGGCCAAATTTAGGGTGGTAATAGGACTTATGAAGATTTTGTTGCTCCAATCTTCTAAGTGGGGAGTGCCAGACTTCCTATCTTCAAGATCAGAATGGAAAATCCAGAGTCTTACAGGCACCTACTTCAGATACCTTTTGGGAGTATTCAACTCTCTCAGCCATGAGATAAGACCTCTATAGATAAGAAACTGTCATTAAAACTGTCAACATAGATTTTTTTCAGTTTTCAAGTTGGTTTTGCTAGCTGGCTAGCTGGCTATGTTTGCATTGCACATAAAGGCCAAACCAAATGGAATTAGAAGGCTGAAAATTCAAACAATTACTCTTTATTATGCCTAGAAAAAAACAATTCTTTTGTTTTTAGAAAATTCCCCCACAACACAGGTTTTTTAAGGAAGGAGGTCAATTTACAATGTAAATTTTGGCTAAATCAACCCCTTAGTTTGTATCTAGTACCATTCATACTTGTTTCTTGAAAATTCAGACTTCTTCAGTGATCACTGCCCAATAGGAGGAAAGAGAATTAACTTAACCATTGATCATCCCTTTTCCCGTTTTAATTGATCACCACCAGCATGATGCCAGAAGATAATGTGACGGTTTCTATTAACTGACTATCCAGACTTGTTTTATCATGTTTTTTCTCCATTTTTATCAAACCCGCAATTACTTGCTTATTATAATTGTAAATGTTTGGAGCATTTGGCACCGAGCAGTCCAGTTTTTCAACAGTAAACTTATTCTTCTTGATTCTTTTGTCGTTCCAGCTGTCCCTGAGAAAAAATAGTGCCCCACCTATTATGAATTAAAGTAAAAGAATGCATAAGAGAAGAAAGCTTTTCAGAGTTAACAGTCGAATACTTTCAAAAAGAAATAAAGAAGTATTTGGTCAGGCTCTCCAGTCATGTGTTCAGTATCTAAGCTGAGATATTCATATCAATAATAAAAAATGTTGAGAAAAAATAGTGCCTCTTCCATTATGAATTAATGCAAAGAAATATAAAAAAAAAGAAGGCTTTTCAGAGTTTACAGTCAAATTTTTTTTAAAAAGGAAAAGTATTCAGTTAGGCTCTCCAGTTATAAGTTCAGTATCTTAGCTTTGATATTCATATCAATATCAAAAAAGCATTGAGAAAAAAATGGTGTCTAACCTATTATTTCATACAAAGAAAGCAAAAAAAGAGAAAGGCTTTTCAAAGTTAACAGCCGAATACTTTGGTTTGGCTTTTCAGTCATATGTTTGATCAGGAGATTCATATAAAGTTCATTGTGATACAACAATTCATGTCTGGAGGTCTGGAAGAGTGTTGTTATTATTGTACGTTGATACTTTTAGACCTGATGAGATACAAGAATGGAGAAAGCAATGAAGATGATGAATTTGCTCTGACAGAAACAAGGTATTAGGTTGATAGAAAACTTCCATCAACATTTTTTGCACAGTTTTAGGAAAAAATTAGAAACTGTCAACCAAAACTGTCAACATAGATTTTTTTCAATTTTCAAGTTGGTTTTGCTGGCTGGCTACGTGTGTATGTTTGCATGTATTTATGAATGCATTGTATTATTTGAAATGTCTTCCTGTTGTTACATAGAGAATGGGTAGCTTCAATGTAGCATCACTCTTAACCATTGAGTTCAACAGCCTGACAAAAAGGCAAAGGTCTAAATAACTGCTTTATACTCACTCTTCTCATTTTGTTCATTCACTGTCCATATCAGCACTATTTGTTTCTAACATGGAAATAACATTATTAAGAAATAGATATATAATCCAACAGAATATTTATGAACGAGTTACACTATTTGAAAAGACCACCAGTTGTGAAATAGGTCATCTGACCTAGACAGAGTAAATAGAATAATCAATTAAAGAAAAATGGGGCTGCTGCAGGAATCAAACCTTCGACTGATAAGGTATCTACTTCTACACAGTATTGCTCTTAACCATTGAGCTAAACAGGCCGATAGAAAGGCAAAGGTCCAAATAACTGCTTTACACCCACTGTTCTCATTTTATTCATTCGCTGTCCATATCTGCACTATTTGTTTCTAATGCAAACCATTCCAAGTGACCCATTCTCAAAAGTATAAAAAAGTAAATTATTCATTGATCATATCTTTTCACAATTTTTTTAATTGATCCTTCCGAACATGGTATGCTGTCAAAGTCTATCTAGCTCTTTATTGCTTATGCTATCAGTCAGCTGTAGTAAGCTGTCTACAAGTTTGAGAAAATTTCGAAAGTTAGGGAAACAGGTCTGGTTAGTTACTGAGCAGACCAACATCTTTTAGCTGTATATCATGTTGGGGGTAATCAGTTATAGAATTGGAAAATTGGGTGATCAATGAAACATTTATTTCTCTCGCCTTTTGTTGGCCATGATCACTAAAAAAAGTCTGAAAATTTGAAAAATGAATGTGAGTCAGCATGACATAAAGTAAGAAATCAATTTAGTATGAATTTACATTGAAAATTGACCCTCCTCAAAAATCCTATTTTGGAGCAAGATTTTCAAAAAAACAAAAAAAAGCATTTTCCCCACTCATTGAGGGGAGTGTGTGTGTAAAATTTCAAGTTTCTACTATGAACGGTATGGGCTGGATGAAGTCTGGATGGATACATAGATAGATATAAATGTCTGGACAAATGAATAACCTCGACCCAGCTACAATGATTAAACCAGTTTGTTGTGGATAGTGATGATTAATATTTATCAAACCTCTCAAAAAGTTGAAAATTGTTTCTGTTTTTTTAATTCAGCCCACATATGATTTTAGCTGCATCATTTATGATCAAGCACAAAGCTCCAGCAGTCAGTCACATAAGTTTTACTCTCTTCCTCTCTTTTATCATCGTCATTATCGACCTTCCCCAAGAAGTGCCAGAATATTTTATCATGGGAATCGCAGACAGTACTTTCTGAATTCATCTAGCTTGTCACGCCATCTTACTCTACATCAGCCACAGTTTCGCATATATTCTATAAGAATCCATGTTGTGAGTCCAGCAGTTCTTGTAATATGACCAGCCCATTGCCATTTGAGGTTTCCAATGGTTTGTATAATATCTTGGACTCCTGTCTTTTCTCTGATATACTGTGCTGTCTTATGATCTCTCCTTGTGGGGTTGAGCATGATTCTCTCATGTGCACGTTGCATGCCTCTCAGTTTGAGGGTTAATCTTTTGGTTAGGTGCCATGTTTCAGCTCCATAGGTAACTATCAGGAGGATGCATTGGTTGTCTACCCTTTTTTTAAGAGTAGTAGGATTAGTTTTTCCCCAAAATCAATGTCTCTATCACTTATTATCTTCCACTAATTCTTGATACAAGTCAGGATTTGTGTGGGCCGTCTCATGACTTCAATGTTTTCTTCTTCAAAAAATCTTTTACTTGTCTAGTGGCGAGACAGGGGGTGTTATCATGCATGAATTGGCAGACTAACCGGTTTGGAGATGCTTGCAGAAAAGGAATGGGTTCACTAAGTTTAGATACACTCTAACATTTATTGCCCCATTAATGCTCACAATAGGTCCAACACCTTCAAAGGAAAACATCCTTAATGTCATGATACTTCCCCATTCAGACCTATCAGATTCATTGACAACACTTTGGCTCAAGTCTGTCAGCTGTATGTTGTAAAATGAATTTACTTTTATTGCTGAAATTAACTTTAGACTGAATCCTATCCTTCCAAAAAAATTGTTTTCTTCTGTGTATTCAATTCTAACCTTCATATTCCTTTTTAAATATGATAAGTTCAGTAGCTAGAGAACAAGATTTCAATCCAAATTCATTCGATCGTCAGGTCATTGTATAGTTGCTCACCTTCCTGTTGAGCCCAGCTTTAATTTGCATTAAAATTCCAGCTACAGTTTTGAAGGCATCATTCATGCCAAGTCTTTCAATTACTCTGACCTCCCTAAAAGTTGTTTTGTGTGGTTGACCTGCTTTTTCTGGTAAAACAATATATATTTTGTTTCATCATACAATTTTGAAACTCTTGAGATCACACTCTTGGACTGGCTCAGCTCTCTTCACATTGCAGAGAAAGACAAGCCATGAGTCTTCATCTTGACAATTTGTTGTGGAAGGGATGCAATCACTTTGATGTGTCCTGGTATGTCTGGCAACTGATGCAACACTGAGAGCTTTTCTACTCATCGTTTAGATAGGTCAATATTGCCATAAACCTGAGAAATTTCTGCACCATGAGAAACAACAAAACCAATCTCTTATTTTGTCCACTGTACTTTTTTTCAAACTGAGATTTTTCTTGAGTAACAACTCTTTCTATAACATACATAGCCAACTTGAAAACTGAAATAACCTATGATGACACTTTCTAATAAATCAGACCCCATGTTTGGGTTTTTGTAAGAGCTTCATGCAAGCAAGGGAGTAGAATAAATCCACATTTCTCATTTTCATATTACTCATTGAATATGTAATCACAAATCACTGATAGTTGTGTTTTCTGGCGTGCATAATATGTTCTCACATAATATTTGTCTCATCATAGTAAATGATTTTGACACCCATGATATAAATACTTCATCTAAGAATTCAGATAACTTAAGACAATAACCAGTTTTATCTATAACTTTTAGAAGAGTCATTAACGCCCCAACGTTCAGACAAACAAATTTCAAGGTGGAAAAATCTGGTATGGCGGATCATATCTAGAGTGAGTAGAATTCACATTGCTCTCGTCTCAGATGAAGTTCAGATAATTGACAGGGAGCATCGTTGGGGAGTGAGGAAATTGAGGGAAGCTGCATACATTGGCCTGACATCTGAGTGTGTCGGGCTAATACAAATTCAACAGCACATGGTTTTCATTGCTTAGTAAAGAATGTGTTCGGGAACTCCTCACAGTATTGTTTGGAATTTCTGTTGTACTTGGCCGGAGGAAAAAAAGGTTTGCCTCTTTTCTTGAATTATATATCCAACAAGGGCTGAAGAATAGATCGGCTGAAATGTTGTGGTGACAACATCAAAGATGGGAAGAAGATATTCAATTGTCCGAAAAAGTTTGAAGAGCCAGTTTTAATAAATTCATCCTGAAGAAGAAAAACTCTTCAAATCATGACAATTTTTTTCTTCTCTATAGAAGTCAAGTTCTTGTAAAATCTATGATTTTCACAGTCTCTCTATCCACAGCAGCCTTTCTAAACCAGGGTTCTGAGAGAAACCTAGGTTACCACAATATGTTGTTAGGGATACTACAAAAACTTTATACAGGTGTGACTCTTATTTTTGTTTATATTGCCAACAAATTTCTAAACTTTGTTTTCATTGTTCAAGATTCTATGTTTGAAAGCAATGTTTTTCTTTATATCAAACCAGTTATGTAATATTTTTCTTATATATTTGCATTCTGAGTTCTCAAAGTTTATGAGAAACATTAATTTTATGAAAGTCAAGCTAAGCTTTTAAATATTTTTCCTAGGAAACTGACTCCTATTTTAAATCTTTACATGAAGTGTCCTTTTGACTGAAAAAAGAGTATCTTAGAATGTTCTCCAAAATGAACCAAAAATATATAGAAAATTTACCATTACAGTCTAAATAAATTCTATTTATGACATGACTGGCATTTTCCACTAGAAAACATCTAAGATAGAGTAAAAAAAACAACATCTAAAAACATCTAGATTCTGGAGAATCTAGATGTTATTCATAAACTATACCTGTCAAAATGAGGCCTCCAAAAGGTCAAAAGAGCTTTTTTTCCAAAAATCAAAAAAAATGTTTTTTAGAAGTGTGTAGTGGAGTTCTGATGCTAATTTTCAAGTCTATGGACAAAATGGTATGGCCAGGAGCATTGGAACACACAATCACAACCACATACAAAAAGAATAGAACCTTTCTTGTTGTCCAACTATCTTCTTGTACACTATAGAATACTGAAAATTAATTTTAGATTTGAATGCATTTAAATTCTCAACACTGATGCATTTTTAGCTCTACACACACTTTTATGCAAGGTTTCTCAAAACCTTACTAACCTAATATTGTCCTGCATGAGATACACATTGAATTATATATATAATACATATAAAATTCCATAACTTTATCATGGCCGAATGTATATCAATACATATTTACATCACATTGAAGTACAGAGTTTGTGTGCCTCATAAGTCAAAGATACTTATTTGCATGTCATTGCACAAAAAAGTTTGGAAACTACTGATTAAGAAAGAGGAGCAGCTAGCAACTTCAAACCATAAAAACATATGAAGCTGCTCCTTCATTTACAAACATTCAAGTTATAAACTTTCAGAGACACAAACAAAACCGTCTGTAAATTCAAATTTCAAATACTGTGTTTTTGTGGTTCAACCTACACTCAATAGACAGCATGGCTGTTGCTGCTTAGTATTAACCTTTAAACACAACACAGAAGTTGTTTTCTCTCTCTCTCTGACATCTTGGTGTCATTTGTGGTTTTCTGTGATGTTCACAAATGCATATCAAACTTTTATATAAACATAATGATATACACACTCATCTTTCTCTTTTCATCTTTCAAAAGGTTGAGATTTCACAAAATCTTGTGATAAAACCATTATATTGGCCTCTCTATGACAGAAATGAAACAGACCTAATACTTGTGCTGGACACTTTCAATGCTCAAAATACATGTTTACATTTTCCGAAAGATTTACACTACGTACTTGGGAGATAGTTGCAGCAAGATAATGCGTCGCTGAACACAGTTCAAGAACTACTCCAAAGTTCATTCTCTAATTTTGTTAGTTTTGAATTAGCTTTGATGACATCTAAGCTCATGGTTTATTTTCTTTGAAAAAAGGTCAATGTAGTTTGTTAAAGAAATTCTTCTTTGCTTGAATATCAAATCACTGTAGCCTCACAAATGGCCCACCCAACCAACCAGCCAAGTGGACTACAGATTCTTCTCTCTTTGTTCGTCTGTGTGGGCATGAGTACATCACTAGGCACTATATAAAAATTAATTTTTTTGATTTTCCAAAAAATGTGCTTTTTGGGACTCTATGGTCATTTTGGACCAACAATGCCCAAATTTTCCATTGGTATTTTTTAGATGATTTTAGATAAGAGATTTATTCTTTTCAGATAATCAGTTCTGGTACATGCGTAGGCTACGGTGATTCATTTATGCAAGGTATGGATGTCCACCACATTTTTGAGGCTTTTTGAACTTTTTCTGTTAACAGAATATAAACAGATAAAATTTGTACTCACTTCTTTATCATAGATTCCAAGGTCCCTAAAAGGGTTCACAGCAATGAGGATATCCCCAATATATGTCTGAAAAAGAAATAACAATTATGAAGAGTAGAATAAAATAAATCTACTACTAGGAATAATATAGAATTTCTAAATAAACATTATCTATTAGCGATATTTACAAAGCTGAGCTTGATGAGGTACAAGGCCAAATAAGAGAAAATGGGGATAGGAAAGACATGCTGTACCAATCTTCTGGGTAGGGAGGTCCTGCTCACTTTGAAAATCAGCAAATCCTGGCTTTTTATCTGAGCTTGAACCTGACCACAGTTAGAAATTCTCAACCAAAACTGTCAACCTAGGTTTCTTTAGTTGGGCTTAGTGGCTGGCTGGCTGGCTATGTATGTATGTTTGTATTTCACTGGAACTAAGGAACTGAAAATTTAAAAATTTACTCATTATGTCTAGAAAAGGCTTTTTTATCTCTTCTAATTCCTCCCTAAATAGGTTTTTAGAGGAAGTTTCAATTTGCAATATAAGTCTATGCTAAATTGGTCAATTAGTTTGAATCTGGCAGTATCTATGCTTGTTTTTTGATAGTTGAGGCTCTTTTAGTAATCACTGCCCAGCAAAAGGAAAAAGAAGTAATTCATTCATTGCTCATCCTGTTTTCCAATTTCTAAATTGAACACCCTTAACACAGCATGCTGCTAAAAGATGTTGGGCACAAGACTGTTTCATTTGACCAGTTTTTTTTTTTTTTTCATCTTCCACTTTTGCTCAAAGCATCGTGGAGAGATAAAGATGGTAGTCACATTGCTTCCCTCCATCTGTTTCCAGTCTCCTTTATTTCACCTGAGCAATCTACCACAATCAGACTTTTCTCGCTCCCAAAGGAGAAAGCTGTCACATATCTAACCTTGCAGACGTCTATTCTTGGCAGTATACAACCATGTTGGACGTATTTGGTCCACCAGCTCGTTGTTCCATCTTGTTTTGGTTTGTCATGGTTTCTGGCTTTATCTCTTGGTGTTTATTTGATGAAACTGATGGTCCGTTTGTTGTCTTGGCAACAGGCTAGGTGTCTTGCCCATCCAAGTTTGCTGTATCAGATGGATTGAACAATGTCAGAGATGCCCGTTTGATGCTTTTTCCAGCTGTTGTGCTTTCTGTCTTGAAGTGCAATGCCGAAGATTATCCATCCTATCTTCCTCTGGGCTATGATGAGTATCTCTGCTTGCCTGTTATTTAAGTCTTACAGCTGTATGTCAAAACAGATGCATTCATTGGATTCAAGAAAATCATATTTGGCCAATCTATCAAGTTAACATGGCCTGCCAGCCTTGAAAAATTTTATCTAGGCTTGATCACTGATCACAGACAGCAGAGAGAAGTACAAAACTGCTCAACTTACCAATCACATCAGATATTTACCAGTGGTGGTGCTACGTTTGACTGTGCCCCACAATAAATTTTTCAAAGATTTAAAAAAAAACTTTTGCATTATTTTTTTAGATTTTCTAAGCTACCTCAGATATGTTGTGTCCTTATAGCTCTGGCACCCTCTCCTCTGCAGTTTTAGGTTATGCGGGTTTACTAAGCTGGCCTAAGATCAGCAAAAATAACCCCACAGGTGTACGGCACTCAATGAGCATTCAACTCACGCCTACATTAGTAATGAAACTAGAAAATGTCAACCAAAGCTATCCCCCAAACTGTCAACATAGGTTTCCTCAGTTTTCCAGTTGATGCAGCTGGTTGACTGATTGGCTGTGTATGTATGGAGTCGAAATGGCACACATAGTTTTTGGAATAATATTCAATGAAGAAATAAATTCTGTTCTGCTCACCTTTTAGGTTTTCATGAAGCAATGGAGTTTGACCCAAATAAAGCCAAGCTTATTATTATTTATTTTTATCAGATGATGAAGTATTAAAAATCATTATTATTAATTAATGCTTTTGGGGGCTTCTATGGTTATTTTCAACCAATAATGCCAAAATCTTGTGTTGGTATTTTTTTAGATAATTTTTGATAAAAGTTCTAACTTTAAAAGATAATTATAGATAAAAGATTTAATCTCAGATAATTTTTCAGATAATTAGTTTTAGTTTATATATGGGCTACAGTGATTCATTTATGCAAGGTACGGATATTATTATTGATTTTTTACTTAATATTTATCTTCATCTTGATTTTTCAGTTGCTTTTCATTGTAACAGCTTCTTGAAAACTATTTCAGGGCAATGCACACTAAACATTGCTTTTGGCGCAATCTTGGGACAGTGGTCCCTATTGTGATTTATGAAGTTTAACATGCTCGCTCATTCAATGTTACAAATGGTGATCAAATAAAAAGAAATAAGAGAATTAATGAAAGAAAAACAAAATTTAGATTGGATATTATTATCTACTGAAAATAGTGTCTAATCAAAATTCTGTTTTCCATTGATTCTATAATTTTTACAATCGGGACCATCTTCTCCACAAAAAGGCTTCAAGTGTCAATTGCTTTTTATGGATACAAAAATATACTTATGTTTTTGTGCATCCATAGCACACAGCACACCCAAGATACAAAGCACTATATCTCATTGATTTTTCAGTTTCCTGTGTAGGCAATATTTTTACCATATACACCTACAATAATAGAACAGCAAATGCACAGTATTCCAGTCCAGTGTTTCATAAACTAATGAGTGATTCAGCGAAAGGAGAATTAAATTATTTTGTGGGTGAATAAAATTAGAGGGGTGACTGAAAGGCAAATGAAACATGAAGGGTGAATGACTCAATTCAATCGGATATTTATGTTTTTGCTTTATTGAAAACTATTTTTTTAAGAAGACATAAAGTGAGAAGACATTCTCTCTAAGAATCTTGATTTTAATGTTGTTTACTAATTTTATGTAAACAAGAAAAACTACCATTTCAAGAAAATCAATTAAGCATGAGCTAATTTAACATAAACTTACATTGTAAATGGGATTTTATAGTAAAAACTTATGGGTGGAGGGGTAGAAAAAGCAAAAAAACATTTTCCCTATTCATTAGAGATAAGCAAAGTCCAGATACGTAAATACATAAATAGATACATAGATATAAATGTCAGAACACGATATACGCAACCTTAAACCCAACAATCATGTTTAAACAGGTTTGTTGTGGGTAGTGGTGATTAATAACAGCAACAACAACAACAATAATTACACGGGCAACAGATGGGATATATGTGATAAGGTGTGTTTTCACATCTTACAGGTGACCAACGGTTTCTAGCAGGGTGATCAATTAAAAACTTTTTAAAAAATAATTTACTTTTCTAACCTTTTGTTGGAGTGTGATTGCTAAAATGTCTGAATTTCCTGAAAACAAGTATGAACACTGCCACACATAAACTAAGGAACAAATTTAGAATAATCTTATATTGTAAATTGAACCCCCTCCCTCACTAAAAACTTATTTTGGGGTGAATTTTCAAAAAACAAAAAAAGGTTTCCCCTACTCATTGAGTGGAGAGTATGTGTGCAAAATTTCAAGTTTCTACTATGAATGAAAAGTCTGAATACAAGTAAATATCAGAACACATGAATAACCAAAGCCCAGCAACAGTGTTTGAATTGATCTGTTGCAGGTAGTGAGTTTCTTGTTTTTTAACCTAATGTGAACTAGAAAAATTATGATAATTTTTCTGTGGTAATTTCTGTGGTCATTTTTGTCACTCCTAGTTTCCTTTACATATTTCTTGGTTGTTGAAAACTTGAATAAAACAAACTCTTGGGAAATGTTTTTATCTGCCTTTTGATATCTATATTCAGGTGATACAGAACTTAACACAAAGTTTTTTTTAAAATTCAAGCACATGAAAACCAAGTGCCGACAAGTATCGATTCTTTCTTTCAAGTTCAAGGTCCTTTTAATGTCACTTATCGCCATAATATCTGTGACACCTTGGTAATAACAGGTAAAGGAATGCTTTGAATCTTCTCTTTTAGTTCAATAAGGAGATGCTGTCTAGGGAACAGATCACCAGTATTCAAGCAGAATATTCTGTGGTTCTCAGCAAACTATGAAAGCTGAAGATACTGTCTATAGTTTTGAAAAGAGTCATCAACATTCAAAGAGTTTTACAGATGATTGAACCCCTTCTTCTTGTTTGTGTTAATACATTTCAGCTGATCCATTTTATAGACAGGGAACATTGTTGAAAGCTATGTAAAATGACATACATCAACATATTGGCTCCAAATCATTCAAGTGCAGAGTTCAACTCAATGTGGCATCCGCTACTCAACAGGGAAAAGGTACAGAAATCTAGGCGTAACAAGGAAAGAAAAGAAAAACACCCAAATCTTACATTATAAGTATTGCTAAAGAAAAAAATTCTGTTTACCACCATTACATTCAGAGAATACACCTGAAGAAGGCTGTAGAATGGATTGGCCAAAACATTGTGTTAACAACACAAACAATAAGTTCAATCGTCCGAAAATCTTTTTGAACAAGAGTTGAAGTTCATGAAGACTAGAGTTGAAAAGTAGAAAGTTTGATATTCTTGCATGATAGCATGTCTGAAGAAATAAATCTTGAAAAGTCTTTGCAGAACGGATTTTGGGAAAAATAGTAAGAATATTTTAAATACAGTCATACAATGACTTACACTCGATTGACTCAACATCCAATCATAGATAAATCCCCATAAGTACATAAAACCAATTAACTGTGATGGGAATTTCAGTCACTGCAGTTCTATGGCTCAACTGCAGTTAATGAAAGATTCCTTTGTGTTATTTTTAGGTAGTTAAAGAGAATATATGTGTGTATATGTTATGTTTGATTCAAGTTCTCCATACAGGGAAAAAGAGAAGGTGAGAGAACAGACACCTTACTGGTTTGAACTAATGACTTGGTGAAAGAAACATAATGGATTACATTTGTTCCCTCCTCTTTTAAAAGTCAAGGGAGACATATCTACAGTATAGAGGTTTAGATAAATATATACATGTCACGGTTTCATACTTTGTTATGATCTTCACTTTGCCCTATAATGATCAAATTATGCCCATATCAAATTGTGTTGGTTTTTAGAAACCAAAACAGTCAACACAGGTTTCTTTAGTTTTTAAGTGGTTCTGGCTGGATGGCTATGTAAGCATAATGCATACAGGCCACACCAATAGAGTTATCGGGCTGAGCATTTGTTCCCTATCATGTCTAGAAAAAACTTTTCTTAAAATTTTCCACCCAAAATAAGTTTGAAGTGGGGGTTCAATTTACAATGTAAGTTTATGCTAAATTGATCCCTTAGTTTGTGCCTGATGATGTTAACACTTGTTTCTTTCTAAATTCACACTTTTCAGTGATCTAACAAATGTTGAGAAAAGTTATTTATTCATCGATCATCCCTTTTTCCAGTTTTTTAACTGATCACCCCAAACATAGCATACTGTTAAAAGACACTGATCACATGACGGTTTCTATTGATTGACTGGCCAGGCTTTTTTTTTAGAATTCCTTTATGAGAATTGTTTATCTTTTAGCAGAGGAAATCAGGTTTAAGTTTCTTCTTTTATGCAATCCAAGTCAAGTATATAAATACTTGCTCTTTAGGTAACCACAGATATCACTGATAGGATTTATCAAACGAATGCTATGAAATATTCATTCACTTAAATAATTGCATGTATAGTGACACATCAATGAATTAAAAGCATACACAGGAAGTGAGCAGACGCCAAAATTGTTATAGTATATTTAGTTATAATAACTTGAATACACAGACACAGACACACACACACAAACTTACACATCCATAATTGTTCACAGCCACACACAAATATTCCAACATACCAAATGACCATGAACAAACAAAAACCCTGTAAAATAACCTTCAAATACACAATCAACTTAGACATACAAACACATTGAATGGATTGGAACACAATGATAACAACCACCAATGACTACCTCTTCTCCACCCAAACTGTGAGGCTGGCCATGATTGATAACCACTCAAGCAACATTTACATAGGCCTCCTGTAAGTAGTTTTCAGTTTACATTCATATATTTCTAACTACTTTTCCCCTGATAATGTCTATATTCAAACAGATGAAATGCATTGGATTCATTTAATGACATTTTGAGATCTTTTTATTTTCATATTGTCAATTCTTATTACCCTCCCATCAGATTTTTCTACACCTACAAAATATACAGTGCATATTTAGCATGTGAACAAATGTAATGAACACAGTAATTCAAAAAGTTGGTCATTCAATTGTTATCTATTTTCATCTACAAAATATTAACTACAGGGCCATGCTTACTGGATAGAATAGGTACATTTTCATCCCACATGGAAGAATTTGTACTAGCCTACCATTGGTCAGGGTTGGTGTTGGTACAAGAATATAAAGCTCATTTGCAGGGCTATAAATAAATGAAAAACACCATGGTAATATGAACATTTAGAAGTGAAATTTAATGATTTGCACAAATTATTTGCAAATTTTGACACTCAATCTGCATATTTTGCATTCAAAATCAGGAAGATGGGAATTATCAGTAGTAAATAGTGAATTCTAATGTTACAGACAGAATAGGGCTGTGTAAAATGTCAATGTACCGCTAATCATTTAATGATAGGAATATATTAAAAATCTGGAAGAACGCGATTATCAGTGGTTATTAATGTAAGAATTACTGACAGGATAGGTCCATCTATCTGCATAATGAATAATGTGACTTTTTCTGTTTGTACTTCTGTCAGTAACAAAGGACAGTTCCACTTGAAAGTAACAGTTTTGCAGATAAAAATATCTCCTGCCCACCATCTGAAACAGGTCTGTCTGTGAAGTATTCAACCATTTTGAATTTTTTCAGAAATGGTTTGCAGCCTTGATGCACTTATGTGAACAGACGCTTGCACATGGGATAACTCGGTCAACAGTGAGATGCCATTGAGTGAGCTTGTGTACTGTATGACCATCACATTCACAATGATCTAGCCAGTCCATTATTCAGATTTCTTACAGGTTTTTTTGACAAAATATCACATCACTTAGGTCTGTTAGCACCCTAACAGTGCATATTTTTCTCTCTGTGACTTCTTGTATTTCACGAAGAGATCTTAGACTGTGAATGAGATTAAGGAGAACACAAATGAGGTAGCTGATGGCATTCCCTGAATAGAACTTCAAAATGTCTGGATACCTTCCAGACAGACTTTGTATAAGGCCAGTAGACATAGAATTACAGAGGTTTCCATCTACAGATGCCTCAAAAGGAGAAAAATCAAGTGAAGAATCACCCTAGGATAGCAAGCTTTTGGCAGAGCAAGCTCAACCTTCAAAAACAAGATCCCATTAATCTTAAGAAGAAGGGTATTCAACCAATGCATCCTCCTGATAGTCACTTATGGAGCCGAAACATGGAACCTGACCAAGAGATAGACCCACAAACTGAGAACCATGCAACATGCACATGAAAGAATCATGCTCAACATCACATGGAAAGATCACAAGACAGCACAATATATCTGGGAGAAGACAGGAGTCAAAGACATCATAGAATCCATTAAAAAACTCAAATGGCAATTGGCTGTCCATGTTGCAAGAATGGCAGTCAACCAATGAATATCATGACTCATGACATAGATCCCAAAAGATCACATGCAGAGTACTTGATAGAGAGACGAGCTAGACAAATTCAGAAAGTCCTGGCTCCACGATGCCCATGATAGAGAAGTGTGCCAAATCCTGGGGAAGGTTTAAGTCCAACGGCGGGCATTAAGAGATTGATGATGATGATGATATATCAATGAAATTTTTTATGTAGGCTTTTGGAGAGATTCTACCAAAGGCATGGTGATTGTTTATATACATTTTATAAGTCAATATCTTGACCAATTTTGCTGAAATTTGGCTATAATTTTGACAAAAAGCTCAGGAATTAAAAGATAGTGAGTTACAGTTCATCCAATTGCTTTTTTACATTTTATATGTAAATGACCAGGTGTAAACATGCAAAAAATATTGATCTATGGAACTGCTGAACTGATTGAAATTTCAACCATTTTCTGCCGGGGACCTTTATATTTTGAAGATTTTTTTCATTTGGATTTATGTTTTATTGTATGTTGGATTGTTAACCATTATTCATATTTTATTAGTATTTTCTCTCATCTCTAGTCAATTAGTGTACATAATCCTTAATGCCTGCCTATTCATCCAACTCTGTATTACATGCTTGGTAATGTCCTATGCGTCGAATCGTTGGTCAAGTAGCAATAAAAAAAAAAAAATCCCTGAATGTGCACCAATTCCGTATATTCCAAAGAACCTTAAATCCCCCCCCCCCGAAATTAACCATAAATCTATAAGGAAAAAAAAAAAAAGAAAGAATCCTCCCCCAAATGCCGAAATCTAAATATCTAAAAGCTAAACTGACCCCATACTCCCTCCCCCACTACCTCGACCTAACTTTGACTTGCCATAAAAAAAACAAACGAATGTAGTGTTGGATATGTCCAGGCTGTATCTATTATCAGTAGTAAATTCTTGCTGGGAGACGGGCACGAATTATTTAGCAAGGAACGATGGAAAAAATTGAAACTTTTTCAACTGCTAAAATGAAGTCCCCAGACTAACTAAAATTGCCGCAAATTTAGATGAGTACATAATTTTCTTGATTTATTATTCATCTCCTTATTGTTCTGTGTTAATCCTTAATGCCTGCCTATTCATCCAACTCTGTATTACATGCTTGGTAATGTCCTATGCGTCGAATCGTTGGTCAAGTAGCAATAAAAAAAAAAAAATCCCTGAATGTGCACCAATTCCGTATATTCCAAAGAACCTTAAATCCCCCCCCCCCCGAAATTAACCATAAATCTATAAGGAAAAAAAAAAAAAGAAAGAATCCTCCCCCAAATGCCGAAATCTAAATATCTAAAAGCTAAACTGACCCCATACTCCCTCCCCCACTACCTCGACCTAACTTTGACTTGCCATAAAAAAACAAACGAATGTAGTGTTGGATATGTCCAGGATGTATCTATTGTCGGCCGAACAGGATTGACGTGTTTTTTGTTGCTCTCACGGACTTTTATTGTTTATTTTCAGACGAGGTTGCTGCTACTGTTCAGTACATTTTTGAACGGATTCCGGACTAGTCGAACCCCCCCGAAACTCTAGTCCTACAAGATAAGTTTATTTTGTTGTTCAGTTTTTGTATTTTTTCGTTTCCCTTCATGGCCGACGAGGCCAGGAGGGCCTTGTTTGCTTCCCCCGATAAGGGGGAGGGCGGGGGCACATCCACACCCCCTAAAATAGGGAAGAAAAACAAAAAGAAAACAGAACATGACAAGTCTAAAAAAACACAGACAAACGGTTCACCAGAAAAGAATACAGAAATGAAAAAATCCCCCGTCCATGAAGGGAAGGGGGAAAATACTGACTCGCCGATTCCGGCGGGACAACAACAACAAGAAAAGACAAGTGGGGGCTCTCCTAACGTTTGGTCGTCCCCTCCCGTAATTAATGCAGTCAATGTGGCGGAATTCGTCAAGCGTTGCCAGACATACAGTCACCTCGTAAAAGAGGATGGCTTACTGGTGGACTTGGTCGAATTGAAAGACATTGAGAAAAAAATGGTGTCCGTCTTTTTGGTCGACAAGAAGTCAAACCGAATTGTCCGGTCAAACAAAGACATAGTGTTGAAAGCACTGGTGAGCTTGGGAATCAAAGCCAAACAAGTTGTAAAAGGCGATGGCTTTGCGATGTGGGACGTGTTATTGCCCACTGAACAGGACTGTTCAGATCTCCTGCGCCGAGAGCTCCAAACGAAGGAGCATTACATTCGTGTTGAGTATCTCGGCCGGAGAAGGACCCGGGTAATAGCACATGAGGTGCCCAGCTTCGTGCTCGGGGAACATATCGGGGCTTTTCTCCTGAAATACGGAGAAATTGTCTCGGTTGACTCCGAGGTGATGCGTGGGGAGTGGCGTTTTGATCTTATGATCGACAGGAAGGCGTTCCTGGCCATTCCCAACTATTTGGACATAGGTGGTCGGAGGCGACTGCCTCTTATCGTAAAAGGTAGGAGGCCAGTCTGCTGGATATGCGGGGAGGCCGGTCACCTCGCCGCTATCTGCAAAAAAAAAAACCGTCCAGCCTGACGCAAGACCCTTCCCACTTAGTTTCTGATACCGCCCAAAAGGAGGCTCCCGTAGTCTCGCCTACTGCCATGACTGGAGGAATCCAGTCAGATGCCGGGAGAGGTAAAAGTCTCCCCTCACCTAAACCGTCGACTCCGTCACCAAAGGTGGTGACACAAAAAGAGAAGACGGAGGGGGAGTGGCAGGTAGTAGGTCGTAGTGGGAAGAAGGCCCAAATAGAGGCACCCCTGTTGTTGCCACATATCCCAAAGCGAACCGACACCGACAGTCCCCAAGGAGAGACCCCGCAGTCTTATGCGGAACGGGCTAGAGTGGGGGGTTATGCTAGTCCGGGACGAATAGGGAAGGAAAAGGCGGCGGCATTACTCCAGCAGCTAAAGTCCAGGCAGCCAGCAGGGAGGGTTACCCCTCCGCCCTCCCCAAAAACATTACAAAGTCCACCCACGGAAAAATCACCCCCTCAAAAATCATGTATGACAGTATTGAGAAAAAAATCTACCCCCCAAAAAACTCCAGAAAAAAAACAAATACAATCTCCTACACCTCCATTACCGCCCACATCACCGCTACCTCCGCCGCCGCCTCCACCATTGATTCCTTCCTCAACAACAACAACACCAGCAGCCACACCAAAACCTTTCCCAAGAGCAACACCATCAGCATCACCAGCAACAACACCAACATCAGCAACAACAACAACACCAATACCAATGTCACCTACACAATCGGCCTCACAAAAGAGGCCGAGAAGCCCAGCCGGGGGTGATACCGGTGAACCTATAAAAAAAAAAGAGAAAAAGATCAGACACAAGAGAGGGGTCCACATCTGCCGTGTCGACCCGGACATTTTAGAAAAAACCAAGCTCCAGCAGCAGGCCCTGAGGGATTTAAAGGTCCTTCACAACTTCCGGTTCGTTGAACCCGGAAGACGTGATGTGGAGGACCCTACCTTGTTCCCAGGGCTAAAGAAAGTACTGACTGTGGTCCGGGTTGGTGACACCTCACGGCAGGTGTGGGACATGCTAAAAGAAGCAAATGCCGCATTCAAAATGTCATCACCGCTGGCTGTCTGGCATCATCCAGACCTCCAGAAACTGAAAAACTTTTGTTCAGGGAGGGTCCCTGTTTTCATGCACCCCTCCCTATATAGAGCAGTTAAGCTAACGTTCCCTAGGCACGTCGGCGGCGTGTCCCTGGATAGCACTATCAAAACTGAGATGGGCACAGATCCTATGGGACCCGCTGTCGGTGTGCTATCACCGGCTATGTTCGTGTCTGGAGTGCAACGCCAATAGATTAACAAGATGGCTCTCTATTTAGCAAGTTTGAATGGTCGTGGTTACCGGAACGAGTCGAAAAGAGCTAGACTCTGTCGTCTCCTCCGGCACCTCGACGTGAGTGTTTGTTGTATACAGGAGACACACTTTATTTCGAGCGACAATGAGAGTGTGCTGTCTCGGGACTTTCGTCTCTTTTCAGCATACTTTGATTGCCACTCCAGAGGTGTCTCTTGGCTAATAAGCCATTCTTTGAATGCGATGTGTTCCCTTGTGTATGCAGACCCGGCGGGCAGATTGTGCATCGTTGATGTTACCATAAGAGGGGAGTCTTTTCGTTTGATTGGGGTTTATGCGCCCAACAGCCAGAGAGAGCGAGTCGATTTCTTTCGGCAGATCGATCAGTTCGTAGTTCCGTCGAGACGGCTAGTGTTAGCGGGTGATTGGAATGCCGTCCTTGATCCCGATATAGACCGAGGGGTAAATAGGGGAACTAACAACGGTGACGTGATTCCGTTTCGGGATTTGATCAACAGGCTTGACCTGGTGGATAAATTCCGAAACGAACACCCCCGCCAAGTAGTATGGACTTGGACAAATAGTGGCGACCCGAGTTCGGTGCAACATTCCAGTTACATCGATCGGGTCTTAGCTAGAAGAGTCGACCATAAGTTTTTGGAATGTCCAAGTTTCCATAGCGTCCCCTTTTCGGACCATAGATTAGTAAGGGCCCGAATGAATTTAGGTATAGCTAAGCCCTTCAAGTCTGGTTACTGGAAATTCAACACATCCCTCGTGGATATGGAGGATTTTCGGGACCAGCTAACATCACTAATCCAGCGGGAACTGACGGGGGCTATCCTGGGTAATAAATTCTGGGGGAACCTCAAAAACAAAATTAGGTCTTTTGCTGCCGATTACAGTAGGCGACTCAACCTAGTGAGACTAGCGGCACAAAAGGCACTAGAAGATCGGATCGAGCGGGCGGTGGAGGGAGGGGACTCTAGCCAGGTTAAGATAGCTAAGGCAGAGTTGGCCTCCTTGCATGCCAAGAAGGATCAAGCTCTAGTAGTTAGAGCTAGATTAAAAAGAATGTCCCCCGAGGCAACGAATATGGCCGATGAGCTGAGGCTAGAAGAAATTAGGAGTGCGTCTAGTCGGCATATCTCCAGCGTCACATCGCCGGACGGACGTCTTGTGACCACAAACGAAGGTATCTGTGAGGTGTTTCGTGCCAACTTCCAGGAACTATTCACCAGGGAAGCTAGACTGAATTCGGCTCAGTTCGACGCCTATTTAGCTGACTTCCCTCGCCTTGAGGCGACTGAAGCAGCTGGGTGCGAGGGGCCCATAACAGAGGATGAAATCCGAGAAGCGTTAAAGAGCATCGAGAAGGAGAAGACACCGGGGATCGATGGTTTACCTTACGAAGTGTATTTGAGGCTGTCGCCCATTTTTGTTCACTTGCTGGCTTTGATCTTTAACCACTGGTTAAAGCAGGGGAGCATCCCCAGCCGCTTTACCAGAGGGGTAGTGAAATTGCTATGCAAGGACAAAGATGGAGGGGACGGGGTAGATAACTTCAGGCCCATAACTCTGCTCAATACAGAGTTGAAGATTTTGGCCAAGGTCCTCGCCAACCGACTGCAGACTGTGCTGGAGAGTCTGATTGGCCCCGAGTAGACTTGCTCTGTAAAGGGTCGGACTATCCAAGACAATCTGCACACGGTGCGCACGATCATTGAGAAAGTCGACAATGGAGCCGCGCTGATCAAATTAGATCAGTCCAAAGCATTCGATAGGGTCGACCATCGCTTTCTCGAGTCCGTCTTATCCGCGTCGGGCTTCGGTGAGATCTTTCGCTCCTGGATTCGTCTCTTGTATGCATCCCCCAGCTCGGTGGTGGAGGTGAATGGAGTGAGGTCGAAAGCCTTTCAGTTGTCCAGATCAGTTCGTCAAGGTTGTCCACTTTCGCCGATGCTGTACATTCTTGCGCTGGAACCTTTCCTGCGCAAAGTAAAGGCGAATCCGGTCCTGCGCGGGCTAACCTTGCCTGGTGGTCACACGCCAGTCAAGTATACCGCCTACGTTGATGACATAACCTTGCTTGTAACGAGCAGTGCCGAGATCAGGGAAATCAGCGTAGAGATCCAAAGGTATGAGACGGTGACAGGGGCCAAAGCCAACTGCGGCAAGTCTGAGGGCTTGTTGCTGGACTCGTGGAGAGGGCGCTCTCTCCCTGGTCCCTTTGCCTGGACGGAAGGGCCGTGCAAGATACTCGGCGTCTGGTTCGGTCCCGACCTCCAGTTGGAGAAAAATTGGTCGGGTGTACTGGAAAAGGTAGAGAAAGCAGTTAATCTGTGGACTCGGAGGAAGCTCTCCTTCAAGGGTAGGGCCGAGGTGTGCGTCTCTCACATCTACCCCCTTATCCTTTACCGACTTTCAGTGCTCCCTCTTCCGTGTACCGACCAACTAAAGTTGGAAGGTGCCATGTTTCGACTCCTATGGGGTCACAGGCACCCTATGGTATCTCGCAAGATCTGTCAGCTCCAACCTGCGGAAGGCGGCCTAGGAATGCCGAACATCGAAGCTCGGCAACATACCCTACGCTTGACTTTCTTAGGTCGGATGTGTACGCAAGAAGAGCAGAACGGCGAATTCTGGAAAGAAGACGCCAGGAAGGCTTTCCCGGCCTTAAGAAACGTGCATTCCGACGACGGGGGTGAGGCCCGCCGTAGACCCCGCGCGGAATGCTCTTTCTATAGAGAATGCCGACACGCTCTCCGAGTTTTTTCTCGGGTGAAGGAATGCCTCAACGACACCCAGTCGTTGTCGAGGAGGGCATTATATCGGGTAATAGTGAGGGGGTCCGTTCGAGACGAAATGATCGAGGGGATCGGTTTGACGAGGGCGGAGAGTCGCTCAATCTGGCCTTGGACGCCCGGACTGAGGTGCCTCAATAACAACGAGGCGTCCCTCACCTGGCTAGTCATACGGAATGCTCTCTGGGTCGGCAAACGGCTTTTTGCAGCGGGTCTGGTAGATTCACCAGAGTGCATACGCTGTGGTGAAATGGAGGAGTCTATTGAGCACGCCTTCTTCCACTGCAGCGTGGTGCATCCGCTGTGCAAGCTGGTTGAAGGCTACATGGTTCGCATCATCAGGGCACGGTTTTTTGCCTTGGATGCCAGTGTTGTCTGCAGCAATGTGTTCCCATCGTTGGAAAAGGACGCACATATAGTGCTAATGTGCTTACTTGGCGTGATGCGAATGGTGATTTGGACGACGCGTCAGAAGGGGTTCCACGAAGGAGAGCATTTCACTCCCGAACAACTGATTGCATACTTTGGGCATCAGCTCAAAGTTAAAATCAGGGTCGAGAGGGAAAGGCTCCCTTGGTCGGAATTCAACGGAAGGTGGGTGAGAGTTGCCCGACTGTGTCGAGTAAAAGGTGCTGAATTAGAGTGTTTTTTTTGAAAATCTATTGGGCAGTAAGGATTTTGCAGTCCTGATACGAACGTGTCAACCCAGCCAAAGTTAGGATAGAGTAGATTTCCTTTTTCTGTTAGCCAACAGTTTCTTAGCTAGGGAGAGAATGATCATCACCCCACTTTTTTTTTCTGTCCTCCCCTTTTTTCGATTCCCATCCCCTCCCCCTCTAGATGACAGAAGGTAAAGTTTTCCAGAGGATGTTTGAGAGTTTTTTTTTTTTTTTTCTTCTCTCTCTCAACATCTATTTTTCGTCTGGTTAACTTACTGTTCTGCCTTTTTAGGTCTTTTGTGGGGGGGTCACATACTAATTTCGTTTTCGCCTTTTTTTGTAAATATACATCAGTCATTGGGGTTCATTTTTATTTGTAAATATTCATCATAATTTTATTCCCCCCCCACACACAAAATTGTAAATATGGGTTTAGAGTAGTTTTTTATCATAGAGAGAATCTGATGTTATGGTAAATGCAGGATGAGAGAGACCAGGAAAAATGTGTTGTTTTGGTGAATGGATGTATATAGTGAGATTGGGTCAGTGAATGAGACTAGCTAAGATAAGATTAGGAATAGAGTTGACCAGTCCTCATACCCCATTCCCCCTTATGACTTGATGTCAAATTTCTCTTTTTGAGAATAAATATTGTCCAGGCTGTATCTATTATCAGTAGTAAATTCTTGCTGGGAGACGGGCACGAATTATTTAGCAAGGAACGATGGAAAAAATTGAAACTTTTTCAACTGCTAAAATGAAGTCCCCAGACTAACTAAAATTGCCGCAAATTTAGATGAGTACATAATTTTCTTGATTTATTATTCATTTCCTCATTGTTCTGTGATAATCCTTAATGCCTGCCTATTCATCCAACTCTGTATTACATGCTTGGTAATGTCCTATGCGTCGAATCGTTGGTCAAGTAGCAATAAAAAAAAAAAATCCCTGAATGTGCACCAATTCCGTATATTCCAAAGAACCTTAAATCCCCCCCCCCGAAATTAACCATAAATCTATAAGGAAAGAAAAAAAAAAGAAAGAATCCTCCCCCAAATGCCGAAATCTAAATATCTAAAAGCTAAACTGACCCCATACTCCCTCCCCCACTACCTCGACCTAACTTTGACTTGCCATAAAAAAACAAACGAATGTAGTGTTGGATATGTCCAGGCTGTATCTATTATCAGTAGTAAATTCTTGCTGGGAGACGGGCACGAATTATTTAGCAAGGAACGATGGAAAAAATTGAAACTTTTTCAACTGCTAAAATGAAGTCCCCAGACTAACTAAAATTGCCGCAAATTTAGATGAGTACATAATTTTCTTGATTTATTATTCATCTCCTTATTGTTCTGTGTTAATCCTTAATGCCTGCCTATTCATCCAACTCTGTATTACATGCTTGGTAATGTCCTATGCGTCGAATCGTTGGTCAAGTAGCAATAAAAAAAAAAATCCCTGAATGTGCACCAATTCCGTATATTCCAAAGAACCTTAAATCCCCCCCCCCCGAAATTAACCATAAATCTATAAGGAAAGAAAAAAAAAAGAAAGAATCCTCCCCCAAATGCCGAAATCTAAATATCTAAAAGCTAAACTGACCCCATACTCCCTCCCCCACTACCTCGACCTAACTTTGACTTGCCATAAAAAAACAAACGAATGTAGTGTTGGATATGTCCAGGCTGTATCTATTATCAGTAGTAAATTCTTGCTGGGAGACGGGCACGAATTATTTAGCAAGGAACGATGGAAAAAATTGAAACTTTTTCAACTGCTAAAATGAAGTCCCCGGACTAACGATGCTGTTGCAACTGTTCTTATAAACTTAAACTTCTGTGGACTTTATCTAAGTTAAAAACTTAATATATAAGGGAGAGGTATCTTCCAAGTCGTCTCCACTGGAATCTGCATCCAACTTTTTTTTTTTTTTTTTTTTTTTTTCTTCAACCTTGGTGCTCCGAACATCCACTCTTGTTTTCACAAGAACAGTTTGGATGTGTATCAAGAGCCGGTGGAGCTCTTTTGCCACTGACCCGCAGTGGACAATCCACTAGACCCCCTGCCAACACGTCTTGGGCCAGCGTGGCAGGGCATGGCCCATTACTCCCCATGATTTGCACACCAAATATTATATCGGCCGTTCCTGCTGGGACCTCGGTACCAAAAGGCCCAGCCATATCACTTGCTTTGGGTGGGGGTGATATGCTCCAAGGGCGACTACCCAAAAACTACACCAAGAGTACGTCAGTTCCTGCTGGGTCATCGGCCCCAAAAGACTCAGCCACATCACTTACTTTGGGTAGGGGTGATGTGCTCCGAAAGCGACTACCCAAATCCTTCACCAAGGGACCCTCTGTCCCTACTGAGTCACCGCTCAAACAACGACCATTTCAACAGAACTCTAAGACTGTCAACAAGAAGACAAATTTATACATAGGCACATACAACGTCAGAACACTGTCAACTGACATGCACCTAACTGATCTAGAAAGTGAAATCAGAAATGTCAAATGGGACATCATAGGCATTAGTGAGGTAAGAAGACCCGGAGAAGAACTAATCGAACTGAGAAGCAAGCATCTCCTTTACAGCTACGGTAAAGAGAAAGCAAAACAAAGTGGAGTTGGCTTTCTCATCAATAAGAACCTGAAAGACAATGTAACTGGCTTCAAAGCCGTCTCTGACCGGGTAGCTAGCGTCACCATACAACTTTCAAAACGATACAAACTCAATATAATCCAAGTCTACGCTCCCACTTTGCAATCAACCCAACAAGAAATAGACAACTTCTATGATGACTTGAACTCTCTACTCCAAGGCACCAGAAAACACTTCAATGTTATCATGGGAGACTTCAACGCACAAGTAGGACAAGGAAATGAAAATTGCGTCGGCAAATTTGGATACAAAATACGCAACGAGAGAGGAGAAGATCTTGTAAACTTTGCGACGGCTAATGGATTCAAAATCATGAACACCTTCTTCAAGAAGGGACCCAGTAGGAAATGGACTTGGAGGAGCCCCAATCACGAAACAAGAAACGAAATAGACTACATCCTAACGGACAAAAACGATATCGTCAAGGACATCCAAGTCCTAAATCAAGTCAATGTAGGCAGCGACCACAGAATGGTACGATGTAAAGTACAAATAAACACCAATAAAGAACGCAGGAAAATGTTCCATACAAAACCGCAGCCTCTAAACATACCAAAAGAGCACGTTCAATCTTTCAAGCTCGAATTGAAGAACAGATTCAGAATTCTTACTGAACAAGACAGCACCAACATCAACGAACTAAGCAGCAAAATGACAACGTCAATAATTGAAGTAGCCTCTACATTCAAGCCAATGGGCAAACAACCCATTAGCAAAATCTCGGATGAGACTAAAAATCTCATGGAAAAACGCAGAAACCTCAAGCCACCGACAACAACGAGGGAGAAAATTGAAGAGGCTGAACTAAACAAATTAATCAAGAAGAAACGAAGAGAAGACAGAAGGAGATACACAACGGCAGTCATTGAATCAACTCTTGAAAAAGGTCGGGGCTTCAAAGCTATAAACAAACTCCTCAACTCTGGACGAAGGCAAATAACTAGCATACTCGAGGAAAATGGAAACCTAACAACAGACAGAGACAGGATTGTCGAACGCGCCAAAGAATTCTACCAAAAACTTTATTCGTCCAAACAAGGACTGCAAAACGATGAGCAAGATACGCAAGACACGGGCAAACAACTAGAGGACTTCCCAAAAGTAACCCCGTGGGAGGTGAAGGAAGCCATTAAACAGACAAAGAAAGGAACTGCCCCTGGACCAGACAACATCACCATCGACCTACTCCGAAAAGCAGGTAAAACCATCAATAGGAAACTGGCCGTCCTCTTCAACCTGTGTCTAAAACACAGTAAAGTCCCAGACGATTGGAATACTGCTATCATAATGCTTTTATATAAAAAAGGAAACCCGAAAGACCTCAACAACTATAGGCCTATAAGCCTACTCAACTGTGTATATAAACTTTTCACAAAGATCATCACCAACCGAATCACAAAAACACTCGATGAAAACCAGCCACGTGAACAGGCTGGCTTTAGAAGAAGCTACTCGACCATGGACCACCTGCACTCGATAAATCAACTGAAAGAAAAAGCAGCAGAGTATAGACTACCACTTGCCGTAGCATTTATCGACTTCAAAAAGGCGTTCGACTCAGTAGAAATCCCTAAGGTCATGGAGGCCATCAGTCGCCAAGGTGTAGATCCAGTATATGTTGAAGTGTTGAAACATATATACAATCACGGCAGCTCATTTATCAGGCTACATAAAGACTCGGACCCCTTCCAGCTCCAGAAAGGAGTAAGACAAGGTGATACCAGCTCACCTAAACTCTTCACAGCCTGCCTCGAGATGATCTTCAGAAGGCTAGACTGGGAGAGTAAAGGAATTAGAATAGACGGCGAGTATCTGAGCAACCTCAGATTCGCAGACGACATAGCCCTTTTCGCAGAGAACCTACATGACCTCCAACTAATGATAGATGAACTAAATGAGGAGAGCAAGAAAGTCGGCCTACACATGAACTTCAGCAAGACGAAGATCATGTGCAACAACCACATTGGAGATAAGAACACTAAGATCGAAATCGAGGACACAGAACTCGAGAAAGTAGACCACTACATCTACCTAGGGCAACGAATCTCCATGAGACCCTCAAAAGAAGAAGAAATCAAGCGAAGAATCACACTAGGATGGCAAGCCTTTGGCAGAGCTAGCTCAACCTTCAAAAATAATAAGATCCCATTAATCCTAAAGAGAAGGGTGTATAACCAATGCATCCTCCCAATAGTCACTTATGGAGCTGAAACATGGAACTTAACCAAGAAACAGACCCGTAAGCTGAGAACCATGCAACGTGCACATGAAAGAATAATGCTGGGCCTCACATGGAGAGACCACAAAACAGCACAACACATCCGGGAAAAGACAAGAGTTAGAGACATCATAGAATCCATAAAAAATCTCAAATGGCGGTGGGCTGGCCATGTTGCAAGAATGGCTGACAATCGATGGACATCACGACTCACAACATGGATTCCCCGAGACCACATGCGCAACCGAGGCCGGCAAAATGTTAGATGGAGAGACGAGCTAGATAAGTTCAGGAAGTACTGGCTCCGTGACGCCCATGATAGAGAAGTGTGGCAAATCCTGGGGAAGGTCTATGTCCAACGACGGACGCTAAAAGACTGATGATGATGATGATGATGATGAAACAATAACAATTATAACATCGAATGAAGGGGAAGGATGTAGAATAAGTTTAAGGGTTAGATGTTCCAGTAACTCAGTCAGTAGAGCAGAGCTGAACAATAGTTAGGTAAGAACAATTCCCAATCTGTGCTATTTACTGACAGTCAGAGTAAATTACAATAAAAAGCAACCAAAAAAGATTCAAGATGAAAGAAAGTTCTAGTCAAAAACAGGTTTGGTTAGTCACTCAAAAGAAACCTTCACGTGACCAACAGCTTCTGGCCGTGTGGCATATTGAGATGATCAATTATAGAATTGGGAAAAAATTGGGAATGAATAAATTTATTCTCTTACCATTTGTTGAGCAATGATTTCTAAAAAAAAGTCTGAATTTTCAAATAATAGCTGAACACTTGGAGCCAAAACTTACATTGAAAAAAAGAGTTTTTCCAGACGTCATTATCATTATCATCACCAGCCATTATAAGTCTACTGTGAGACAAAGGCCTTTCCTATCTCAGTCCATGACGACTGTGACTGCACTAAACTTTGCCATATCTTACTTGCAAACTTCTCTATTTCATCCCTCTATCTTGTGTCTTATCTGGTCTTATCTTACAGTGTTTACTGTTTCATAGACACCAATTGGTTAGTCTTTTGCTCAATCTATTTTCATCTCACCTTGCCAAGTGTCCAGCCCATCTCCATTTTTCTTGCCTAATTATTTGTATTATATCCTTCACTTTAGTCCTCTCTTTGATCCATGTTGATCTTTTTCTATCTCTTAGAGTTATCCCTAGCATTGATCTTTCCATGGCTCACTATGCGACGCTAAGTTGATTTTCAGTTTCTTTTGTTAATTGCCATGTTTTACATTTGTACGTCAAAGCTGGTATTATGGATTCATGGTATGATTTATGCTTTAAGAACATTGGCTTGGTACTCTTCAAAATGTTTCCATCTATACTAAATTATTTCCAGCTAATCATTATGCATCTTTTTATTTCGCTTTCAAAAATCTAAATTTATTATCTATCCAAGGTGAATGTATTCATCTACTTCTTCTAGAGCCCCGCCCTTTATTCTTATGGGTTTTTTGAGGACTTTATCATTTAACATTACTTTTGTCTTTGTTTTGATTTTTTTTTCCCCTTTTAGATCAATCAACATGTTTCGTAATTCTTCCAATACATCTGATGTCATGAAAAATTATCAGTGAATCTCAAGTGGTTCAAATATTCTCTGTCAATGTTTGTTCCCATTCCCAATCTTTCTAAAAGATACTTCTAGGCTCGCTGTAAATATAGTATCCCAGTCATCTTACTCCTTTTTCTATCTTTATCTTGTGTGTATCGTATTGTAGTCTAATTACTACAGAGTGATTTCTGTCTATGTTCTGAATGACTTGTATGTAATTCTCACATTGAGTTGAAGCCTGCTGTACGTTCTACCAAGTCAAATGTTTTCACATAATCTACACACCAAACAAAATGGTTTGTTGTATTCTAACATTTTTTGATTTGTTGATTTATTGTACACAAGTGGTCTATTGTTGAGTATCCACTTCTAAAGCCTGCCTGTTTGTCTGATTTTGAGTATTTTTATGAATAGTTTATTAAGGTAATAGTGTAATAGGGTGGTAGTTGCTAAGGTCAAAGTTATCTCTTTTCTCGCGGGGTAGGATCAATATTCGTAGATAAAATTTTTTAGGTACTTTTCTTTCTCATATGCATTTTGTGAATAGTAGTGGAAGATCTCTCCTGCATCTGTTGTTATGCCACCACACCTGTAGCTTTTCCGAGCTGCATATCACATACAAAATTAACATTTGAACACGTTTGGATATTACTGGTACTTTTATAGGGCACCTTGAACCCTTTTTTTCAATGATGCAATAAATGAATGAATGTGTTGTTCATTAAGGGCCTTAAATCCTGATTGAGTGCCTTCAACATTCTAGTGCCTGGCTCATTGTTCCAGAAGATGAAAAAAATTGAAAATCACTGATATATATATTCATAAAGGTTAGCATAGCCTGGTACATGGCACAATATTAGAACAGCCAGTGAGGATTAAAATCCCAACCCTAATAAATGGATAGCAAGACTAACAAGAAAAACATTGTGCAAATTTTTTTTCTCTTTTTTTTATGTTTCTGGTTAATTACTGTTATTTTTCTGATTGATTTTGTTTAAAAAGTATAAAAAATGTCAATTATACCCTTCAATCTTTGCTTTTGTGACCAAAGCAGTGATAATTTGAAATCTACTTAATCTCAATTGGACAGCAGGCAAATCTACACATTTTAATTGCAACATAAAAAAACAAAAACAATTACATATGAATTTCACTATCCTGGCCATAAAAACAATATTTGAAGAGAATAATAGCTATTTTTTAAAAACTTTTTACACTTGAGTATTTAGAAAATAACACTCAGTACCCAGGAATAAAAATGTGTTGCACAGTGTAATTGTTCCAGACACTCAAATCAAATTGTAAAATAGAGTTGGAGTCATTTATCTCTATCAACAACTTTTTTTTTGGTACCTTCAAAAAGTATTTATAAAAAAATTTTTGTAGAGAGATTGTTCAATAATCTGTTTTATTTGCAAAGCTTTAGTTTCTTCTCCATATGAGATCTTGTCAATCAAAATTTTTAGTGAAAATAGCTTTTATTAAAACAAAAACCGCAAACTATATTCTTGCAACTGCAAAACATAGTCAAAGCAGCCTAATCATAAATATACCTTCACTGCAAATAAAGTCTCTCTCTCAGTGTCTTTACTTGAGGATTACTTCTTCATCCTTATCAAATAAGGAAAACAAAGTATTCAATCAAGTTTTTTGTTTTTTATTTTTATTAGATGAAGTATTATCAAGTATAATCAAAAAGAATTTTTATGACTATTTTTTACCTTCCTCTCAATTTATTAGTTATATATGCACCAATCACATCAGAAATAAACATACAATGATCAAAATAAAAAACGCAGAACTGGAGAAAGTAGACCATTACATCTACCTAGTACAATAAATCTCTATAAAATCCTCAAAAGAAGACGAAATCAAGTGAAGAATCACTCTAGGATGGCAAGCCTTTGGCGAAGCAAACTCAACCTTCAAGAACAAGAAAATACCATTAATTCTAATCAGAAGAGTACATAAGCAATACATCCTTCTGGTAGTCATCTATGGAGCTGAAATATGAAACTTAACCAAGAGATTGACCCTCAAACTGAGAAGCATGTAACGTGCATATGAAAGAATCATGCTCAACCTCACATGGAGAGATCTCAAGACAGCACAATATATTAGGGAAAAAACAGGAGTCTGGTACATCATAGAAACCATTAAAAACCTCAAATGGTAATGGGCTGGTCATGTTGTAAGACTGTGAGACAATCACTGTACATCACGACTCACCACAAGGATCCCTAATGATCTTATGCAATACCAAGGCCAGTAGAATACAAGATGAACAGACACACTAAACAAATTCAGAAAGTATTGGCCATGCAACACCTACGATAGAGATGTCAGGTGAATCCTGGAAAAGTTCCAAGTCCAACGACGGACAATAAAAGACTGATCACGATGATGATTGCATTGCTTGTTTGTTACTTTCTGATTAAATGCCATTTAGCTCACTTCTAGGGTAAATCAATCTTTGTAGAATTTGCTGTAAAAAGCAACTAATAAATTAAGATGAAAATAAAAGATAGTCATAAAAATGTTTGAATAAAAATTATTTACACTATCAATGCCAAGACTTCTGTGATCCTTCTCTGTCTGGATCAGATATGGTAAGCAAAATATTCAATGTCATAACCAGTGATGGATATGGCTTCAAGGAATTAGGTATACAGTAATGTCACCATTGGTAGATATTGAAAATACAAGAAACCTGGAAATTAAGAAGTAGGTATATGCCATACTGTCCATGTAGCCCCAATTTTAATCACTGGTCCTGGTCCTAACTTTTGTAATACTACTATAACTGGGTCAGGAATGAGAAATGGGGTACCAAATTAATGTCCTGACTTGTATAATACTTTTCTGTCAAGATCAGAAATGATCAACAAAATTGCAGGAATTTTATATGAAATATCTATATATAATTATAATGCATACTTAATCATTTATATAATATATACACATCACCACTACCATCTCTATTTCCCATTTCATGCAGTAGGATCATGCTGTAAAGAGAGTGGAAAGAGAGAGATGGAGACACAAAAAATCTGGTCAGCGATCACTGTACATTGCACCCCAACCTTCCACCAGCACAGTAATCTCCAAACCACCCAATTTAATGGTAGGGAGGGGATAGACTAAATAAAACTATTTGTGTTAATTCAGCTTGATTCAGTAAAAAGAATCTAAATAGAAAGACGATCTTTTGTTTTATTCTGTAATCATAGAATATTTTGAATTGGAAACAAATCACAGGTTGATTGAAAGCATACGATGGGCTACTAATACAAAATATTTATCAATCTAATATATAATTTCATCAATTTAGTATCTAATTTATTAATTGATAATTCGATATATGATTTTAATTATTTTCTGATTAATGAAGGGACCAGTCAATTTTGATGGATTGTCTACTTATAATTATAATTTCAATTGTTATATTTATATTCATAATCTTTTAATATCATTATAAGATTATAATTGATTATACAAGCATAATACGTGTAAAAAATGACGATCAACACCAAGGAGCTTAAAGTTTATTTATAAGGTGATTTATCTATTAAGGTAATTGATAATTCAAGTGTTCTAATTCTAATTTTTTCAAGTCCCAACTTTTAAAGGGTGATTGGACATGAAGTCTTAATACTGAATGTTATGTAAGAAAAAATAAGAGTAGTGTGAGTAGTTTTCAAAAGAATAATAACTTTAAATTTTTTAAGGAAAATAGGTGAAAGAAACAATGATATTGTATGTGTTATTTTATGTAAAAAGAAAATTAACAAATCAACTGTACGCATGATACATATATAGCCAGCCAGCCAGCCAGCCAGACCAACTTAAAAACTGATAGAAATTTATATTGACAGTTTTGGAGATAGTTTTGGTTGACGATTATATATATGATTATATAAGTATTTTGTTATGTAATTGTCAGACTATGATACAAATGGTTTATAACTCGAATACTCACTATTGAAAATATGTACATTTTAAAACATTTGTGAGACCAAAATTTCATCAGTGCCTAGGGCCCACGAATGCCTTAATCTGGCCCTGTCAATTACTCTCCATATTGCGCTTCAGTAGACCCACCCTAGTCATCATACCAGCGAATTGGGCACAGCGTAATATTTGAAATCTTCTTTTTTCTTAATTAAAAGTCCATCATATATACCAGCATATACGGTAATAATCATCAATTATTAGTATAATTGTAATGAATGCTCACATCAGAAACATGGATGCATACTCCCAACATAAAGTAGAATATTTTATTGATAATTGAATCTTTTACAAAAAGAAGTTAGAAACCGTGAACAAAAACTGTCAACAAAGGTTTCTTCAATTTTCAAGTTGGTCTGGCTGGCTTGCTATGTATGTATGTATGTATGTATGTATGTATGTATGTGTATATGTATGTGTATATGTATGTATGTATGTATGTATGTATGTATGTATGTATGTATATAAAATGGCTATACCTATGGAAATACAAGGCTGAAGACTTAAACATATACTCATTATTATATTTAGGAAAAACATTTTTTTTGTTTTTTGACCCCCTCCCCGATAGATTTTTATTTGGGGGTTTAATTTACAATATAGGTTTATGCTAAATTATGCCTAAGTTTCTGTCAGCCCATTTTTTAAAAAATTCAAACATTTTTAGAGCTCACTACCCAACAAAATTCAGGGAAAGTAACATTCACTGATCAATACTTTCTCTAATTTTTTGATTAATTGAAATAAAAAGTCGGCTCTCCATTGGAACTACTTGCTTGTTGCAATAGAAATGACAGCCCGAATTGAAAGTTATAATAAAAACTACTAAAAATTAAGATGAAGGTGAAAAGACATCAACATCAATAAAATATTGGGTTAAACTCACTCAAAAAAGACCATCACGTGACCAAAATCTTTTGGCACCATGCTGTGTTAGGGGTGGTCAATCAAAAAATTGGAAAAGAGTGATCAATGAATAAATGGGGGGGGGCAGTGATCACTAAAAAAAAGTTTTAATTTCCTTTAAACAAGCATAAATTCAGCCAGACACAATTGAAGGAACCAATTTAGCATGCACTTACATTGTAAATTAAACCCCCAAGAACAAACATATTTTGAAGGGAGAATTTTCAAAAGAAACAAAACACATTTTTCTGGACATAATAATGAGTAAATGATTGAATTTTCCCTTCTATTGCTTCTTTGTTGCAACTTGTATGTGTGATAAATACATACATAGCCAGCCAGCCAGCCAGCCAGCCAGCCAGCCAGCCAGCCTGACCAACTTGAAAACTGAAGAAACCTATGTGAACAGTTTTGGTTGACAGTTTCTAATATTGGTTATGATACGTCATCTAATAATAAGAATAGATAACCAGGCAGCCATCTTGTTGTGGTAGAATCACAGCTTGTGTACTCAGTGAGCAAGCCATAACCTTCAATGAAAATCAGGTTTTATTCACAACATAATTAACTAAATTAACCAACATTTCATGAAATAGTAACTGTTCCATTTATATCAAAGAGGCAGAGTCAATTGATTTGCATCAATTTGATTACTTTAGCATATTTACAGACTGTTTTAGAGACTCTGTACCTGAAACAGTAAAGAATCATTTTCCTGAAGCTATAGCCAGCCTAAGGTCGCTTTTTATACTTCAATGTATACAAAAGTTATGCCTAGGTCCAAAAGTCTCCAGTACTAAGTTTCAAATCAATCCGACAATCTATAAGGAGACTTCATTGGAAGAAATTGCAAATGGTGCAGACCCCTTGCCAAATTAATTTTGAGACTAAATATCCGCTTTGCTCTGATAATCAAAAAATCAAAATAGAATAAAGGACCTCAATAAATGTCTCACTTTTTAACTTATGTACACCAAACATTGGCCTTTATGATGGTTGAGATAGTAACATATTTCCTACTGATGACAGTGGTAGCTGTTCTAACCCAAGTAATAGCTAGGATTTTGAATGCTGATTTTCAAAGCGGATAGACTCTCCCAATTAGAAAGATTGGTGCAAAACAATCTCCCTATCTATATTTCTTCCCATTTGGCATTGTGATATAATAAGCTAAACAGTATATGATAATTGGTTTGCTTTGTAGATGAAAGAAATGCATATACCCACCCATAACAGAAATCATGCTGATTTTTAAGGCTGATAAGCTCTTCCCACTTGGAAGAATGGTGCAATGCAATCTTCTTAATCACTTTTTACTTTATCCAATACAAAGTTAAGCTCAATGAATATTTAGATAGTTGTATATTGTCAAACTCTGATCTAAGTAGGAATTGACTTAATTTTTCACCCATAACGATAAGAACAAGAACAATCCTCACCCAATTCAAGTAAACTAAGTAAACCCATCACTATTTTTCTATCACATCACGTTAAACCGAACCTATGTACAAAATCAACATTTCCTTTCAGTTGTTTGAAATCATAACCATGTGATTGGTAGGCAGCTCTCTTACCAACTGAGCTGAACTGACAAGTCTTATATATTTATGAATTTATCTATTATACATGAAATACAGAAGTTGTTGTAATCATCTTCAGTCAGAATAGAAGCAGGATTGGAATTTAAGCAGCCAAACTTGTCCCCAAATGCTATCATAGGTCAGCGTTCAAACTCAAGTAAAACTCAGGATTCCAAACTCTGATTTTCAAGGCAGACAGAACCTTCCTTCTACAAAGACTGGTTCAGAGTAATCTTAAAACCCCTACATTCCCTCCGTCTTGTGCCGTAGTAAGTTGAATTTGGTAAATAAAAAATATACATGAATCATAACCAAGGATATCTATACCTCATATAAATGAATCAGCATAGCCTGCACGTGTACCAGAATTGAAAATTTAAAATTAATCTAAACCATAGATTTTTCATATGATATTAACTAAAAAAAAAACACCAGCACAAGATTTGGGAATTGTTGGTCAAAAATGACCGTAGAGACTTGAAATAGTACTTTTTAGAAAAAAAACAAAAAAAAAACAACTTTAGGTGGTATCTAGTGGTATACTCATGCACATTTTCAAGGTTGTAGTCCAAAAAAATATGACCTAGTGTGCCTGGAGATGCACACACACACATACATAGATGGGAACATATGTATATAGATACAGACACTCGAAAAGAGAAGAATCTGTAGCCCACTTTGTTGATTACTTGGGCCATCTTAGGGTCTACTTTGACTCAATAGTCAAAATCTCATGAATTACATGTACTCAAATAATTGCTCATCTACACATATATGTTGGTTAAATGACAATTGGAAGTTGAAGAGAAGATTCAAGTGAAAATCAGGTGTTAGATCTTGAAATTTTTCATTATCATGTGGGTATGTTCTGATGCATTTCGACGGTTGCGAGCCATCTTTTTCAGAGAACTTGCAGTAATGCAGAAAAAACAGTATGCTATTCACATGTTTGAGATTTGTGGAATGAATTGTGAATATTTCTGTGTTGTGGGTTGTTTAGTTGGAGTGGGAGTGAAGATGTTAGTATCTGTGTAGGTGAGAGTCAGGTTTGGTTTGAAATAAGAAGGGTCTGTGAGAGGAGGAGTCGGGGGGGGATTGTATCTGCAGCTGTAAGTATCAAGCTAGTCAGAGATAAGAAGGATCAGTGAGAGCATTATAAGTTAGCTAGACATTGCTTCTCCATTTGAAGAAAAAAAAAAAAAAAAACACAGCCCAACAAACTTCTCCTGAAAACTGACCATTTTTAACCTGACCCCTCTTCTCACTGACTCTTCTCATCTTCTTGGATAATTTACTTATCTTTCGTATCTCTCTGCTAGATATCTAAATTAGATATGATCCATGAGTCCTTGATGGTGATAATTTCAAATAAAATTTGATTCAATATATGCGTAGTTTTAAAAAACTTGCTAAAAAAAATGAAGAGGTTTTTCTCATCAGAAACAAATCCAGATTTGAGAAAAATACCATTTATAAGATTTGAATGAACTTCTACAGGCAGGGCTGGCCTTAGAAGCTGCAGGGCCCAATTGGAAATATTTGGGGGGAGCCCCTGGATAACAGTCAAGGTTTGTAGCATCTTAAAAATCTAAATAAACTTTATATCTCTCTGGTACAATGGAAAGCAATCAAAATGTGCTGCTGAAAATTTCACAGAAATGTTTTTTTACGCTCTTCTGTAATTGATTAACATTATTGAATTTAAGTACAATAAAAAATCAAAATATAAGTATTAACAAACACTGTTGAATCTTTATGAATTCAGAAGAAAATAAATATTGCTTCTGTTCTCAGTTAATCATCTTATTCATCTACAGTGTAGTATTGTGTGTATTAGAATTGTGTGTATTAGAATTGTGTATATAAGAATATTCCCAAGTGCGATGTTCAATAGGGAGCAATAGGCTTAAAGCTAACCCTATCTATAGGGAATAGCTGAAAACCTGCATGCAGGAAAGTTTTTTTAGCTAGTATAAATAATGAACATTACAAATATTACTATTATCTATAGCCAGACATTTTTATACAGAATGCTGAAGATGAAAATGACGATTGGAGGGTGAAATGAAAAACTCAAGAGATAAGTATTACATCTCAAAATTTTTTATCATTATTTCGTGGGTACAGTTCGATGAATTTTGACTGGGGGCAGCCATCTTTTTTAGAGAAAAATGTTTGTGGTGGTTTCACAGAGATAATTATGCTGATGCTGAAGAGGAGAACTTTGAGAAAACTTTTTCTGTGTTTGTTTGTTTGGTAGGAGCAGGAGGGGAGTTGTTTGTATCTACTTAATTGAGGGTGACATACGGTTTGAAATAAGATGGGTTGAAATAAGGTGGGGTCAAGGGATGTATACATCTTGTCTCTGTGGGTGTTTGGCTTGTCTTAGATAAGAGAGGCAGTGAAAATGGTCATTTTTTAGGGGAAGATGGATTTTGTTATTTCTATTTCAAGATGGGGAGGGGGTGTCTAGCAATTAATTGATAAGTGTTGGTGTATGTGGGGCAGGGTAGAAGTAGGTGAGTTGTTTTCATTTAATCTTTTTGGTTGATGGCGGTAAGACTTCTTTTACTTTTCTTAAAAAAGTGGTGTACATGTGTTTTTATCATTTTTCGGAATAACTGTTGGTTGTTAGTCAATACCTGGCATGTTGATGTTGTAGAGTATCATATCATATCGTGTAACACCTATCCCTTAAGCTTTTCACTTCACCTTCCAATTGTCATTTTCATCTACATTCTGTCCAATCACTTCACATCCACAATACAATCATACAGAATGTTATTAGTTTTTTCTCATGAGAAAGTTGATGTACAAATAATTGAAGCATTTCCCAAGTTTCCATCATTTCTCGATGCCCTACTAGGATAAAAACAGTTAAAATCAACAGTTGCTGTACAATGTCTATCCTGCAAGTCTCACACTATATTAGTAGGATTTCACACACACTTAATCTGGCCCAATGCCAAACTTGGTTCTACCCAACAAATATCTATGACAAAGCTCTCAGATCTGGAAGTTTCACTAAAAAAACTGGTCTGGTTGGTCACTCAATGGAAACTGTCACATGACTATATCTTTTGGCAGTATATTGTGTTGTGGGTGATCAATTAAAATTTGGAAATAAAGTACAAATGCAGCTGAACATAAACTAAGGACCAATTTTGCATAAACTTACATCGTAAATTGACCCCCCTCCCTGCTAAATAAAACCATTTCAGAGGGGTATTTTAGAAAAGCAAAAAAAGTTTTTTTCTAGGCATAATATAAAGTAAATTTTTGAATTTTCAGCCCTCTAGTTCTATTGATGTGGCCTGTATACATAGATAATTACATACATAGTCAGCTAGCTAGCCAGACCAACTTGAAAACTGAAGAAACCTATGTTGATAGTTTTGGCAAACAGTTTCTAACATCATTTTCATTTTGCTGCAAAACAGAAATGCAATAAATTTCATTTTTGGAGATAAACAAAAATATAATGGACAACCTTGTGGTTAAGATATTTGCATATTTGTCACTGGTGCCAGCAGTTAATGTTCAAGCCCAACATGGATTTCAAAAGCAGATTTTCAAGGCATGCAAATTTTTCAGTGATACATTCACATCGTGTTTTTGCTTCTGTTCCAATTTTATTCAACTACAAGACCATGGCTGGTAACTTCGCTCACAGTTATCATACATATACAATGGCTACTACTGATACTATAGGTGTGAGAGAAATGGTAGGAAGGGAGAAGGGGAGAAAGGAAAGTCAGGTAGTTTAATAAGAGGGAAGGAGGGAAGAGGAGAAAAAGATGTTAGGTAGTTTAATAAAAGGATAGGAAAGAAGGGCTGATGGCTGCTACTAGTACTATGTGTGACAAACACAGTTATATTATATGTATTATGATTTAGGTACCCCTAAAAAACACTGACTCAGAATGCATGAAACAACAGGCTGCTCAGAACTTGGTGGGAAGCTATTTCATTTATGACATAGGAAATAACTTTTCACAGAGAATCCAAAAGTCATTATTATTAATTTTTTGCAACAATTAACCACCTTTTCATTTTTAATGTTATCGGAGGAAGCATTGTAAATTGAACGAACGTAGCCTTCAGAGGTGGTAAAGGGTTCTATCCTTTTTTATATGGATGAAAATTGGCATCAGTACTCCACTGAACCTCCTCTAAAAATGTTTTTCTTATTTTTTGAAAAGAAGTTTTCAGAATTTTTGGAGGTACTTATTTATTATTAGATTCTCCAGGATCTAAATATTTCTAGATTTTTCTCCACTCTATTTTAGATATTATCCAGTGGAAATAACATCTAGAATCTCCAGAATCCAGATGTCTTCAGGCGTTTTTTTAATCTATTTTAGACCAACTTGTAAAACTGAAGAAACCTATGTTACAAGTTTTGGTAACAGTTTTGTTTGACAGATTCTAATAATTTTATTTAGTGTCTTAGAAAACTAAAATTGAAATGCTACAAATAGTCCAATGTCTACCATGGTTGTCATCCTCCCACTATAATACTTCAATTGTCTGTCCATCTGACTTTATGTGATAGCAACCAAATAACATACCCCATGAAATTTTCCGTGCTTATTATTGGGACCCTGAAGCATGTTTTAGCAAATTAGTTTTTGAAAATCCCTCACAGTGAACAAAAACAGGAAAAAGTTTTTCCCAGATATAATCAGGAGTGTAAGCTTAGATTTTCAGCATTCTACTTCCATTGATATGGCCTGTATGCATGATACGGACATACATAGATAGCCTGCCAGATAGCCAGACCAACTTAAAAACTAAAGAAACCTGTTTTGATAGTTTTGATTGATGGGTCCCAATAGATACAAACTGACTGTAATAGATAAATATGGACTGACTGAGATCGATAGATTGATTGATAGATAGAGATGAACAGATATATATATTTAGCTACATACAAAAACAGACTGAGGTAGAAAGATAGATAAATATCCTGTGTGTGTTGTAGAACTAATTTTCTAAAGAAATTGTCTAAAATAGTTCTTTCATTTAAAATTATCTCCAAAAAAATACCAGCGCAAGATCAGGGTATCGTTGGTCTTTAAAGAGACCCCCCCACCAAAAAGTCTTTTTTCCCCCAACATGTTTTAGATGGTACCAAGTGGTGTGCTCATGCAGAATTTCAAGGTTGTAGTCTAAAAAATGTGACCAGGAGCACTCAGAGACACACATCTACCCACTGACACTCGAAGACAGAAGAATCTGTAACCCACTTGGCTGGTTGGTCGGCTGGGCTATTTGTGGGGCAACAGTGATTTGAATGAAACTGACTCAGATAGATATGAACAAAACAAAAAAAAGCCCAGTGCTATTTACAGCGATTTTCTCACAGAATGTCTTATGTTGTCAGTAGATCTGTTTATCGGTCATTATTTTTTTTTTAAATAGCCAGATTTTTAGATGAATCATCCTCACCCTCTCCTTCCTCCTCTTCCGGCTACTACTACAATAACCAATAATACTACTACTACTACTTCATTTAAAATCCCTTCAAAATCAGAAATCACAGATATGTATATAAGGATGGTGGACACATTGTTGAACTTATGGCTCTTGTTATTGAGACAGAAATCTGCTACATAATTTTTTTTCCCATATGTTTAAATAAAAACCAGGCAAGAACAGGGCTGGGTGGGGCTGGGAGGTGAGTTGCTATGGGCCTACAATTTTTTTTTGGTAGGGGGCTACTCCCCTGCCAGAGGCAAAGGAAGAACCCTTTGGTAAAGAATATTGATAATAGACTCAAGGGGGGATCCTTTAGCACAAAATAATGATATTTTAAAGAACATTGATGGAAGACTAATACAGATTAATTCCGAATACAGAATAAATATGAATGTATTCTGACAAGTTCATTTGTTTGCGTGTTTCAGTGTTGCCTAGCCATACTGTTTAGTCTATAGACTTGAAAATTGGCATCAGTACTCCACAAGATCCCTTCGGAAAACACTATTTTGGGTTGGGGGGAAAAGCTTTTTTCATCTTTTGGGGGCCTTATTCTGATGATTCATTGATAACAGCTAGATTCTACAGAATATTAATGTTTCTAGAGTTTTTTTTTACTCTATTTTTGATGTTTTCGATTTGAAAACACTGGTGATGTCATAAATAGAATTTATTCTGACCATATCTATTCTTTTTTTACATGACTTCAAATTTTGACACAATGGTCGTTCAATTATTGACTGTGATGGTAATTTATCACAATTACTACTTAATTAGTTATTTGTTATTATATTCACTGAACTCCATTGTTTTATGTACATTTTGAATAAAATAGCTTGTCATTACCGTTTGATAAATCATCCTAGTTTTTTAATTCTGTTCTGTTACTTGTAAGTACATTATATACACTACAAGTACATCTATATACCCATACATAAATCATATGTACTTGGTACAAATTACAAAAATACTTAATGAATAGTTTGAAATGGGGCAGCAATGATTACAGAAATACTAAATGAGCAGTTTTAAATGGGGCAGCAATGATTAAGAAATACTTGAAGAGCAGTTTGAAATGGGGTCTACGTTTCTGATTTAGCCAGGGCCCATTGCCTGCTTAGTATGAGCCTGTCGAAAAATTAAGAGTTTTGAATTATTCATTTTTGGCAAATATTTCTTTCGTCTTAATTTCTTTTGCCTTCTATTGCAACGTCTCAAACCATCATTATATGGTCATTAATAAACAGCACAGATCAGAAATGATTGATAAGTCTTGTATATATGAATGAATGTATAACGTGTATAGACCACACTAATGGAGCCAGAGGGTTAAAAATTTATAATTTCACTCCACTTATTTCTAGGAAAAAGGTTTGGTTTGTTTTTTTCAAATCCCCGTCGAATGAGTTTTCAGAGGGTTCAATTTACAATGTAAGTTTATGCTAAACTGATCTCTTAGTTTATTCCCAGCAGCATTCACTATTATATTTAGTGATCAATACCCCCCAAAAGGCTTGAGAAGTAACTTATCCATTGATCACCCCTTTTTCCAATTTTTAACTGATCATCCCAAACACGGGCACCAAAAAATTATTATTTTAATGTTTTCTATTGAGTGACTAACTTGTTTTATTCTCTATTTTTAATCCGCACTGTTAACTAACAACCATGATTAATCCAGGAGTCAGAATGAATAGATGGGGTATTGATTCATCCATGTTAACTCTAAAGCAATCTTGGCAAGTCTGGTTAGTCTCTCAACAGAAAAAGTCAAATTAAAAAATTGGGAAAAAGAGGTGATCAATGCATAAATACTTCTCTCACCTTTTGTTGGATGGTGATCAACCAAAAAGTCTGAATCTCTTTAAAAGCAAGCATCAACAGGCACGAGATGGGGGAGCACTGTACCATATACTTTGTAAATTGAACCCCCCACTAAAAACCTATTTTGGGAAGGAATTTTTAAAAAAACAAAACATTTTTCTGGACATAATGAGGAGTAAATGTTTGAATTCTCAGCCTTTCTAACTCCATTGGTGTGGCCTGTATATGTGATGTTTACATAGCCAGCCAGACTGACTTAGAAACAGAAGAAAACTATGTTGATGCTGACTATGTTAATGTTGACAGTTTTGGTTGATAGTTTCTTATAAAGATAAATACACAAGATCAGTTGACACGGATCTTTGATTTTGAGGGGGGAAACCAACTCTTCTCGGTAGTGGCAAATACCATTATACATTTTGAATAAAATTGCTTGCCATTTCCCTTTTCATAAATCATTCAATTTCTTTTTTTCTGTTCTATTATTTGTAAGTACATCATATACACTACCAGTACATGTATATACTCATACATAAATTATATGTACTTAGAACAGATTATAAAAATACTTAATGAGCAGTTTGAAATGGGGCCTATATTTCCAATTTAGACTCAACCTATTACCAGCTTTGCACAGGCTTGGGGCATGTCTCATGGTTGCAATGATAGTCAGCTTTCAAATGCAGGTAAAATCCAAGATTCAAATGTTGTTTTTCAGATTTTTGAAGGTTGGAGCTATATAATTTTCCAGCCCTATAATTTTTTCCACATTTGCCCTTGAACCAGAAAAAGTTTAATAAATGTTTGTGCAAAAAAACTCATTTTTTAAAGCAAAATAGAAATGAAAAAATTCACCATAAATGAAGGACAATAGTTTACAAGAGTATTTTGAGAACTACCTTTCACTAAAACACATCCAAGCCCCATAACTGTCAATATTGAGCTTTGGTAAATTGCCCTTTTGTCCTAATACCAGCACATTAGACACTTGAAATTTTTTTTAAGATTTAATATCTTATTTGCTAGTACATCATTAAATACCCTTATGCTGGTTATGGCTTCAGCTGTCCCTGCTACATTACTACTTAATTGGGTGATTTGCGATACATGAATTAGACTTAGAGGTGACAAACACTCACCTCACCCTGCATATCCACATATAGGGTACATTACATTATCAGACTAATGGGCTCTCTCTTTGGTTAGACAGGTTCAGCATAGAGTTGCTATTTTTAAATGGTTAAAATAGGTTAGATTTTTCAATGACTGGCTTTAGAAATGACTAAAATTGACTACATTTCATTTCCATTTTTAAAATAAAGGTAAAAACAAATCAATGCCTTTTATTTTCAATATTGTGCTAATATCTGATCAATGTGTTGTTTAATTATACTTTTTGTAGCCTTTGTATATATATATATATATATATATATATATATATATATATATATATATATATATATATATCGAGAAATGGACACATTTGGTCCAGAAGAATGAATTAAGAATTGCATTATATTATATAGAATCTTATTTGAAATGATTTCCTGTCATTACACGATTGATATATCATTCAATTTAGACTATGTAAACGGAATAAACAATTGAAGAAAATGGGGATACTGCAAGAATCGAACCTGCCACTAATAGAGTAGCTGCTTCAATGTAGCGATGCTCTTACCATTGAGCTAAACAGCTGCCGGTAATGCAATTTGAATCAAAATTGAGGTATATATATTTTGAATAAGTTTCTATGTAATATAACACGATTGATAATTCATTCTGTCAGACCAAATATGTCCATTTCATAATACAAAACTGTCGCATTAAAATAAAAAGAATAGATCCATATATATATATATATATATATATATATATATATATATGTGTGTGTGTGTGTGTGTGTGTGTGTGTGTGTGTGTGTGTGTGTGTGTGTATGCTTATTCTTAGATATACAGTCATCTGGCAATAAAATCTAGTCGATTTTAGCCATCTTAAAGCCAGCCATTTTTGGAAATGTTGCCAATTTTAGTCCTTGGCCAGAAAATGGTTATCATATTTGTTTCAAACTAAAGCTATCCAATGATTGAAAACAAATATACTTACATATATCTGATTCTTGTTGTATCGTGCCTGCAGCTCCTCTAAAAGAGCCTGTTCATCGAGTTTTGATAAGGTGGTCAAATCTTCTACCTCTCCTCGGGTAAAGGAGTCGTCAATCATGGTTATTTCAAACTGCTGGTAAATCCAACTTTTTAGCTAAACACCAACCTGCCTCCTGTAAGTATAGGCAAGTTTTTTTCCAAATACTTCCGATGTGCCCGAAAGTGAGAGATTCATCTAAAGAAAGGTGTAGAGAACTCTCGGTAGGGCATGCATCTTATGCTACGTCAGTGTTCACTGGATTGCATCGGGGAATTTGAAACTAACTCTGTCATCTCTGACGACAATCTGGATTGACTTGCCTGACAGCTACTTCATTCCATCCCCTCCCTATATCTAGCAATAGACACTCATAATTTTATTCTCTTTATGCTCAGAAGCATGGGAACTTCTATTCACACACCAATTATATATATATATGTATATATATATATATATATCTATATGTATATATATATATGTATATATATATGTGTGTATATATATATATATGCATATATGCAGTTATATAAAAAGCATGTAGAAGTTTCAACTTTTATATTTATTCATACCTCGCATGAATGAATCACTGTAGCCCACATGTATTCTAAAACTAATCATCTGAAAAACTATCTAAAATTATCTAAAAATCATCTTAAAAGAATAGATCTTCTATCTAAAAAATACCTGCACAAAAATCGAGCATTGTTGGTCCCAGAATGACTATAGAACCCCTAAAATCACTAGAATGAAAAAAAAAACATCATAAAAGAAATGGAAAAATTGAACTTTGACATTGAAATTAATGTTTATGTAAAAATTCCACATTTTTTAGATGTTATTTTTGGATGCCATATCTCCACTAAATAAAACAGAAAAGCATAACAAGCAAGGACTAACCACTAAACAAGAAAAAAGAGAAAAGAAGCAAAGATGTATAAATAGAATAAGAGGAAGACCCTACACCCTAGAAAAATAGATTTGCCCCACAACCCAGAAAATGTCTTATGCAGAGATCTAAAATAAACCAAATCATTCAGCTGAAGAAGCTAAAAGAGGGCAGAAACATAAACATGTCACCAACAATTAGAACTGGAGAATTTTGTCTTTGAAAAGTTGTTTACACTTTACTTCATCTCATTCTGAGCACTACTCTAACTCAACTATTTAATGTTGAATGTATCAAGCACTTTATGAAATAAACCCATCACACATTGGATATTATATCATATTATGTTATGTGATGTTATATTCCTGATTTGTATCATATATATATATATATATATATATATATATATATATATATATATATATATATATATATATGAACAAATTTCATTATATATATTTGAAACATACATACATATCTTTTACTTACATCCACACAAACATACATACATGTATATATATATGAGCATATATTTCATTTGCACAGGGGCAGATAGGGTAGCCAAGCAACCAGTTAATATCAAGGTGGGCGTTTAGTCTGTGGGCCAGTGCGCTTGGGTGCCTAGTCAATTTCATCACTAGATTTTGTCTGATCTCAATCTCTTTAGCAACAGATGAAAGGAAAAGGGATTATGTGTTTGTATATCAGTATGCAGTTATAAAAGTTTTGTTTATGGATTACTAAAATATTTTCGTTGGAATCATTTCATTTTTTTAGTGGGTGTGTCGAATAAGTCAAACACATTTTTTGGTGTGCTGTCATTCAAAAAAGTTAGGAAAACACAGCAATCAGGAGTAAGCTGATTGGCCTCTCCCTCATGTTTCATTACTTCTGTGACAGGGACAAATCTAATATTGATGGGCCCAGTACAAAACATCTCTTGGGGCACTTCTATTTTTTTTATAAAGTAATGATTTTAAACAATAAAAGATAAAAATAAAATAAAAACTTGTATGAAATTCTATTTTATTGTAATAAACTTTGTTCCTTTCATAAGAAGCATGATTGAAGAAAATTCAATTAAAAAAATTACTTGTCTCCAACAATTAGAACTGGAGATTTTTGTCTTTGAAAAGTTGTTTACACTGTGTTGACAATCAGAAGAAATAATTTGCTAATGGGAATTTTTTAGTCGAAATGAAGACTTAAACATTATGCCAATAATCTACTGATTATTGGATTTGAATGAAATTTTCAGTATTTATTCTTTTGAGAATGAATTTTATAACAAACAGTCTATTTTGTAGGGAAACTTAGTGAAAATATTTTTCCAAGTAGATCAACCACTTTTATTTGATTTTATGAAATCTGTGATAAGTGGTTACCAAAGATATTTCTAACTGTAAAGATAAGTCCTCGTAGAAATTAAATCAGTGAAAAATATATCCAAAATTCAATAGTTAGAAATGTAGAAAATATATGATGAATCTGAAATCTTAAAAAATTCAATAAGGCTAAAATATTGTCTTGTTTGGATAGGTTTGTAGTTGCTTTTTTTTTCATTCGAGTATATTATAGACTTTGGCATTGGCAGTAAAGCATGCATTCAAAAATCAATTTTTAAAGATTTTTTTTCATCAAAAACTTAATTTATGGATAGATATTTTTTAGTATTTGAAATTTGTTTATTTTCCGTGGTTACTTCTGGAATATTGTTATCAAATAAAACAGTGTTTTAATAATATAGAAATGTGAAGTTTAACAAAAATTAATGTACCAAAAATCTTTATTTGTATAATTTCAGTATTTTTCAATTAAATAATGATATTATGCATTCAAAATGTATAGCAGCCCAAAATGCAATGACTTTAGTAACTGCCTGGTTTGCCTTTAGTTTTCGTGCTATCAAAGTCACTTATTGTTAAATCTGTTTTGCTTGTTAATTATGATGACAACTTGTTCGGCTTCTGGTTTATATCATTTCTGGTCATCCATATAATCTGCTACAGGTGATTCTCAAAATTTCATCACCTTTTGAATACTGCTGACAAGACAGACATGCGTTGTAAACAAATTTCTTTTTCAGTATATTTAAGTAATCATGTAAAATGATGATTACAGTAAACAAATTTCATCCAATACTATTTCTATGAAATTTCTAATTTTTTTCAAGATTTTCAATTATGAAGATTAAAACAATTAAATCCTTATGAGAGAAATTAACACACAAAATGTCACTTACTGTTTGCCTATCACAGGGGCTGTTATTCATGTTGATTTTTAGCTTCACCAACCTTACTTAACCAGGTTAACCAATCATACAATAATGTGAAATTGTCCTTAACCTGGAGATAATAACCAGGCTAGTTTTGCTTTCTAATAAACCCTGAATGTAGGCTACCTGGTGGAAAGTAGGCAGATGTATATCAGCACTTATACTTCATGCATTTTTTAGAATTTTCCAAACTTTCTCATAAATCTAAGATTAATGATCTAATAACATTTTGTTGAATTCTTCGGTTGAATATGTTGGTAGAAAATCAACTCAAAGAATTTTTTCTGAATTACTAACATTCTTAAAGATGATATCATAAGTTAGTTTGCATGCTGTATGAGATTAAAACTAGCATAACGGATCTTATATTCACACGGGTGAACACTCAATAGGAGTTACATGAACAACAAGATTGTTGTCATACTTGTTGACCCCTCATCATCAAATAAGTTTTTTAGGGGTAACCTATGTAAGTAAACCTTGTTTCAAAAAATTAAATGACATGTGGTATAAGATAACATCCATATACAATAGATTATGATAATACCCTGTATAAAATAACAAACTACGCATATTATGACTTGGTCCAAAAAATAATAAGTTAAAGCTGTATATGAAAATCATAGCTTATGGGGAGATGGTGTTTGATCGACACAGCTTGGGAGCCATGTTAATATAACTGTTTTATTTTCAAATCCCGAAACATTCACATGGTAAACAACTGATGATCCTAGGATGAAAAATTCCCATAATATGCCATATTATCTTATTCCATTTAAAACATAAAAAACACTGAAAAAATTACATAAATATCATTAACAGATATTGGGAAATAATTGACTGAAATGACATAATTTCTTGGAAAGAAAGTTTTCTTTATATATTTAAAGTTTAAAGCTGTAAAGTTTTCTAGATTATATATATATATATGTATATATATATATATATATATATATATATGAAGACTATGGGTGTACAGGAACTCTGTCTATTAAGGGGGACAAGAGGCTTGATTTGCCCCAAATTTAACATGTTTCGACCAAATTTGGGGGTGGGGCACACTCTCCCCTACCTTGCCCCTTACTCATGCGCATATGATAAAGACATTGTTGTTCAACAACTTTGTCTATCTATCAAGCAGGTTTCCAGCTAGCTAAAATAGTTACAAATTATCTCATTTGTTGAAAAAATAATCAATGCTGTGAGTGTTAGAAATTATCATGGTAACTCAATGGTCAGTTATAACAAAATGCAGACATGAAATCTAATAAAAACATAATGTAAAAAGATCCAGAGGCAAAATAAAACTAAACACGCCATCTGCTATTTTTATTTTAGGTTTATTTATTTTACCATATTGCTAGGAGCACACTTATTTCTGTAGTTTTGATAGCTGGGGGATTTGGGTTTTTTTTTCAAATAAAAGTTGCTGTAAAAAAATTACTCTGAAATGTTCATTATACTACAACTACTATTTTATCAGCAGTCAATAAGGCAATCTAAACAGTAAGTAACTTATTGTTAGATTTCTTTTATAGCCCAAATATCTTTTAGTGGCATATTAGGTTCTGGACAAAATCTTTGTTTTCCTTTTTATGCTTCTGTACTTTAAAATCATATTTTTGATTGGAGAGAAAAATTGCCTCAATCAATTAATGGACTTTCACATTCCAATAAAATATCAGATGTGTCTTGTTCTTATTTTCCTAATAAGTTTGTCACTAAAATAAGGCTACTTTAGTTAAAAGTGGTTAAACATGCTCACCAAAATACAAGCATAAAAAGAATGGTTTCATTAACAGAGCTATTGGTTTCCGAGATATCAATGAATCAATGAGGGGCCTTATTTACAGGCAAGAAAAATTATTGTTCACGTGGGCTTTTTTTTGTAAGGGTTTTTTTCCATACAAGTTTTTTTTTCCTATGTGAGCTTTTTTCTGTGAGAGCATTTTTCCATGTGGGCTTTTTTGCACGTGTGCTTTTTTTGTTGAGAATTTTTTTTATGAGCTCTTTTATGTGAGCATTTTCCTGGTCACCATGGAAAAGTATGCTTAATCAGTCCTAGCATCCTGTCTGCCTCAGCAGCTGCACTGGCAATATACTTAGTTTATCAGTTATTATGTCACCAAGATCCTTTTCATCATCAATAATATCTAGTATATTTAGTTCATGCAGTAATCATACCATGGATTTCTATTTCCTTAATATAACAGCTTACATCTATCTTCATTATAGCTAGTAACTAATGAGGCAAAGGCCGTTTTCAGGTTGAAATCAATTATTCAGCCTTTGCCTTATCAGCAGGCTGTTTAGCACAATGGTGAGTGCATCACTATGTTGAAGCAGCTACCTATCAGTGGAAGGTTCAATTCCTGCTGCAGCAGCCCCATTTTCTTCAACTATTTATTCTATTTTACATTTTCTAAATTCAATGATATATCAACCATGTAATGACAAGAAATAATTTCAGATAAGTTTCTATATAATATAACAAACTTATAACTCATTCTGTCACACCAAAATGTCCATTTCTTGAATATATACATATATATATATATATATATATATATATATATATATATATATATATATATATATATATATATATATAAGAAATGGAGACATTCAGTCCAGAAGAATGAATTAAGAATTGCATTATATTGTATAGAATCTTATTTGAAATGATTTCCTGTCATTATATGATTGATATATCATTCAGTCTAGACTATGTAAATAAAATAAACAATTGAAGAAAATGGGGATGCTGCAAGAACATATATATATATATATATATATATATATATATATATATATATATATATATATATATATATATATATATCAGCTGAAGTACCCATCTACGCCAGGTTGAATATGTAAGGTGTAAAAAAAGAGGACTAAAGCTTGTAAAATTTTCTTTTCACTTTTGATACTTTTTGATACTTTTAAGGAAAAAGAAATTTCCTTTCAGTTTTGATTCCTAAATAGGGAAAAAAGTCTCCCTCCACTTTTGAACTTGAAGGGGAAAATGAAATGAGCAAAGGTAGAGCAATATAATGTTTTTGTTATCATTATAAATCACAGTGCGATTGCCAAATTATTTAAGTACTGTTGTCAATTCAAACTAGCGGGTAATGCAGAGTATCACAAAAATCATAAAGGGGTTTGAAACATCTATATCTTTTTAGTATTGGTAGATTCTTTTAAAAATTGTCTTTAACAAATGAAATAAGCAAGGGGAATTTAATTAACTTATGAATGGAAGATTGTTTCTTTCAAATGCCTGCCATTTTTAATTTCACAAATTCTTGCTCTTCCATAAAATCCTGCATAATATTTCAAAGGATATTTCAGACTGAGTGTAGTATCACTGTTTGTGGATGATGACTAACGGGATCCAATTCTCAAAAATGAGCAAACGAACGACAAATCATTGACTCAGATGGTGGTGTCTGCACATTCAAATAACAAAAATATATTCCTTGGTTTTACATTAAAGATATTCAATGGTGGGTACTGCAGACGGAAATGCTAAACTGATAAACTACTAAAAATTTAGCAAAAGCAAGGATAACCACCAACTTTTATTACATGAATTTAGCTTCAATTCATTCTTTTATTCAAAAAATCCTTAAAAACTGACCATGAGGGCTGAAATTTTAATATGTTGTAGTTTAGACACAGAGCTTTAAATAAACTATGTGTTGAATGTAAATGCTATACCTTTTTGAAAAGCTCTTTGCCTAAGCTACAAAAAATTCAAATTTCAGCTCTTTAGGTCAGTTTATTTAGAGGTTTTAGAGCAAGAGAACTGACCCAAAGCCAAATTCACGCCCACCACTGAAGATATTTAAAGTGAAATTCTATCATTTTAGTTTGTTGCTCAATCATATACTTTTCCATCATGAATTCCCAACGGATCCTTTGTATATCTGAGAAGGGGAAAAACAAAAAATCTCAAAATAGAAGAAGTTATGATTAATTTAGGTATAAATATAAATAAATGACTTGAATATACATATCAAACATCTATTTATTTATGAAAACATGTTCAAATATCATATTTGCTCACACACACATATTTAGATACATACTCATGCAGAGAAACTTGGGATTTACACTCCTTCATGCACACAAACACATAAACATACAGGTCTGGTAGGTCACACAATAGAAACCGTCACGTAACCAACATCTTCTGGCAGCATGCCATGTTGGGGGTGATCGATAAAAAAAAATTGCAAAAAAAAAAGGGTTATCTGTGAAGGAGTTACTCCCTTTGAATATCATCTGAATTGTCCATGAAGAATTTTGTCTCAATTTTTCAAAAAAACAAGCGTGAATGCTGCCTTCACCGTCTTTGAGGGCTATGGTTGTTCGAGATATGATTTTGATATCCTCCCCAATCTCTCTCTCTCTCTCTCTCTATATATATATATATATATATATATATATATATGTATATATATATATATACATATATATACATGTATATAGATACATATATACACATATATAAACATAAATACATATATTTATATATATATATATATATATATATATATATATGTATGTGTGTGTATATACACAGTATATGTGGTATAAATCAGGCTAGCAGTATAACATAATATAATTATATATCGATAATATAAAGCCACTTCTGAAACGTATTGGATCTATTTCATAGAGTGCTCGATACATACAACATTTTACTCATGGAGTTGAGTTGTTTTAGAGTAGAGCTGAAACATGAGCTAGTTTGTGTAGCGAATCCACGACCTACTATATATATATATATATATATATATATATATATATATATATATATACAATCTTTTTAACATATATGTACATTATATATATATACATATAAACATACATATATATATATGTATACTAATACAATAAACCCCATGGTAATCTATATTTTCTGTCTATTACATTTATCAAGGTGGATAACTATTAAGCACTAATTATAGAGAAATCTCCCTTACTTATCTATTTATGTACATATTTTTTGCAAAACTCCCGGTTCATTTAGGTTGAAACACGCAAATGTGTTGGGCATGAACAAAGGGATCAATTTGGCATAAATTTACATTGCAAAGTGAGAATTTTCAAAAAACAAAAAAACATTCCCTCTGAACTTAATAATCAACATTTTAGATCTAAAGCCCTCTAACTCAGTTGGTGAAGCCTGGACGTGAGGCACATACATTCATAGCCACCTAGCAAAATGGACTAACTTAAAAACTGAAATAACCTATATTGATACCGACTTAAAAACTATCAAAAAACTCAAATGGCAATGGGCAGGCCATGTTGCAAGAATGAAAGACAACCAATGGACATCACGTCTCACAACATGGATCACCAGAGATCACATAAGAAACCAAGGCCGACAGAACACAAGATGGAGAGATGAACTTGAAAAATTCAGGAAATACTGGCTCCGCGATGCCCATAATAGGGAATTGTGGAGAATCCTGGGGAAGGTCTATGTCCAACAACTGACGTTAAAAGAATAATGATGATGATGATGGTGGTGGTGGTGGTGATGATGATGATGATGATTATTATTATTATTATTATTATCATTATTGTCAACAGTTTTGGTTATTGTTATCTAATAAATACTAAATACACAGCGTCCCCTGAGCCAACACAGAGGTGAGGCTACAAGGGTCTACGATTTTCAGTGGGCTTACTCCTCCTGGTAGAGGTAAATACTATCATATTTACAATTTATAAACTGAAGAAATCTATGATGACAGTTGCAGTTGATGGTTTTAACAGGTGTATACTTTTCGAATTGAACTGATGAAATGTTTTTTATTCTTTTCTTCCTTTACTAATACAATGTTATCAGTGTGAGAAAATAGAATTTATTCATCAAAGGCATTTTCCCAAAAGGCTTGTGAAAATGCCAAGAATTTTCATTTGTGTAAATGTATTTGTATCTTTCAGTATTCATGACCACTTTAGTTTGTGTCTGTGTGTGAGTGCATACATATGAATTAGGCAAAATATTTATCTAATTATATATAGTTTATTTGCTTAGCTTAGTCTCAAGCGCAAGGCCATAATATTCAAACCTTTGTTTGGACAATCAAATCTCTGCTCACCTTATAATCACTGCTATCCACAATAGACCAGTTTAATTCCTGTTGCTGGGTTTAGAATATTCATCTATCAATCTATCTTACCGGACTTTGCCCGGCTCTAACCATTCATAGTAGAAACTTGAAATTTTGCAAATACTCTCCCCTCAGTGAGTTGGGAAAAGTAAGTTTGTTTTTTTTTCGAAAATTCCGCCCCCATAATAGCTTTTTTTAGTGGGGGATCAATATGCAATGTAAATTTATGCTAAATTGGTTACTAATTTGTTTTTTGAAAATTCAGACCTTTTTTAGTGATCATAGTGACCGTAACTCATTTATCGATCATCTCTTTTTCCAACTCTTCAATTGATCACCCCTCCCAACACAGTATACATGAGTGGTGGTGATTCTTAATTTCCTTTGGAATACTAGTTTTTTATGTTGCCAACATTATATTTCACCTGATTCATTCATCAGACTGTGCCAGGTAAATAATTCAAGTAGGAAAAAAAAACTTTTTTTTTCTTTACTCAAAGAAACTGGGCAAACCTTTTTTTCTCTTCTGAAAGTCTGATGTTCACTCAGTTTCTTCTTTGGAAAAAAAAATTCTGTTTCTTTACTTTGATGAGGGCTGAAGAATGTATCAACCGGAAAGTTATGTTGACAACATTAAAAAAGTTAAGTGGAGATTCAGTTGTCAGAGCAAAGGTTTGAATGTAAACAATTTTTCTCAGAATTATAGACAAGGCCACAGCAAATCATTATAATCAATTTTTTGCTACTCTTCACCTTCATCTCACTCACTGCTGATGGGGAAAACAGCCTGAGTTTAGCTGCAATGAGTTCCTGTAGCTCAATGATAAGAGCGGTTGGACATTACTGATCCACCCTCTGGCATGGAAGGTCATGAGTTCAAATCTCATCTTTTTCTTTATTCCAATGAAGAAATGCCATCAAGAACTCTGCATTGCACCCTGACAATATAAAATATATATATATATATATATATATATATATATATATATATATGTATATGTGTTTATATATATATATGTATATATATATGTGTGTATATATATATATATATATATATGTATGTATATATATCATACATAAGTAAAAAATCAGTAATTCAATACCTGATATGTGATGGGTTCATTTCATAAAGTGCATGAGAGAGAGAGAGAGAGAGGGAGAGAGAGGGGAGAGAGAGGGGGGAATAGAGAGAGATAGAGGGGGAGAGATAGAGGGGGGAAAAGAGAGAGAGAGAGAGAGAGAGAGAGAGAGAGAGAGAGAGAGAGAGAGAGAGGAAGGTAAATAAAAATTTGGCAAACTGATTTTACATTGTTTCTTTTACGATATTTTGTTAGCTCCATCCATGAAGTATGTGGACACTGGCTTGATACTTTCTCAACAGACCTTGTATCTATTTATATGTATGTCTTGTTTTGGATGCATATTAAACTACAGCAACATCTTCCAAATACCCTCACCATAGTCAAACAACCATAGCTACCAAAGGCACCAAAGGGTTTTTAACAACTGTAGCCACCAAAGTAAGCAAAGTTATCTATGTGTGTGTGTTGTTTGTGTGTTCCAGCGCTCCAGGCCATACCATTTTGTCTACAGCAGTGGTGTTATAAATAGAACTTATTTTGGTCATATTTATTCTTTGATGGAATTTTTTAACATGCCATCAAAATTTGTTCAATTATTGACTGAGATGGCAACTTGCCATAATCTTTAATCAAAAAACTGTAATATTTGTGGTTAGGAAAATATTTTTGTTTGTATGTAAGAGAATTGATAGATAATTCTTTTTTGGTGCACGGTAATAATGGCTTCAGTAATAATGACCCAGGTAAAAATGGCCTCAGTAATAATGACTAAACTAAAATAAAAGGTTAATCAAAAATGAATATTAACTGAAAAATAGTATCTAGTAATCTTTTTTATACATATATATATATATATATATATATATATATATATATATATATATATATATATATATATATATATATATATATATGTGTGTGTGTGTGTGTGTGTACTGAAAAGTGTTGACATTTTTGCATGTTCATTTTTCTAGTAAATTTTTTGAATTTTACCAGAAAAATGAAGAGACAAAAAATGTCTATATTTTCAAAAATACTTTTTTAAAAGAAGGGATGATGTCAAAATACTCAATATATATGTATTGTCAGAATATAGCAAAACTCAGGATAAAACAAAAATGAATGTATATAAATATTAAATATGAATAAACATAAACATAACCAGTTACAAGTTTAAATTTGTTTCGTGTGAAACATTAATTCAGACAAATCATGAAACAAATTTGAATTTGTAACTGGTTATGTCAATGTTAATTTATTTTTAATATTGTCTCTGTTTATACATTGAGAACTCTATAAATAAATATTGACTACCAGTATACGCCTGTGAATTTTTGTTGCATTTTATTCAATTAATATATATATATATGTATATGTTATTAAGAAATGAATGTATGATCCATTTCTTGATAACATAATTGTCATGCTGAAAGAAACAAATAAAGATATAGACTGTGAATAAGCAAGATAAGAATTTGGAGTTGAGACGGTTGTTTGGGCCTTTGCATTACCAGTGACTCTTTAGCTCAATGGTCAATTCTTGCATCATCCCCATTTTCTTTTAATGTTTATTCTATTTACGTTGTCTTGGCTAAATGGTAAATTCCTGTGTAATAACAGAGGATCATTTTAAATGAGACCTTCTATATAATATAACACAATATATATAAATATATATCTATATATCTACATATGCATAAATATATACATATATAGTCTAGAAAGCTTTATAGCTTTAAACTCTAAATATATGAAGAAAACATTTTTCCAAAAATTTAACCCATTTCAGTTAATCATTCCCTAATATCTGTTCAAGTGATTTATGTAATTTTTTTCAGTAATTTTATGTTTTACCCAGAATAGATACATATTTTTGTGGAGATCAATAGTTGTTTACCATGTAACCATTTCAGGGATTTTAAAACAAAACAGTCATATTGACATATGACTCCCCAGTAATGTTGATGAAACATCAGCTCCCCTTGAGCAATGATTCTAAAATATACCTTTAGTTGTTTATTTTTAGGGCCATGTCATACTACATAAGGTTTATCATTTTATGTAGGGTATTATCATAATGTATTTTATATATATATATATATATATATATATATATATATATATATATATATATATAAATATATACATACAAAAGTACAAATCAGTGATTCAATATCCGATGTGTGATGGAAAAAAAAATACAAAAATAGATTCCCACCAATAATGTCCTAAATAAGGACCTAAAGCAGAGACATAAACATGTTTGTGTAGTGAATTCATTATCATACATATATATATATATATATATATATATATATATATATATAGGTATCTCCATTCTCCATATTTTTAAAGTTGGCTTCATGCTACTCCACTTTTACGAAAGACCTACGTTAGTACAGATTTCCCCCACAATCCGAAATGGCATAAAGTGAAGAAATAATTACTATTAATTCATATGGGGAAATTTTTTTAGCATTTCCAGACCAAACTTTTTCTCTATCTGCTGCTGCAATATTGAAGGTCAAGGATTGTTGTCTACTGTGACTGATGTGGAAGGGATGAATCGGGACAATGTGCTTGACTGTTAAGCATCACACATTTTTCTATCAGACATTTCTTTGAAGGCACTTGAAACATCTGGCCTTAAAACTACATGCTCTTCCAAAATTAAAGTCATAATTTTCTGCAACAAAACACAGGTTATTTTTGGAAGCTGTGAACGCTAAAAAATTTCCCTGTATAAATTTACATTAATTGGTTCTCCACTTTAGCGTTTCTATACTAACAAAAAGTTTCATAGAAATACTCAAATTTTTTCAATAGCAGGGAGAGGCACAGGTGTCAGGGGTTCAGACAAAAACCCAAAATAATCATAAATTAAACTTTAAAAAGTTGATATTCGAGTTTTTTTTTCATGCATCTATACGTAAAAATAAATTTTTTCCATTTGGACACCCCCTCCTCAATCCCCCTTCCCTGTTCAAAATCTTGGATTGCGAGGAAAAATTGCATTAGGTTGTTCAAAAAATCATGACTGAATTGAAATATCAACACAATTGGTCAGTGTATCAAAATATGAATCACTCATGTCTTTTTGCTAATAAGAAGTAAGATTATTTATGCCTTTATAATAGAATTCTTTGGACTTAAACTCAAAAAATCCTTGAAAGCAAAGTCTTTAACCTGAGCCAGCCCTACATACTGGCAACATGAGCAATTGCCCTGGATGTCAAGGCACTAGGGGGGCGCCAGTATTGTGTTTGAGATGGTAGGACAAATGAACGAATAGGAAAATGAATAAATTAAACAGGACAGGTTTGGTTAGTCACTTGATAGACACCATCACACAATCAACATCTTTAGGCAGCATACAGTGTTGGGGGTGATTAATTGAAAAAATTATAAGAAGGGATGATCAATGCTAAGTTACTTCTCTTGCCTTTTGTAAGACGGTTACCACTAGAAATTCTGAATTTTCAAGAAGACAAGCATGAATGCTGCTGGACACAAAATATGGGATCAATTTAGCATACACTTACATTGTAAATTGAACCTCCTACATTGAACCAATGGGGGGGGTTCAAAAAAACAAAAAATTATTAGACATAATAACAAGTACACGTTTAATCTTTCCACCTCCTAGCTCCGTTGGTCCATGCAGAGCCAGCCAGACCAGCTTCAAGTTCATTTTTAAGCTGGTCTGGCTGGCTATGTATGTATGCGCTGCTCGGACAGGTCATACTAATGGAGCTTGTGCGCAGAAAATTTAAACAACAACCCTTTATCGTGTCTAGAAAAAAAAAAAATGTTTTTTGAGAGTTCTCTTTCTAAATAGATTTTTTTTGAGGAGAGGGGGTGAATTTGCAACGTACGTTTATGCTAAATTAGTCCCTATGTTTGCGTCTGGCTGCATTTATGCATGTTTTTTGATAATTCAGACGTTTTTCCCTGATCACTGCACCAATAAAAGTCGAGAGAAATGACTAATTCATAGATAACCCCTTTTTTTATAATTCTTAAATTGATCACCCCAATACAGCATGTTGCCAGAAGATATTGATTATGTGACAGTTCCTATTGAGAGACTAACCAGATCTGTTATTTATAAAGTTGTATCAGTGTTATCGAATCACCACAGCCCCCCAAACATCCTACCGACCAGCCAGCCATATGGGCTTTAGATTCTTCTCTCTTTACTAATCTCTGTGTGTCTCCTGGCCCTCCTGGTCACATTTTTTGGGGCTATAACCTTGATAACTTGCATGAGTATGCCACTAAGCGCGATCTAAAAACGATCTTTTGTTTTTATCAATAAAGTGCTTTTTTAGATATCTATCGTCATTTTGTGACCAACAATGCCCAAATCTTGGGCTAGAATTTTTAGATCATTTTTGCTAAAAGATCTATTTTTTTTAGATAATTTTTGATGATATTTTAGATAATTAGTTCTGGTAAACACGCCAGCTATTGTAATTCATTGTGAGGTATGGATATCAAGTGTTGTCTTTATAATTTTGTGCTACTGATTCTTTCAAGAGTTTGAGCTTGACACTAAAATGAACAATTGAAATAACGCCAATGATCTAAGTACGATCACACTAAAGACATATTGATGAGAGAATCTTTCTAAAATGTTCCAGATTTGTCAAAACTAGCTGTACATCCTGAAAATAGTATCTACATATTTACTGTTGCATAAATCAGAAGCTTTTGTCAAAGAGAGAGTTCTTTTAAACCAGACCATGGGTGTCTGCTGCCACTTTTCTAGGGTGGAGAAAATGGATATATTCCAGTGGGGAATATGTTGAGAAGTGGGGGGCAAAGAGACATATCAAGATGTTGGTTGTCAGGTAAGGGACTAGAGAGTACCTAAACTGTGAATCATCACTGGCCTCTATAAATTTCCAAGTTTCAAGCTCCTTCACCCTCAGTGAGAAGGTCCGATCCAGGGGAGGGCAAATTCCCCATTTGCACCCATCCAGCAAATAAAGACCAAAAAAATTGCTGATGAATGGAAATAGGCAACATTTTCAACAAATAATGCATTTTTATTTCATGGAAGGTAAACATATAACCCAGAAACAAAAAGACATTTTTGATGTATGCATTTTTATTTTGAGAAAGGTAAAACTATGACTCAGACCCAAATGGCTTTGAGAAGCCCATGAACAGGTCTTCTCAAAGTTGGGGTCTGGAACCCTCCAGTAATGGAGATTATTGTAGGTCACAGAAATAATTTAAAATCTTTTTAAAGAATAATCGTGTAACTAAAGTTTTTTTCTATCTCTATTTAAAATGTATTCCTTCTGGTGCTCATTGCAATGCAATTTTTTTTTTTAAGCAATTTTTGATTTTCATGATAAATACCATAAAACTTATCATGGATTATAAACACACTGCAATTTTTTTTGTCTTTATTTGTTCATGTTTAGTTACTATTAGATTATGACTATAGACAAATATATTGTCTTTGTACCAATTACTTTTATAATAATGAGTGAGGGGTGGCAGAAATGTCATCTCATTGAAAAGGCGTACAAGTCACAAGTGAAATTTTTGAGAATCCCTACTTCAACTCATTCAGAGCTAGGTCTTTTAAAGTTTACAAAGCAATGGATTTCATTAATGGCAAACTCATTATATATTCAAAATAGCCACCATATTCAAAATGCCTGCAAAATTCAAAGCACACCTACATGCACCTGAATGAGTTAAATGAAAAAATTAACAGTTTTTGATAAAAATAAAGGACCACAAATTGAAGCAGTTACAGATATCTCCTGATTTTTGAAACTTTGATTATCAATCAATATTTCTGCTTGATCATTATCAACCTCAAATAGTCTACTTGATTATGGAGCATTATTGAGCTAGAAATCCCCGGGATAAAAGTTTGTAAACCACTTTTGACATGTTCAATCATTCACATCACTTTCTCCATAAACTATACAAATCTTTTTGCTTCTGAATTACAATTTTACCTTTCTTTTTGTTTCCGAGTTATAGTTTTACCTTTCCTATAATAAAAATGCATAAGTCAAAAAAGTTTTCTATCTCTGAATCACATTTTTACCTTCCATAAAATAAAAATGCATAACTCGTCAAAAATGTAGTCTATTTTTATGCATCTTCAATGTTAGAATGAATAAGTAAAAATATGCCAATTTTCACTGCATCAGCAGAGCAATTGCCATGTTAGCTTTAATTGATCCAAGGGAAGTAACTTCTTACTTACGACTCCATCAGTTCTACACTGATAGATGATAAGTAGTAGTTCAAATTCTGGTTAAGAATAACCAAAAAAATTGTCACCGAACTGTTAACATAGGTTCCTCCAATTTGGAGCTGGCTGACAGGCTGGTGGGCTGGTGGGCTGGTTGGCAGGTTGGCAGGCTGGCTGGATGTATTATGTGTAATGAGTGCACCAACGGAGCAAGAAGCTGAAAATTTTCACATTTAATCCTTATTATGCCAAGAAAAAAATTTTTTTTCTGAAATCCTCCTTTTAAATAGGTGTTTAGTGGGAGATTCAATTTTTTTTAAGTTTATACCAAGTTGGCCCCTTTGTTTTTGTCTGGCAGCATTCATATTTATTTTATTTTTGAAAATTAAGACTTTTTTAATGATTACTACTCAACAAAAAGTGAGAGAAGTAACTTATTCATTGATCACCCTTTTTTCCTATTTTTTAATTGATCACTACCAACATGGCATGCTGCCAAAAGACATTGGTCACATGATAGTTTCTATTGAGTGAATAACCTACCTGTCTTTAATTGATTTTGGAATTACAGACATGATAACACTTAGAGAATTTTTTGAGTGTATGCTTAATGTAGAGTTTAGCATTCCAGTTATTCCTGACAGCTAGAATTGACTGGTGTTAAAAGGTTGTTTTTTGATTTGTTCAAAAATATCAACTTTTTGAGAAAGTGACAGATCTTTATTCAGTATAATATTTTTAGGAATTTGAAACTCTATTTGTAGTATAATTGTACTTGTACACTGTTCACAAGAGGTTGTACACTACAGATACTACCTCAACAAGATTGACTAATCAGTAGATGACCAACCAAAAAGTCACTTTGGCTTTATTCATTTTGGTCCAAGTAAACAGCTTAGTAGCGTAAATAAACAAATGATGTAACTTTGCATTTTTCAAGATTTGGCTCCAATAAACAGATGCCTCAATTAACTGGTGACACAATCTACTAGAATCTACAGTGTGTATGTGTGTGTGTATGTGTGTGTGTCTGCGTGTGTGTGTGTGTGTGTGTGTGTGTGTGTGTGTGTGTGTGTGTGTGTGTGTGTATGTCTGTGTCTATGTGTGTGTGTGTGCGTGTGTGTGTGCGCGCATGTGTGTGTGTGTGTGCACATATGTGTGTGTGTTTGCATGTGTATAAACAATTTATATATATAAATACATGCAGAGTGTGTGTGTGTGTGTGAGTGTGTGTGTGTGTGTGTGTGTGTGTGTTTGCATGTGTATAAACAATTTATATATATAAATACATGCAGAGCAGATTTTAGAATAAGTTGGAAGGGAGAGAGAGAGAGAGGTCTGAAGTACACAGTCCGATGCTACTTGGACACATTTTCAGTGATGAACCCAAGGTTATAGGGTGTTTAGAGTCTTTGATCATCAGACACCCTTGCCCAGGTGACCCAGCTGGGGGTGATCAGCCCCCAACTTGTGTCCAAATGATGTGCTTGTTGACAGATACCCCGTCCATATCCACAGCTGCTGTGAGCTTCTCCTCCGCCTCCAGAGTGTTTTTGGTAGCTCTTCTGCCATACAATCCTCAAAGTGATGAATGGCCCGCAAAACCCCAACACACAACTTCTTCAGGCACAAATCAGGCTCGCTTGCCCTTTTTTCTCTCAGTGGCCTCTTTGATTCTGTAAATTCCAGCAATACCTCTAGCTTTAAAGACTCTGCTGTCAACACCATGTCTGGGTAGAGTGGTTGTGATGTTCTCCAGGAACTTGAGCTGCTTCCCTATGTCAGCTCAGAGCTACCAGTCATGGCATGGAGGATCATCTGCACCCAGGGACAATATAGCAGACACCATCAAGTCATCTATAAATGCTCATAGTTGGGCTACCGAGTACCAGATATAGACGTGAGGCCTCTAAACTCCACCTCTGCTGATTTGACAAATATGTTCATGGCCAACAAGAAGACTGACACAAGGTCAGTCACATGATAAATATAATAAAAAAATAACCAGATCATTACCATGCCATTGAATTCATTCAAAATCTTTTTCCTGTGAAACTTTTTCTGCATTAGATAATTGTTACTTGTTCTTTGATTAATTCTCTACCGATTAATATATTATTACGCCAAAGGATGGTAGACAATTCTGTTTTGATGAAACTTTTCACAAGCAATGATTGCCTCATTGCACTGAATGCAAATGGTTTGGACTGCACCCGAAGTCAACATTTTTCACTCTTGTACTGGATCCCACATCTTGAAACAATGAAAATATTCTTTCTTCTGAATTCTCCAGGCTTTGTTCTTGACACCTTAGTTTATACTTCTGTTTCCTTAGTATTTTACTATGTCGTGTAACATAATTAATATCTCATGAGTGGGATAATCGATGATAATTAAAACACACAGAATTGTATAACCGATTGCTTTGAAATTTAATCTTTCAAGCATGATCATAAACTTATCTGAGAAATTTTGGATCAGAAAGTTTTGCATATGCTATCTTTGAATATTACGGCTCCATTCCAGCAATGCCAATTTAACTCTTTTTGGATCTAGATTCAGCTTCTTTTTATGATGGTCTTAGCATCTGTGAACATTCATTGAAAAAGAGACAGACAGACAGACAGACAGACAGACAGACAGACAGACAGAGTACAGCTGCAGCAGTAACTTGACCCACAACAATATTACATTTGGCTGGAGGCCTATATTTTGATTGTAAAGTTCAGTCAGATATTAATTAATACCACTTACTCTAATTATACCATTACAAGATTTATTTGATGAGGTTATTCTATTAACTTTTTAAGCTTTACTCTTTTGATAGAAAATTCTTTGACTGATAATCTAAATAGATAAGTCGCAGAGGAACATAAAGTTTTAAAACTATATAAAAAATCAATTGAGTCACTGCAATCATTTATCAAAATAAGAGAATTATAAATAGATTTAACAAAAAATGTCTGCTATAAAAAAAATATGAAAGAAAAAAACACTAAAATTAGCCACAAATAATTTTGCAAAGTGTTGAAATTGTAGCTAGAAGCAAGATTCAGAATTTTATGGCTAATCAAAAAGAAAAACTAAATCTAGATTCAAATGGATTCCCCATTGTGATTTACTCTAAATTTCATCAAAGAAAATGGGCAAATTTTACAAAATTTATCATTTTTCTCTATTGGACCATGTGGAAAGGCTAGATTTCATTTTTTTCAATTTCTTGCAGCTCCAAACTTCCATAACTTTTTACCTAATTGGCAGACTTTGGTCAAATGAAGTACTTTGTGCTCAGGAAAATGCCTTTCGTCTTTTACAATAACTTTCAGTAACATTCCTCACACAAATGAAATTCAGTTAACCTCTTTAGTGACACCATGATCATACAGCTGGTGCCGGAAAGATGTTTGTAGTCTTGAAGTTACGGCCCTTCGTCTAGTGACACCCCACCTTTTCAAGCATGATGAATCTCCTCCTCATAATGTCTGTAAGGTCTGACAAGGTAACTTTCTCCTCGTTCTTGGCCAAATTAAATTAAATTGAATTTTCTGGGATTCGAGTTCTAGTCCCAGTTGGCTGATTTTTACCTCTTTTGCTGAATTTCTGTTCTCCTTCTACCATGCTATTCCTCAGTACCAAACAGCCCAAATATGAGGATGTGCATAGTCCAAAGTTTCTGGTCAGTATTGCCCATCGATATTGTCTCCAGGATCTCCTCTATATCAACATCAAACTGGATCTACCCCTTCTCATTTGTGGCAGACCAATTCACTTACAATATACAGATTTTCTACTTTGGGGGTGGTAGTGTGCCCCTCCTAAAACCAAAAAAATTAATTTTTCTCAAAACTGATAATTCATTGTGCTCACTATTTCAAATAAGACCTCTCTCTAAAACACTGAGACAAATTATTTCTCAAAACTGACTAATTTTTGGGAGGTTTGAAGGTCTGATAGATTGAAATTACTTTTTTTTTCAATTTTCTCCATCTAAGTTTAATACATGCTGCCAATTTCATTTTCCTTACTTTTAACCATACTTTAAGCATATTTTCAACCACTGGTTTTCATTAAAAACCAATAAAAACTTTAAACAGAAGCTTACAAATTAGGGTGGAACAATATATCGACCTATACTGACTCCAGATGTCAACACCACCTACCTTATCTTAACCCTGGGGCCAAGTTACCCTTAGAGATGAATTTGCAGTCCATAAGATCTAACCGTGTTCAACACATACACGCAAGCAAAATAACAAAGATTAACTATCAATCAAGTAATAGATATACATCATTGTTGGTGGCATATAAGACCACTCCTTATTTTAGTTGGGAATATTAATAAAAAATGCATTTCCCTGAATTACTCTCATTAATCTCCCAGTTTTTTTTATCTACTCCTCAAGTTCAAGCCAATGTGGGGCAGGACAATGAAGGTTACTTTTACATTTTAAGCCATTTTGCTGGGTAAAAGAGGGGTCTAATATACCAAATACGGTATATATTCCTCTTGATAGGCTCACACAATGTTCTGGAATCTGCTATGTACATGTATATATATATATATATATATATATATATGTATATATGTTATTAAGAAATAGATATATGAATCAACAGAATGATTATAAATTGTGCTCTTAGATATTGAAACTCTATTTGAAGTGATCTGCAGTTATAATACAATGAATATATTATTTGGCCTAAACAACGTAGTAAATAGAATAAACAATCCAAGAAAATAGGGCTTTTACAGGAATCGAACTTCTGACTGAGAGGGTAGCCGCTTCAACATAGTATTGCTGTGTTGAAGTAGCTCTCCTATCAGTTCCAACAGCTCCTATCGGTTCTTGCAGCAGCCCCATTTTCTTTAATTGTTTATTTGATTTACATTGTCTGAGCCAAATGATACACTCACCATGTAAAAAAAAATTTCTATTTCTTTTTTTGTAATCTTATAAATTACTAAAACCATTACGAACAATACACTCAACCTACTTGACATGTGATCATCCATATATATGACCAAAATAAAAAAACTTATTTTAGAAAACAAAAGAAAACATTTTTTTCTAGACATGATAAGGAGTTAATATTGAAATTTTCAGCCCTTTAGCTCTATTGGTGCTGCCTGTACATGTAATACATAGATAGATAGCCAGCCAGCCAGCCAGACCAACTAGAAAACTGAAAAAAGCTATATTGACAGTTTTGGCAACACATCTGGTTGATGGCTTCTAATTGATGTCCTCCTTACTAGAAAAAAAAAAGTAATTTAATTATAGATCATGTGGCAAAAAGAACCACATCTCTTGTGCTAACGTATATATATATATAATTAATTCTTGGCCCTCTTCCAAATTTTGCACTTTCATCCTTTGATTAATTCCTTATTATTATCATAAACTTAGTTAAGCAGTAGTTACTGTAGAATCTATAGTAAAATTACTAGTTAATAATATTGTGTAATTATGAATTATTCAATTGAGCCCTAACATGACTTTTGAGCTATGGAATGTTTTTTTTGCTCTTCACACCTAAATTTCAATTTGCAACCTAATAAATACAAATTGATCCCTTGTGGAGCATGTGCCCTCTGATCAGAATCACTGCTTTATAACTTCATTATCCTGTTCTCAGCAGAGTCATGAACAGTAATGGAAAGGGATTTTTGGAACTAGGGGTACACAGGAGTCTATTAGGGAAGGAAGGTGGGGAAGATGCTATAACAGTATATATGCAGACGCTCCCCCCCATTTCCATTACTGGTCATGAACTCCGGTATTGTAGAACATTAGATTAGGAACGAACTCATGAGTTTGTTTGAATAGTGCATTATCTGCTGCTGTCTGCAATCTACATAACTGGAAATCAATCACTCATGAGAGTGATTATGTCTGCAGATGTCATATGCTAACAAAAAAATGAATGAAAATCAGTTCATATATAGCTACAAGGGGAGCTAACTGAGTTTTGATTTTCCATATTTCAAAATATCGTCTTCATCACTATTTTCATTTTTTATTCTATGACTAATTTTTACTTCCATCTTCTTCCAAATTCATTAGTTGCTTTCTATTGCAACTTTTGCTCAGAAACTGATAAATTAAGATAAAGGTAAAAAGCAGTCACATAATTGAAAATGAAAATAATGATTCATAATTCTTCATTGAATAAAAATGAATAGGAATATTGTTTTTATAAATGAAAAAAATATTACTCAATTGAGAAGAAATTCCCGGATCCACCCCACCAATTGAATCAATTCTCCCTTGGTCCATGGCCCACCCCTCCACAAAATTTCTCATACCTCTGCTTCCTTCTCATCCTATGACTGTATCTTCTCATTCTCACCCTTATCCATTCCAATTTTCATTGTTGGGCCATGATTTTATCTAAATGTTACACAATCATGGATTAGTTTCATACACGAAAATTTTCCTCCCCTCTCAATGAAGTACCTGACTTTCTTCTCTGCCCACTCCCTTCCTACCCTTATTAAACTACCTAACTTTCTTTTCTCCACTCTTCTCCTTTCTACCCCCTCAGACACACTACCAGACTTTCTTCCGTCTCCTCTCCTCCTACCCTTTTATTAAACCACCTGACACCCCTTTCTCCTCCCTCCCTTCAACCCCTCAAGTAAACTTACTAAATCCTTTTCTCCTCTCTTTCTAAATAAGATAAGGAATATTTTGAACGAAATAAGTAAGTTTTTCAATTTATCTAATGTATAGTAATATTACAAACAAAATAAGGAATATTTCGTTTTTATAATTCATAATTATAAAATCGTATTTTTGATAATTTGATTTATATTTTTAAGAAAAAGAGAAGAAAACATGACAAGGGCATTCCTCTTTACCCTTTAATTTAATCCTTTTTCATCTTTTGTTTCATTTTTTTTTTTTTTTTTTGATGCAGTACAGAAAAGTATTGCTATACCAATTGATTTAACTAAGTAGAAGCCAGAAAAATAAACACATTGAATAAGATCTTATCAATGTGGATTTTAACGGCATGGAAAATTTGGAACTAATTACCCACAATAAAGTACACCTGTATACATGGGCGTCCACAACAACTTTTCTGGGGGCGGGGGGGGTCTGTTTTCGAGTGGGTGGGTATAAAGTATATTTTTACTTAATGTCTAGGTGGCAACCCTGGTACCATAGACTAATAATGTCTTTTCATATGGGAATATTATAGAACAACTGAACAACACCATCATTGATTATAAAATTCTAACTTTCAACCCCCCACCCGCTCGGTCTGAAGGACTGATTCATTGGGGGAGTCGAATGCCCCATCTCTCCCCCACCTGCAACCTGCGGATGCCCACGTCTGATATAGGTAATCGCTGTCTCTTGATCAGTGGTGGTTGGCGTTAGTTAGAGACTAGCAACTGGCAAACGCCATCACTTCGTACCAACGCTATCGAAGAAGAGAATTGCGCAACTTGCGCATGCGCAGACCTCATCCGAACTCACGCGCCATCATATTTTCTACTTCCCGGTGGTCGTATAGTTCACTGTTTTGAGTGACCGTCGTTCAAGTCAGAAAGGAGAGAAATATCTTTGTGTCGAAAGAGAGGAAAAAACAAAACAAGAAACCAAGATAAAATAATTATAATAATGGCAGATCCTCGAATTAAGCAAATCCGGATCAAAACTGGAGTTGTCAAACGGTAAGTAAAAAGAGTGAACGTAGGAAAAGGCTGGTTTTAATACCCGGCTTCTCTTCGAAGCAAGAAGGCGTGTAAGGAAAAGAAAATGACAAGTGTTTTTATTCATTATTTATTCATAAAATCAAAATGCCTCTATAGCCATCGCCGTATGCATTTTTTATTATAAATACATATGCAACATCAAAATGCACAAATGTATGAAACTTGATAGAAAAAAATCACAAGCAGTACGGAGAAACAATTACCAGGCTCATTTTTCCCTAAATTCTTCTCTAAGTCTATATTTCAGCTGATAATTCCAAAAATGCCATTCTTATTTATTTTCTATCCAAGATGATCAAAATTTATCTACGCTATTCACAATATTAGCTACTTGTATTATTTTATGCATAATGTGGTAATCTAAAACAATTGAAATAAATACTAAACCTCTTATACGAAAACCATGTGGTTTAAATCGTTAATAATACCGTTCTGCATTTACTTTATAGTAATAATCAATGTGATCTTGAATAATGTGCCCCCTTTTTGTAGCTAAAATTCTGTAGTTGATCAATATATTATTATTACATTGTCATTATTTTTACGGGTAAATTTTGTTCAGACGTACGTATAAACCTATGGTGATATTTTACCAATATAGAGAGGCCCTAAAAGTCGTACAAGGGCCCCAAAATTATAATTGAACAACGTAATCAATAGAAAAAATACATTTAGATAATCAAAGGCCTGCCTTTTGTTCTGTTTCTATCATATTACAAAAATTAAAACATCAGATTTATTATTCAGATGCACCGTTTCCGTCATACCCTGACGAGTCATGGTGCACAATCTGATCAAGAACAAATTATTCTAATTATTGCATTACTGATGAATGTGTCGTCTAATTTTCTTTTTCTTTTCTATGAAATATACTATTTAGTGTGTCTCGATGAGGTCTGGGTATATCAAAGCAAAGACTATCCCTTTTACACTAATTTTAACTTGTTTTATATTTATTGCTTGGTACACGAGTAGATACAGTATTTCATTCTTCGAGGGTTCCACAAAAAATATCTATCTTTAAGAGATGTTTGTTGAAAATTTATTTAGAATCTAAGGATCATATTGATTTTTGAAAAAAAAAAAGTTTATAAACGTCAATAGTTCCCAGAGCGGGGAAATATGTGTCAAGATCAATTTTTAAATCGGTTAACAGCGTTTGTAAGGAATCTGAAGTTCCGCGAAGAGAGAATGATTAGGGAAGAATTCTTTTTTTCAAATCGATCGATAGCATTGGGAAGGATAGAAAGATACGATAGAAAGAGAGGAATATTTTTTCTTTTTTCATGTCTCACTACATCATATCCTTTTTTTTATTTTTTTAATTTTAGATCCATTCTTGAGATAAAAAAAAACTAGAAAGGGAGAGACACGCACACTCAGAAATGTAGACAAATTCTGTCAAAAAAAATCTATCTGCAACGATGCAGTTTTTTCAAGATATTTTGTTGGCAAAGCTTTTTCATCTTTCACCTTGAAAATGCTCTTTCGTCGTATTCCTGTTTATTTTATATAATTTATTATTTGTTGTAATTGATTGAACAAAAGAATTGAATGTTCATTTCATCATTCAACCGCGGTTTTAAATTCTAGAGTAAAAGTTAATTACATGAAAGCTTTTAAATGTAAAATCAAAATATTTGTTTTGAATTGTATCACCTTTTTTACATCTAAAACTGTGTTGAAAAAAGAAAAATTTCAAGTCGGAAATGGGTAAAAAAAAAAGAAAAAGATATTGGCATTCTTTGCTAATCGTCACCAGCTGAGTCAGCCATTTAAGGAAAGTGGTATGGTAGGCCGGTAGTGACTAAAAACATCTACATCTTTATACGCTTAAAATCATTAGGATTAAATTACATAAATACGCCATAATTTATTATGGATTAAATGGAATATTAGAGATGGGATTGCACCATTCACCATATCTATTTACTTATATATATGTTTTACAGAAAATACTGAATTAAAGCATAAAATTTCTCTTTGTCCCCCCCGAAGCGTGTGGAAGATCTTGTCACTAACACATTTTCAACTGGACGTGATTAATTGTGAGGCCTATGGCCACATGAGGAGCCACAGAGGGATCCTAAATGCCAACATACTAACCCTAAAATATTTGGTGTCAACGTCCAAACAGTCCTCTCTGTGTACTGTCTTAGTAGGTCCACATGCTTTTAGAGCAGACCCAGATAGATCTATCTGGACATGTCCATATGCAGTCCTGGTAGGGTCACATACTGTCAAAGCAAGTCATCACCCCTCATTCTTATGTTATACCTGGTGATGCCAGTTATTTCATTTAAATTAAAACTACATTTTTTTTTTCTTTTTCCAAAGGGCACAATGTAGGGAAGGTGATCACTATTGTAAAGTTTCACACATTCAATCTGAAACAGTGTGGAAAATTCATGAAAGAAAAACTGAAGTTGATACATGAATTAATATCGTTATTGCTTTGAATGAATAAAATTGTTTATATCGATAGGAAGAATTAATAAAAGATATAATAAAGCTAATGTAAAGACTCCTAGTGTAACAGAAGTACGTGACTAGAATGTGTCAAATTTGGGTTCAATAAATTAAACAAGTGCTCTCTATTCATTCCACTCATAAAAATACTCAGTGGGCATATTCCTATTTGTTTTTTTATTTATTATTTGTTGTAATCAAACAAATGAATTGAATGTTTCAAATTTCAAATTAAAAATAATGAAAAGTACATGAGTTATCAAAAGTAAAATCAAAATATCTTTATCCTTAAGTGAGGTATGGTAATCTTTGCATTGACATACAAATATAAACCTCTGGCAGTGTTTAGCCAGCATAAACAGGCCACATAAGTCATACATAGGCTCTGAAAAGTATAATTTTTTAAATGAGATACTGTCACTTTCCATTCCACTGATTTGTTTTATTTTAAACTATTAAATCGTTTCATCCAACAGACAAGAACAGTAAAAAAAAAAAATTAAATAGTGCATTATTGTGAAGAAAACTGACATTTATCAATCAATAAGTTTTGTTTGTTTTTTTTAAAAAAAAAAAAATTAGTATTGCAAAATAATTTGATTATTCAATGATGCCATGTACATTAAGTAGACAAAAGAATTAATTTCTCTGACCTTTTCCTTTGAGAAGTGTCAGTCAATAAAACTTTCAGGATTTATTTCAACAATATAAACAAATTTAAAAGTCTGTGTTCACAAACAAGGAGTTCAGTAGTCTGAAAAATTCTTTGAAATTTAAAACTTTTTCTTTTTCATGATTTTGCTATGCATCTGCTAAATACAATATTGTTAAAATTATTTTTTCCTGTTATGTTTTTATTTATTTAGTCATCTAAGTTTGTTTTTCGTTTTTTGTAATTAGTTTGGCTTTATCATTATTATTATTATTATTATTATTATTATTATTATTATTAGCTCCTTAAATAACAGCACATTAAAATATTTACAGATCCATGTTACATTATTTTTAGATTCATACCAAACCAATTACAATTATTAACTTACTTGCTGGGCCCATGGAAATTCCACAGGTGTTGACAACTGGAGTAAAATTCAAGATTATCATGTAACATCAAGGGAGATTACTGCAGCATCAAACAAAAAACTTACAAATAATGTATCCCAAATTGGGCAATTTAATATCATTTAAATCTAATTTGAAAACACTAAATTTGGGTGATTGTTACTTTTTCTGTGTTAAATTAAAACATTTCTGTGTTAACTTTCATTGCTAAATGTTTGTATGGGAACCTCAGGACTGCTTTTCTCTCTCTTTTTCTTTTCTTTTTTTTTTTTTCTGTAACAAATTTTTAAATTTTCCTGGTTCTCAGCTGACTTGAATATAACACTAACCCTAAAACTATGATCATAGACAATTTCAAAATTCATGAAGAAAAAATGCCATTCTAAAGTCCCCCCTAAAAATGTAGTACAGCAAAATCTAATGTGGGGATGTTTTGAATTTAATTACGTCTCTTTAAGATGTTAATCTTGAATTTTACTGACATCATTTGTTGTATCTATGTAACTTCTAACCTTTAAGTTGCTATAGTTTCTATGCTGAGATATTACCAATAAAATGGTTGATGCAGAACATGGATGATGTGATGTTTTACCAGAAAACCCTGTACTAAATGTGAAGAATGACTAGCTCAGTCATTGTGAATCTGACAGATGTTGTAGGCAAGCTCACTCGATGACATCTCAGTGTAAAATGAGTAACCCCATGTGAGATTGTCTGATCATGTATGTGCAGTAAGGTTCCTTCCGATTTATTGATAAATTACATCAAGGTCATGCAACCAATTCTGGAGATATTCAAAATGGCTGGATACTTTCGGGACTGACTGCAATCATTACCTTTCCTGTTTTAGCTGCTATTCCAGCTGCAGAGTAAGGTGTATTTTGGGGTTAGGGTCATCAATGTGTCTAACCCCAGGAACACTAATCTTGAAAAAACACTTTATTCTGCAGCTGGAATGGTGGCCATTTGAACTGGGAAAGGTAAGAATCCTTCTCGACCTTCCAAATCGCTACCTAATCTTTCAAGTCGTCATTAGTGACTTTAATCCTCTCAGGATGTTTCACTATTTGGGCCTTGTTCCAGACCAGGCTAAGCCAAGTCATTTTTTTTACTTTCTCTTCATATTTTACTTTTCAGTATTCCCCTTGACATCTGTATACAGGCAGCCAATTTCATTAGTTATGATTAAAAAAGAGGACATTATAATAGTAAACGATATAATATATTCAGCAATGTAGTTTGATCAAAGAGGGTCATGGATGGCATGATCAAAGAACATCTCGTATTCAGTGATATGATGTGAATAATGGAGATACCATTCATCACTGATCTTTTATCTTTGTAAGTATATGCTGTAAATCTCCTGACCAACTAAGCACACACCCTGCTGATGAGGCTCTAACCATAGACAAAGTGACCTGTAAGCATTTTTCATAGCATTTACACTCAGATCCTTCTCCCCATCAATATTTATTTAGTTATGGTTAGACATGTTAAGATTAAGAAAGCTTTTTCCCTGTTTGACCCAAACAATCTGAAATAAAACCTTGTCTACAAATTTCAAAATCACTTCAGATCAAAAGAGACACGAGAAAAGTTTTTGGTATATTTTTTCTTTTGTATGATTTCGACTTTTCTGTAAGAAAAAGTCTGATTGTGAATTAATTTTTCAAATGTTGAACATTTTAAAATTGAGAGCTTCCATTTAATTTGTTTTTTGAGTTATCAAAAAGTATTGCACAGCAATAATACAAGTAGCTCTGGCCACAACCATAAGTAGACATTTCAGAATGGAATGGATGTTGAGTGAGTTGATTTTTTTAATAAAAATATCAGTTGTATGAAATTTAGTCATAATGAATGAGATTAACACTTTGAGGTTCAGATGAAGATAGATTTTTTTTTTTTTTTTTTTTTTTTTTAACCAGGTCTGGTTTATCACTCAATCAAAACTGTCATGTAACCGTTTCTTGGCAGCATGCCATCTTGGGGGGGGGGGTGATCAATAAAAAAAATTTGAGGTGATCAATGAATAAGTAAGTTACTTCTCTCAACTTATGTGTTTCTTTTTGGTATAATTTTGACCTCTCTTTCAGGAAGTCTGATCATTAAAAAGGTCTGAAAACTGCTGGATGCAAACTAAGGGATCAATTTAGCATGGATTTAAATTGCAAATTGGACCCCTCACTGACAACCTATTTGGGGAAGGAGAATTTAAGAAAAAAACAAAACAGATTGAATGTGTAAATTTTCACCCTGGTAGCTCCATCGGTGCTGCCTGTGCATATGATATATAACCAGACACAAGACATAAAACTTTGAAAATCTATGTTGACAGTTTTGGTTGACGGTTTTAAACAACTGATTCACTCAAAGTCTGAAAGTATGACCTTTTCAAATTTTACTTCATTTTTACCCCCAGTCTATAATTAACTATTTCTCACAAGCTGTTTTTGACTTATTAATAACCAAGGAAGTCTTAATGTTGATTACGATGTGTATTTGATTTTTTTTTTTTTTTTTTTTCCTCATTTGTAAATCAAATGATTACTATGTCACATTTTTGTCCTAAAAACACTTCAATCTATAATTTACTTTTGTTTTGAGTCAATTAGTGTACCCATGCTATCAAAAATGACAGCATATAGGAAATTGACATTTTGTCAAGTCCTATCATTAGGTTTTATCATGTTTTTTCCCAATATAGGTATGATTCCATGTGATATAATTAAGAAAATTTATGACATTATATAACATAATAAATGAAATTGTTATTCATTATGTCATATGATTTGATTTCATTAGGAAAATCCTTTTAGTGACATGAGAAAAAATAACATATTAGTAAGTTCCATTCATTAATTACTGGAATAATTTTGTCTAATCAAATCAGCTTAGTCCCACGTATAACCTGATCAACCAGCCAAGTGGATTGCAGAAGCTCTTCTCTTTGAGTGTGTGTGTGTGTGTATATATATATATATGTATGTATGTATGTATGTGTCTCTGAGTGCTTCATGGGTCTCTATGGCCATTTCGGACTAAAAACACCCAAATCTTGTGCTAGTTATTTTTTAATTTTTTATTTTCTCTCAGATAATTAGTTCTGGTCCATGCATGTCCTATGGTGATTCACTTCTGCAAGATATAGATATTCATTTCATTTTCACAGTTGGTGTGCTGCATAAGTCTAATATATTTCTTTGTGTCCAGTCATACATTGAAGTTTTTGGAGTCAGTTGCATCAGATTTTAAAATATCTCTCAGCTTTTATCTACCACTTGTACTGTGTGATTCAGCGAAAATAATTTTAATCTCCCTTGACAGCAGGTTATGACTCACTACTAGAGGTTCTTGGTTTTTGTATTTAAGCTTTTAAAATCCAGAATGAACGAGTACCTTACCCAATGTTTCCTCTTGCTTTTTCAGTCTGTTTTAGTCTTCATTTTAAACATGTCATACTCGAGTGTTTCTAACTTCTACCATTTTAACATCTACAAACAATTTCAACATGTATTTACGGGTCTTTATTCTGTGGCTGAAATAACTCTTTTTACTCTTTGATATGAAAAATGACCAAAAGGAAAAAAAAAAAAATCTAAATCTTGTAGTTATTTGTTTAAAAGAAAAACAATTACTCCAGTAGAAGTATTCCTGATTTTTATTTCCTACAAGTTTATAGTTCAAACCTTGTTGTTATTTTCTTTTTGAGCTGGAAACAATTTGAGATCTGACAAGGCATCCCATGGAGATGCCAGTACACACACACACACACACACGATTATTGGATAAGTTATGTACAACATAGTGAAAAAATTTTTATAGACAATGAGGAAAACAGATTGGTTAGGTAGGTATTTATTCACTGGGAATTTTATAGGGAATGCCCCCCCCCCCCCATCAACCGGGAGATAAGAAAAATGAAGAAGGGGAAGTCTCTCTGAGCTGGAGTTATCTATATGTGAGTGGGTAGAGTGGGACTAAGGTTGTCAGTATATGACTGGATTTTGTTGGGATGAGGGTTCATATATGTCATCATGCTATATCGGATGGGGGTAGATACATATGTAAGGGTGTGGTTAGGATTGGTTCCCTTTTTTTTTCTTTTTTTTTTTAGTCCTGAGTATGTGTGTCTAGTGGTAGTTAGTTATAACCACATATATATGTTGGAACATATCACACATACATAAATGATCATATGAATATGTCAGAAAGCATAGCACAGAGAAATGCAGTCAGATAGCAGTATATCCATGCAACATGCAGCCTCACAAATAGTGTGCAATCACATAATAATACATGTCCAACTGGTATGACCAGATCTGACTGAACTGACATAAACTGGTATATGACTGGATGCTATAAATAAACAAATCGATGCAATTATGCTCTACATGGATGTATTGCCACTATGTTGCACTAATATGTACTATGTATTTCTGGCACAGTTATGTAGAAATATTATGTATATAATTCAGTATCACATGAATACTGTGTTTGATACCTATTCACCCAATCTATGTTTTCCTCATTGTCTATAAGCAATTTTCACCATGTACATGCATAAACACAATTAATCAATATTGGTTAGGGTGAGAATATTCAAGTATTATTCAGTTTTTGTGTGTTTGTCTTGATATTATCTCAATTGAACTTTGTGGAAGAGTGAGCCGAGAAAAAAATTGAGTAGATTTTGGTTGGATCCAGAACTTAATTTTCAATTGAGTTATAGCTCTATAGGAAAAGAGGTTAGAAAATGAGCAGTTGATAGAAGAGCTAGGTTTAGATTCCAAGGGAAGTAACTCAATGTTTGTACATTAAAAGTTCTTTCCCGTGTTTTTTAATATTTCATTTGATATTTAGGTAGTATACAACAATGATAGATATGCACTTTTGGTGTAATGTCTAATTATTTGTAATGTACTTATTCACAAATATAAAGAACTGCTTGCGGTAACAAGTAAAACACTGATCATTATGAAGTCATAATGACAGAATATCTAGTATTTTTATGACTTTCCAGATGATATTTAGAATGAGCCCACCAAATTTGATTCATATCAAAATTTAATAGTGTAATGGTTAGCACGTCTACCTCACACACAGAAGGCCCTAGGTTTGATTCCCAGTTTGAGCTGAGTGTGGAAAACTCTCGATTGAACAAATTTCCCTAAGCACTCAGCAGCTAATTGAGTACACTCTAAACTGTGTGATTCAGTTGGAGGTATATCTTCAGTAGACTTACATCCTGCCAAGGAAGGGGGATCATAAAAACTGATTGGTATGAAATCCTGGTCTCTACCAGACTTGAGACTTGAAAGGATCTCTAAGCTGAAGCATGCAACGGAAACTAGGACTTTGCCACCAGCCGTCATGCAGGGGGGGGGTCTCTTGAGAGAAGTGACACTTTACTTTACCTCTTACTGACCTGACACTGGTTGTCATGTGGTACATTAGCCATTCTCACTGAAAAGTTAACAAATTCCACCTAGAATTTATAAGCTCAATCTCTTTTTTAAATAAAGAAGTAATTATAATTTAATCAGAATTTTATTTGATTTAATCAAAACAAGGATAACTATAAGAAATGATAGAGAACTTTTTGCATGTAATTTCTTTTAGTGCTCTTCATATTATGAGTTTCAAAGATAAAAATGTCTGTTCAATTGAATTACTGAAATTGATTCTCTTTTTTTTTCCTCAGGTTAACAAAAGAAAAGACTTCCTATGAAAAGGAAGTTGTCCAAGAAGAAAAGAGATTACAGAAGATGAAAGATGATGGGAAAGATGAATATGATATCAAAAAACAGGTGTGTATTTCTTTACTATTTTAGGCTAAAATGGATTGTGGAATTGAAAGCACATACTCAAAATGTCCCACAGACCTAAACAAAATTTCAAAATTAGTCATTCTTTTCTGTAATCATTGAAGCACTATCAATTGTAGTGAAAGTCTCATGTAAAATTTGGGTCTGGGAATGCTCAAAAAAAATTTCCCACATAAATTAATGGTAATTGCTTCTTTGCTTTATGCCCTTTCAGCTCACTTGGGAGAGCAAATCCTATTCAATTCTTTATGTCACGTCACTCCATGTTCACATGTTTAGATACTTGAAAACCTATCAACTATATCAATAAACAAATGTTTGTTTGCATAACAATGAAGACTTGCTTTTTCTGTCTACCTTACGGTAGTAAAGTTATATTTATATTTGTCCTACATTTCACGCAAATAGTTTTTGTCTGCCAATTATTGTAGTTTGGTGTGGTGGCACCAAATGCTCCAGATTCACAATCATAAAGCCTAATAATAAGCAACATTTCAACATTTTTAATTGCTGGACAGTCTGCTCATCTACATTAGCTGGGAAACAAATTCTCACATTTGAAGTGTAGTTTGTTGATAATGAGTACAATAAGGAGACAGTGGTGTCCAACTAAGACGGAAACTGTCTTTATATTCAAAAGTTGGAAACAGAAGTTGCAGTATGTCCTGTCTCTTGACCCTAAATTAGGAAGTTTTTTTTTGTTCCAAATACCTCATGGCAAAAAAAATAAGACAACCACGACTCTGACTTCACCTATGATACAGCCCCAATTCCAGAATCTGAGAAGCAAACTGCCATCTTGAAAGTTATCCACCCAGAACTGATGTTAGGACAGATAGCCAACTACTATCCTATTATTTTCTAGAAACATTATCGTAGAGAACTACATCAGCTGACAGTTTTTGGCAAGCCATCTGGACCCATTTTGGCATCCAGTCTACTGGTGAGGACTTGTACCTAACAGCTTTTATTTTAAAACTACCTATTTTGTGAAAATGGTGACATTACACATATATAACCTATGTGGCTCTAACTTGCTCTCCTCAACCTATCTTGTTTTATTGAATGACTAGAATCAAGAATATTGGCATTTATAAGATCTGACATTTCCCAGACAATATCTTTACTCCTTGACAAAATACATAACCATTCAACCCATAAAATATCAGATCATGTTCAGTGATGGAGTACTTTGTTCTTATAGCAATAAGTATCAAATACATTATGCCAATGCTCAAAATCCTCCACTTTGACAATAGGAACACAATATGGCCAGGTGAATATATTGAAATGAACACACCATCAGACTTCAGGTATGATACACCTTTAGAGCTCTGTTCAGACGCTCTAACAAATATCCCTTTGGTATGGTCTTATCCCAACTTCATTACACACGTTGCTGGCAAAGTCTAGATTCTTAACATCTCTAACCTATCCTTGATCCTCAAGTGCCACAAACATGTTGGTTTGGTCAACCGTACCTTTGACCCAAGATCCCTGCCAAAGTACTCCACATCAGACATTTATTCACCCTTACAAAGCAAATCAGCCAACTTACTCATACTCTATTGGCTTTGATCCCCATAAGATGTTGCCCATAAATATAATTCAACAACATATTCAACACCAAATTTCTTGGTTATAATGGAGCAGCATGTATAAAAATAAATGAATATAAGATATCCACAAAGGAAAGGTTGTGTCCCACAATATTCTTGTGATAAATTAACAGAACTTCAAAAACATTTGAACATCCTTAAAAATAAAGGAATATTCAAACATCCTGATGATGTATACATTGTTGCAGAATATGTTAATTCTTCCTTTTTAATGGAGAAGACATCTGGTCGTCACTGCCAAGCAATAGCTATACCTAACTGCAACCTCCATTAATGCCGTCCAACAGATTGGAAATGTATTATCCCAACCAACCTTACATGCACCTTTTTACCAAATCCCTCTAGCTAGATCATTCATGAAATATTGCTGTGTCGTCACCCCATTCAAGGGTGAGAATATACACCAGATGTGCAATAGGAATGCTAGGTTCAGACTGCTTTTGAGGAACTAATGTCCTGAATGTTAGGAGATCTCGTCCAGAATGGGATCATCGCTAAGCTGGCTAATGACTTCTACTATAGGTGCAATACATTTGAGGAATTGCTTGCCTACAGGGAAAAGCATTTGAAGTATTGCATGGTCCTGACCTTCACTTGTCCACCTCTAAAACAACCATAGCCCCAATGTCTACAACTATCCTCAGATGGATTCGGTCTGAGTATTTCTGCAAAATTGAGGCCTTGTGTATCACAGTGGGCATACACCACTTCAGTTCTTATATTATCCAATCAAGCAAACAAACATGTACTGACAGACTGTAAACCCTATGTCCAAGCATTTGAAAATCCTTGTCGTGTCAAGTTTTCAGCCAGCCCTACAGTCATAACATTCCTTACCACAGTAAATTTTCAAATAAGCCTTTACCATTTGAGCAGATCTATAAAGCTACCATCTGACTTCCCATGTCACAATACCCCAGTGTGCTCTAACCTTGATTTGTTCCTTTATATCACAACTAGGGAACTCGGTCGTACAAAAGATCTTCCTTTTGGTTCTATCAAGTTGGCATTTATTATATGCTCTACATGGATTAAGGCACAAACTGGATGTCCTGACTTGCACCACAGAACATGTTCATCTTTCTCAAGGCACCAGACCATCTAAAAGAACTACCAATGTTCTTGATGTGAAAAGATACATCATGCCACTATTGCCAGAGACAGCCTTGTTATTATCAGGCGCAAAGAAACCTTTTACAGCTGCAAAAGGATGCACTATGGTACCACGATAAATGTTCCCTGGTTTACTATATACATTACACATTGAGTTAAGTCATCCTTCACAACATCAATTACGACAAGTTGTCTCAAGACTTTTCTGAACAGACACATTGGGGAAATCTCTTTATCCATTTATGTGCCTCTTTACGCAAGATTTCGCGTATTATTTCAACCTAATCAACCTTTTGCTTCAATTGGAACTTTGGTGCTGATGTCCTCAAATGAAATCATCAACTGATTCTTGTCTTATAGTCACCTCCTTTACGTCAGCTTCTATTATCAATGATGAAAAGCATTTTACCCTTCGATAATTTGATCCATCTTTGTATAGAACTGCATTCATTTGAGGGTCTTTTAGCCGTTATATGTACAGATTTCACACCCTGATTTTTAAGCATTGAAGTTGACAAATTTCTCAAACAGTACAGGATAAACTTGGAAATCGGTTGAACCAAAAAATCTCTACTAAAATCCTATCGCTGAATATGCATTGCAAGAATTAGAGTTTAAGCACGTGTCTCGTATAACATTGTCATTTACCAATCACAAAATCCCTGTTGATGACAAGAAACTTATACTAAACTGAATCATAGAGCCAGTGAAAAGGCTAAGGCTCTGGAAAGCCACATAAAACCCAAGCCATCATTAAGTCGAGGTGATCTTGTTTACTTATATTCAGATAGAAATAAGCATCAGGGCCAGGATAGATACATAGTCCTTTCAATTAATGACCCAAATGGTGTTACCTCAGAGAATTCAGTGAGAATCAGTTATGTCAATTGTCGTATCATGTGAAACACTTAGGTTGTTACGATGTTTCTAGTCATTTTGGCCCCTCTTCATTTGATTCCACCAATCGTCAACGTAGTGGACAATTCTGACATGGTAGAGAACTAAAATGACTTGTCGAGAGTCGTACCAACCACTCTATCCTCCTTAGGTATACCTACTGAGATATCTAATCCAATGACTTACCATACCACAGTATCTACTATGTAGTAACCACCACTTACTACCTCACTTACCCAACACAAAATTAATTATACAATACAAAGCTCTTCAATATCCCCATCACACACAGTCCAAACAACACCTTATGTGAGGGTACCACCCCTATTGCTAGTTTACGACGGTCAAAAAAATATACGTTTACCAAAGTGCTTAGGGGATTAGTCACTCCATGATCATTTGTTTAAATGTTTTAAAAGACATTAACTATATTAGTAACCAAATGTTTATTCAACTACAGGTGTTTTTGTTTTCCTTGTTTGTGGGTTTGTTTACATAACAACAAAACTCACTTTTTCTGTCTACTTTATAATAATATAGTTATATTTGTATTTGTCTTCCATTTTATGAAAATCATTGCATTTTTGTCTTTACCAATTGTTGTTATTTGGATTTAGCTCTCTGTTGGTGTTGGAATCACAGGTGTGTGGGGGAGGGGTAATCCATGTATTGATGGTTCATTTTGAATTTTATTGGAAGTAACTAAGATGGTGTTGTTCCATAGCATGATTTCAGCTCTATAATTCAAGGCTGTCGGCCAGGAATTTGATTTCCTCTCTGTTTTTTTTTTCTTTCTATGATTGAGAGGTTTTCTCAGGTTCACATTCTTGTATTTGTATATTTTTTTAAAGCCTAAGATGGCCAAAAAAACGCCCAAAATAATCAAAAACATGCTTGGCTCTATTAAGAAATTGGAATTCGGTTTCTATTTGGAATTAGCTAAAAAAAATGGCCATTGAGAACATTGGTTAACACCCTGAATTTGCTGCGAATCCATCCTTGATGAAGAATCTGTTGCTTCAATCTAAATGAAGAGAGTCTATTTGCTTTGAAAGTTCTGGGATTGAGCACCAACTTTAAGTACCAGTTGGAAATATGCAACTACTTCAGCCACTAGACATGATATATTTTTTATCTTCATGTTATCAAAGAATTTTATGAGAAGTTGAAATGTTGTCTGAATTCACTCCATGATGTGATGAATAGCGTATTTAATAACATATAAGACCATCACCTCCTTATTTTAGCAGAGACTATTAAGAAAAAAACGCATTTTCCTGAATTCTTTTCATTTATCACCTGTAATGTTCTGATTGTTTTATCAATGGTTTGATTAGGGTTTGCTTGTAGACTCATTTGTATTGTTACCGAGTGGTGATAATGTATGTTTGCTTGGGAGACTTTCTACCATTTAACTGTTGATGTGGACTTTATTTGTGTTATTATCTACGTGTCTGATAATTATTTTTAAGGCATCCCTTTTATATTTTAAGTGGGTTAGGTCAATGATTCTTTTTTGCTTCTGACACCGTGTAACCTTGTGCTATATGATAGTTGAGTAACTCCCACAAGTGCCCATGATCTTACCACCCCAATTATGATACAAATTGCAAACTGTTGTCTTGTTGAGCTCTATTTCTAATGAGAATCTAAGGAATTAACTCTGCAAGAAAAGCCATTTTTGAATCCTTCAGCTTGTTGATGGCATCTTTCCAACCGTTCTTTCTGCTGCTTCAAAACAATTTGTATTGTCCATCAGACCCATGCATCATAACCAATCCACCTAAAAACAAATTCCCTTTGCATTGTTCATTTTTATTCTGAATTGCAGAGATGAGGAATTATTATTATAGAGGGTGTAGTAGCCAAATAGTAACAACCAAATTGAGGATACTGGTTTGGGTAAATCAATGAAGGATAATGATTGGTTTTATAGTCAAGACCCATAGTTTCTTACATTTACTGATTCAAAAATCAATTATCTGTTTGAAAGAAAAAAGTGGCCCATGAGAAAACTTAGTTCACTTTGAAAATGTGAACTGCTAATTAGTGTTCAATTTTTCTTTTTCTTTTTTCAGGGAGAAGTCTTACAAGAATCCAAAGCCATGATTCCAGATTGCCTCAAGAGATTAAATACTGCCTACCTAGACCTTACCAATGTTTTGGTATGTAACTGTTGAGACTTTTTGTGTGTGTTGTTTTTTTTTTGTTTTTTTTGTTTTTTTTAGTGTATAAATTTTGTCTAATATCAGCCGTTACATTTAGTAACGACTATGATGGGAAAGAGGTAGTACTTGGTAGATGTTAACTGCGCAAATCATTTGATACAGGTTTCTGGCCCAATCTTCGGAATCAAAGTGTAGTATCTGCTCCACGGCATAGACTGAGGAGTCGGTACTGACGCTTGTCCGTTGAGTGGGCCGGAGTTTGTATGCAGGGTATCAAAGACCGAGTGCGCCGGTGCAAACGTTGGCCAATGAGGTTATACCGAGGCTGCGTTTGCTAAGCGCAACGGGAGGCCTTTGGATTCGTCCTTAGGTTCTCCCATCATTACTCGGCCCAGCTTTCGCAGGTAACTGCGTCGGCTGGAGCCATTTTTTGGCGGTAAGTTACTGTTTCTTCCCACGTTAAGCCCGACCTTGTGTCAGATATTGCTGCTGTGGGACAGTGATTAAATACATACTCTCAGACTAGGAAGATTTTTTTTTCTTTTTTTTCTTTCAACCCATTTGCTTACCCCTGAACGATATTTAAATAAAAAGAAAATAGTCTTCACTGCATGTTTAAAATGGGTTTTATTTGATACGAATCAAATGATATTTACCTAAATGTGTTAGAATTGAATCACCATAGCCACAATCACCAGCCTGACTGGACGACAAAAACACTGGCTGAGTGTTCCACCTTTTCTACTCTACTTCAATTTTCATGGTCACAATCTTTGGCATAAAGCCTTGAAAATTTACTTGTTGTCCAATAGCCACCTTCTGAAACAGGTTTTTTCACTTATTTTGAATGTCGTGGTGGTGAAAATGATAATCCATCGTAGAAAGGACACATTTATTTTGCCACGGCCATGATGTATTATTTGTGGAAAAGCTTGGTTAGTATGAGATAGAGTAAGTAGGTATATGGTTGAATTTTTATAAAATAAAAATTACATCCGTTTTAGGATTCTGTAACATTCTTTTCCCATTTGAAACTGACAACCCCAGTCTGTCATGTGTCTGCATTTTTGATCTTGCTAAACCATGTAGTGCTCTATATAACCTTGCATCACTATCAAAAGCGTGGGGGTCAGGTTGGTAGGTCAGTAAAGTGTTGGGTGACAAATAAGCATTCAGAGTGGGGGTATTGTGATGAAAATGAGGCAACAATGCTACGGTGGTTCATTTTTAAGCAAAGGTAGCAATATATTTAAATGATTTAAACAAGTATGAAATATCTGAAAACATTGATTTACAGATAAGGCCTTCTTACATTGAAAAAATTAATATTTTCTCTATTGCTGTCTGCATTCTGTAAAGATAACTTTACAATTTTTTGTGTGGGTTTACCATCTTCAGAAAGAATAACACTATCATTTGACGATTCATCTCTTCTACATTTGCTGCACCCATTGTCTGGTTGGGACACTTTTCCAGGGTCAAAACTAGGCTTAAGACTTCAATCTGAAGGATCCCAAAAATTCCCTTCAAATTTGTCCTATATCTTAGGTCTATAGGTACAGTCAAATTGTAGGATCAATTACTGTCAGCCCTTTACACAACTTATTTCTCACTGGCTTTGCCAAAACAGCAACTCTGGAAGAAATATTTGCTTGCAAAATTTGATGTATACCTTTGTCGACTTGAAAAATCTTGATTGATATTTTTGTGTCAATGTAATTTGCCAGTTCGTAAAATCTTGTTATTGATAGTATCACATTGTCCTTGGCACTGGACAGACAACTTGTTAAGAAGAGTAACCTCATCTGTAATAATGAACAGGTTCCAATAATGGAATATTCTTAGATTTGAAATTCAATTTCAAAATTTAGCTCAAGAAGTATTTGTAAGAGAAATTGCAACAAAATAATTTATTAACATTTTGAGTCACTTTTTGATCTCACTTGATGGAGTCTGACAGGGTTATATCTAACATTGAATAGTTGAATTACTTATATGGTTCTATTGGATTGGCTAGAACAGATATTATACTCTGTTCCTAGGCCAGAGGTTCTCAAAGTGGGCTTTGATTTTAGTGTTTGGGACCACAAATTCAAACTGTCGAAATATTGACCTTCTGGTTCTGCTTGCATAGTTAAATTACTTTTCCTTTTATTTATTTTTTTTTTTTTTAACTTAAAAAAAAATTTTTTCAATATTTTTAGTTTAAATGATTTTGTGCTGATAGAAATATTTTCGATGTTGTATGCATATCATTTGGATTGCACCCTCTGAATTGGACAATCTTGTGAGGCAATGACATTCTGGAATTTTTTGAAAAAAGTGCATGGTCAAAAAAGGTTGGGAAAAAAATCAGTTTTAAACATTATCAAGGTGACAGTTTCAAACAAAAAATCATTCAACTTTTAACAAAAGAATTTGTAAAAAGAAAAAAAAGAAAGAGTAGCAAAACAAACCCACCTTCCAATTTATAAAAACCTTGTAAGGGATCTGGTTCTCAAGCCTCTTTGAAATAGAACTGAAGATTATGAAATTCTAGCCTCATCATTGTTATAATATCTTTTTTCTTTTTTTACAGAAAGCTGAAGAGGATTTGAAAGAAGCCAAAGAATATGTTGAAGCCGAGGAGGCATGTGCTGCTGCGAAAGAAATGTTGGGTTTGTGAGGAGTGTCATCAGGACCCACGGCAATTATTCTTTGCTCCCATCCTCTGCACTCAGATAGTTGCTCACTTTGTGGTCACTTCTCTTGCAACAAGATGAGTGCCGGCTGGAAAATTCTTGGATTAATTTCATCAATTACAAAAGTGGAGATTGTATTTTGCATTCCTTTATTGCAAAATATACTTTTTTTTTTTTTCAGTCGACATCAGGGATAATAAACTATTGCTAATTTATAACTAGTAGGTTTTTTTTTTATAGTTTCTTTTTATCGCAAGTTCTCTAGGCCATCAATCTACAGCAACAAGTAAATAATGGATTAGAAATGAGGGATAAGGTTTTGGTAAGCTTAATCTTCATTTCCAATCTGTACTGTTTACTCACTGGTTAGAGTAAGTTGTGATAAAAAGCAAGTACAAAAGATTAAGATGAAAGAAAATACTAGTTGACAATGCTTCATCTAATAAAAATAAAGGTAATATTGCTGCTAGATGATTAATTTCATTGAAATATTAAGATACAATTTCTTTACTATTGATAAATCAGTTTTGAACGTCTTTTTATGGAAATATTTAAGAAATCTAGAATCCTCAACATGGCTCATTCATAGAATTTAAAAAAAAACAATTTTGACAAGAATTCAACAAAATGGCTTTGAAACCATTTTTCATATGCTTATTAGAAGAAAAAAAAATTGTATTTTTGCCACTTAGAAAATATTAATCCTAAAAGCTTGAATAGAATATCAACTTTGCATTTTGCATCACAATATCACAAATATGTGGCATGAAAACAATATTTAAGCTGCTAAAGGCATTTCTTTCTCCAATGAACGTCACATGCAAAAATGACTGATTCTGTACTGACCAATATAAAATGGTAATTAAATACATTTTCTATGGGAACAGACTTCAGTTTTTCAAGTTCATTTGAATTGAACATACAATCTGTGCCATGGGACAATCGAAACCTGTTTAAAAATGAAAAAACAAAAAAATTTCAAATAAAGGAAAATTTAAAATGATTTTATGGTTTTCATCTTTTTTTCTTTAACCCATTAACTGCAGACGACTGTAATGTCAGTCACTGTAGTTCTATGGCTCAACAGCAAATGATGGAAATTTCTATCGGTCACACAATGGATCCTACCACTTGAAGTTACGGACATCTTTTTCTGTTTGTTTCCATGTTTCTCTGTCCATAATTTCAAGAACAATCCATTGTTTATAGAGAAGGCTTATTTTGCACCATCTTGTATAATCATAACAATTTAGCTGCTCCTGCTGCAGTTGATAGGTTAATATGTCCCTCTTGCCTCAATTATTCACCATGCGTGTATATATATATATATATATATATATATATATATATATATATACTAGTCAGGAATCCCAACATTGCCTAATTATCAAATTATTTCTTGCACACCCTGGATTGGCCCTTGCTATTGTCAAATTTGCTTTGTTTTTCCCTGTCAACATTGTGATTCCCTGCTTGTACTTTTATACAGATCTTTGTTGTTGACAAACTGCAGGAATCCCAGGGAAAGAAATAAGTGTCCATTCGACAATACAGAAGTAAAACATTTGCACAACCATATGGGCAGGGTGGCACAAGCTGAAAAAATTAATTGAATGTACCAACTGGCAGGTTGTGTGATTGATTGTTGGTGTGGGTATTATGCAGGCCTGCATAGATCCTCAAGTACCCTTGGACTGGTCAATGCTTTTTCTGTGACTATCATTAAAATGTTTGAAAGCAGGAGTTTGTGTTTAAGATTCTGATAATATAAAAATTCATGAAGTTTCTGCCTATCTTGAATATTTGACAGTCCTCTCTTTTGTGAAGTAAAAAATTCTAACCATTGTTGAAATCAGCAAAAATAAAGTGACTTGACTGAAATTGTACAAATGACATTCTATTAATGATTTTTTAGTTATTAATCGAAATAAGAACCTTCAAAATGTACACGTTTTTGCCAACTAGGAACAAGTCCATTTATTCTGGAAGCAAAGATTCCGGGTTCCTGGAACCACTGGATTCTTCCAAGGCACTTTGAACAGCTGCCTGGCAGTTGAAGACCTTCCCTTGCTTAAAAAATGGGTAGTTGATCATAGAAAGGTCTGGTAAGTTAGAGTTTCGCAGCCCAAGTTCATTGTTTTCCACAGAGTCATTGGCACAAAATGCAAGCTTTTCTGCTTTTTATTTAGGGTCATCCATGCAACACATGCTCTTTTGCTTCTCTGATTTGGTGCAAATGTAGAACGTTTAGTTCTTCTGCAATCTTTCATATTGTTTTACATAGGTCCACCTTAAGATATCATCAATTACAGAAAGGCTCTTGAAGGTTCTCATCTCAGTTTCAATGTTCTTTTAACCAAATACTTGGTTGATATTGCAGGTAGTTTCTGCTGCTTTACATTCCATTTTGAACTCTTACAACAAAATTGCTCGAATTTACTTTTTTTTTCTTCTTTGGAACCAGAATGAATAGTGAGAAGAAAATGTTTGGTATGAATACAGCAAAATTCACACTTTAACACGGCATATTATATGAAGAAAACTGAATAATTAACTCCACAAATAAGTATCGAAGTTGGAAGTAACAAAAACTACAATTATTTTTGAACCAACGTAATAAAGAGTCAAGTTCTGCTCACTTTTATTTTTGTGTACCATTTTCTTACGTTGAGTGAGTGGACATTAAAAAAAAAAAAAAAAAAAAAAAGAAAGTAACTGAAAGGAACTAATGGAAGTAACCGAATACTTCAAAGGTGTACTTCTGTATGAGGAAGGAAAATAACAGTCTAGTCTAGCATGGTAGTAACAATTTAAATACAACACTAATTTAAAGGCCTAAAAATTTCTCTAAATACTGAATCTGATATGAATTCTCAAAAAAATAGAGATTTTTGAAAGAAATCGATGTGTGCAAAAGTGAGACTAATTTTATGAAAAGTATTTTTATCAAATATTCAAATAATTTTTACAAAAATACTTTTGACAAATATGGTTATTTGAAAAGATCTGTTTACATATGACTGATGACAGCTTGCTACTGCTGATAAAACATCAAGAGCTTGACTAGAAATCTGATTGTACTTATCAACCAAGTTTACGTGTATATATATATATATATATATATATATATATATATATATGTATATATTGGTATGGCTTATGGTTAATCTAATGATATGAGAATGAAATGACAATACCAGACAGCCACATGAACAGATAATTTCTTATATTTTATTTTAATGTTTCTCCCAAACAGGCCTTTTCTAAGAACTGTGACATATATACAATAGAGTGGTCTATTTATAGGTGGTCAGTGATGTGTGGTAAATGGGGATTAAGTAGATGGCTGTGTCAGGTCCCCAAGGAGATATCTGAGTTCTTGTGTGGGAGGTTATGAAAAAAATTTAGATTTAATTAACTTGTGAAATTTTTTCCCTCGGTCCAATAAGTATGCATACCAAATTTGGTTGTTCTACATGATTGCTGAAACATAATTGATATCAGCCATTACACAATTTTTTTTTTTTTAAAGAAAAAAAAAGGCTGACATTGAGAATAATTCTTAGCTGTAACAAATAACATAACTAAGTTTTACTATGAAAGGTTGGGTGTGAAAATTTCAAGTTCATAACTGAAAATCGTCATTATTTACATACACCAATTTTCATTTCTGACTACACCACTTACAGGTATTAAAGTGTTCAAATCTATAATAAATATGTAAAATCATTCCAGTTACTGTGCAAAGAAAACATGTTTTTTCTTCTTTTAGATTAGATCAATCATATATTTCTTTTATCTTAAAACCTTCTCTTGGATGGAAAAAGTATTCATACATGATTTAGTAACTTTACAGCAAACTATTTGGTCTATGGTGGACAGACAAACAAACGTTTCCTAATTATTAAAATAGATGCAAGCACAATGAACAGATAATCTCTTTCACTCTCTCATTACTGAAAGCGTAACATTCAAATGCAGGTAGGGACAAACAGATTATTATTATAGAAGATATATTTATTCAAGATTAAACAAAAAAAAGCATTAATAATAAAAAGCCTTCCTTGAAAGACAGATCAGGATCTTCCATTAATCCAAGCAACTCTATTGTAATATAGTTATCTTGGCACAACCATGTCTTCTTTCATTTTTTCTTCCTGAGTTTTTTCCTGTATGACATCCATTATAGACTGGAATACTTTAGCAGCTGGACTATCAGGAGCCTCTTCCAAGAAGGATTTTCCTTCGTCACATGCTTTGCCTATCCGGGGGTCAAGTGGTAGTTTACCAAGAAATGGCAGGGATAAATCTGCAGACATTTTCTCGGCACCCCCAGTAGTAGGAGGGAATATCTCGGATTCGGTTGTACAGTGAGGACATATGAAGCCACTCATATTCTCCACAATACCAATGATTGGTAAATTCACTTTTCGGCAGAATGCAATTTCTTTGCGGACATCCTGGAGGGATACTTCCTGAGGAGTGGTTATAATGATGGCCCCATCTATCCCAGCAGCACTTAGATACTGGACTATGGATAAGTGTTCATCTGATGTTCCAGGGGGTGTATCAATGATTAAGTAATCCAAATCTCCCCAATCAACATCTTTCAGGAACTGCTTGATGATTCCGTTCTTCCTTGGACCTCTCCAAATCACAGCATCACTCAAACTGGCCAGAAGAAAACCTATTGACATTACAGCCAGGTTGTCCGACACGTAGACAGGAGACCAACCTGAACCACTCTGATGAACCTGAAATTTAAGAGTAATAAAAATGAAAAAAAGGTAGACTATTTCAGTTTGGTCAGACTATTTCCCTCTTATCGTCAAACTCCAGTCTAAATCTGGAGTTGATTTCCTAGCATAACAAGTACAATCCTCACCAAATCTAGAGGAGCAAAAATTAACTTTCTTCTACAATGATTTACCAATCTTCTAATATGAAGTTACCACCGACTGATTGGTAGGCCCTTCTCTTAACAACACAGCTAAATTGCCAAGTTTTACGTATCTAGGAAAATTTATTCTGAGTGATAGCTCAGGTTTATGGTTGACTAACCAATAGATGAGCTAGAAGAAAGTCATACTGACTACGATTGAAAATTATACACTTTTTTCAGGACATCACAAAAAAACATTGACTTTGAGACAAATGAACTCAAAGCAACATCACTACTATGATTAAAAACTATACACTTTTTTTATGGTGTCATTAAGAAAATGTCCATTAAAGAACAATCTGAAGAAGGAAAAAGACTTGAAAAATTGTACAGAATTCTTCATAAAAGACCAGTTTTGTTTTGCTCAGACCAGTAAGTTATGATAGAAATATGCAAGGGCTTCTTTCATTCTAATGAATAAATACACCTATAAAATTAATTTTCCTACAGTGATTTGAAATCATGACTAAGTGATGGTAGCCAGGACTCTTACCAACTGAGCCAAATTGGCAAGTCTTACACATTTACAAAATTTATCTTAGAGATATACAAGGGCTTATTTCATTCTAATGAATAAATACATTTTTTTTTAAATTTCCATAATTTTTCATTTATTATATACAAAAGTTGTAGTAATCATCTTCAGTCGGGAAAGGAAGTTGAAGCAGACTAGTTACTTCACATCCCATCCAGTTTTTGTATCCATTTTCAAGATTATCTCCACCAAACCTATGAGCAAGAGTGTTTTTGGAATTATTTCACTTTCATTGAGAGACTTCTTTTATGGGGACATACCTACAGAGAGTTTTCTTGATCAAAGATTCTAAGATATGGTTTATGCTCAGTCTGTGGGCAGCTACTTTCAGACATCTTATTCAATATATGTCACTTACTCAGAATATTTTTCTAGTCTATGTTGCTCATTTTTTCAAGTTTCAGCCATATACCCTCCGGCTTTTTTAGAGTGTTTCCAGTAAGCATTACTCTTTGCCCTACTTGATAGGTCACATCAGATTTTTTATATCCCTATATTTTGGGGATTATCTCTCCATGGCTTATGTGTCACTGGTTTTTTATAGTTGATTCTCTTGAATCGGGTATCACTTTTCCCAGGATCATACCTACATATAACTTTCTTCATTAAAGGTTCTTAGACACTGTTCATATTGATACTTGGTCTGCTGATTGGGTCATCTGAACATAGTATGAAGGCAGTTTCTTTCAGATTTCTTATTTGCCAATGTTTCTCCCTGTCTATTATTTTGACCTCATTCCAAGGAAGGCTGGAGCGTACATGGTGAGAATATTGTGAAAAAATGGGCAACATAGATGCGGAAAAGGAATGGATTTGCATTCTAATCTTCATGATTTCCATTATGTTCAGACTGCTAGGTTCTTTAACAATCGTCAAGTGAACATAGTCTGTCCAGAATGTATAAATTTGATATTTTTGAAAATAGCCTACCAAGGGCAATAGTACCTTGGTCGCATTAAAAGTACTCCCCCTTGGAGCCTCACATACATATCCCAGTATCCTTTCTACTTTTCAAAACAGTCCACAAAGACCACTTTTTGGATCACCATCAGTTGCATCATCACATTCTCTTCAATCTTTCTATAGTCTGAAATTCCCTCCTTTTAACAACAAAAAGCTGCAAGGAGCCAGATACTGATTATGTCACTTCAAATTAGACATGAATTTTATTGTCGACATATGTAATATTTTGATAAAGTGATATCAAAATATTACTTATTCTCAGTAGAATATTACGTATTACAATGAATCAAATACATCATTTCCTACAATCTTCTAGATTTGGTGTGGAGGTTTCTGATGAGATGAAATATAAACAGATATTGAATTCAAGGAAAATATACCCCAGGAAAGAATCCCCTAACTTATGAAAATACCACTCTCAATCAACCAAATAATCTGGAGAACTAGCAGTCATTAAATACGAGTGGTGTCATTTGAAATGATGGAACAACAATTTTGTAAAAGAAAATATGACTCGCTATCGCAGTAAATAATTGAAAAACCATAGCATCAAAATTCAAAGTCATGTAAAATAAGTTCCATCAAAGAATAAATATGGTCCGAATAAATTCTATTTATGAGATCACCTGCATTTTTCACCCGACAACCTTTAGAATAGAGTAATAGAAGAAAAAAAATCAAATGTTATTAATAAACCTATCAAAATAAGGTCCCCAAAAGATCAAAAGAGTTTTTTCCCCAAAAATCAAAGGAACTATTTTCAGAAAGGGTCTAGTGGAGTACTGATGCAAATTTTCAAGTCTGTAGACAAAATAGTATGGCTAGGATGACTGGATCATACAAACAACTCCAACAGTCCCAAATCGCATGTAGTTCACTTGTTCATTGTTTTACTGCCTATAGATTTTAATCTTAGATTTCAAAAATGTAAATCAATAAATGTTCAGACATTGTTTTTATTTTTGCTAATTTTCCTATTCAATTTTTTTCCATTTTTCTGCAAGCTATAAACTTTAAAGAATTGTTGCCTGTGAATATTCGGTTTAGGGTCGTAAACTTGATTATTCTCAACTCAGTTTTTCAAAGGGAGATAGCCAGTAGAAACACTGTACACTTTGAACTTTCAGCTCACTTCTTGGGTATCAGGGGCAAATGTTAAATGAATTTTTGTTATCAGTTGTTAATGAAGTTTTATAAATATGGAGAAAATGCTTAATTTTTTTTTTTTTTGCTATTAATTGCAACCTTAATCCTAGATTGGATGGAATAGGTTCGTTAAACTAATATGCAAATATCCGGAATAGGTTAGCAGCAGCCCACTCCATTTTCCCCCACATTAAGCTTTGACCTTTGGTTGCATTTCGCTCCGGTGGGAATGCGGATAAATACAGCCCACATGTCAGCCTTACTGGTTATCTCCCTTTGATATTTTGAACACTTCGAATATTATCGACATTACGAACCTAAACCAAGTATTACTTTTTTGCCACTAGCAGGTCAATGGTCTATACTTTTCTTTTACTTGGATGCATCTTTTAAAATGACTACTTTTTTGCAAGGGATGGGGGTGGGGTGATTTTTATTTTCATTAAAACAAGCAAAAGATTGGACCATGGTCATAAAAAGTTTACGAAACGGCGATCGTAACCTTTTCCGCATTTAATTCAAAACATTTCTGAGTTAGATTTAGTGAGGATTCAATACTATCGTAGTTTTGTTTAGGGGAAAAGAACGAACTACACTCGGACCTATAAACCAAATGAAAGCAACAAACTTTTCATTATCAAGGGAGTTTCGCCACAAAACGAATAGTAATGCCGTCCATATTTTGAATTTAACGCGGAAAAGGTACAAAATTTCTAGGAAACACGTGCTTGCTCTATGCCACTATTTTGCTGGGGAGGTATTCGAGATATGATAAGCTGCAACTAGTTGAAATATCACGGGTCTCGAAATTTGCCATTTTTAATTGCTAAAAGTGGCTATATTTTTTAAGATATTTTATGGGAAAAATGAAAGCAGGAAACTATGAACATATGATACTGCATTTTAACTAAATTTAACTGGAAAGGATATGGTTTAGGAGTCTTGGCTTAGTGTTACTTTTAGTGATAGAGTTACAGTAAGTGATGCAGTTGCCAACATAAGAATGTTCATCCAAAAGCCCTGACTACAAACCTACCAATCAAGAATATAATAATCGAAAATAACGTTATTTGATCATCAGCAAAAATCTAGCCACTTTCAGCCATTCAAAAATCATCAACACGACACCTCGACGACTTTTCATTTTTCCGTTGCGTGGGAGGGATTTTTTTTCCTGACACACCCAGATATTGTGTTATGTAATAATACCTGTTCCCCTTCAACACCCATAATCCTGGGTATGGAAGGTCCACAAATATCTGTGTCCAAAAGTCCGACTTGACAGTCTTCGTTCGTTGCAGCCAAGCCATGTGCAAGATGTGCGGAGAACGTGCTTTTGCCAACACCACCTTTGCCAGAGAGAACAATAATCTTGTGACGGACCGATAACAGTCTCTCTCTAACTTCTTCGATTGCAGGATCCGGTCCTTTCGGCTGACTGGCGCAGATATTTTGATTCGGACATCCCTGGCAAGCAGATGTCCGACCAGCAGCTTCACTTTGAGTCCCAGGGCAGTGATCAGGTGCGTCACTTGGAACGTCGTCCATGTTTACTATGTTACGCGACGAGTAGAACTCTTCTGTTTTTTTTATGAATTTTATTGTAGATAAGTCGACTAGAGTGACCTCCCTTGTATCATCAGCTGTTAGTTTCTTTATATATTATATTTTTGCGTTTTTGATTTTATTTTCTTTTTTTCTCCCGGTATGCCGTCTTGTGACTTATTTGATTGTAGCTACCAAAGGTGGCGAAGTTTTGTATCATAAGGCCCCGAAAATTTGAAAGATCCTTTTTTTCGAAAATGAGACAATAAAACACTTTTAGAAGTGTTCTAGTGCAGTGCTGGTACCAATTTTTAAGTTTGTAGGTAGATAAAATCGTATAGCAAGGAACGCTCGAAGAAACTAACAATCAAATGCATAAACAAACGCACGCTCCTGCTGATAGATGCTTTATGTATTTCTTATTTTTGTTAACGGACAGTTTGTTTTTTGTTAAGACGAGCTTTTCTTCTTTGCATTATTTTGCTGCAATTTTTCGTCAAGAAACGAAACACCCTTACCTTTTATTACTTCTATTTTTATTAGATCAAGTATTATGAACTATTATTACAAACGTCCCCCATTATAAAACGGGTGCTGGAATCTAAGATTTATATTGACAACTACTATTTTCCTTCATCTTAATTTTTTAGTTACTTTTTTTAATCGCAAAAGATGATTGGTTTACTGATACTACTGGTACAAAAACAAACCTGTTACCAATCAGAAAGAGAAGGTTTAAGGATTAGACTTGATCTTCCGTCAAGCCATAGTGTTATTTTAGCTCAGACAGTCAAGAGCAGCTGGGCATTTACCAAGCTTCCCTAGACAAAATGGAAATGAGTTCAAATCTCACCAAGAACTCATTCTTTATTTTCAATCCACTGCAATAACTCAAGTTGATATTTCTATTAGATTTAACTAGTTTGAGCCTTCATCTCAATTTTACCTTTTTTTTTATTCAACTTTCACTTCAGCCATTATTTCGATACAATTGGAAATTAAGAGTAGACCATCAGTGAGGATTGAACTCGCACCCACATTAAGTCAAGTTGTGATAAGAAAGCAACTAAAAATTAAAATGAAGGAAAATAGAAAAAATTTTCTTGTTATTTCCACTTTCTATATATTTACCACTTTTGTTGAGATTTGACTCAACCCGGGAGTTTTAGCCTGCAAAACGAAAAACTGTTAAAACTAATTATAATAGCAGGGCTGGATTGTACTAGTTGCAGGGCCTGTACCATATGTTATAAATGGGCCCTGAATTGAGAAAATGCACATGAATATTGAAACCCGTTGATTTTTTATTTGTAAAATAATTAGATTTTTTTTCATTTGCTATACACACAGAGATAAATATGTCTGACATTTGAGAGAATAGTTTTACTTCGATTTCATTTTGATTTTTATCCAGCAGCTATGATTCCAGTTCCAAATACCTTCATTTGTGTGAGACCTTTGAAATTGTGGGACCAATAGTGTATGTCCCTTCTACATAGTTAATCTGGCACTGTATATTAGGCATAATTATGAAATATTAAGATTATATTTAAGTATTTAATTTGGAAATTATGTAGAGCAGTTTTTGGTTTTTCTAATATTAAGTATTTAGTCTTTCCTAAATTACCACATATACTTGTGTAATCTTTGACTTTCCGAGACCAATCTTCTCACCTATGATTTGTGGGTCAAACATTATGCAAGGTACATTTCCAAAACAGTAAAAAGAAATATTGGGTCTAGGCTATGCCTGTCAATTCAAAGGTCTTCGCTATGGGCCATGCTGAGCAGCGGGGAGTCCACAAGTAATCCTCTTTAATATAAAATAATGTTATTATAGATGTTGTTTTGCTTTCTGTTTCTCATTATAAGATTGATTATTTTATTTAAAACAGAAGTTGTAAGTAGTAAAGAGATATGAGAAGGTGAAAACACTGTGTGCCTCCAGAAAGCATTAGGTTACGTATGAACAATCAGATAGTTTTCCTATATGCTTATGCTAATAGAAAAAATGTTTGAATAAAGAAAAATTCAAATTAAAGATGCTGAATCTATTACTGTTAACCTTAAAATCCAGACTCAAACATTGTATGGAGTATATGATAAACCTATGATTTGTAGGCTAAAAAAAAGGGGGGGCTTGACATTAAAATCAAACATTACATGAGTATACACGGTATGTTTTCTGAAATTTGAACAAAATTTATTACAAACCTAAGAGAGTACCAATAAAAAAAATACTGGGATTATTTACACATGGATAAATTGTACAAATATATATTTTAGTAGTATTGTATTTTTTGCAACTAAAAGACACTATCTCAAACAAAATTTATTTTTCTGTCGATTTTCTACAACTTGTCATATTTTTTCTGTTTTCAAAACCATAGATAAATAGAATTGGGTATTAAACGAATTCCTTTTTCAATTTGAGAAAAATATCTATTTCATTCATTGAAAACCAGAGATGCCTATCTTTGTTAGTGATGTAGATGCAACCACACGTACACTATTGCTGCGTACACAAACTCACAAACGCAAGCTTTGTGTCACCCCTGTCCCCTTTTCCCAATTTGCTTTAGCATGACAGAAACCAACAAACAATAAAAGTGACATTGGTTTTTACATGAGAAGATGTACAACTTTCAAAATATTTCAATGAAGTAAGGGAAACTGAAAAAAAAGAGATGAACTTTGTTACATGTCTTATGCCCTGAACTCATTAAAACATTTTTCTAGCTCTTGGACACATGAAGATTATTAGAGTTGCAGAAATATTATAAAAATTGTGTATCTAAAAAAAATTATGAAATTATCATCTTCAAAATATTGATTAAATTGTTTGAGGTCAACATATTTTATGCAAAAAGAGGCAAATTGCTTGCCTATAATGAAAAAGTAGGAGAAAAGAAAGATCTGTAGCTAAGCAGAGTGCAGGTGTAGTAGGGAATGGTCATGTGACAAAAAAAACCCTTGAAGGGGTGGGGCGATCAGAACCCTTTGAAGCGTGCATTCGCTGGAGACGGTCTGGACTCAGGGAACGTCCTCAAATTGCTGTCCCAAATTCTCCAGTCCCAGACCCACTTTGTTGAAAGACAGACTTTCACTGGCCGCACGATAGCCGTCGATATTCTAGACTCACATTCAAACATAAAAAATTTTTGTAAGCACTCAAAACACAAAACTAGAGCGTGTGCTGATATTCATCAACTCTTTGATCAATATATATCAACATTTAGAACTACTACGAAATATCTTTGTGACATTCAACAACAAAGAACTGTCAACTAGAATTACATTGAATTTTGGCAGATGCCGTTACTTTTCTCAACCCACCTTTTCTTCCTCTCCTATTTTCCATTCTTTACTTCTTTGAATAAAAAATCGGTATTTATTACAAAACCTATGGTCTTTGCATCCTTTGTTTTTGGTCGAACCATTCTTTGGGTATCAATGGGTATTTTTCGAAATAATCCCGACACTTTGCAGAAATACTAAAATGTTCAACATTTTGCAAAAACAAAATAAGCGCAGGGCTGATCAGAACATAGAGTGAAACAAGAGTGCTTTTTTGCAAAAAAGATAAGTGTTTCCAGTTGATTTCAACTTCAGAGACTCCTGTGATGTAAAATATATTACTTGAAACAAAACATGAAACAATAGAAAAGCAACATCTCAACAGACCAAGCCTTCGGCACATAAATGAAAAAAAATGTATACAATCTTACCCAGAGAATCAACAAGTGGAAAAACACAAGTTGCAATTATTTCAATTCAATTAACATTTGTGTGAGACGCAAACATTTTACTGAAACCTTTATGTGTTTGTTTTTTATAGATAAATTGTACGAAACGACTAATTTTAAGTGTATTTTTAAAAAATATACAAATATTCATTTTTTATATTGAAGTTGTCGAAACAATGTTCAAATGACGTATTTTGCTCAAAACAATGAACAGTATTTTTATATTCTCTAGTGAAATAAATCAACATTTTTCGTCGTTTAATGAAGAATTTTCTAGTAATTTTGTAATTTGTAAAACCTTGTTTAAAAGTTCAAAAGCCTACCCTTAATTCTACATATTGCCTTATCACGTGATAATTGACAACACAGGTGGAATGGACAAAACAACACAACGGAAGTAGCACAATTGATGTTATATATCTTGACTTCGGTACCTCATAGAAGATTATTATACAAACTAAAATCCCACAACAAAAGGAAATATCTCAACATGGCTCCAAGACTTCTTTGATGATTAACATAGCTCCAGGACTTTCTTGATGAGTAACATGGCTCCAAGACCATCTTGACGTGTAACGTGGCTCCAAGATTTTCTGATGAGTATATGGCTCCAAGGCTTTATTGATGTGTAACATGGCTCCAAGACTTTCTTGTTGAGTAATATGGCTCCAAGACTTTCTTAATGATTGATAATCATAGTTCAGAATAGAAAGTAATGAATCGAGGTTTATATATCAACGATTTACCAAAAACACTGCAATCCAAATGTAGTACCCTTGCAGATGACACAAAAATTCTGAGCACAGAAACAATATTACACAAAAACATAGATAAAGGCATAAAAGAACGGATAAATTGGTCTGAAACATGACAACTACACTTCCATACAGACGAATGCTATATAAATAGGGAAAAAAATCTGCTAAATAAATGATTTAAAAAAAAGTTGAAACTGCAAAGTATGAAGGAGATCTCGGAATAATCATAATATCAAAACTCAAAATCCATAAACATATATAAAAATGACTAAGAAAAGCTGCAAAAATAACTGGAATGATAAGAAGCTGATTTGATTCCCTTGACATGAAAACACTTAAAGTACTATACGCAACATATCATCATCAGTCTTTTAACGTCCGTTGTTGGATATTGACCTTCAGCAGGATCCGCCACATTTCTCTATCATGGGCGTCGCAGAGCCAGTATTTTCTGAATTTGTCTAGTTCATGTCTCCATCTTGTATTTTGTCGGCCTCGGTTTCGTATGTGGTCTCTGGGGGTTGATGTTGTGAGTCGTGATGTCCATCAGTTGTCTGCAATTCTCGCAACATGACCAGCCCATTGTCATTTGAGATTTCTTATGGATTCTATGATGTCTCGAACCCTATTTTCTTTCTGATATATTGTGCTGTCTTGTGATATCTCCATGTGAGGTTGAGCATGATTCTCTCATGCGCACACTGCATGCTTCTCAGTTTGTGGGTTTGTCTCTTGGTTAGGTTCCTAGTTTCAGCTCCATGAGTGACTATTGGGAGGGTGCGTTGGTTGTATACTCTTCTTTTTAGGATTATTGGGATCGTCTTGTTTTTGAAGGTTGAGCTTGCTTTGCCGAAAGCTTGCCAAAGAAGAAATAAAGCGGAGAATCACCCTAGATTCTCCGCTTTATTTCTTCTTCTTTTGTGGATTTCATAGAGAACACAACATATATAAGACCCCAATTAAAATATGCAATGCAAGTATGATCCCTAGATTGCAAAAGAAATCCTGAGAAGATTAAGAAAACTTCCTGAACTAAAAAGCCTCCCAACGAAAATAAACTTGGAAAATTAAAACTGACAACACTAGATGAAAGGTGAATAAAAGGAAATACGATACAAGCATTTAGAATTACAAAAAGGATCGACAATTTCCAATATCAAAATCCTTTAACGTGAATAAAAGAAATTAAAGAAAAAATATAAAGAACAATACAGAAAAAATCCAAGAAGGGGATTCTTCTCACGAAGAGTTGTCAACAATTGGAACAAATTAATGGATCAAGATCCAGGAATAATAGAAGCTAAAACAGGGAACAGCTTTGAAAATAAATGTGACTATCACACAACCAACAAAAAACAAAAACAAAAAAAAACAACGAATAAAAACAACTTTTCAAAAAAGACAAATAACAAAACTCTCAAACTTTACTCATCTAATCTTATCTTATCAAAATTCTCTCAAAATGAAGTCAGTTTCCCGACCCTGATTATTCTCGGTTTAACTGTTTTCCTCCTTTATGAGCCACAACCTCCCCGCTCTTGCTGCTACATCGTTTTATTTTCGATAGCGGAATTCATTTCTGAACCTTTTTTTCCGTTTGCTATTACTTCAAGTTTAAATTGCAAAGAATTAAAAGTATTATTCAATGAAAAAAAAAATTGAAATTGATCGACTTTGTACATATTTTTAACGTGTTAAGGGGGTTATTTGTTCAATTTGAGAGGCCTTTATACATTTTAAAGCGTTACACTTCATAATTTACTAGAATGGCAGGATTCTCTAGTATTTCAAATAGGCAGTCCGAACAATAACCAGGACATAAATGAAACATTTTGGCTAAGATAAATAGCTTAAAAATAAGAAAAATTCAAAAATACATGTTAGTTGCGTGGATAATGATATAAATTATGAAGATAGGTAGATTGATGTCGAAAGTGAATTCAAATTTCGATTTAGTGTGCTTGAAGAGCTTGCAGAAATGACTACTAGATTGACCCAGTGAGTGATTCAGTCACTAGTGATATTAATAAGGTGATCTCTTCCATATTCAATGTCAACGCCAACACGTCAATATTTGCATCAGAATGTTCTGTCTTTAGAGGCAAGGAATATGAAAAGGATAAGTTTGAATTAAAACATTTTCTGACACAGTTTGAAAATTGTGTTGCGGGTGCAAAATCAAAGGCAACAAAATTGCTTTATTTAAGAAGGTATTCGTCGGCTCACGCACTTCAGATTGTTCAACATTAATCAATAAGTGACGAAAATTATGATAGTACAGTGGGTCTGTTAAGGGGTGACTTTGGAGATAGAAAATGTATCACCACCGAAATTTTGGACGAAATTAGCGATGATTTCGATCCTGAATTTATTAATGTCTAAAGATGTTTGCTTCAAACCCGTGTTGACGTGTGTGAATTAGAAGATACTCATGAATCAGATTTTCTCCGGGGAAGTTCACCTGGTAATATATACATTAGTTACACCATATTCTCTAAACTACCTAATTCACTAAAGAAGAATTGATTCATGTTGTTGGTACAACCATAAACCAAATCTTTGACAATTAGAGCGAGCTCATAAAAACATTGGTCATCTCCAGAAACGACAAATCTAACCATTCGAAAATTATTGGAACAAAGCCAGTTGATTGGAAATGTAAGAGACGGATTTTTGACGATAAAATAAAGAGTCATTCCACATAGGAAAATTTTGCGACTAATGTCAAGTCTTGAACTATGCTAAGAGATTGCCAACTTTGTAATGCTGATTGGAATTCTTTATCTCACAGTACCAAGTACAGAACTTATGAATCCAGAATAACAAGGTGTAAGGGGCTTAAATTGCTTACGTTGTGCGCTAGTACTAAACTCCGGACTAATGTTTGTCGGGGCAGGAATGATGAACTCCTCTTCAGTTGTTATAATTGTAGAACGAGAAACCACTCCTATGCATTATGTCCCAATTTTAACAAGAAGAAATCATCCTTATCTACGAACGCTTGCTATAATACTGAGCTGAGATAATAACCTTTAATCTTGCCCATAATAAGTAAACAAAGTTTCAAATTCCATTGCTTACTTGATACTGGTAGCCAAAGATCTTTTTTTAATTCTAACTTGTACTTAAAAGGCTAAAGTGTAGCAACTCTGGTGAGTTTAACATTAAAACCTTTTGGGATTCCAAACAAAAAATTAACTGAGGTAATGTTAGAAGTTAGATTGGACGTTAGACACACTCATTCCCTCTCCGCCCTTGTTGATGATGATTTGAACATCAGTTTAAAAATTGACAATATTTGCCAGATCGTGAAAAATATTGAGAGCTTAAACTTGAAATTGGCAGCTGACTTTGAAACAAACAGTAATTTGGTCTTGGTTCCTGCCTTGATAAGTGTGGACTTTATCCTGTTTATGTGGCCTATGCTCTCAGTCAAGGACATACATGGCTCATAGTTCTAACTGGAATGATTCCCTTGGGAAACAGTACCCATGTTCTATATCCCAGTCAAGTGATACCAATCAAGGAACGTACTTGGAAATAACTACAACCCTGTGACTTCATAGTATCCTTTATGTTCTTGTTCACATGTTAACGTCGTGTTGAATCTCAAACTAGCACCAAGCAAAATTAGATCAAATTGTGTGTTAAATGAGCAAGTCAACTCTTCCCATTTCAATCTTTGTTAAAACATTTTCCTCGTCAATTGAAGGCAATGGAAAGTCAGCTGAATCAGCATCTGAAAAATCAGAAGCAAAAAAGTAGTCCCCACCTCAATGGATCAGTCAAGTCATCGACAGAATCGCCATGCGCCCAAGTCGAGAGAGGAGTTGAGTGCTGATCCAAGTAATGATCGTAGCTTGAGTGAGGTCTCCTCAGCGAAAAGAGAAAAAGATGTCTTCTGGTGGCGCTGATCCGAGCTCCACCGTCGTAGCACTGGAATCAAGGAAACATAGGGAAGGTGTTCTATCGGGGCACCCCGACTTTGATGAGCAAATGGTGAGCAAATATTTCGGGCAGCAGTGGATCACGACGAGTCAGTGCTCTAATTCAAACAGGATGTTGTAAGGCCCGATTAGGTACTCACAACATCCTATGAGGACAACATTAAAAGGCAGACAGCAGTCACATTATGACGCTTATACTTACATTTTATATTTACTATGGTTCTTGATCATTTCTATGAGTCTTCCTTTCGCATCTAATTTCCTTTTTGTCACACAATACATACATTTGTGTTGGTTTGTATTGCTCTGTTCTCATGTAAAAACAATTTTAAAAATTATGTGAATTTGAATGAAATTAGGTAAGTTTCACAGTTCCAACTGATGATGTATTGCGTGATAAATACCTTTATTGCATTCTTGGGGGTGGGGGGATAAAAAATGTCTATCTTTAAAAAGTTATAAAATGATCATCTGCAAAATATTGAATATATTGTTTATTGCTGACAGAATCGTAGTCTCGAACTGTTGATTGATTTGCAACTTGAAAAAGGAACAAATTTGCTGGCCTATATTGAGAAGAAAAATAAAAATAAAAATTGGCAGCGACTTTTTTGCCGATCGGGACCTTTTAAAACGTACGTTCGCTGCTTTAATTTGCCATTCCTTGCCCAAATTCATCAGTCTCAGACCCACTTTGTTGAAAGAGGGACTATCATTAGCCACACGGTAGCAGTCGATACTCTGGACTCACGCTCAGACATTTTACATTTTCGCGTGCTCTCAAAACACAAAGCCACCATAATTTTTCAGAGCGCATGATGATATTCATCAACTCTTTGATCAACAACTATCAACATACAGAACTTGTACGGAATACTTTCGCTTCCTCACTGACATTCAACCACAATTTCAAAGAACTGTCAATTGAAATCACTATGAATTCCTGCAGATGCCTTTACTTTTCTCAACCCACATTTTCTTCTACTCCTATATCTCTGTTCTTTTCTTCTTTAAATAAAATTTTTTCAAGAAAACATCTTTTGTTTCATTCATTTTTTCGGGTTGGACTGTTCTTTTGCACGCAGATATCAACGGGAATTATTGGAAAACACTTTGCGAATGAAACTAAGATTGAGAATTCATGCAATGGTTTTTAAAATTTTCTTCTGAAAAAAAAGCTTATAATAATGTTTGGAAGAAAAAATGCTGGAAAATTTCACATCAAAAATCAACAAAATATTTTTTGAAATGTTCCCAATTACATATTATCTAATTAGATATATGATAAGCCCTACTCTACCGTAACGTTTTTTCGTACTAATTCCAGACTGCCAATAATCTTTCCTAATTTGCAATCCATTTCTATTCTAAAATCATTTTCAATGCATTTCTACAGTAAATGGTAATCAGTTATACATATAATAGCGCTATTCTGACACTAAGCCTTGCCTTAATTCCCGACCACTGACAATCCTTTTTTACTTATTGTCAATGCTCATCATATAGTGAATCATAATAAAATTATTTACGTTCTACATTATTGAAATGTTTATTAGTATTTAAACATTATTCAGAAGGTAATAAGAACATTTTACATAATCTACTTTAAGGAATCAAAATCGAGAGGGAACTTTCTTTACTCTTTTAGGGATGATAATCGATTGTTGTTTTTTTGTTGTTTTTTTTTCAGTTTTAGAGGTCAACATCTAAGGGTAATATTTTTTTCTCTTTTTGGTGTCAAAATTGAGGGATCAGAATCTAGGGTAAGATTTTTCTTTCGGTTTCAGCGGTCAAATCGAGGGGATTTTTCTCTCTCGATGAATCAGCATCGAAAAGGAAATTTTCTTCAATTTTAGGAGTCGGTATCAAAGGTGAAGTTTTTTGTTTTCATTTTTACGGGTAAAAATTGAGAGGTGGATTTTCACTTTTAATCATCAAAATCGAGGGTAACGTTTTTCACTTTTAGGATTCAAAATCGGGGCGAGGTTACTTTTTTTCACTTTTAGGTGTCGAAATCGAGGGGGATTCTTTTTTCAACATCAAGGATCAACGGGGTATTTTTCTCCCTTTTAGACGTGAAAAGCAAGGGGGGCTCTTTTTTTTCCATTTTTCTTTTCAAATATTCAAAACATCGGTCTGCTCCGTTGGCACACCTTCACCGAAAAAGATGCACAAAGCGAAAACTATCCCTGAACAAGATCTGCTCCACCAGGATACATTTTAAGAGCTCATTACCAGCTGGTAGAGAGGAAACGCGCTGATCCACCGTACCCAAATGTGCCAGGCCCATTTCGTTTTGGATGGGAGATGACAGCACAAGTTGAGCTCATTTGCTGAAATGTACAGAACTGTGTAAATGTGGTGGTTATGAACAACTCTGCGATAACAACGAAGTTGTTGATAAAACTGATCTCTGGGACTCTGATGATCTGAAAAAAAAGTGGTTTCTTTTAAATACCAATATGTTTCTCAGTTTAATACATCGTATATTACAAGGTGAATTTTAAAAATCCCTGTGTTTAGTGGTCCTGTAGCGACTTGTTTATTTTCAGTTAAAATCAAATACGAAAATAAATGAGTGTTAGATTTAGATACAAAACCTCAAATTTGACCACAAATGCAATACGTCACCACCTTTATCTACTGTCTATAAAAGACCCGGACCCACCTGTACCAGTGCTCATTTGTCTCAACTCTGTTACTTCCCCTCTTTCTCTTCCTTTCCTTTTCTCTAACCTCCCTAACAGCTTAGTTTCCATTCTTTGACCGTGATCATAATATATCGTCTTCTGTCATCAGCCTTCCTCGATGTGAAAATCCGTAAAGGCTTTCATGCTACTCATTATCAAAAGCACCACTAATCAGGCTTCATTCGAACGATAAACCAAACGACATCAGACCTGTTATGTCACGTGTTTCCCTATCTAATCATTCTCTCCTATGTTATATCCTAATGTACAGTAATAGCCTAATAACCAACTCTCTTCTTACCATCTCCTCTCCTATAAAGATACTACGTAGTAATCTATTCTAAACAGGCCTCTTCTGTCACGATCAATCATACAATTATTAACATGTATTTTCCTTTCGGCTTTATATGCATTGTTTATAAATGTCTCATTTGTCGAATGATTAAATGTACATCCAATTTGTTTGTCAAAAAATTTGCATTTGTCTTTATGAACAGTATTCAATATCTGTGTCAATATTCATATATGGCGTGCGTAGGTTCTCTTCAAATAAAAAAAACTGTCATGGTGACTAGCACGTCCCCCTTCTTTAACAAATATCACGACCTCAGCATGTTGCGGTACACTCAAAGCACGTGGGGACAGATTACTGTCTCAGTAACTGCAACCCACTTCTTGCAACTAAGAAACAACAACCATTACTACTTCCCTCACACATACAACCATCCTCTCGCAATACGGAAACAACTACCATCGTTGCTCTCCCTCAAGTATAAGAACAACAAATCCTATAATCCAATAATCCAGGGCGTGCCATGCAATTTAAAGATGTGCTTATATCTCACAAACGTTAAGAAAAACTAGTATTGCACCATCACTACATGTGAAGATATAATGTTCCCTCACTTACACAATAAATGTAAGCAAGAATTTTTCACTACTTCATAGTCAAGTTTTAGTACTTAGTAAATACTCACAAAAATCGTTGTTACTTTTTTTTTTTTTTGATGCTCAGATGTTTGGTGAAAACGTATTCCGAAAATATTTATCCTTTCTTGAAAACACTAAAATTGAGGCACCATCACTACATGTGAAGATATAATGTTCCCTCACTTACACAATAAATGTAAGCAAGAATTTTTCACTACTTCATAGTCAAGTTTTAGTACTTAGTAAATACTCACAAAAATCGTTGTTACTTTTTTTTTTTTTTGATGCTCAGATGTTTGGTGAAAACGTATTCCGAAAATATTTATCCTTTCTTGAAAACACTAAAATTGAGGTAATCCTTACTTTTACGGATGTAAAATAATGTTGTTCGTATGTTATATTTAGCTACTGTATTCTACATCTGTATAAACAAGGATTAGTTGCTTCAGAAAAAAATCACTATGACTCCCCATCAAACTAAAACCATCACATTTGCTATATTTACAATAACTCTTAAAATAATGGGATTTTGATTGTAGAAAACCCTGTTTCTATCTTTAGTAATCAAGTCGTTTTTAAAATCCAAATGAAACTTCAAACAGATGTTATCGAATGGTGAAAACAGCATGCTTTTATCTTTAATTGTTTCTGAGATATGGGGCAGTTCTGTGACCAATACATGTGATAATAATGACTTTATCTACGGCTCAGTTGCAATGGGAAAAAAGCTATCAATCTTTATAGTCTTTTTTTATGATGAACAAAATGTCCACTGTGCAATTTGAAAAAAAAAGTCGTTATTTGATAAAAATCTGAGTGAGTCTAAAAGCTGCGACCATCTTGGACGGATGACGTCATAGAGATTATGCCACAAATTCAAACAAAACATCTGATAGTCCATGTTAGTAGACCATGTAAGTAATGTATTCGCGGTAGTCATTCCTTCCCTTCATTAAAGATCCTACGTACTGGTACTTTGTGGCATTTGCCCCTGGACTGATTCCAAAAAAAGAAAAGATAGAAATTCTGATTCTAAGAAAAGAAAGATAGAAAACTACATTAAATGTAAACTGACTAAAATTAAGAGAGGAAGAAAAGGGGAAAGGGAGAGAGATAGATTAAGAAGGATAGGGAAAAAGAGAAGTTTATCAAAACTACATTCTCAAATTGCAGAATAGAGTATATTGATACTTGATTCACCTCAACAACGGGCCAGTGTTGTAAATTTAGCGCTCGTTTAGGCAACATAAAAGATGTTTTTTGTCAATTATTTTAAGCAATTCAAGCCAAATTTGAGCTATTTTCAAACCATTTTAGCTATCAAAATGACCTTAAAAGGCTGATGGATTTTTGTGCGTTTTGGCATTTTTTTAATGCTTTTGCGGGGTCGTTTTTTAAATTGGCAACACTGACTTTCTGAGCATAGTCAGGGATTTATTTAGCCCTTCTGCGGTTGAGATTACTTTTCCTGTGTCTGCTGACCTGGAACCCGAACTGTTTTTATTGTCAACTTGATTTTTTTTTTTAAATTTTATTTTCGTCAGAGAGACATTATTTTAAGATTTGTCTGGGGATTTTTAAGGCTAAAGAAGATGCTAGATGTTCATGTTTTTAAAGAAGAAGAATTTTTCTGAGAGGTTGTACGGAGATGCTGTCCAGTCACCTTGGATGAGAAGTGCTTTCCGATACTTACATAATATTGCGAAATACTGTCAATTAACACGTACACACATTCATACACACATCTTTCTCCTCAAAGCAGTCGAACTTTCACAAGTTGAATAAGTGGGACATATTATCTGTTGAGTGTAACTACGATTAAGTCAAGAGAACTACGCCGCTTGTTTTGAAGGTAGAAATCAGATTATTTGCGAAAAACATGTCGATTTCCAAGTCGTTACTATTCATTTTCTTGATATTTCTGTCACTATTTCAAGTGGGTCTGTTCTTACTGTTCAATTTGCTTATCATCATTTGGAAGCCGAAAACAAGGATTATCGAATTCTTTAATATTATAAGAAGAAAACCTCTGAGTCGAGATGGAAAACCGCCCCCTGCTCGATGGAATGATCCTTCTCTCGGGGAACACAACTTCGTACATTTGAAAGTGAAGTATCTGATTTTGTTTTTCTTCTATTTGTTTGAAAAAGAGTGTTTTCGGTCTTCTTGGCATTTGATAGAAAAAAACAGTCTCAGTTTCTGGCCTCTTAACGAAAGAAAAGTTGGTTTTCGCAAGTAATTTTTTTTATACATTCGATACACAACACTCTAGAGTACAAAGGGAATTTGACTGTTTTTTTTTTTTTGTTTTTATCTATTTTTTCAAAGTTCAAATTTCTAAAGATTTTAGATTTTGCGGAGTTGCTCTATTCACAATGTAAATAATGATACGGAAGTGGGTATGTATACTTTGCGGGATTTTATGAGGGTATGCGGCAAAAATTTTCAAATTAAATTACGTAAATGAAACTTGGTATTCCCATTAAGAGCTTTCCAGTGTTGCCAAAATCTTTGATCAACTATTATTAGTAAGTAAGTAATAGCGATTTTACGCATCACTAATTTGGGTTATTGAAGCATGTATGAAACAATACAGTAACAACTGATTGTTAGTAACCGGAAACGGTGCTTTTTAGTCAAGTTAGTCTGCTATGGTCAGCGGTGATTTTAACGCTACCAGTTTTGATCGATGATACTTGTCAATGCTATAACTATCGAGCGCACAACGATATTTGCGTAAAAATCGCCTCTGATAGCAAATACATTATAGAAGGGCTCAGGAAAATTTCAAAACAATGCTTGTTATTCTTCAAATAACCTGTGATTTACTTTGACGGAGAATTCAACCATCGGGATTGTGATTTTGCTAATTTATTTTTTTCTTCTTGCATAGGATAATCTTCTAACGATAAAGGCACCGGGGAATCGGTCTGCCACGAATAGTCTGCCTCAACGGTGTGAGAATAAGGGGTCGGGCTCGGCCAACTTGCGTCTTGAAAAAAAGTCAAAAACAAGACTATGCTTAAACCAGGCCGAAGCCTTTAGCAGGCGATGAATGATTATGTCTCATAACTATTTTATGGGAGTACGAACGGACAGGGATATAGCTTACATTGAGATGAAGTTGAAAAATGGAGATTGAAGTTGTACACGAATTCGCTCCAAAATACCAAAAGAAATCTGGATATTATTTTAGCGGATCAATGCATATTTATCTCCATGCTATTATTTCACAACCACAAAACATTCTCCAGAAATTCTCAATGAATGTCAATGAATTTTGAGGACGGCTGGGCAATTACGGGAGAAATGTTTAAATCCACCAACAATTACTTTCCCCTTCATGTCATATTTATCAGTTCACTGATGTTTTATTTCAAATCATGAATTTGACATTTGATATTAAATGAGCTCAAAATTACTTCCTTTTGGGGCACATGATTATTTTGCCGATTTCACTCAGCGTTACTTCAACAATACATAGATAAATATAGATTCATACATAGATATAGATAGATACATGGATGGATAGATAGATAGATAGATAGATAGATAGATAGATAGATAGATAGATAGATAGATAGATATACGCATCCATATATGCACTGATGTGATATGTGTTTTACTGTATGCATGTGTGTATTTGGCACGTGTGCAATACTGTATGCATTAGCAGCATGTTTGCGTATGTATGTGTGCGTGTGTGGTTTATTAATTCAAGTTTGTAGAAAGGTCTTATAAAAATCTTTATAAACTCATCTTGGGTGAGAAAGAAGCTGTTGTTTTATAGAACAGTTGTATCATGCTGTCAGGGGGGAAAAACGCTGGAGAAAGGGGGAAAAATACAGAAAGAGTTCTGCTAAATGAAACACTGACAACTACAACCATTTGATTTTTTTCTAACAAATGTATGGAACAAAAATGTTGAGTTGTTCTAGTTCTATTACCTTTTAAAAAATTGACGAATTATTTTACTGAATGCGAACTAAAAAAGACAAGAATAATGTTGTTTTGTTTTTTTTTTTCAAGTCTAGATATCATATTGGAAAAAAAATGACTTTTTGCTTTTAACAAGAACAAACAAATAAACTATATTACTTTTTCGGGTGATAAGCAGTTCGATCTTACCATATAAAAACCTTTCCAAAAACTAGATTTTGTTAAGATAACAAAACAAATAAAATCACAAAAACTTAAGATGAGTTGGAAAAAAACACTGTAACCCATTCTACAGGTAGCAAAATGTCACATTTTTCACAATGTTTTCGACGGAATAATACATCTGTTAATTAAATGCGATCTGTTTTTTCCTTGAAATTTCTTTGTTGCTGTAGACTAGAGCTTTCCCAAATTTTTGAATCGATAAAATTTACCATCTTTGCGACGCATTACTCGAGTTTTATTATCCAAACCAAATATATAATGCCATCCCAACAGTTTAATTATCTGATAGTATCTTTTCGAAGACAAAATTATTCTTCATTTCTCAACGCTCCAAGGATCATCGTTGACAGTTTGGAAAATTCTTTGGTGGAGTGCGCCGTTTGTTTATATATCAACAACTGAGAAAAGGTGAAATAGAATTATTTTCGGACTGTTCTTGTCTTCACATAGAATCGTTAATTACCGCTTGAACTGTTTGGCTATCATATTCATTGAAACTGACATAGCAGAAGTTTAAACTGGGACAAAACCTGGAAATATTTCACTTAGAAAAAGCAAGAAAGAAAACTTTTTCGTTACTAGAGAGCACTTAAAGAGCGCATACGTCTGACGAAGCCATTGTAAAGGGGAGTGATTTTGCATGGATCCGCCCCCAAATTTAACCACTCCTACCAAAGCTTGTAGCCCATCCTTTCACTGAATTTTATGGAAATTCATTGAGAAATTTAGGAAATATCTTATGAACAAGCACGAAATTTTGAAGATTTTCTCTTGATGTGAATATTTAAGTACTGCACAGCTGAGATAATTTTGCATTAATCCTCCTCAAAATTAGATAATTCTCTCTAGTCTATTTAGCTTTCCACTAAATTTTATAGAAATTTATTGAGAACTTTTTAGAGATATACTGTGGACAAACATGACATTTGGCGATTTTATGTGATGTTGACATGTAGGGGAGGTCTTTATCATGGATCCGCTCCAAAATTTGACCATTTCTTCTGGATTCTATTGTTCACCTCCCACAAAATTTCATAGAAATTAATTCAGAATTTTTTGATATCCTGCCAACAAGCGTCAAATTTTGGATATTCGATGTTGTGCTGATATTAAAAGGAGGTAGTTTTGCATGGATCCGCCCCAAAATACAATCACTTCTTCCATAGTTTACTGCCCAACTTTACTCAAAATTTCACAGAGATTTATTGAGAACCTTCGGAATTATCAAGTTATAAGTGTTTAAATCAATTTAGGAAGAAAAAAACAGAAAAAATCTCTCAACCAAGGAAAGATACGTGGTTCCGCCCAACCCTTCTATACCTTTTATATACTCTCCCAAATCTTATTAAAATCCATTGGGTACTTTTTGAGATATATAAGTCAGAATAGATGCAACATATTTTATGTTGGCGATATTATCTGATTTGGATATAGGGAAGGTTTTTGCATGAATCTGAATCAAAATGTAATCATTTCTAATTTAATCTACTATCCACTTTTCCATGAAATTTCATAGAAATTCATATAGAACTTTTTGGAATATCAAATGGACTGTAATGAGCACAAACATATTTATGAGAAAAAAAAACAGAAAAATTTCCCTGATTCAAACAGAAATTCCTATTTCCCCAAAATTTCAGATTACTTAGTGAGATATCTTATGGAAAGCCAGAAGTGACCCTAATAGTACATATACCTACCTCTTCAACTTTGTTGACAGAGGTAAAAAGGGGCAATGATAATGTAACACATTCATGATTTATAAATGGTATGTGAATTTTAGAAATCCAGCAATGTTTTTTATTTATATTTGGATATTCTTTTTTTCCTAAACAAAAATTAAATTAAATAAATATTTTCATTAAATCATTTCATTGTCACAAATATTTATTACTATTTACTTTTGAAAAGTACCATTTCTTAATAATAATGCAAATGTTTATTTATAACAAAAGGGGATAAAGCTGCATTATGTTGCAAGCGGTGATGAAGATAAGCCTTTGATGATATTTCTCCACGGCTTCGTGCAATGTTGGTACACCTGGCGTTATCAGATTCGAGAGTTCAGTAAAAACTACAGGTACTGAAATTTTCATTTTTCAAAATCAGTCTCATAATGGTCAAAACCAAGGTTTTAAAATAATGTGTGGATAGACACTTGTATGCAAGTGATGGCTGGAGAGTCTGAAGGCAGTCTGACTGATAGAAGTGTTATAGTTATAAAATTTGATAATAGCATGGAACCCATAAAAATAACAAAATTTTTCATGTTATCTATGGATAGATTATCATTACAGAATATTTCTATTTTAAAAAATCATTTTCAGTCAGATGTGTCTCACTCTCTCGCTCTCTTTCCTCAGCTTTACAGAGAGGAAGAGAGTAAAACTTATGTTTTTCTGCAAAAATTACACAGACAAAGGAAACTTACTCACAGACATAGCTACAGCTTTAATGAGAGAAAGATAGTAAAACTTGAATTTTCCTGTAAAACTAACATGAACAAAGCTAAAGCAGTCATCACACTCGGCACGTTCAGTCAAATGTCTTTCTCTCTTTGATCAGCTTTAAAGACAGGGAGAGAGTAACATGAACAGACAAACAAACATACAAACAAACAAACTTTGTGACGATGGTCTTTATATGTATAGACTATAAAGATGACAAGTGTTTATTTGTTTGCTTGCCAGTATTTGTTCTTATAGCCGGCCAAACATCTGCACTCTAGGGTCTGCAATTAAGCCTATAAGGCTAACTTGACCCTAGGATTAAAATTGATAGGGGACTCTGACCTCCACTAAAAAATATTTCCAAATGAACCTCACTTCCAGCCCTACTCACTTATGGATATGTAAACAGGTGTGCAAACCAAGGGGAGTTAATTGTTTTCTCTTTGGTGGAATAATGTATTGATGATAAGAATCATTTATTATATTACATATTTCCAGGGTGGTGGCTATTGACCGGAGAGGCTATTCATTGTCAGATTGTCCAGTTGGTAAAGCAAACTACACTTTAGAAAAGCAAGCTACTGATATAGCTAAAGTCATTGAAGCCCTTGGTAAGTAAAAGTATTTTGTAAAACTGTAAGTTCTGAAAATGAAGTTTATCAATTTATTCATATAAAATTCAAATCCCTATATCGATCAAAAACTGAATATATAGTATTTTCAAAAGTCACCGTACATTCATTTAAAAAAAATATTTTTAAACAATCAGACAATAGTGTAATCACCCTGACCATCCCAGTGTTTCTCACTGTTGATAATCCAAGACAGATCCTACATCTGACAAGAATTCTTTTTTCACTATCTGAGGATGGCTTGTCTCACTCTGGCAGAAACATCTTGGGGGGGTACCCCCTCCAAGTATTGCCCAGGGCATGTGTTATACCTGTCACACAGTAGATATGCCACTCCTCTGTTCAGTCAGCCTAGGATCAATAGCTCCACAGCCCTCTGCCTAGAATCTGAGTGTAATATCTGTGCACCCCTTGAAAAAAGTTACCCACACACAAACACACACACACACATGTACACATACTCACACACACATACATAAATATATGGATATGTTCTGCTTTTACATGTGGAACTTATTTATTTTAAACTAATTAATCCCTTTGAAAAATTTCATGGATATATTTGAGTTTTTATGAGATGACTTTTTGGGTAAAAGAAACTACTGAAGAGGATAAGTGGAAGATTCCATGGCGAGATGGAGATAGCAAAGTTGTTACCTGTAAGTAGAAGGGTTTTTTTTCATGGACAGAGAAAAATCTCATTGTTTATTTTAGGAGAAAAAAAAAAAATGTTTGAAATTTTTGAAAAATATAAGACAGAAAATTTTTTGTATGATGTAAATCTTCATTTGTCAGGTTTAAATACAAATGAATAAATACTTGAATGGTGCATTCTGCATTGAAAATCTAAATGGAATTCGAACATCACAAATTTGCACAAAGTTCCAATAATTTGGTGCCTTTTGGAAAACAAATGAATTTTAAAAGTTGAAGAAATGAATGGTGTGTTCTGTAAAGGGAACCGAAATATACAAATTAATGTTCCAATAATGTGATACATTTTAAATCTTTGTTATAAATTTACCAAACAGTTTACGGAAAATATGATACAGTTTGTTAGAATTTTATTGAAGCCATCTGGTCAGGTCTCACATTGCCAATACCTTCTTCAACCGCATTGTTTTCAAGGATCCGCTGAAGGTATGTTGGCGGTATTGAAATTTTTACAAACTGAACTGGTCCAGTCACAGAAGAAGATGGCAGTCTCACAGAGCTCATCTCACATTATTGGAACCAGGGAGATGAAAGATTAGTCATTATCAAGAAGTTAAGCAACATATACCTAGATGGGTGACTGCGTGGGAATGCCAGATAACATAAGCAGCTTGGGGATCATGTAGAAAACCTCCGGCAGCAATCCTGTTAATACTCCTAAGGGGGAAAATCGACATCTACACTATGCTCAATAACAAAAGCCAAAGGACCCCTCACCCCTAACTCCATGGACCCCCTGAGTGGCCGGGCTATGAGTAACAAGAAATGAAAGAATTTGCAATTCTGGTAAGAACAGGTCTGGTTAGTCACTCAATAGAAACCATCACATGATCATTGTCTTTTAGCAACATGTCACATTAGGGGTGATCAATTCGAGAATTCAAAAAAGGGGTAAGTGATGATTTAGTTATTTCTGTAGCCTTTTGTTTGATTGGTAAAAAGTCTAAATTCATCTTTAAGATAACATAAATGCAGGTGGACACAAACTAAAAGACCAACTTAGCATAAACTTACATTGTAAATTGAGTCCCTTCTGAAAACTCATTTTGGGGGTAAATTTTCAAGAAAACAAACAAAACATTTTTTCTAGACATAATGAGTAAATGTTCAAATCTCTAGCCCTCTGGCTCAATTCAGGTGGCCTTTATGTATGACAAACACATAGCCAGCCAGTTAGTCAGGTAGAATCACTTAAAAAATGAAGAAACGGATGTTGACAGTTTTGGTCGATGGTTTCCAATATTTCTTTCTTCTCTTCCTTCTGTTCAGGTTACAAAGATTGTATATTGGTTGGTTATGACATTGGTGCTGCCGTGGCATTCAGAACCGCTAGTCTTTTCCCAGATAAAATCTCAAAGCTCATCGTCTTCAACATTGCTGTAGCTCCTGCCTGGTTTGATCACGTTTGTGAAGAATTATCAGATGTGAAGTTTTTTTGGTGAGTATATTTAATGGAAAGGAGATAAAAATGGTGGAAGAGTAACTGGCTGAGAAAATGTATCTAAATCCTTGCTTCTTATTCATCATTGAACATTAACTCAATAGTTAGTTCCTATTTTACTCCCCGGCTTCCTTACTTCCCCACCAATCAGCTGCTTGGAAGGATGTCTGTACATTTCCAGCACTTCTTACTAACTGACCATTTTAATCTTAATCTTTCCTGTTCCCACTTAACCTCAGGACATTTTTGTGTGAAGACTTGACCAATGAGAAGAGAGCTATTCTTGAGCTGTATGTTGATTGGCTAAGAGGACCGTACTACTTGGTAAGTGACTGTGATTGGATAAAAAAAAAGATCTTTGATCTTTCCCAAAATGTAATCAATTCTTCCTGAAATGGTGTCCCACCCGCCATAAAATGTCATTGAAATTCACTGAAAAATTTTTAGAGATATAGGCATACCTTTACAAACTAATTCGTTCCCAATTATAGTTTGTAAAGCAGCAATTCAAAGAATGAGGTATAATTATTCTTTGTGAACAATGCATTGAATTTTGTGAAATGGACAAAATATGTATAGAATCTTTTGATTATTATATAAATAAAGAATAATGAAACAATGTTCAAGTGATTATTTCAATGAAAGAAGGTATAAAGTACATATAGAACCTTAGAAGGAAGAAAAATGCATTGAAAAAATACATAAAAGTAACCATGTAGTAATTGCTTTTAATCAATTCTTCAGAAATGATGACACCTTCTATTCCTCTCTTCCAAACTTGGAGCAGTGCTATTCACTTGCAAACCACTTTTTACTGAGTCTCAACTGAACAAAAATAATATTCCATTCGATTAATCACCACTGCCCACAACACTGGTTTATGTACTGTTGTTGGGTTTAGGTTATTCATGTGTTCTGATATTTATCTGTGCCTATATATCCAGGCTTTTCTCTGCCCTAACCATTCATAATAGAAACTTGAAATTTTACATCCACTCCACACACATGTGTAGAGGAAATTTTTTTGTTTTCTTGAGATTCCCCTCTAAAATGTGGTTTTTGTAAGGGGGTAGCAATTTTCAACGTAATTTTATGCTAAATTGGTCTATTAGTTTGTGTCCACTCTTGTTTTTCTGAGATTTTGGACGTCTTAGTGCCCAACCAGAGGAAAGAGAAATAACTCTTGATTTTATCACTCTGATTTCCATTCTTTTAATTGATAACCCCAACATGACATGCCGCTTAAAAACTGGGTGGTTGAGGAAAAAACACCTTTCCATGTATATCTCATCTGTAATGCATGTAACTGTTATTGTTGTTGCTGTTACTAATCATTGTAACCGGACGTGTTCATCAAGAGATTGGACCACGGAGAAGTGCCCGTGAGGGATTCTGCCCATCACAAATTTATCAAGGGCAGAAACCTGCCCATCAAGACATAATTTGCCTATCATTCTCTTATTTCATTTTTTAATTAATATCAGTTTTTTTGTTTTTTTCACACACTAGCAATCTTAAATTTATCAAGGAAGGAAAAGTGCCGATTTCATAAGGTTTCATTAAAAACCTATGGCATAACTCAACCATGACAGTCCCAATTGGAAATCTGTATGAGAAATAAAAAGAAATATGCAAGACAAAACAATTTTGGAAAACAATTTATTCAAAGGAATAATAATACAATTTATCTATTTACTTTCGTTTCTCTTTCATAAATTCTCTTATTTCTTTCCATTTTTAATTAATGAAATTTTTTTTACTCAATTTGCCCATAATTTTGCACTGATTTGCCTGAAATTTTTTCCCTTGACTATCTACTGGATCATGATTTGAACTGGAACTGCTCTATTTCTCTGACATGTTCTCTTCATTTGGCTCCATCTTTTCCCCTAGTTTCTTGAGAAAAGTGAGCTGGCAAGATAAGGGCATCAAATAATATAAGACTAGAGCCAACCCAAGACGCAAGCAAACTAAATGGCTGCTTAGGGCCTTGTGGCTACCAGATGCTAACCCCACCCCCCAAGTGATGGAGACCCCAGATTAAATTCTGTTTAGGGTTCCATGAAGGTTTGGACCAGCCCTGTATAATTCATGTATGCTTGTCTTTCCCCCTTTTCCATCATTATTTTATATGGTTGCAGAATTTTGGAAGTGAAAGGAAATCAAACAATATGTGATCATACTGCCAAAACCATTTGACAAATGACTAAAGGGACACCATTGTTTTGCGTCTGTTTTTCTTGTTATTTTCAGGCCATTGCTCTATGCGCAAGTTCCTTACAGCCCTGAATACATGTTGGTTTTTGATGATTTCAAATCATTTGATAGCATTTTACGAGCTGCTAATGGTATAAGGAAAGAAAACTTGACTGAAGAAGACCTTGAGGTTTATAAATATGCACTCAGTCAAAAGGGTAAGTCTGAAAAGCATTTAATTACAAAAAGCATAAAACACACCAGTGAATCACCAACACAAGCACAATTATACAAAAGTCCAAATAGACTATTCCCCCAATTTTTTCCTCAAGAAAAAAAAGTATGTTCTAGGCAAAAAAAGCATTCATAAGATTTGCCAAATTATTTCCCTTGTAACTGTTTTGTTTTCTTTTATAGCGGTAAGTCTAAATGTGGGATGCACCTGGTATGTAGTGGAAACAAAATTAACTACTCAAAAAATATTTTCAGTATCCAGTCAAAAAGATGTGTCCGTTAGCACTGACACAAGTTTACCAGAATCCAAAAAGACCCCCCCCCTCCAAAAAAAATGGAGTTCTCATGCACTTCTACAAAGTTCTGGGCCAAAAGGTATATCGAGTAAGATTGACATAAAAAAAAAACAATCAAGTGAAAAGGGAAGAATACCTCGCAACTCAGCTGGTTGATCAGTGGTTTTGGCTACAGTGATTCAGTAAGGTCAAAATATATGTTTACTTTGATTAGAATAATCAGAGCTCTGTGATTTTGGAAACCAGAAAACAATTTTTTAAGACTGAACAAAGAGTAACATCTAGAATTTTTTAAGTGCAGAAGACTAAAACAGTTATATCAGTATCCTGAGTTCCTGGTGTACATGATTAGAATTGGTTATCTTGAACAATTGGTATGAAAAATGGAGATACCTCTGTTTAAATAAACTGTGAATCATCTCTCCTCCTTATGAAGCAGTAGTTCTGAATTATTTTAAAAGCAATTGAAGGTGTCAGAATTAAAGTGAATTCCAAGCATTAAATGTTCAATAATCTTGAACAATTAGCATCTATAACTTGGTTAAAATAATCTGTGGATTTTGTCCCCCTAATTGAAAAAAATTAATTGTTTTTTAAAATAACTGAAGGTATTAGAATGAAACAAATCCAAGCAGTAATTGTTAATTTTCTTTTTGATAATGATGATGATGATGATTTGACTATGTATAGAAGATGTGAAACAATGCAGTGCATAACCTGACAACTAATAGTTTTATCATTAAGATGATTTTAAAAGTCAGTTTAAACTCAGAACTTTGATGTCTTCGGGTGGCATTATTATCTTATTCTAATGCATAAACTGGGCAAATATGTAGTTTGTATAATTTTTTCATGTTATTACAATGTTCTTTAATTGCCTTTAGTTACTTTGACAAGGTAATTTTTTTTCATGTTTTGTTGACTTATTTTAAAAACAATTGCAAGATGATGAAAAAAAACTGTAAAAGTTAGATATCACTTTTTAAAAACAAATTGAATCAAACACTCTGATTTCCATCTATCTATCTATCTGTTTTTATTAATTTCCATCTATCTACTTTACTGATTCTTTCAATCACCACTTCCCACAATGGAACAATTTAATCACAGTAGCTGGGTTCAAGTTATTCATGAGTTTTAACATACATATCTATTTATGTCTCTATCTATCCAGACTTCACCCAGCTCTTACTGTTCACACTCTGCTTGTTGCGTAAGGGGAATGTTTTTTTGTTGTTTTTTTTTAAATTCTCCTCCAAAATAATTTTCACATGGTGAATTATGCAATTCTTGCATGTAGTGTCTATTGTTGGATCCAAACAGCGATGGATTGTTGAGAGACGAGGATTTTGGATCCTCGTGGGTGATGTGTAGTGCACAGCCCTGTAGCTGTGGAAGGAAAGGATGCTGTACGAAGAGAAAGGGATGGAATGCGTGTCAAGTATGAAGTTGGACGCGCATTGAAATAAAGAGGAATTAACACATACAAGAATTATGGCCAGACAAGAGACGTATGTTTTAATACAAGAATAAAGATGAGGTACATGTACGGATAACGTTAATACGATCAATCATGAGAAGTAATGTTAGGAGAAGAGATTGTAAAGGTGGGAGTTCTCTTGTCTTGATAGTGCTGGCGTCGGAGTTGTAGCGAAGTTATCTGAACGCGTGGATTCCGTATGGTTGGATTGCTCCCAGATACGTGGAAACGGGGTTCAGTGTGTGAGCCTTACTGCCAAGTAAGTGAGTTAACTTAGGGGTTATTCTCAGATGTTGTTAGACTTTCGACGAACAGACTATGAAAGACATAGAACATGAGAGAAGGAAAGAGAGTAGCCGGCTGCAAAGGCCAGGGCCAGAGGCATGACCAACTATGGGTCCTGGCACCAAGGAGCATTGGGCCAGGGAGAAGGAAAGAGAGAATGGCCAGCTGCAGAGGCCGGGGCTAGCAGCATGACCAGCTAGAGGTGCTGGAGCTAATGAGCACTGGACCATGTGCGTCCAGGGGTTTTATAGGGGTCGTCAGAGGAAGTGACGTTTTGGATATTAAGCTAAAAGAAGAATTTCGTATTAAATTCCTAACTAAAAGTATAGGGGGCACTACACATTATTAGTTTTTGCTAAAACGATCACTAATTGTGCCCACTTTTCATTTATTTAAATGATATTTTTTTTAAAATTCAGACTTTTTTAGTGATCACAGCCCAACAAAAGGTGAGAGGTGTAACTTATTCATTGATCTTTCCTTTTTCTAACTTTTTAACTGATTTATATTTACAGGTGTCATCTATGCTGTTCTTGAAGGTTATCGGACCTTGCTCGCTGCTAGTAATATGTTCAGACAGTGTCGTGATGTATTTGACTCGAATACCCTGATCATTCATGGAACAGAAGACGTGTGGATAAAAAAAAAGATGATTGATAAGAGTAAAGTATACCTTAAGAATGGTGTCATCAAAACTGTCGAAGGTGGTACACACTTTGTGCATGAAGATCAGCCCGGATTGGTTAACGAGCTTATCAATGAATACTTGAACGAAGGAGGAAATGAAAAATGACCGATGTCTGCCGTTTCCGAAATTGAAAGAAATAGCCGTACTTCGCATAAATGGATCACTGTAGCCTGCGTGTACAAGAACTAACTATCTAAAAAAATTACCTTTAAAAACTAGATCCTTTATCTAAAATGATCTTTAAAAATACCACTGCAAGATTTGGGCATTATTTGTTCCAAGATGAAAATAGAAACATAAAAAAGCACTTTTTAAAAAAAAAATCTGAAAAAGTTTTTTGATGGTGCCTAGTTATGTATATACTAAGGTTGTAGCCCCCCAAATGTGACCAGGTTTACCTGTAGACACATACTTAGATAGATACATTGACATGGACACTCAAAGAGAGAAGACTCTGTAGCCATCTTGGTTGGTTGGTCAGATGATTTGTGGGAGCCATGTTGATTCGATAAATGGAAAAAATTCATTTATCAATCCATCAAGATTTTCATACACGTTTTGTTGTTCAAAGAGTTTTCGTACTCTCAAACTGTTTCTTGTTTATATTGATCACCCAACTCTCTTACCTTACAATATCATATATTACATCAGAAGAAGGCCGAAGAATGAATTGTCCAAAATGTCATATGAACAAGAAGGAGTTCAATTGTCCCAAAACTCATTGAATGTTAATGATCCTTCTCAAAATTATAAACATTGTCTATGACTATATTGAATAACTGTAGCCCCTCAAATGCCCCACTTGATCAGCCAGCTAAATGGGCTACAGACTCTTTTCTCTGGGCTTGTCTGTCTGTATGTCCCCTGGCTCTCCTGATTTCATTTTTTGGGCTACAGCCTTGAAGATTTGCAAGAGGCTACCATTAGGCAGCATCAAAAAATGTTTTTTGTTTTTTGAAGAAATTGCTTTTTGGGGTCTCTATGGCCATTTTCGACCAACCAATGACACCCAAAGTTGAGATATTGTTTTCAGAAAATTTTAGATAGAAGATTTATTTTTTTAAGATAATTTCTGAGAAAAGATTTATTTTTTTAAAGATAATTTTTGATAATTTTCTAGATAATCATCTTGTACACAAAGAGGATATTTTTCCAGTCAATTTGCAAACTGTCAATCAAAATTTCAACATATTTTAAATAATTCTTTAGATAATTAGTTTTTGTACATGTATGGGATATGGTGATTCACTTATGCAAACAGATGGATATACCCATTATTATTCATTATTTACTAATATTGAACAGCATTTCAACTTTCAGCTGTTTTTTTTTTCAAATCCAATGTTCCATCTAATATAAACAAAATGTTGTAAGCTGGGCCAATAATTAGGAGTGTAGAATCTATTCATGTTGGAAAGCCAACATTTTGTAGAATTATTAGGTTCTAGATAGTTCTCATTGAAGAATGGGCACCCACTGTGTTTATGGGCCTACGTGGATGTCAGTGGAAAAGTTTAAGGAGGAAGGGAGGTGTATAAAGATCATGTGCACGAAGTACAAATCTGTATGCAGGTATTAGACAGAGTAAAAAAGACACATGTAAGTATGTAAAGGAGCAAATGAAACGTACTGAACTTCATATTTCTGGTCTTTGTTCAGTCACCATTTTTGTATTTGGTCTATTTCTTCGGGTGTTTTCTGGATGTGTCATCTTATCCACTGATATATATGGTATGTACTGCTATGATTTCCTGATCCACTACTAATTGATTTGAAATAAAAGAAATAAAAATTTTCCATCTTTATCCTTTTCTCACATTGTTTTTATTAGTTTATTAACTCTGTAATTTTGAATTTATTGACTTTTACAAAATATTGAAGCAACATACACCCTACAGAAATTACTCTAGATAAAGAACACCGAGTTCATCTTGATAGATTAAGATGTGCTCACCACCCTTCACTAAATCATTACAGAAACATGCTGAACCCAAATCACACTTCAAACTGCCTTCATTACTCTAACAACCCTCATCAACTGTCATGCCTTAAGTCATAAAAGACTGATGCATATCATTCCCTTTGAGTCTCTGGACTAGGCCGGCTGACACAGTCCATCTATCTATTGGCTTTACCAGGAGATAGAGCTGGGACTACCGAGAAGAAGATTATATAATCTTCCAAGTCTGAATTAACTCTTAGATTCATACAAAAAAAATAAGTCAGTTTCCTAATTGAAATTATCTCCCTTTGACCATTTGGTAAACTTTTTACTTCTTTTGCATTCAGCACACTGTTCTTTTACATTTTAACCAAAAAGCTACAATTCAAATGCTGGATCACACATCATTTTCTTGTTTCTGATATTTGAAGTTTATTTTCTTTTTCAAGTATTTACCTGGGTGGAATTCTGGGATTTTCTCAAAATCTATTACAGTTAGACCCATAAAACTATATATATATTTTGAATCAGTTTCATCTGGGGAAAGTTTTCGAACCATTTATTTGAACTTACGCACATGTAAAGAGGTCAATACTTTTTTTTAAAAATTTCTTTGTAGACCCTAATTCATAAGTTCAAAAATCATGGTCACCGAATAGCCAAATGTTTAAAGGCAAAATGTGTTCGGAAAACCAAGTTCAAACACTGACTGAGAAAGTTTGATTTTTCTTCTTTCAAATTTATATGCTTGTTATTTGACCTTCCAGCGTTATGGGAATTATTCTGTTTTGAGAAAACAGATATTTAAAGGTTTTATAAGGGGAGTATATGTACAATGCAGCTATGATGCTAAACTGCATCCCTTATTTTCCGTTTGTCCGAGGTAACATCAGATATGAATTTCTCTTTCTCTCAGCGAGTGCACAGACCTGACCTATTGGAGAATTGTGCCTTTTGACTCCATGAAATCTCTATAAAATATTATTTGGTTTCCTGTGTTGTTAGATTTGGAGCTTTTTCCCGGGCAACACCAGGTACCCCAGTTAACATAATTATAAATTGATACTTTGTTATATTCAATTATAGGATTCACTACCTTTGATCAGCACCTTATATATGCCATGAGAATTTGTATACACACACACACACACACACACACATATATATATATATATATATATATATGCATATAAATATATATATATATATACATATAAATATATATATATACATATATATATATATATATATATATATACATATATATATATATATACATATAAATATATATATACATATACATATATATATATATAAATATATATATATATATATAAATATATATATATATAAATATATATATATATATATATATATATGTATTGAACAAATCTCCATTATTGTATACATATATATATATATAAATATATATATATATATATATATATATATATATATGTATGTATATTTATATATATATATATATATATATATATATATATATATATATATATATATATATATATATATGTATATATATACATATATATATATATATATATATATATACAATAATGGAGATTTGTTCAAGTTCTCTGACAAGAAGTTCCTCCCTGAAAATTGTGTTTTACCCTCATCCATGACCAAAAAATGGTTGTTGGTTTAGAAATTTTGCTCTAGATGGTTTTAGTTCATAATTTCCAAAAGGTTCCATGGGAACAAATTAGTTTGTAATGGTGAATCATACCAGTAGCTCCAAAATTTCACAGTGAATTTCAATAAAATTTTATAGGGGCGGGGGGTTACCAGTTTAGGAGAATTGATTATATCACAACGATTTTTTTCAGTTGAGAGATATTTTTTCATATTCAAGACAATAGTCCAAAATATACAGAAATAAAACTTACACAGTTATCTCCCCTGCATTTGAAGCTATGATTGAACTGATTTCTATTCAGATTTTAGTTGGTGTGTAGTGTAGACAGAGGTACGCTCTCTCTGAATGCTTTTTAGGTTCACCTGCTTTTAATATTTTCTTTATCCAAATTGTACTGGATTTACTAGTAGGATTAAGTGGTTATTAATTAGATTAGTGACGTTTATCTAACCTAACTTGACCTGAGATTCTTGATAATCATTAATCTTTTATATCTCTGGTCCCAATAATGTAAAACTGCTGAGTGGTTGACTCATACAATAAAAAACAAATTTCAGTAAACCATATAATTTCTGAATACACTTAAGACAAGATATTTAGCAATTATGAATTCTGCCCGTATTTGTGATTGTATCTCACTTTTTGTTAGAGAACTCTGTTATTTTTCTTTTCTCAAAAATTTTTTTTATGAGAAGCTCTTTCTTGAATTTTTTCTGCAATGTTCTTTATACATACATATATATATATATATATATATATATATTCTTTTTTCTTTTATTCATTATAAATAATATTTTGGCAGGAATGTTGTTGATGCCTTTTATCATCTCAAACGTTTGTAACATGTCTCCTCTTATTCTTTTAATGCTTTAAAATAATTTTTCAAGTTTTTCTTTGTTGGGAAGGCTTCTTAGTTCTGGATCAAGTTTTGTTGCTCTTCTCTAGATGTGTTCAAATTCTTTAATATCTTTTTCGTGATCCAGGGATCAGGCTTGCACTGCATATTCTAAATCATATGATTTTCACAACCATGCAATCTCTGGAACGATGCATTTTCTCAAACCATACAATTTCTAGAAACGTATGATTTCTAAAACCATAAGAAGTTATAATTGATATTCAGTGAAAAATGAAAGAGAGTTGACCTAACAATTTGAAGTACAGAAATGGAATTTGCTGAGATAGTTTGTGTTCATTTTGTGATTATACACTTGGGAAAGGCATGAATCGATCACTACTAATTAGTCAGAGCTGCCATAACTCCCTACTGCTGGTCTCATGTAACCTAGTATAACATGTTGAATATTACTTGGAGAGGAAATGGGCACTGCCAAGTAATGTTATGAAATACACATGTGCTTGTCGAAACATTTAAACAAAAAACATTCGTCTAAATTGGAATTTGAGATTTAGATGTGCATCTTAGTTTTGACATTCAAACGTGGGCTCTTAGCTTAGGTATAAGTTGTGGCATCGGTTGGCCAATCACAGTCTCTTACAAAGTAGTATGGTCCGCTTAGCAATTCTGCAGACAGCTCAAGAATAGCTCTCTCTTCTCATTGGTCAAGTATTCAAACAAAAGAACTGGTTAGGTGGGTACAGGAAAGATTTAGATAGAAACAGTTAGATAACAAGATGTGCTGATAGTACACTGACATCTCTTCCAGCAGCTGGCTGGTGGAAGAATGAGGAAGTGGGGGAGTAGAATAGAATTGGAAGTAGCCATTGAGTTTATGTTCAACAATGTATAAGAAGTGGGGATTTACATATATGATGCTTCTCTAAATTTTGTTGCGGAAAATCTCTGATTGACGTTTCAGCTTTTGTCAAATTTGAACACTTTTCTCCCTCGCTGAGCCTTGTCTAGATTTTTCATTTGTTGTCATTGTCTTTGTTTTTCAGAAGCCGCAGTTTAAATCTCCAACGGGCTCTTTCGAAACATGACAGCTTTTTGGTGTCAATGCAAATACATTTGCAGGCTCTTATATTACAGTAACCCTCATTATTCAACGCAATACCATGAAAGACTTAGCAAATGATAGGGATACTGAACAATCTACTCGGTCATGGGATTATTTGTTTTGATTTTGATGCAGCAAAAATTCACTAAATATCTTGGATCCTGGATTTGATCTCTCAGTTTGCATGCCAATCATCTTCAGCAAATGGGTCTTTATTTGTTGGCATTGCAAGACCAACCCAACACTTTCTTTGTTATTTTTACTCGTAGCTGGAAGTGGAATGGGTCTGTTTTGTAATTCAGAATTGTCTTTCTCTTAAACTGGTGTTCAACCAAAGCTAGAGAGCCCAGTTTGTCCTGTTATCTTACCTATAGCAGGGGGGGGGGTAAAGAGATAGATTCATGCTTTCCCCAAAGGTATTAATGCAAATTGAATGTAAACAGCCTCAGCCAGAATTTGACCTCAGCTCACAGATTCTGTTTTCTATGCGCTTGATCTAAGGCAGAGTGCACAGATGAGTGGTATAACTAGAGTGTAACAGGTATGTAAATTATTTTTGACCTTATTTTTGACCTTATCTCCAAAAAGTTTGATTCATTCACTTTTTGTTTATAGTTCTAGAAATAACCAACCTTGATTGATGCCCAAAAACTGATTTTATAAAATAGAAAGATCAATAGATGGAAATTAGATCGCATTTGATTGAAAAAAAGAAAAGAATTACTAAGAAAACAAAACAGAAGTAAATACATCAATTCAAATTATATCATTATCAATAATTTTTTCCTACTAAGTATTTTCATCTTAATTGTTGTTGCTTTTTAACGCAACTTAACTCAAGCAGGATTCCTTTTAGCAGTGAGTAAATAAATTAAGAGTGTGGATCGGAATAAAGAATATGTTTGAGGTGGAAATAATAATTTATATTTTTTTTTGTTTTCGGTGTTTTTTTAAGTGACTACCAATAACTTGAAAAGAAAACAACAAAAGTTGGAATAAAAATTGGTCCTCTCAAAGTTTTATATGATTCATTGAATCATTGCTTAGTTCTTATTTGCGCCTCCTTATGTGGTTCTTGTTTTGGTTTAGTTACTTATTTATTTGGTCATCTTTGGTTTAATGTACACAAACATATGACAATATTTAAACAGCATAGCAAGGCTCAAAAGTCACGCAGATGTGCCCGCACCTCAATTTTCTTTTAGTCAAAAGTATAATTAAACAATATATTCATCAGAAATTTACGCAGTTATGAAATTATAGGTATGATAGTTATTATATTGTGTGAGTGGAGATTAGTAATGGCTGTTGGTTGGGAGTAATGAGATGTTGCGGAGGACAAGGGTATTTGCCTCGACATGGTGACATCACTGGGAATGTTGTTAAAGTAAATTATGTATTATGTACAAATTAATTTCCGAATGGTGTATTAATATTATTAGACACTTAAATAATATGAGGAATAAATAATTCATCAGAAGTCTGTCTATTTGTCTGTGAAAGCCAACCGTGAAAAATCCCATCCTTCAGGATGCATACACTAACAATTCTTGCAAAAGTATAATGCATGATAACCCAACAGTTTATGAGATACTGAACCCCCATCCCTGTGAGAGCTACCATTGTGTCTAATTTGGCAGCGTGTGTGTGTGTGTACACCATAATTATTTGACAAGTAGCCATAGTACAAAGGTAACATTTGGCAGATATATTAGTCAGCAAACTAGGTAGAGCAGTGTCTATTTTGAAGTTGTTTGGATCGGTGGTTCTTGAGAAAGTTAATAAAAATAAATAAAAAATTAAAGATCATAGATTTTTCTTCATGGCTTCTATAAACTATCTTTATTGACTCCTGCTCTTTAGAATTACCTAAATTTAGATATGAAATATCTAAATAGGCAAGACTGGAGAGAAGTAAACAAAGCTATATTTTTATATGCCAATAGTAAATGAGTGATAGTTATGGCAGGCTGCTCCACACACCATAAAGTCCGGTCACTTCCAAATATGCACCTTTGGAATACCCACTGCCCAAACAACAATAATTCTTCATCTCAATAATTCAGACAGAAAATATTCAACAAACAAAAAAGTGTTATGGTTGCTGGAATAAAGAAAAAAAAAAAACCCAACAAATTTTGAAGAAAAATATTTTTATTTGTTTCAATTTTTTACTTTATGAATCTTATACATATGGGTGTCCTCTAAGGAGGGTTGGGCAAGTGAGGGGATTCGAAAGTTGGAACCTTACAATCAATAAAGGATAATGGCGCTGTACAATTGTTTTATGTAACCCCAACTCAATTTTGATGTATGAAAACACTGTGTGTTATTTGTTAGTAACAGGGTTACCACAGAGATATTCCGAATACATCCTTTTGCCCAATCAACCCAAGAATTATACCCCCACCCCCACTGGAGAGGTGGAATTTATTTAACAACATTACATCAAAGCATTCATTCACCATAATGATTATATATATATATATATATATATATATATACACACACACACACATACACAACAGGGCTTTTCAAACTTATTTTTATTCATGACCTCTTCTGTTGGGGCAATTTTCCTCCTGACCATCCACTGGTTGTTATGGTCATAATCAAATAGTAACTAAACAGACACAAATTTTAAAAAAAAAAAAAAAATTTGCAATGCATTCACTATATAAGCTTTACAATGCTTATTACAACAAAAAAATTAATTACTGAAATGTAACAAAAATCTCTTATTTGAATTAGTGAATGGTATCAAACCACTTCACAATAGGCATAAGGAGTACATTTTTGTAGAGAGATAAAAAAAACTTTGGTTTCATAATCATTCTTAAAAGAAAAATTGAATATTTCTGCAACCTTGATAATCTTTATGGAGGGGTCTCAGCTCTTATTATGAGAGGTCCAGGGCTACAAAATAGTTTTAATGTGTTCTGTGCACAAAGATTGTAATAAAGTTCATCTCTTTTTATTCAGTTTCACTTATTCCATTGAAATATCTTATTGTATAAAAACCAATGTCACTTTTACTGTTATTGGTTTCTTTTATACTGAAGCAAATGGAAAAGGAGGAAAGCAAAACTAGTATCTGTGAATTAGGGTATGTCAAAGCGCACAGCTTTGTGTCTGCATGTTTGCACCAACATCACTACTAATACTACTACTGGTAATATTGTAGTAGAAGAAAAAAATAAGAATAGTTATCTCTTATTTGTAACGAATAAAATTGATGTTTTCCTCATATCAAAAAAGAAATCTGCTAATTATCCAATTCAGTTTCTTTTTTGTTTTAAAACTATGAAAAAACCAAGAAAATATGATGAGTTGTAGATAAATCAATAAAAATCTTTTTTGTTCGGGGCATGCATTTTTGGGGTTGCAATGAATACAATAATACCAAAATATATATTTGTATAATTTATCCATGTGTAAATAATCCTGACAATTTCGATGGGTACTATGCTAGTTTTGTAATAAATTTTGATCAAATTTCAGAAAACATACCATGTATACTCATGTAATATTCAACTTTGTGTAATGTTTAAGCCCCATCTTTTTTTTGCCTACAAATCATGAGTTTATCATATACTCCGTATAATGTTTGAGTCCGGATTTTAGGGTTAAAAGTAATAGATTCAGCATCTGTAATTTGAATTTTTCTTTATTCAAACTTTTTTTCTATTAGCATAAGCATTTAGGAAAACTATCTGATTGTTCATACGTAACCTAATGCTTTCTGGATGCACACAGTGTTTTCACCTTCTCATATCTCTTTACTACTTCCAACTTCTGTTTTAAATAGAATAATCAATCTTATAATGAGAAACAGTAAGCAAAATAACATCTACGATAACATTTTATATTAAAGAGGATTACTTGTGGACTCCACACTGCTCAGCATGGTCCATATCAAAGACCTTTGTGTTAACAGACATCGCCTAGACCCAATATTTCTTTTTACTGTTTTGTACTTTGCATAATGTTCGACCCACAAATCATAGGTGAGAAGATTGGTCTCGAAAAGTCAAAGATTACACAAGTATATGTGGTAATTTAGGAAAGACTAAATACTTAACCAAAAACTGCTCTACATAATTTCCAAATTCAATACTTATAATATAATAATATAATCTTAATATTTCATAATTATGCCTAATATACAGTGCCAGATTAACTATGTAGAAGAAGGAACATGCACTATTCGTCCCACAATTTCAAGGGTCCCAAGCAAATGAAGGTATTTGAAACTGGAATCATAGCTGCTGGATAAAAATCCAAATGAAAACGAAGTAAAACTATTTACTCAAATGTCAGACATATTTATCTGTGTGTGTATAGCAAATGAAAAAAAATCTAATTATTTTACAAATAAAAAATCAACGGGTTTCAATATTCATGTGCATTTTCTCAATTCAGGGCCCATTTATAACATATGGTACAGGCCCTGCAACTAGTCCAATCCAGCCCTGCTATTATAATCAGTTTTAACAGTTTTACGTTTTGTTGGCTGAAACTCCCGGGTTGAGTCAAATGTCAACAAAAGTGGTAAATATATAGAAAGCGGGAATAACAAGAAAAATTTTTCTATTTTCCTTCATTTTAATTTTTAGTTGCTTTCTTATCACAACTTGACTTAATGTGGATGTGAGTTCAATCCTCAGTGATGGTCTACTCTTTATTTCCAATTGTGTCGAAACAATGGCTGAAGTGAAAGTTGAATAAAAAAAAAGGTAAAATTGAGATGAAGGCTCAAACTAGTTAAATTTAATAGAAATATCAACTTGAGTTGTCGCAGTGGATTGAAAATAAAGAATGTGTTCTTCGTGAGATTTGAACTCATTTTCATTTTGCCTAGGGAAGCTTGGTAAATGCCCAGCTGCTCTTAACTGTCTGAGCTAAAATAACACCATGGCTTGGCAGAAGATCAAGTCTAACCCTTAAACCTACTCCCCAGTTCCAATCTCACTTCTGCCATGTTTGTTTTTGTACCAGTAGTATCAGTGAAACAATTATCTTTTGCAATCTGAAGGCAACTAAAAAATTAGGATGAAGGAAAATAGTAGTAGCCAAAAATAAACTTACATAGAAGTTTCACTTATTTGTTTGTTTACTTGATTTTATTGTATTGTCTATATACATATATATATATATATATATATATATATATAACTCATAAATAAAGCATCAAAATGTCGTATTAATCTTCATATATTGGTAGTCGTTTCTAATCAAACTGTGGAATTTCAATGGGTTCAGCCAGTTGTTATAAAAAACAATAGGTACTAAAACCATGTTTTAGACTTCAGTCATAATCTGACAGTAACTAAAACATAGAAATAAAGAATAAAAAAATTATCAACAAATCTCGAAGTATTTATAATTTGAATCAGTGTTTCTTGAAGGTGGTTCACCCAGGGTTATACAGAATTATTTTGGGGGTGTAAGAAACTACAGGGGAATTTACTTTGTGATGTGGATTCACCATTGCGAGTTACGTTGGAGAAGGAGATAAAACCTCAGTTTGGGAAGCTTATTACAGAAATACAGTAACTTTCTAGTCATTAATGATAAAAAATGACTATTTTATTTATGTAAATAAGAAGAAAATTTCAATGATTTTGCAGTCTTTAATTTTAGATCCTAATATTCAGTACATATTTTTTATAATTTTCAAAAAGTTGAATTAAATAATCATTTATGAAATGCCCACATGGCATAATTATAGTCTTTGTAGCAGTGGTCCAAATCAAAAGATAATTTAATGAATCCTTCCCACTTGTTACGGCTTGGTCAGGGGTGAACAAAATTCTGTGAGAAAGATTCCGGTGGCGTTCCTAAGATTGGTGCCACGCCCAGGGTGGTAACTCAGGGTGTCACTCCCAGTGTTGCCAACTTGAAAATTTTTTGTGCTAAATTGACATAAAAAAATGTCCCAAAATGCAAAATCGTGCTAAATAACACTGTTAGCCTTTTATAGGCCATTTTTAGTAGTTTGGAATGATTAGAAAATAGCTAATGATAGGCTAACATCACTGGAAAATAGCACTAAAAGTGGCGGTAAATGTTGAATGTTTGCACTGCCAAAACATGGTGTCACCCAAAGGGGGCTGCCTGAAATAAAGGCAAGTCAGTGCGCAAGTGAACAGCTCTGAAATAGTTCAAGAAACACTGATATATATTACATTTTTGTATGGAGATGAGAAAAAAAAAAACTTTAATTACATGGTTAATTCTTTGGAAGAAAAAAATTTTGAATATTTTTGCTACTCCCGAAAATCTTCAAGTGACTCCCCTCCCCCAGGGGGTTAAGACCCCAACTTTGAGAAGCTCTGGTTTAATGATTCAGAAAACCCAAGTCAAATTTTACATGTAATTTGTGTTTATTATATATTTGTATGTTAGCATTTGTTTACTTCAAGAACTCCCACATGATCCCGTTAACAACATCAGGTCGATCAAGTTGCACAAAGTGTGTGGCATCTTCCACGTACTTGATACACAGGTTGTTGACTAACTTTCCACAAGCTGCTGCCATTTCCTTTTCCAGAAAAGAGTCTTTGCAACCCCAGACTATTAGGACAGGCATTTTTAGAAGATCCTTGGGGGCCTGCAGGGTCTTCTCATAGGAAGAGGCTCGGTAATAGTTAATAGCTCCAGTCGGGGTCCCTAAAAGTAAAAAAAGCAAATGAGTATAGAGGACGAGATGAGATAAAAAGAAGAGAAAGTTTTTAAAAAAATAATTTCCCTTTTAAAAATGGAAAGAAATCTATTTCTTCATGAAAATCCAGCATGTATTGAGAGAAAAAAGGTCAATATTTGAATGCTACCATAAGGGTGACAAATAAGGGTGAGATAAAACAGTGAAGACAAATGAGTGTCGGTACAAATGAGCAGTAGAGAATTGACCAAATCTATACATTCGGTGTCGTGTTATTAATAATAAACAACAAAAATTTATGATGATGGTAAATAGTAATCAAAGATAGATAAAAAGGATTTACAATATTTTATCAAATAAAAGATAGATAATAAAATAATCACTTTTATTCTTAATCTAAACAAACACTACTGCAAAAACTTGGATTAAATTGTAATTTTTAAAGAATAACTTACAAATTAAGATAAAAGTAAAAAGTAGTCAAAAGGTAATAAAAATACAGTACTTTTTTTAATGAAAAACAAATATCAGAATAATTGCTTTACAAGTACTCCTAATACATAAACCAAAACACCACTGAAAGAAGGTATTGATTCATTGAATTATCTCAAACTCTTTCATAACCATACTCATTTGTTCACTCATTCATTCCAGCTCTTTCAACTCATTTGTCATTGGGGATATTATTCTGAATGGGTTAATAATGGGTTGTTACGTTTTTGTCCTAATATATATCTAATGATTTACTTATATATATATATTTCTTGATTTATATATGAGCAGGTTAAAAACAAATTGTTACCTTTTTGTCCAAAGACATATTTATAAATTTCAATATCTTCACTATCCATGTATTTCTTCCTCACTCCAGCTTTGCTTGTGAACATGTCACCTAACATCTGATGGTCATTCTTGGTAAGAACATATTCAGGAAGATACGGAAGTTGAAAGTAAAAAATGTACCTTTGAATAAAAGTTGAAATAAAGAAAGAATTAACAGCAATCAAAACAAATATAACAGGTCAGGTTAGTCACTCAATAGAAACCATCATGTGACCAATGTCTTTTGGCAGCATATGTTGGGGATGGTCAATTAGAAAATGCTAAAAAAGGCCAACCAATGAATAAGCTAATCTTCTCACCTTTTATTGAGCAGTGATCACTAAAAGTCTGAATTTTCAGAAAACTAGCATGAATGCTGGCACACACAAACTAAGGGATCAATTTAGTACTTCAAATTGACCACCCCTAAAACCCTATATTGGAGGGGGGGTCAAAAAAACAAAAAATACATGTTAGGGAGTAAATGTTCAAATATTCAGCTCCCTAGCTCCATTGGAGTTTCCTGAACACGTAATACAAATATACATACATGCTCATATTTATAGCCAGCCAGACCAGCTTAAAAACTGAAGAAACTTGAGTTGTTCTGGTTGGTGGTTTTTAATTACTAATGTGTTTTCATTTGTCTTTGATTTTTAAAAAAAATTCTCTGATGGAAACCGATCTATGATATTCAGCAAAATTGCCACGATTTGAATTCTGATGTGATCCTTAGCAGCCTGATGATTTATAATAGGCCAAGGATATACTGATGAAATGGTTTTGAAATTCTAAGAATTGTCAACTTACAATAGTATGTAAACATGACAGATTGGAAATTTTTAAAAAAGCTCTCAATGGTATTTGAACTCATGAGTTTTGCCAGAGAGATTAGACAGTTGGTCAAAGGGTTAAATTTGATCTTCTACCAAGCCATAGAGTTCTTTTAGCTCAGTTGGTTAAGAGTAACTTGAATTTACCAGGCTTCCCTAGGCAAAAAGAAACTTGTTTGAATCTCACCTAGAGCTAGATTGAGGCACATGCTTTAGGGGCTGCAGCCAAAGGGGCCTCCACCAGAAATTAGATAAAAAATTATTTCATTCCTGAATATTGGATGAAAGTGCAAATACTCTAAATTATCTTTTAAAAAAAAGGTCCAATGAATATATTACATATATAATTGTAGTAAACATATGGCGGCAGAAACAAACACTAATGTATATATATACATTGTCTGATGATTTGTGTTCTCTAAGAATGACTAAAATAGATTTGCTCTCATGGTAATGAAAAAGCAATTCTCCCAAGAACCTACAATTTACTAATGTTTTGGAGAAATTTGTTTCTAAGAAATTATATTGATTGAGTATGGAGAGTAGGCCTAAGGGTCAAATGTTCAATTTTGATTGTTGTTAACCTTGCAGAAATAAATCAAAATTTTTTTTCCAACTTATACTTTTCTTTTGAAAATATTACTGTGGGAGGCTCACACTACCTACAGCCAAAGGGCCTCCAAATCTTAATTCAGCACTGATCTCACCAAGAACTTTTTTTTAACTCTGATCAACACTGTCTGCACACTGATAAATCAAGATGAAGGAAAATAGATGTAAAAATCAATAATAATGGTTAACAATGATTATCAACCTTTCAATGCCCATCATTGGACAAAGATTTAATAGACCTCTCTACTGTGGGTATTGTAGTGCCACTATTTCTGGAACCTGTATCTAACTCCAGCTTATTTTCAGCCTGCCTCAATTTCACATATGATCTCTGAGGATCCACATTGAGTCGTGATGTCCAGTGGTTGTCTGACATTCTTATAACCCAGCTAGCCTATTGCCATTTGAGTTTTTTAATGGATTCTATATCTCTGACTGTGACTGTTTTTCCCCTGATATACTGTCCAATCTTATGATCTTTCAACGTGATGTTGAGCATGATCCTCTCCAATATTTCATCTAATGAAAATGAAATTGGCACGCTAGTCAATCGTTATCATATGCAACCAGTAGACTTCTCATTTTTTCACTACGAATTAGGCCTTCTGTCTTACTCAGCTGAGCTTAGTAAACATCAACAATTAAATAATTGAAACTGTCACATGATCCATGTCTATTGGCAGCATGCCATGTTGGGGGTGATCACTAAAAAAATTGGTAAAAATGAAGATCAATGAATACAATAATATGTGAGGATAAGACCCCAAAAAGGTCAAAAAAGCATTTTTCCCAAAAATCAAAATTCTGTTTTGTTTATCTTTTAAGATTTTAATGGAGCAAGGCAGTTTGACTCAAACAAACTCCATTTTCTTTGTGCAATGCAAATAAATTAATTTCTTAGAATCTTAATATTAAATTCATCAGATAAATTCTTTTAGAAACTAAATTGAGTATATCATTCACTTAGAAGTGACCTACAGTTGTCTTTTCACTTTTATTCCGGTCATAATAACCCTCTCTTTGGCCTGTCTCCAAGAATATTGTCAATATTGAACCTGTCCTTGTTACAAAAGTTTTGAACCCTGATGCAGAGGATCACCCCACAATCAGATAGGAAGATAAGGTTACTGGGCTATATTGTTGGGGTTGAACAATGGAAATGAAAAAATCTACCCACTTATCGCTGCCACTTGATCATACGATAACAGCTGATACAAGGAGAGAGACCAGTACAAGATGCACTGCACTATAAATGAATTTGTAAGTGTGGCTGTAAATATTTAAATTATCTGGGTTTTTTTTTTTACTTCACACTATTCGAGAAAGAGACCAGAAAAAGAGGCTCTCGTCCTTTATAGGTATCATATACTAGCAATAACACCGTGCATGGGAGAAAAATAATTGCAAGTATAACAACACTATTTCCCCTAGCTTTAGACCCCAGAAAAAGAAATAAATGAGAATAAGTTCCCCCTGGCTTAAAGTTTAAAAAAAAAACAAAAAAAAGTTGAAAAAATATAAAACAAAAAGACGGTGAAAAAAAAACCATTAAAAAAAAAAAAAAAAAAAAAAAAAAGGAATCATGCACAACATCACAGGGAGAGATCATAAAAAAAAAGGGTGAAAAAAAGATAAATAAAAAATGATAAGGGGGGGGGTGAATGAAATATCAAAACAAAAAAGGTGAATAAAATATGACAAAACCAAAAAGAGTGAAGGAAAAATGATTTTAAAAAAATGGTGAAAAAAGATGAAATAAAGAAATAATGATAAAAAAAGGGGGGGTAAATGAAATATGAAAACAAAAAGGTTGAAAAAAAAAAACGATTAAAAAAATGGTGAAAAAATATAAAACAAAAAAAAAAATGATGAAAAAGGATGGAAAAATATGAAAACAAAGAAAGGGTGAATAAAGTATGATAACAAAAAGGGGAAAAAGAAAGAATGATTAAAATAAAAGGTGAAAAATATACGACAACAAAAAAGGGTGAAAAAAGATAAGTGGAAAGACACAGGTGAAAAAAAAGACAAATCAAAAAAGCAAAAACAAAATTGGTAAAAAGAGATAAAATGGAAAAAAGAAATGAGTGAATCAATTACTAACCAAGATTTTCTGACTTGGGACAAATTGGCAAACAAATGTTCTTCAAAAATAACTGGATGAGGGCAATTCATTACGATTAATTTGGAAACCTTTTCTGGGAAACGCTGTGCAGTTACCCATGCTATGATAGCTCCCCAGTCATGGCCGACCAGAACACAGTTGTCATAACCTGAAAATGAGGAGACAGAAAGAAAAAGAAAAAACAATTTACCAACAGGTCTGATTAGTCAATCAATAGCATTACATGACCAACATCTTTTGGTAGCATGCCATGCTGGAGGTGATCAATTAAAAAATTAGTGAAAGGGATGATCAATGAATAAGTTATTCCTCTCATCTTTTGTTGGGTAGTGATCACCAACTTAGAAACTGAAAAACCTTCCGTTGACTGTTTTGGTTGACGGTTCCAAAAATAATTATTCAAAAAATACTGTAAATGCTGGACTACAAAATGTATTTGAAAGATAACCACTCACAGCATCTCATCCAAGTCACATGCATCCTAATAGAACTCCTAGTCATAATACCAGCACATTGGAAGCAGTGCAATATTTGCCAGTTTTTAAAAAATAGAATGTTCATCACATATGGAAAAACTAGAAAAAAATGACAAGATAAAAACAAGGATGGTATAGAGTTCATTCATTCATTCATCATCAGTCTTTTAACGTCTGTCATTGGATATAGACCTTTCCCAGGATTCGTCACAATTCTCTATCATGGGAGTTGCGGAGCCAGTATTTTCTGAATGGTATAGAGTAAGAATTGACAAACATTTTTGGAAGCAGCCAAATCAGAAATATTTTTACACTTTGCAGGCTGTGGCAAATGAAAATTAAACAATGATCATACAAATTTATGGAAACAGCTGGTTCCTTCATAATTTTAATGTTTTTCATTATAGAAGTACGTATATGAACTTCCACAAAATACCAATCAATGAAAACAATGAAATTCTTTTTGGGGATAAAAACATTGTTAAATCATGGTTCAATTTTTTCATATATCAATAGAGCAGCAGGTTTGCAGAATGTTAGAACATTGATTCATTTAAAACCAAAGCAAAAATTAGACTTTTGCTTCTTTTTTTTCAATAATGAATTTTTTAATTCAATAACCAAACAGATGAAGAAAACAGAGAATTTAGACCAACAACATCATACATTCATTGGAGTCGGCTGGCTAGACTCAAGGGTCTTAGTGCGAGAGAATCAGAGAGTAAGGCCTGGCAGGATGACACAGATTTGTGATCTATTTAAACAGTCAGGTGAAAATATCATTTCATAGAGTAGTTCTTCGTTTACAAGTTTTCCAACAATTCTTCACGAGTTGGAATTATTAGCTCACTAACAAAAAAAACAAAAAGAACATTCATCTGATCTTTTTAGGAGTTCAAACTTGGACAAAAAGCAACTACAACTGCCTGAAATATTGACCAAGCTTTCAGCCAAGGATCAATTTCTGTTGGTGCAGTTCAAAATTAGTTCTAGAGGTTTACATCTAGGTGATGATAGTCTTAAAGATCACGACACATCCAGGAAGGAAGCAATCCTTCTTTGACAATGACGCATTAACCTTTTTGAGAATTTATTAACTCAACGAACAATGATTTTTGAAATCCAGGCATAAATGATAATATGTAAAGTTTTGTTGGGACTTTTGATCTCATCTTGGTTCTTTTCTTGAACATGTTTTTGCCTTTGGATCCTACAGAAGTCTTTGGGTAATGAATGGGTGTATCATTTACCATCAAGCATCAATTGCCTGGAACATGAGCATTCCAATTTCGGTTGGGGTTGATTTTCAGTTTGGTTTAAAAAATCTGAAGTTGTCCAGAGTTGGTGGCAGGGTTGCGTGGGGTGTTACCATTTTGATCAGTCAATAATAAACCCGTAAATAAAATTCATCACCTGAAGACAGTCATAGGGTACAACGACCAAAAAGTGTTCAAGAAGTGACCAAAGATGAGAACAGAAGTCCACACAAAACTATCCAAAGGCATAATCCTTCATCTTAGAAATTCAGACAGAAATAAATGATCTTGTTAAACATTCAATCACATGCAACCTTCTTTGATTAAATACATTTTCCAATAGTTGTTTGATTTTTGTTTTAAATTTCTGTTCATTTAAAAACGCCATTATTTTCTGGAAAACCTGATAGAAAATTGTTTTTTTAATTACATACCAAGGGCTTCAATTACTTCGGCAACATCTGAAGTGAGTTTTTCTTTGGTGTAATTTCGTATTCCTTTTGGTTTGTCAGACAAAGAATATCCCCTCTGATCAATAGCCACAACCCTGAAGCAGAAAGAAACATAGTTAAATCATTAGGATAGAAGCTATGTCTGTCACACTTATAGTATCAGTAGCAATCATCAGCCCTTCTCCCTTTCTACCCTCTTATCAACCTACCCAACTTTTTTTTTCCTCTATCCATTCCTATCCTCTTATTAAACCAGCTAAATTCCTTTTCTCCCATCTCTCTTGCTACCTTCTTATCAAATTAACTTTTTCTACCCTCTCCTTTCATACCCTCTTATTAAACATCCTATCTTTCTTTTCTCTCTTTGTCCTTCCTACCGTGTCTGTCACACTTATAGTATCAGTATCAGCTCTTCTCCCTTCCAACCTTTTTATTGAACCAAACATACTATTTTTTTCTCCTCTCTCCCTAGCAACCCTCTGATCAAACTACTGAATGTTTTCCTTCCCTCCCCCCTACTGTGTCTGAATTACTAATAATATCAGTTGCAGCCATCATCCAAGCCTGATGTTGTAAATCTATGATGACCATCAGCGGACTGAACAGTCATGAACAAGTGTATATAGCTTTAAAAGAACAAATAATTTCTACCAGATCTGGATTAACTAGGTAACAAAGTAGCTTTTGCTGAGAGCCCCTCAATATTAAGGGCCCTGCACTAAATACATGCAAGCTATCAATTCAAATTCTACACTAGCTCTATTACAATACTACTCTTCTGTCTTCGACTTTTATGAACGATTGGATGTTTAAATTTAGCAATTTTAATCAGTTATGACCTTTAATTTAGGTTAATATTTTAATACAACAATTAACAGGGGTGGAATGTCTATGTGATACATATATGACATATAAATAGATACAAAGGTACTTGAAACAGAAGCCATAGCCATTGCACAAAGATCAAAATGAAGATAAAGTAATGCTGTCACTTGAATGTCAGACATATTTGTTGTATTATCTGGCTGTATAACTGTATAAATGAAAATTACTGTACTATGTAAGTAAAAAAATGATGTGTTCTAATGTTTATTTTTTCCAAATTTAAGGCCCCTTTGTAAAACATACTACCAAATTTGCACTAGCTTAATCTGGCACTGATTATTACTCTGCCATGAATTGGGAACTCTTAACAAGCAATTGTCCACTCAGTGTGACGGTCAGCACATCTATCTAACATGCAGAGATCCTGGGTCTGATTCCCACTATGAGCAAAGAAGGTGGAAGACAAATTTCCCAGTGCACTCAGCGGCAAATACACAAGCTGTGTGATTAGGGTGAGGGTATCCTTTTGACGGGCTTGCATCCTGCCAAGATGACGGTTATAAAAACTTGTGCAAATAAAGTCCTGGTCTTGACCCGACTTGAAACTTGCAAAGATCACCGAGTTGATGCATACAACAGAAACCAGGACTTCTTCAGCAGCATCCATACACCATTGGAAATTGTCTCTCAAGAAGGAAACAAGCAACTATTACAAAACAATAACTACTATAATGAAGCTACCACAAGTATATGTCTGAATGGTTTTAGATAAATGCTCATTTAATGCGAAGAAAATAAATTTCTATGGATTCTAAAAATAAGGTAACTTCATTGCTTGCATGATTATAGAATGTATCTTTAGACAAATTACATTGGATACACGGGTTCCTATACAATCACCAAAGTTGAGTAACACCAAGCCTGGTCAGTACTTAGATGGGTGACTGTCTGGGAATACTAAGTGCCATCCTCTGTAGTCATGCTGATCTCACAAATCGTTGAGCACTTGTTACCATTGGAAGCCATTAATGTGGTCAAGAGGGGGATGAAGTGAAACCCGAGGGAACATTTTCTCTGCATTAAGCACCCAGGTGAAGCAGTTCAAGTCCTGAAGCTGCTAAGACCATCTGCCACCACAAAAAGAGCCAAACATCTTTGGGGGGACGCATATTTTTATTTTTTTTACATTTATTATTTTAATTCACATTTATCAAACTAAAGCCTGATTACTAATACTATTATACTATGCTTGTAGGTGATAAATAGAAATTTTGTTTTACCGGTAACTTTTGCTAAATTCCTTCAACTGGTAGCGCCAGGAGTACCAACATTCTGGGAATCCATGGAGGAAAAGCATCAAAGGATTTCCCTCGTCACCATTTGCAACATAGTGGAGTTTCACGTCCTATGAAATGAAATAAAAAGCCAAGATATATAGATGAAACATGGCATGTTAAGCATTTTCAAAACAAAAATGTTGACAAATAAATAACTAAATGAGAAAATACATGTTTCTTGGTAATCAACATTTAGTTGACAAATGAAAAGGAAGCCTTTGTCTTTTGGGTTTTTTTAGCTTGTTAGTTTTTTTTAAAATATGCCATGTTGGGGGTGATCAATTACAAAATGAGGAAAAGGTGGGGGAATCAATGAATGTTACGTCTCATCTTTTGTTAGGCTGTGGATTTCCAACGAACAAGCATGAACACTGCCAGACACAAACTAAGAGACTAATTTAGCATGAACTTACATTGTACAACCCTAGGTTGCTGCAGGATCAAACTCCACCCCTATTTCTATTATGACTGAAGATTACAATAACTTTTGTATTGTATATATGATAAATAAATGAGTAAATTATATTAAGTTGATATGACAGATATTTAGCAATCACTCAGTCATGATCTTATATAATATAGAAATATCAATTTTATATGCAGGTTCAGTTTGAAGTGATGTGATAGACAAACAGTGAAGCATTTATGCTCCTAAATTTGGTGAGGATTGTTCTTGTTATGAGGGAAAATGAAGTCCACTCCAATGGACTGGAGTTTGACAAAATTAAACTCCCTGCATAAAAACTTTTTGGGGGGAGGGGTATTTTCAAAAAATATGTATGCACAACAGATATATACATACCCAGCCAGGCAGAACCGCTTAAAAACTGAAGAAACTTATGTTGACAGTTCTGGTGGATGGTTTCTAAAAAAGAAATCGGCTTAACTGTAGGATGGGAGTCAAAGTTGACATCCAACCATTACAAAGGGGCCCAACTCCAGTCAGCCTTGCTATTTACCCATTACCAAAGGCATTAGAGCATTCTTCATGCAGCATCCACACCTCCTGATTTGTTTGATATTTCAATGCTTTTTTACAACATACCCAGAACATTATTTTACAGACCCAAACACTTTCTGATCACAGGCCTCTCTGCTATAATGCAGCTAGTTATAGCATCGTTTGTATTATAATGTGGTTGATTAGTGGACCCCAAAATATTAATCTAGTTCTAAGAACTAGATCTAGCTCAAAAATAGCAAAATTGTCAACTGATTATTGCAGCTTGCAGTTGGCTTTCTTGAATCCCAACACACATTATAACAGGGAAACGTCTGCAAAAGGATATTTATTGTTTTCATCTGTAAAATTATTTTTTCTCTGTATAATTACTGATGATGTGTAAAAAGTATAGAAAATGACTATTATTCCCTTCAAACTTTGCTTTTGCACCAGGACACTGATATTCATGTTATTTTTCTTACTTTATATGATTAAAATGTGCTAATTCCCCCCCCCCCCCTGATATCCAATTGAATAAATAAATGTCAAATTATCACTGTCCTGGTCACAAAAGTTTCAAGTGAATAATTGACATTTTCAATCAGCATTTACTTGCCACAACATTTAGTTATTGAACAAGCATAGCATTAAAAGCATGTTCTTATCAAATCCTTTTCCATTGGAATTAATTGGTGCAGCCTTTGTGGAAATCAGTTACCTCTTGTCTAAAGGCCATGATCAAGGCCAAAGAAGGTCATATAAAAATGTATGGACTCAGTTTAAACTAAGCTTTGACTATATATATATATATATATTATATATATATATATATATATATATATAGATAGATAGATAGATAGATAGATAGAGAGAGGGGGGTTAAAAAGAAAGAGAGTGGGGGAGAGATATAAAGAGAGAGATATATAAAGAGAGGGGGAGAGATATAAAGAGAGAGAGAGAGGGAGAGATATAAAGAGAGAGAGGGGGGAGATATAAAGAGAGAGAGAGGGAGAGATATAAAGAGAGAGAGAGGGAGAGATATAAAGAGAGAGAGAGGGAGAGATATAAAGAGAGAGAGAGGGAGAGATATAAAGAGAGAGAGAGGGAGTGATATAAATAGAGAGAGGGAGAGATATAAAGAGAGAGAGGGAGAGATATAAAGAGAGAGAGGGAGTGATATAAAGAGAGAGAGGGAGTGATATAAAGAGAGAGAGAGGGAGTGATATAAAGAGAGAGGGGGAGTGATATAAAGAGAGAGAGAGGGAGTGATATAAAGAGAGAGAGAGGGAGTGATATAAAGAGAGAGAGAGGGAGATATATATATATAGAGAGAGAGGGAGAGATATAAAGAGAGAGAGAGGGAGAGATATAAAAGAGATGGAGAGGGAGAGATATAAAAGAGAGGGAGAGATATAAAGAGAGAGGGAGAGATATAAAGAGAGAGGGAGAGATATAAAGAGAGAGGGAGAGATATAAAGAGAGAGGGAGAGATATAAAGAGAGAGGGAGAGATATAAAGAGAGAGAGAGAGAGAGGGGGGGAAAGATATAAAGAGAGAGAGGGAGGGAAAGATATATATATAGAGAGAGGGGGAGAGATATATATAGAAAGAGAGGGAGAGATATAAAGAGAGAGAGGGAGAGTTTTTTTTTTAAAATTCAGTGCTTTCCAGCAGCATTCAGCATTCCTACTCGCACCCCCGCCACATTCAATGCTTTACCTTGGTGACCGGTTTGTACAATGAATCGGAATATATATGCTTAGCTCTATAAACATGTCTCTATTGAATTTTGTAAATATTTATCTTATTGTTAATTTTTTCAATCAGTATTTCTTTCATCTCAACTTCAATTGCTATTTTTAGACCATCATCTTTGTAGTTTTCAAAACATTTAGTTGACCTTTGTTGTCAAGCCTTAACAGGTTACAGTGACATGAATTCTAAGTACTATTCATCAACAAGTCCTTAGCAATTGGAATAGAAAGCTCACACAGTTCTTCATCTCAGACAACAGAGATCAACCAGAGGATTCATTCCAATTTCACCTATTCTCTCATCCCGCTCTGGGTTGGCCAATTAGTTCTGTTTTTTTTTTTTTTGTTGGATGGCATTAGGAGAGTTTAGTTTTAATTAACTTCATTGAAAGACTTCTTTTCAACTGCTGTCAATCAGCATGCATTTTTTTTAAAAAGATTTTGTCAAAATTGGTGAATTGGAAAACTGTAGCCATCAAAGATGGCGAAGGGTTCTATCGTTTTTAATGATTGCGTGTGTTTATGTGCTTGTTTATGTGTTCCAGCACTCCTGGTCATGGAGTTTTGTCTACAGACTTTGAAATTGGCATCAGTATTCCACTAAACCCTTTCTAAAAAATCTTTTTGATTTGGTGGAAAAAAAGCTATTTTGACTTTTTGGGGGCCTCATTCTCCAGGATCTAAATATTTTTTCTCACTTGATTTTAGATGTTTCCCAGTGGAAAATGCCAGTGATATCATGAATAGAATTTATTTCAACCAAATTCATTCTTCAATGGACTATTCTTTTTTTTTTTTTTTTTTTTTTTTTACAAGACTCCAAATTTTTATACTAGGGTTGTACAATTATTGACTGTGATAGCAAATTTTTCCAAAAGTTCATTGATTCTATCATTGAAGATGGAACATATCAAACTACATTTTTGTCATATAATGTTGTATTTATTTTGAGAAAAGTATAATTGTAACTCAAACGCAAGTATAAGACTTATGCAGTTTATGGAGAAGGTACTGTGAATTATTGAATGTGGCAAGAGTGGTTTGCAAATTTTCATTTTGGAGATTACTCGTTGAATAATGATCTACAGTTGAGCAGATTAATTGTGGTTGATAGTCATCGGAGAATGAGATTAAGAAATATAGCATCACTACTAACTCTATAGGAGGGACCGCACTTCTTTTGGGGGATTGTACTAATTCAACCTTTCATCAAATTCACGATGAATGAATTAATGAAACAGCATCATGCAGGAGTGACCACTTCTTTCATACTGATAATGAAGTGGAGAAACAAGTTATGATTCAACAAAAAGTCTGTCAGTCCGTCCATGTATGACAGTCTACCGCAAAAAGCAACATAACTACATGAAGTTTTCTGTGTATACAAATGTGACACGGGGGCGGGGTGTTTAGCGAATCAGTCTTTGAAAATCAGCATTGCAAATAAGTTACTAGGGGTTGTGATTTACGATGTAAATATATGCTAAAATGGACACTCTTTTATACCCGCTTTTTCAGCTGAACAATTGCATGATGCCAAAAATGAGCAGCAGGGACTTTGTATCCTTCGTAGAGAGGAGAAGAGAGTAAGAGGGAGTCAACCGTTTATAGGCAAGAAGGACTGAGAGTAAATGGAAGAAAGACTTTTTATTCTAGGTAATGTTAATGCACATTCATCATTTTTCTGAAATCGTACGAAAGACAAATTAGATTTAACATTATCTTATATTCCATCTATCTATTTCATTCATGTATTTTCGGCAGCAGTGTACAGGGTGAGTATCTAGTTCAGTATGATATGATATGATAAATCGTGGTGGGGCAGTCCAGTTTTTGACCTTCCTTGCACCACTTTCCTTCTAGCCTTCATTTACCCTTATTCTCCATTGATCCATATCATTTGCCAACTGTGTCTAATCTCAACCTAATTCAGCATCGTCAGCAAGTATTTGCAGGTTAAAAAAGCTAACTAATAATCAAAAGGGCAATTTCAAACTGTAAGAAATAATCAGTTACAAGTTGGAATGCTTTTTAATAAGGAGTAATGTTCAGTTCCATTTGAAAGCTTTGGGATGCAATTATCCATGCATATCGGTCGTAAGAAATCAATGAAGTAAAATATGTTTTTAATATGCAAAACCTTTTTTTCAATTACAATGGAGAGCATTTACGGGAAAAAAAGGTTTTTATCGAACTTTTTTAATTTTCATGAGAGGTTTTCACATCATGGATTCGAAATTTTTCGCAGAGAATTCAACTCACATAAGTACTATTAAGTAGACATACTGGTGGGAGAGAAGTGTGAAGACACTCATTGTAGGGCTGGCCTGGAAAATCTAGCGCCGGCCCTGGAACCTTTTATTTTTCGTCCTGCTTAATATGCAGTGGATCATTTTACAATACTCTCACACACACATGCACATCTCCATTGAAGTGGGTCATCCTATCATCGACAACGACCTCCTTAGCTTCAACTCATTGTTGGGACATGTTTAGAAGGCTAAAATCTAGGACAGTCTCTTTCGTCAGATGGTGGATAGGGAGTGTATGCCGTTTGATGTGAAAAAAAATTAAGTTATTTCAAAATTTCGTCCAAGACCTTGAAGATGTTGTCTGGAATCTCGAGAAAGCATCAACAATATTAATCGTGCTATTAATACGCTTGTCACGTTCACGACCATGACGGTCGATATGTCAAAAGCTAACAAATCATGTGAGACAATTTTGGAATGCAGGAAGTCAAATAAAACAATCATAACTGAGAAACGGAATTTTCTTCGTTTCTGTTATGTAACTGATATGGGGTGCAAAGAGTGCATCTACACCCCCTAGAGAGGTATTACAACCCATTTGCTCTACATTTGCTTTACAATTATGATTACTCAACAAATTTAATTCATTTTGTCTTCTAAATAGTCTCAGATAAAAATTTATAGTTTTCATCCAATTTTCGTATTTTTTCAAGCAGATGGGCAATTTTATATCCTTTTGTGCCCCCCTCCCAGAAATATATCCTTAGGCCACCCTCTGAAAAAGTGATCTTTTTTTACGAAAATGTATTATTTTTTTACGATTAATTAAATAGATAAAAATATTCATTTGATCAAAAATATCATTTTATTATTATAGATTAAATATATAAGTTACAATACTTATTTCACACAAAATATTCCTTAAACTTAAAAGTAAGATGGGAGAAAAGAAAGCTAGATGGTTTCTTGGGAGAGTAGGAAGAGAGGGGGGAGAGAGTTACGTAGTTTAATAAAAGGGTAGAAAAGGAGAGGGCAGGAAAGAAAGTTAATTAGTTTACTGAAGGGTAGGAAAATTTTTGCAAATGAAACTAACCCATGTTTGTATAATATTTAGGTAAAATTATGGACCGGCAACGAGTGAAAGAATGAGAAGATACAGGTGTAGGGCGAAAGAAGAGCACAGACATGAGATAATGGATAATCTTAGTTGTCAACACCCCTGGAATTTCCAAGTGTACAGATGTTGTCATTATTCCGAGAGAATCACACTCAACCTAACATAGAGATATCACAAGACAGCACAGTACATAAGGAAGAAAACGAGATTCTGAGACAATTAAAAGCTATTAAAAAACTAAAATGGCAATGGACAGGCCATAATGCAAGAATGAAAGACAACCGGTGGACATCATGACTCACAACATGGATCCCCAGAGATCACATGAGAAACTGAGGCCGACAGAACACAAGATGGAGAGATGAACTAGACAAATTCAGGAAATACTGACTCCACAACGCCCACGATAGAGAATTGTGGCAAATCCTGGGGAAGGTCTATGTCCAAAGACGGACGTTAAAAGACTGATGATGATGATGATTTCGTCAGATATAATATACACCCAAGTTATCTAGACTGAACACCCACCAGAACGTTCTAATAAAAAAATCAAAAAGATTAAGATATTAGTATCTTCAATTTCATTATTAGATGAAGCATTGTGTTTTTCATTAACTATTAATTATTCTCTTCCCAGCAAGTTCCTGCAGAAAGGCCTAAACGGGGCCTTTGGTCCTAATAAGAGACCCAAACTGATTTTCTAAGAATACCTTAATTCTACACCTCAGGCAGCGATGCACAATTTTGACTTCTACTTGGTAATATACAGATAAACGGAATCAGATTCTAATATTAAATTGACAGATGTATGGAAATCAGTCTGTTATTATCTGGTAGAGTGTAAAAGCAGAACCTAGCTTATTTTCTTTTTTTCAATTTTTAAAGACTAATGCTAAAAAAAGTTTTGGGGTCTTGTTAGTTACCAAAGAAAAAAAAATGGTAACAATAGCTCAAGCCGCCATTGAGTTTTACAAATATAGACAGACATTTGGTGAATTAAATAAATAAATTTCAAGGTAAGCGTGAACGCGAACGGACACAAAGTAACAGACAATTTACCATAACGGAACACCCGCTAAAAACTTCAAAAGTGTTAGAATCTCCAAAGACTAAGTCGCTAAAAAACCTGGTCTGGGGTCACGTTGATACACACAGAAAATTTCATGAGGATACGATATGTGGTTCCTGAGTTAAGCCAACATGGACGGCCAAACGTATATTCAGTGAATTAAAGTAAATTTTTAGGTAAGGAATACGACCGGATACGAAGTAAGAAATCAATTCTGCATGATACTTACTTTTTTTCTTATTTTTAATTGTAAACTGAACCCTTCACTAAAAACTTTAAAAGTATTGGAATTTCATGGGGATTTTAGGATGTATGTCTTTTAAATTTATCATTTCGTTAATATTTGATCAGTACCATGTACATCGTATAGTTGAACGTTTGGAGCCTTAGTGTAATATTTTTAGAGCTTTTGTATTCTATGTTCAAGGATTGCCATTACTTCCGATTTACGACATGAAAAGTAACATGGTTACCTTTGAAAAAAAAAAAAAAAGAATTGCAGGCTAATATCGCGATAAGACAACATGAAAAATGCGCACTATGACGATTAGGGTAGGGGTGAGTTCCGACGATAAGAAAAAATTCTCTCTTCTGATAAAATGTCAAAGATCTATAGGTAGAACTGCAGATAAAAATCAAACTTTGGCACAGGAAGAAATTATCTTAAAATGCGAACTGCAAAATTTAACATTAAAGATGAGAAAAATGATTTTAAGTAATGCTTTAGAGATTAAGAAAAACATGGTCAAAAATCATCATATGCACATTATAAGAGCTGGGTCTTGTGGGAAAAGGGTTTTTTGTTGGGCACGACAGACAACCGATGGACATCACGACTCACAACTTGAATCCACAGAGAGCACATGCGAAACTGAGCCCGACAGAATACAAAATGGAGAGATGAACTAGACAAATTCAGAAAATACTGGCTCCACGACGCCTGTGATAAAGAAATGTGGTGGATCCTGGGGAAGGTCTATGTCCAATGACGGACGTTAAGAGACTGATGATGATGATAATCCCTAAAATAGAGTCTGAATCTTCAAGAAACAAGCATGAATGCTACCTGGCATGAACTAAGGGACTACTTTAGCATAAACTCATATCGCAAATTGAAAAATCTATAAACCCATGGAAGTGAAAAATAAAACGGTTGTTTTTCTAGACATAAGGGGTAAGGTAATTGTTCAAATTTTCAGCCCTCTAGCCCCATCATGCAGCCAGTACGCGTGATACATATAGGCAACCAGTCAGACAGACCAACTTGAAAACTGAAGATACCTATGCTGACAGATTTGTTTGACGGTTTCGTATGGAGAAAAAAATCTTCAACAAAGTCAGCGATCTATAAAAAGAACCAAATCAGACAATAAATATTACAGCGGAAGAAATTATGTTGAAACAGGAAAAGCTGAATTTGAAATTGAAATGAGTGCACAAGAATCTATACCGGCGATCACTGTCACTGATTAACATACCAAAATTTTAGTTACGTCCATTGCTCGGTACCATACCGAAGTGTGAGTTGCGTCCCTTGCTCAGGGTTGCCAATTCATTTCATCTAAATGATTTTGGTTGTGTTTAGATGTCAGAAATTGTTGTATAGATAACCTTTGATAAAGTGAGTAATATTTTTATTTAATTTAGTGATGAAATAAGTAATATTTTAATAAGATTAAGATTAGTTTCCAATTTTTCAGATATATATCTGGAGAATCAAGATGTTTCGACCCCGAAGTTAACTTGAAATGAAATTGGCAATACTGTAATTGCCACTCTAGAACAGACCGACCCTCTCAGGCGTGTTAACAATGAGACTCGAGCTTATCAGTACTGACAGCGGTAAACGGTGGTCAAAGCTTTCACTATCCACTCCCCGGGGCAGCACTGTCCCATTGCACTTAAAGGGACAGGTCGAGCTCGTCCTGACGCTTTTGTGACTGCAGTTGCTTAGCAAACAGAGTCGCGTCGGCTGGAGCTATTTTCGAAAGGTGTCTCCTATTTTCCCCAAGTAAAGCCCTGACTTTGTGTCGTATTTTGCTCAGGTGGGAGAGTAAATAAATACACCCAGTTTTATCGGATGTAATTTATTCATGTTTAAAAGAGGACATATTAGCGCCGGACTTTAAACAGCGCCGATTTGAAAGAGCCGGACTATTCAGCAAAGAGTCGGACATCTGACTTCCCCATGGTGGTACACAGTTGGTGGAAAAGGAAAAGAGACAGAAATTAAGAATAGGTTTATCGGTGCTATTTATATTCCAGACAGTGATAACGGACTATCTCTGCTTCTGTTGTTATAGTATCGACTCAACTGGTGTATGAATTTTGGTACAGTAAGACTAAGACAGTGGGTTAGTTCAAACGATGACCGTTCACTTCGTCTGATGCCAGATTGTCTAAACTAAGAATTAAATTTAATTTTGTCAACGATTTTGCGTAAAAATAACGGAAATTACTGAATCAACCATTCTTTTCTTGATACTTACTCAGGATATCAATAGTTTTTTAGAATCAAAAGAGTCCGTTTTTTGTCAAAATTCCAAGAATTATTGCAATCAGTCAAATGTAGAAGAGAGAGGGGGGGTTAAAAAAGGCTGATTTCATGACATCATGTGTCAGCTAGCATTTCCGAGTTCTCGGTAGTTCTTTTTGTGAATATGGAATTTCTGGTCAGAAAAATATCATTTTTATTCAATAACAAGTATATATATCTTATTCGTTTTTCTTTTCGGTGAAAATTATTTTGCTACAGAGGATGTTATTAAAACAATATACTAATAGAACCATTGAATAGTATAAAAAGATAAGATTTTTAAAACGACAGTAGATATTCGTCCATGATTTTGAGGTATTAATCTGACCATGTTATTTATAATTACAAATAAATTGCATTTCTCAGAAATCTTCCCGTAGCTCAGTGGTCTTGAGCGTTCTACAAGATATCAGTAGATTAGGGGATTGAATCCAATCAGCCTGTGTAGACCTTTCCTTTCTTTCTTTCGACCCTAGTGCGCATTAACCATTAGGCCGAGTTTGCTTCCTCTTTCTTTTGTCAAACTCTTTCTATTGAGTTTTGACTTTATTTCTGTAAGTAACAATGATGGATGAAAATGACCAGAAGAAAAACGAGTGACGTTCGAATAACAGTGATACGGTGACGTACGCAAAAACTGATGACGAATTCACTTCGGCTTCTAAAGCCCAAATCAGGTTGATTCGTTCTGCTGAAGTCTGCAAATCCCATTTACAGGAACTACCAATAGAAGAGTTAAAATGTGACACGTAGTTTAGGAATGATATTATATGGAGAAATGAATTCTGTTTTGTGTACTTTTTAGTTTTTGATGAAGAAAGGGAGCTTGACCTTGGCGCAACCATGCTTGTTTTTGTTTAATGTTTCAAATAGCAAGATGAAGGAAGGTCAGAACAAATTTCCTATTGACTGTTTGGCCACTCTGCGCCTCCTCTCTATATCTACCGAAGTGCCTCTAACTATTGACGAAGCCACGCACGCACACGATTTAAAATTCACTTTCTGTGACACTCGTATCGCACAATGCATACGGAGCAACTGCTAAATCCCAGCCATAATTCTCCAAGGACGCTATTTTTAAGAAGATTAACACCATAGGATTAATTTTAATCCTGCAATCCAGAAGATCTGCAGTATTTCATCCTCTTGGTGATCAGTAGCAGCCGCCTGTTGCTGATATTGCTAATTTAGATGTTTTTGGATGTTTTATCTAAATTTAGATGAAAAACATCTAAATTTAGATGTTTTTTTGGTTTTGTTTAGATGTCAGAAATTGCTATTTAGATGATTTTCAATAAAATATGTAATACTTTTATTCAATTTACGGTAATAAAATAAGTAATATTTTAACAAAATAAATGTTGAAGATCAAAATCACATCTAACAATTATAAAATTTGAAATATTCTTCAGATTTTTGTTTACGTGTTTTAAGATGTTTTTGACTCAATTTTAGATGTAAACTGGAAAAAATAAAGTTGGCAACACTGGTTGTCACTTATTGACCCTGTAATCAGGGAAATGGGGTCGTTGATCAAGTTACATTCAAACCTAGGTAGTCAGAGATTCGGGGGTCCAGGGGGTCTTCCCTCTTTGAAGGACCCCTCCGACATTTAGTGAGATTTGATGAAAGAAGAAAACCTATATTTAATGCACTAATTAATGCATTAAACAACCCCAAAGAGTGAATAATTTAATTCATGTATGTATACAAATTAATCTTGGTAAAAATGGCACAAGTGAAAAAACTATAGAAAATGACACATTTAATTAAAATGTAAAAATGGCACAAGTGGAAAACTATGGAAAATGGCACATTTAAAACTGCGGTTTGGTGCAGTTTTTTTCCCCAAGTGACCACAACATATTGGTTTAGTTAGTATTCTTTCTGAAGAAAAATGCTTGGTTTTTTCCGTTACCAAGAAAACCCTGACCCTTCTAAAGAAATAAATTTAACATATCAATCCCCAATGGTTGTTAAGATTTTGTTTTGCGTCTGGGGTGGACTAACGAAAAGGCCCCTATGGTGGAAATGGGGGGTAGATGAGGGTACGGCATTTACGTACCTCTCAATTTCCAGGATTTTTGTTCGTCTCAAAACGGCACCAAATTGGCGATAATTGAGAAAATTACTCTAGGGGGATTACAGTGCCCCTGAACCCCCAGTTGCATAGCTTCACTTTGCTGATCTCTGATGGACGCCTCTGTGGTCCCCGGACATAAATCCTAGATACAGCCTTACTGCATACCTAGTTCTTAAAACCCATTTCCGTCATTGAACTTGACTGATCTGAAACCCAATTACTTGACCGACTGGGATGTTTTGATTCTCTAAGATCAAATTGCCGTTAAGATGCGGTCCCATACTTGCAAACTGACACTACCATATGAGGTTCTAGTTGTCAAGAAGAAGGAAATGCAAGTTGATCTTTTAGACACCCAGACTTTAAACTTATGGACGTCAGCTTTTGACAGGAAATTGTGAAAAAAAAAAGCAGCTCTGCGTTCTGTCCTATTGATTATTTCTGGCAAGATGTGATCATACACACTATATAGAGATGAAGGAATGAGGGTGATGCTGTGAAATTCTTCATCATCCAGTGCATGCAAAATGAGGGCTGAGTCTAGAGTTGGGCATTTCTAAATTTCCAAAACAGAGGACATCGTAGACTAAAAAAGAAGACTTCGGCAGACTGACCTCACGGGCGTGTTGATAAAGTGACCAGAGTAGCCAACTCAAATTTTGTTTTGCACTAAATCGATCTCCAAAAAGAGTAATAAGAAAACGCCAATATATATCTCCAGCAAAAGGCTAAGAAATAGGGGTAAATATTGAATTTTCGCGCTGCCTGAATAAGAGAAGTTGATATGACTCGTAAATTGCTGCTGAGCGGAATGTTGAGAACGGCAACTAAATATCATAAATCTCGAAGTTTGAACTAAAAATTTGTGCTTCCTATATGAATTCATCGAATCTCCGCAACCAATATCACCGATCCGACTAAATAATTGATATCATAGTGGCTAGGTATTATTTGTTCCCTTTTTATTAGTCGTCAGTGCTCCAGGACACATTTTTTTTTGGTAAAGAGCCTTGGAAGTTTGTATGTTCTCTAGTAGCTATCTTCTGAATACATTTTTCCTTTTATTCAGGGGGATACTCGATTTGAAACAATCCATCATGAAATGGACACATTTTTGCCAATGCGGTGACATAGCAGGCGTTTGTGGATAAGCTAGGGTTAAATGAGATTATGTGTGTGAGTGAGAGAGTACAAGGTTTAATTTTTAATAAGTAAAGATTACATCCTTTTTTGTCCCACAGGTTCAGCAACACCTATTCCCGTACAAAACCGACACCGCCAGTAGGTCACGTCAGTCGTGTGTAGGCGCCTTTGATCTTACATAGCCGAAAGAGCACTCTATGTAACCTTGCATAGAGTGTCTGAAGAGTCAGGTTGAGTGGATTAGTTAATAAGTTTAGGGTGACAGAGAGATAAGCGTACACAGTGGGGTTATGGTGACAAAAATGAAGCAACTAGGTTACGGTGATTCATGTTTAAGAATTTTGTTATAATGTTATACATCACTTTTATATATAAAAAGGGGGGGGTGTCTTTACATAGATATGGAATTTCATACCCCTTAACCGTCAGAATGAATGTGTGTTCTCTTATTGTCTACTAGTATGTACATATAGGTCACGTCAAATCTGTGAAATTGCGTAATTGGCGAAATGTTTCGTAAAAAAAAAGTTTGGTTTCATTCTGATTAAATAAACTTTTGATCGTAAAACATAACTGTTCTATACCCTTGTTTGGATCAAAATAAACTTTTGACTAAATCTAAACTAAGTATTTATTTATTTTTTGTAAAAAAAAAAAATCAAAATTTCACCAATGGGGCAATTTCTTTGAATCGGCGTAACATATAAATAAAACACACTCATTATGGACCATCTTTCTGTCCTCGTTCAACGTGCTCCTGTTAATTGAAACACAGATTTCTTGTTTATTTCTTCTCGCAATTTCGTTTATTCTTCCCAAGTCTACCATAGCCGAAAATGGCTAACTCAACAATAATGGTGGTTCTATTTTTTTTTTTTTTCAGTTCCCACTGTTTGCATCAGGTATTGGATGAAAACAAACCCTCGCAGATATTGTAAGTTGTCATGACCACTATGCCTGAAGGATATGTGCAAAATGGTAATAAATTGATGTAATTTGAATGTATAAGGAAAAAATTTATAAGGAAAGATTGTCCTTCCTAATCTTTCCGGATGAAGAGGGAAAATGGAGAAGTGGATGATGAGAGTAAGTGGACCCCGAATGAACAATGTTAACATTTGTAGTGAACAGTGGTTTCGAAATAAAGGGAACATTGTGGATTTCTATTTTTAGCATTTGGTTCTTACACTTTAATAACTGAACTTGAACTACTTAACTACAACAATAAACAATCTTTGACCTTTTGATGAAGACCATACAGATGGATTACATTCATTCGAATTCAAAGACATGGTACAGGTTTGTTTTAAATAATCATGTTTTACGATAGCTGATGCTTCTCCTACACAAGATACTGCAGCAGACCCCCAAGCATTATTGGACGGACCCATAGGGGGCGTGGACCCCTGTTTCAAAACTACTGGTTTAATGAATCAGAACCACAAAAAGTACTGGTGAAAAAAAATTGCTTTAATCCCAGCTTATCAAAATACTCATACGACATCCTAAACATTAAATTTTAGAAATAATATCGACAATAAATAATAATTTGGCGCAAGTTAATATTAAAACTAAAATATATATTTGCATAATTTATCCAGACTTAAATATTCCCGTCATCTTTTGCTATTTTTTTTACATGGAGAACACATGCGATAACTTCCAATGATCCGATTTTTCTCTTTAAGTTGTATGTTATTATTTTTTGAAAACTACTTTACACTACCCCTTTTTTCTTACACAACACTGAGTCTTAAAACTGTGTCCGATCACCCTTTAAAAAGTGAGCAAGACAGAAAAAGTTGAAATGAGACCATTTGAATTATCAATTACCTGAATGAATAGATTACCAAATAAATTAGCTTTATGGTCCCTAGTGCCTATCCGTACATGAATAACCGTGTCATTCTTTATGGGTATATGCTAGTAAATGAATAATCTAGCGCAAAATACCGATGAAAATATACCAAAACCCCAAAAAGAAAACCTCAAGTAACCACAGCGTCGAGACTGTCTCCAAGTGCTATGGAAACATTTGCGCGTAACGTAATACCGAATCCGTCCGATTCTGTGGTAATTTATGTATGTTTTTGATTTTTATTCGGGCCCCTAGTTTCTGGGTGGTCCCCACTAGGCTGCACATCTCCATTGCACTTGAAGGGACATGTCAGGTCAATCCCTAGGCGTCCCAAAGGGGAGTGTCGAGGGAACTACACAATTTCTAGCATCACCAATAAGTACGAGTGAGTGGTGGTTCCTATACTATCGCTAAACCCACGACCGTGTCATATATTGAACACCCTCGGTGAGGCTTATAAATCTTTCGTCAGTTTTTCTCAAACTGTTGAATGATTCCCCAAAAGGTGAATAAGGGTCGTATTCGGGGGGGGGGGTTCTGTTTGAAATTACGTATCAAATCATTATTGAGGGTAATTAGAACATGAAAGATTTAATTTACTCAGATGTTTATATTTTCCTCTTCTTGAAGAAGAGGTAATTTTTCCAAGATAAACTAACACGTACAATGAGAAAACATTTATTCTAAAAGTGTAATTCTCAGTTCTACGACTGTTTTTTGCTTATTTTATGTAAACAAGAAAAATCTCACAATTTTCTTAATTTTTTGTCACTCCTAGTTGTGTTTACATATTGAGGTAGTCACGAAAAGAATAAACACTCAAATATGTTGATTTTTGCTCTTTGCTCGTGATACAGAATGAAATTGAATTATAAAGAGGAGAATAAGATAGAAATAGTAAAAAAGATAGGGAAATTTAGTCATAAGTGAATGAGATTGAGTAGAGACTGAAGTGTGAATGATAATGACTGAAATAGTTCAAGGGGCATTGTACAATGTTATGTTATGGTTACGTGAGCACAAGAGCACATTAGATGTTCTATAAAAAAGTTTTGAAGTTACAAAAGTAAGCTTTGGTCTATCGCTGCGTCATATTTATATCTTTCTTACTTGTAAAATTCCTTCCCTGAATTGAAAAACATGTTTTTGTAGGTGACTAATAATTTTGTATGAGATGAAAAGCGGGGAGACGTACGGGGACGGGATATAATATATTGACAGGAGTCTTATACGGGGGGTTCTGATTAAAATCACACCTTCAAAAAGATATATTCTGTTTTAGTAATTTTTTTTTTTTGATGATTTTTACCGGCCTCGAGTTGTGATTTGCCAAATCAAGAGGGTATAAGAGTCCACCGGCAAATCGTAAAATAAGGCCGATAAAATAAAACACAACAGAAGAGTTTCTCAAATAAAATAATAGCACGTAAGCCTATCCCAAGTTACTGAAAGAGAATGGTATATCTTCAGGTGTAATTCATTTTAATCACAAACCAAAACTCTAGAAGACTCTCATCGGTATATCAGCACTCGGCAAGTCGTAGCATAATGTCCATTCAAGATATGTAAGTCAATGTACAGTTACTAAAATAGAAGAGAAAGAAAAAAAAAGCATAGTCTTCATTTAGAAACCCCAATTGTCAAAATAAGAGCCCCCGCCCCCCATCAGTATAATCCCTATCCGGCAAATCCTAGCCATCTCACCGAAGGATAAGTGTGTGGGGAGAGGGGCAGAAAGAAAAGTGTGTGTGGGGGGGGGAGGACATCCAAAATACACAAAAAAAAGTAAAATAAACTTACTTTCAACTTCAGGAAGCCGTGTGTCCCCAGAGAAGGGTCATCCCATCTTTCGGGGGGAGGTTTCTGATCCCGGATCACCGGAGCCTTCTGTCCAATTCCGAGTAAGTTTTTGGGATTAACAATATCGAGGAGAACTTTCATGACGACCAAAGTTGTAGAAAAAATTATCAATGGTAGCATTAATACTAGTCGACTCATTCGGTAGATAAGAGACATTTTGAATCGTTGTTTCTGCGATGTATATATATATATATATATATATATATATGTATATTTTTAATGTCGACTTCTTTATAGCGTTTTCTTCAACTACTGTCGATGAGCTCACTTTTTAAAAAAAGGAGAACTCGACGAACCTAATTTCTAAATCAATAAAGAAGGTTTTAATTTAAGCGCTTTGGGGGCACTGAAGTGTTCAACAGTCTCATTAATTTTATCATTTTACCAAACAAATAGTACAATAAATTATCTACATCAACCTACTGTAACAAATGAGATCAGAAGAGGAGAGGTGAATTCACAAACCTCCATCCGCGATCTCACCAAAGCCGTGTCACCCTAACGGATAAATGAAAGTAAATAAGTGTTATGATTTTTCTTCGGCCTCCGTCAAAGTTCAGTTCGAGTAATCTCCCTTTGTTTGAAATGGGATTTTAGATTCAAAATTAAGTACATTGCATCACTGAACAATCACTACGAAATGATTACTTCACTTCCTGCTTGGCTGAACTCCTGTTTGGCCAAGTGTCGTGACTCGTTTGGTTCTCTAGCGAGGTGACTGAATTAACATAAATTAGAGGGTCCATGCAAGACTTATATGTTCACTACAATAATCATTATTTTGTTTTATTTAATTTTTTAAAACTTAGTACGAAGATGACTACCGGAGTCGTGGCTAATCAGGTAAAACTGACGGTATGTTTCTGGATGACTCTTGATTTAGAGCAAGTGTTCCATGACTAATGTCTTGAATTACCGTGTGCTTCGGCCGATTAGACAACATTTGAAGCACCGGAAAGTGGCGTTATCCTATAGACCATTTACAATAGTGGGCTTAAACCATGAAATTCAGATTAAAATTGCGGTCTCCTCTAATTTAAAGGTTGCCTTATCCGCTAAAATGTACAGTACATACAAGTTGTGGCTCATCCCTTTTTTGTTAATTGTTTGAATGAGGTTCGTAGAAAACGGGAGATAAGTATCATAGACGATTATTCAAGTTGTTACTAACTAAATCATAGAACAAATGAAAGCAGGATATTGGAATATTTAAAACTGTATTTTATTAAATTTAAGTGCAATGGATATACTTTGGAGTTAGTGGTGCATTTAAGAAGGAAGGATTTTTTTTTCTCCATACTTGTAACACTAACATGAATACAGCTGAAATTAATATAAAATGGTTCATCTTCCATTGTCATTTCTAACTGTATTTTTCTACATGATCTTGTGAAAAATATGAAGTAAACATTCTCCTATTTCTTCCAAATTGTCAGCATAATTTATACTTTTATCATGTTCAGCGTCTATAATTGTTACTTCTCCTTTTTTGAGAACCTCATCCAAACAATTACCCTTTTTTTTTCTCTTCTGACCAGCTCAAGACAGGAAATATGGAAGATCCTTCACAGTGCCTTTCTATTCCTTCCTTTATTTCTACAAGTCCATGATGCATCATTGCTTGGATGGTTACCATAAGTGTATACTGCACAAGAACAGGTTTAGATGATGGCTGCTAATGATACTACAAGTGTGACATATATGACGAGAGGGGAGAAAATAAAAGTAGTTTAATAAGAGAGTAGGAGAGGATGAAAAAAAGATAGGTAGTTCGATAAAAAAAGTAGAAACAGCAAAGGTTGATAGCTGCTACAGTGAGTGTTTCCTTTCTAACAAGAAATCAACTTCTCGGTGAAGTCCAAAATCCCAAGATGATAGATATATTTATCTTGGCAATAACTGATAAAGTTTATTTTGGTGTCTAGGGAAGTAATTTCGATAAGAGTTTGTCCTTGAATAAAATTGAAACATCTCCACCCCCGTTAAAATGTGGGTGTTGCGGTGCAAGAAGGGCAAACACATTAGAACTGAGCTGCAATAACCAGGGTAGCCAATTTGGCTATTATGGCTAGATTTAGCTCCTTTAAAGCTATATTGATATTGTTGGGTCCAGCATCCATCTGTAAACTATGCTAAAACAAATCGTGTTATTATGGAGGAGGCCTGTAACAGCAGTTCAAATGAAACGGATGGTGACCAAAAATTATCAAACTTAGTTTATTCTAGAGGAGCATACTGTGAAAAGATAGATTATTCTACTTAGTTAAGATGAAACTTTTAAAAAAACAAACAGTACCTTTAAAATTTGTGAAGCAAAAGGAATGTAATTTTATAAAAGCTTTCATGTAAGGTGATTGATTTTATAATCAATGATCAAGGTTATTCATTGATAAGAGAAACTTTTACAGGAAATTAATATCTTTGATTTGCTCCTAATGTTATATTTTACCACGACCCATCAAAAAAAAACAGTAAATTACCAACCTGAGCATTTGTAGAAGTCTTGTGGTTAGTATTGAAATCCCTTCAGTCTTGCAGAGGAGGGGTTCTATCTTGCAACAGTTGCTCCTCAAAAAGTGCTTGCAAATCTAACTTTATGATGGACTTGGTAAAATTCAAAGATATCAAAATTAGACGAGGGAAAAAACTGTTTGTATTATTTCTTCTTTTGTGAGGGTTTCCATGAACAAAAAGTAGTATCTTTTCCTTTTCCCCTTAATAGAAAAAATATTTCCAAACAAAGTCTCACTTGTTGCTTTATCGAACTTCTTGTTCACAAAATCCGTTGCATTAATAAATTACTGTATTTGCTGGCATGTAAAAATGCACATTTAAAAAAAAAATTTTTTTTAATTTTCAATATTACACTGCATCTAATGTGCTGGTATTATGACTAGGGTGCTGTCTACCAAAGGTTGAAATGGACAGCTATGGGGGCTTAAATGAGTTGCAGTATGTGGTACACTTCAAAATACCTTTGTAAACTATGCATGTTATAGACCAGGAAACATGGTAATTAGTTTCATCATGTTATAGATTGTTTAAGAAAAGGGTTCTGCAAACTATGGCCCATATGATCATTCCATTGAACACATGACAATGCATACAAACATTCTTTGTTTTCCTTATCTGTTTTCGATGAGCAAACAAGAAAATTTATGAGTGAAAAATAGGACAAAAGCCTCATTTTGGCAATGGTTTCGAATTCCATAATTCTCATTGATTGATAGAACAAGTAAGTTTATGTAGGTATATACATACTCCTATAATGAAAAAGAAAGTAATTCAAAACAAGCTCTTTTCAGTCTTGTATGATCATTGTTTCAGTTTTTATTCGCTTTAGACTGCAACGCATAAAAACATTCGTAATCTGGCCCACCACCAAAGAAGTTCATCAACCCCTAGTTTAAGGGGTTGGATGCATTCAACAGTTTGTATACAGTTTTTTCTTTTTTTCACAGCATTTCTTTATTTTACTCAAAAAATAAAAAGATCAATTCAATATTCACAATTCAGAATTGAACCCAATGTTTTAATTATTGAAAAGGTTGGAAAAACACACCTGTTGCTGCAGTTCTATGAATATGTATTGACATTGGTTCCTAACCTTTCCATTACCAAAGACTTTCTTTTATCTGAATGAATTTCCCCAAGGATACCCAGACTTTTGAATGGTTTGCCAACTCAACAAGCTCACAGATGCCCAGTTATCACTTTGAGGACCCCCAGGGGTCTGCAGACTCCAGGTTGAGAATCGCTGTGGTATGAGATCCAAAATTTCTTTGTATATTGAGAACAGAAAACTACACTAGTAAATCTGTTTTAACATTATCATTTCACACAAGTTAATTCCTATGAATAATTTCAAATATATTTAAATTTTTATAAGATATTTATAGAAATTACTGAACTTGTTCCAGTGGAAAATCCATTCTTTTCAAATGGTAGGTAGAAGATATTTTTATCAGCAAAATTCATCCATTTGGTGGAAAGTCCATTGTTATGGACAGAGTCATATGGTTTATTTTATTAGTAGAATTTTTTCCCCATTACAGATCAAAATAGAAATTTTCCTCTATCAACCCAAACAACAATTTTTTTAAAAAATTTTCTAAATTGTCTTTTAAATTTTAAACTTGTTCAAACTCGACAAGAACACCATCACAATCCTTAGGGTGGGCAAAGACAATGGGTTTGCCATGGGCACCAATTTTGGATGTCTCACTCAGAAGTCGAATTTTCTTGGAACGGAGATCTTGCATTGCTTTTTCGATATCGTCAACCTATGAATGGTGAAAGAAAAAAAGAAAAAGAAATCCTTATAAAAATCTGTGAGTGTTAGTTTGGAATGGAAAATCACATTCGTTATAGGAAAAGGATTAATACATTACATACTGTCCACAGCCAGGCCAGTCAGAGGGTTCATTGAGGGGTGGGGAGGATGAGCCATTGGTTTGAGCAGAGCGCAGAAATTAGTCTCAACGGGATGGCTCCCTACAGGCCACCCATCTAGATACTGACCAGGCTCTACATTATATATATATATATATATATATATATATAATTTGTAAGAATACATGAAGAAAGAAATGGAAAACAGATTCTACCTGTTGTTGATGTTTAATCAGAGTGCTCAATATTCAACACAGTTAATAGAATTCTTGATATAAAAAAAGTAAGAATTACAAGGATATATATCAAATGAATATCAACATTTCGTGCCTAGTGCACACATCAGCAATCAACAATTAGTTTTGTTCTTATAATTCTGGGAACAAAAAGCTAGTTTACATCAGAATATATTTTTCTATTATCCAATTGAGTTTAATTGTTTTAAAACCTAACGATTCTAACCAGTAATTATTATGTATGTATAAGGACAATCCTACAGACTTACCTAGGTCTCAAAAACAATTAAACCTAATTGGATAATAGAAAAATGTGTTTTTTTTATATATAAATTGGCTTTTTGTGCTCACAATTACAAGAATAAAACTTATTGACGGTTACTGAGGAGTACATTAGTTAACATTCACTAAGTATATTATTTCCTTGTAATTATCATACATATATATACACACACACACATATATATATATACACACACAGATATATATATATATATATATATATATATATATACACACAGCAATCTTTTATTGATACAGGTTTGATTGATGATAAACAAGTGAATGTGAATTATGTTCAATTTGTGATCTTGCACTTTCAACCATACTTCAGGTCATTTTCAGGAGAGTTCTCATAAAAATCAATAGGGGATCTTACAGATACTCCATATTTGTATGTTGAACCTTTTCTGCATTTTGGATTTAAATTTTTAAAAAATGTCACTGTATTTGATTTTGTGTTCTGGAAATTAAATTTTTAAAAGAAAATTCTGTGTTACAATAGAAGATTATCTGAAAAATACTGGTGGTTTTTAAAGTTGTTAATAGTCAAGTTTATCACTTTAAGGTTAGATATTTACAAATATTTATAATGTATGAAATACAAAATGTCAAGTTTCTGTAAATTAAAACTCAATACGCAGCTTTGTTTATTTTTTTGGTCGTTGAAGTTTGAAGGGTTGATATCTACATATTTTAATAAAAATTTCTTTTTGTGTCTGCAGTAAGCTACCACATATATATATATATATATATATATATATATATATATATATCAGTGGAATCCACTTAATGGGATCAACGGTTATTAGGAATTGCTACACAATAGCACCAATCTTGTAAGAACCAATTCAAGCATATGTAATTATAGCTAATTGTCTTCATTTATAATGACCAATGTGCTGCTTATTTTGACTAAGCAGCAGTGTCACTGAAATGAAATCTGAATTACAAAGAATATATTTTTTAGTTCTCAAAACAACTATCTTTCAAATTTTTATCTCGTGAATCAAGTTGAATGCAAAATTTTAAAGGAAAGTGTAGAAAATAAAAGAGTGTTGTAAAAAGGTGTAGTATATTTATGCAAGCAGTTCCCCTTGTATTGAAAAAAAAAAATTGGGGTGTTTTGTCTATAAAAATATCAAGTTGTTCAATTGACCAGCCAGTTATTGAGTAAAAAATCGTTGGCCCTGGTCCTAGTAACTGGAACCCACTGTGTGTCTGTGTCTGTATATATAAGTGAAATATATATCACAAGTTATATATACTATTCTGAAAAATCTTCATTCCAACAGTACTCAATACTTAGAGTAGAGACAATATATCAATTGAATATATAGGTTTTATCTCTACTTCTAGTATTGAACACTGTTGGAAAAAGAAAAGAAAAAAAAAACCTCAGAGAATAAATTCAACTAATTGTAATGTGACCAAAGTTAACAAGCCTTGATAAAACAATATCATATAATGCTTGCAAGGTAAATAATTACAACTCACTCTAATTGTCACATTTCAAATAATAGTGGAAGTTATCTTCTGAGTATAGATAAAACTGTAAGGCCCAGTTGGATTGTCTATCTGAGGAGCTGAATAATGCAAAATGAAGGTATACCATTGTCATAGACAAAATTTGTGTATTTAATTGATTTATATATAAAATTATTATGTGTATATTGGATAACTGTGAGAGAAGGAGAAAAAATTGATTTTCCAAATCATTGTTAATAGAATGCCAGTAGGGACCCCAAAATATTGGAAGAATAGCAATTTTTTCTCTGGATAATTTGAAGAATGAGAACTGCGTACAGGGGAAGAGAAAGAGATTTAAGACTGAATAGATTGAGGATACTTTTATAAAGAGAAAAGAAAAATCTATTTTACTCACCTCAATACAAATATGATGGATTCCACCATTTTTATTCTTTTCTAAGAAATTCTTGATTGGACTTTTCTCGCCAAATGGGTAGAGCAGCTGCAAATTAATTCAAGTAATTAAAATCATTTGGTTAACAAATACAAGTACATCATAACGTTGGCATCTACTGACACATTTCCAGAGGGGGAGGAGGAGTCAAGCATGACCTCCCCTAATTACTGGGGGGGGGGGAAATAAAATTTTTTCATTATACAGTAAGGAGTAAGTATTTTAATTTTCAGCCCACTAGCACCATTGGATTAACCTGAAAAATTTTGGATAAGATAAAAGAAAAATGAAACGTAATTTACGATATTTCATTAATGACCATTACACAGAAATAAATTAGAATATTCATGAGAAAATTCCATTAAATCTGACACTCATTGTACAAGGGGCCGTTAAATCCAAGATCCATTGTACCAGGGTCCGTTAAATCTGAAATCCATTGTACCAGGGTCCATTAAATCAATGGTTTACAATATGACCAACTGAGATTTAGGGAAGTACATTTATCTCATCAAAATGACCAATTACTTAACTACAACTGGTACTGGTATAAAATTACCTTCCTTTATCGAGTTTCAGAACATCACTATTTTACGTGAATGTAAAAATACTGGTGCCAGCATATCCATGCACGATGGATCTCTTCAATGGAATTGAAAACTATGCCATTTCGTAGCAATAAATAAACCCATTGCTAAACTTTTGACGTGATTGGAATATACTTCAATTTTAAGCAATCTTTCGATGTATATTTGTAAATTCAAAAAATAAGGAGCTATTCCCACAGTGAATTATGTATTTTTACCTTTTGTTTTTTTTAATTATTTACTTTCATTATTGTGTCATTTTATGCAAGTATGTGTAGGTTGTCCTTGAGCTCCAGTGTTTATTAGTGCTAATATAAAAACTAACAGCTCCACTGATTCAGCATTATTATTCACTGCGTGATATACATTATGACAATATGTTAATGGATGTCTTTTATTGGATTAGACACTCTGATCCACTGTAAACGGGATCATCAAAAATTGAATTCAACTTGAACAGACGGTTTTACATTAATTTTAGTTTTCAGAAAGCCAGATAAATGGTTCAGTACTGTGTTTGTTCTATGCTGGTAAATTCAAGAAGTAAAGGGAAACTTGTTGCCTTGTAGGGCATGATCTGTTGAAAAATTGGAAAAGGGGTGATCAATGAATGATTTATTTCTCACTTTTTGTTGGATCACTAAAATATCAGAATTTTAAAAATGAATAAGCATCGATGCTACTGGATTCCAACTAAGGGACCAATTTAACAAATTTACTATGTAAATTGACCCACCTAAAATGGAAAGGGGAGATTTTCAAAAAGCAAAAAAACGTTTTTTCTACACATAAGGAGTAAATAATTTAATTTTCATCCCTCTGGCTCTATTAGTGCAGCCTGTACACATGACATTATATATATATATATATATATATATATATATATATATATATATATATAGCCAGCAAGCTAGGGAGGATCACTTGAAAATTGAAGAAACAACCATAGCATCAAATTTTGAAGTAATGTAAAAAAGAAATTCAATGGAGAATAAATATGGTCAGAAAAAGATCTATTTATGACATCACAGGCATTTTCCACAGGAGAACATCTAAAAAAAAGAGTAAAAAAAAAAAAAAAAAGCAACTAGAAATATCTAATTTCTGGAGAATCTAGATGTTATTTGTAAACCTATCAAAATAAAGCCCCCAAGAGGTCAAAGAAGATATATCTTCAAAAAATAAAAAAATACTGATGTCAAATTTCAAGTCAGTAGACAAAACGGTACAGCCAGGAGTGCTACACCACACAAACAAACACATAGACATATAAAAAAAAAAGGTAGAACCTTTTGCCATCTTTGATGGTTATGGTTGTTCAATCTATGTTTTTGCCGGTTTTTAATAAGAAAAATCTTACCTCCAATTTTGTATCTCCTAATTCAACAAAAACAGTCGTCACTCCATGCTCAGGCAGATCCTAAAAGAGAGAGAGATGTGAAATTCTTTTTGTACTTAAATGAATTTATAAGTAAACATATTATTATGTCAACTGGGGTAGGGTTATGATAATACAAACCTCACCTATCATAATTCAGGTGGATGATGGGCCACAAAATATTAATTAAGCTCCAAAATGCCTAAATTGATAGTGGCTCTGTTATAACATGATGTTGACTTTCTTAGACCCTAACAGTCATTTATAATGAGAAAGGTTTGTATTTTCAACAGAAAGTTTTTTTTTTATGGTAGTGGTTAATGACAGAGATGAGGGGGGAGACCCTATTTTGGTGGAATGTTCATCAGTTAGGAATCAAGAACAAAGGGAGACAAGGAAGTGAGTCATAAAAAAGAGGCCTTTGGATTATTACATTTTGTGGGGCTATCTTTGCAAGAGAGGGTAAAGACATAGTGGATTTAGCAGCCGTAGGGTAGAAAGTCACCCTGTCCTTTTCAAAGTACTGAGAGAGAGAGAAAAAAGAGTTATTACTGTTTTTTGTGAAAAAAAACAATCTTAAATGTTGCAAACTCTAACCTCAGAATAGCTGAATTTTTTTATACAACATTTTTATCTCCTTTACATTGCCATTATAAAGGGAGAAGGTTCCTACCATTTTTCTTTTACTTGTACTTTAGTCTTCTATCCCATGCCTCTATTATTCAAATTAATCCAGTTGGGGTGAGGATTGTGTATAATGCTACACCTTCCAAATTTTATGTATTGTAGACAGATACATATCAATAGGTACACTTATTTTAAGGAGAATAAGACTTTGGGTCACAACATTAACAAATATCACAACAAAGTATGCAAAACTGCACGGCTCTTCAAGCATATTTCTATAGCAATCATCTGTGGCAACACTTTCTCAATCAGAAAAACAAACAAAATATGAGCTATTCACAGGGAGCCGTGTGATGCACTGTGATGTCATCTGTTTTATTGTTCTATCTATTTGAAATTTCACGATAAGATGAATGTTTCAAGTTGAGAGATGAAAAAAAAAACTTGAAAAAAGCATTAACAAAAATTTGCAGAAATTCAAGCCTAATCAAATGATCCATTTTTGACAGCCTGAAAGTTTAACTTTGCTAAAACAATTTATCCAAAGTTTTTGATGCTGAAACCAATTTTGGTATATATTAAGATATTTTGAATGTATGTGATATTGTATCTTTATCTCAACATGTAAATAAATGAATGATTTGGAAAAAAATGAAAAAGTCCCACTCACCATACTGTATTTATTCATGTAGAATGTGAAAAAAATTGCATTATAACCAGATGCCAAAATGGGGAGGTGCTGTTTTTTATAAAGATCTAATATTTTGACAATTTTATTGATTTGCATCAAGAAATGAGCTGCTTTATACAACATAGGGTCAGGAGATATTTTGTCATCAGAGAGACCCTCATCTTTACCCCCTCCTAAGCAGAAGGAGATATCTAAGTCTGGGATTTATACTGACAATGGTCTCAAAAATAAGAAAATGGTTCTATCAGAGCAGTAGGAACCCAATTGGAAAGCACTTTTTGGGGCCTCTACTCCAAGATCAAAGTGTAGTACTCTTTCCTTAGAGATTGTACAACTCAAAAAGGCTGTAGAACGGATTGTACAAGATCTTGTGATAATAACATCGGAAACACAAAGAATAAGTTCAATTACCTAAACAAATGTTGGAATGATAACTCTTCTTGCAATTATAGACAACCATTTGGCTGCGTGGTGTCATATATATTTTACTTTAAAACCTTCCCCTAGGTCCATTGAGTATGCCTAGCAAATTTTGTTGGATAAATAGGACTTAGTATTTTATAGAAATAGATGGGAATCAGATCATCAATATTAGGGTGAGGGCCAATGCAGACCCCACATTTTTTTGCAAAAAGGGAAACCATATGTGAATTTTGCACTCATGTACAGCCTATTTACGGCCTACTGGAAACATTTTAGGCATCAGGTGAAGTCAAAAGGTTTTTTAAAAGTGGTCCAGCCAAAAAGTGACCATTGTAAAATAATATAATACATTTTGCTGGTTTTATGTTCAAGTTATGCATTATTCCAAGCGTTGATAATTTGAGGAAAAAAAGTATTGTTCATATGGAAGGGGGGAATCCTAAGTGCAGAAATAACAAAGGTTTTTCATGGGATGAAAAGTGAAAAATGAAATCGAAAAAAAAGAAAAGAAAAAAAGATGTGTTTACAATTATGCACTGATTTTTTGGACTAGTGTCCTCATCTTGGTTGTTATAGTCACAATGTTCCAACCATTGTACCCTACAGCATGATACATCTTCTAGGCAATAAAAGTGTAGGTCAAGTTAATCTAGGGACCTGTCTAGCAGTTGTGAGCTCAAACACTGAGTTGAGTGATCCAAAAAAAGTCATATACTCTGGTCCAGTGGAAGAGACAGACAAGTGACATTGCAAAGACAAATTAAGTCAGAAGAATTAACTGATATGGGATATCCGCTGGCAGGAACAGTGGAATGAGAACAATCCACCCTTGAGGTTTGATTTGAAATTCTCAGAAGGATACCAACTATGAGAGACACGAGAAGAAGACCAGAGGAACAACAGCTGAAACGTTGTGAATATGAAAACCAAGATGAGGACACTATTTGAAAAAATATCAGTATATATAATAATGATAATCTATCATCTCAGAAATTCAGACAAAAAACAAGTAGATAGATTTCTTACCATTCTCTCGCTGACTTTGGCACCAAGCGTGTCTTTGTATAAAGCTGTGGCTTTATCAAGATCTGCAACAGCTATGGCCACATGATTGAGTTTTCCAATTTTCCATTCCTGCAAAAAATATGCAAAGACATTCATGATTTGAATTATTATTCGAACCTAATCCAATTTTGGAAGAAATTCTTGTTTGTCAGTTATCTCCCCTTCATTACAAGAAGTCAAGCAAGTAGATTTTAAATAAAAAATGAATCTTGTTTCAGGAGCAGCCAGAGATTAACCAGTTTACTAATGCAGAGGAGATATTCTCATCTTGAGAAGTCGACAACTATTTGGATGATGGGGCAGATTAGAAATATCTACTTGTCTTGCAGGCCAAGATGAATAAAATACTCCACCAGACCCCATCTAAATATGTTTTTTTTTTAATTTTTGAAAAGAAAATTTTTTGTCTTTTATGGAACCTTATTTTGACAGGTTTATGGATAACATCTAGATTCTCCAATTTAGTTGCTTTTCTTTATTCTACTTTAGGTGTTTTCAAGTGGCAAACACCAGTGATGTCATAAACAGAATTTATTCTGATGATATTTATTCTTTGTCCGCTTGGATAATGTAATGGTTAGCATGTCTGTCTCACACATAGGTCTTTGGGTTCAATTCCCAGAATAAGCTAAGAGTCGAGAAAACTCTCCATTGGGACAAATTTCTCTATGCACTCAGTATTTAATTGAGTATACTCCAGGCTATGTGATTAGGGCAGAGGTATCCCTTCAGTGGACTTGCATCTTGCCAAGGGGGTCATCATAAAAACAAAGTGCTCGTCTAGACCAGATTTGAGACTTGTAAGGATCACTAAGCTGATAAATGCAACAGAAACCGGAACTTGGTCACCAGCCAATCATACCCCATTGGGTGTCGTCTCTCAAGAGACGTGATGCTTTACCTTCTATTTATTCTTTGATGGGATTTATTTTACATGACTCTAAATTTTGACAGTACTATTGTTCAGTTACTGACTGTAATGGCAAGTTACCCAAATGATTGTTAAAACCAGAACTATGTCCCATTTAAATAGCTCTTGAATAGCATGGATATAATCACTTTCAGTTGCCAGCATTCAAACTACTGTCATAAGTTTGAACACTGGGTGCTCCCATACTTCTGGCCTTGTTCCGGACTAAGTTTATCAAATATTGATTTAGAAGAAACTTTAAAATCTCATTCTGCAAAGATGAAGAAAAATGACAAACCTTCATTGGAACTAAACTTGAATGGAATGTTCGGCATTGTTTGGGTAATAGGAACTGCAAAATAAAATTTTTTAAAAAATATTATAAAATGTCTCCACAAAATAAGTTTGATTATAAATTTTGCAAATACTATATTGACAACTAATACATAAACTTGAATTCTTATTCAAACAGAACATATAGCAAGACTGACTGCTTCAGGGTAAAACTCCACTCAAAGTGAAACTTGAATGACTTAGCTCTTAAGTTTTGAGAATGTTTCAACTTTTGTAAAAACAGTTTTCCTTTAACTGACAAAGATCTTTAAATTTGGGTATGGAAGAGGACTTGATAAAATAGTATCTAGATATTTTTCTGGATAAATGGCATTAAAATAATTCAAGATATATTTTGAGGCAATTCTAGGTATAAACTACTTCTAACCTCTATAGTAAATTTGAAATTGAATACATATAGATATAGTATACATTCAAATATTTTAGCCTACCAACAGAAGATTGGTATCAGTGGGTATCCCTGCTTTTATATAAGATAAAAAAAACTTGGAAAAAAAACAATATAGTATTTTGATACAAATCTAATGTATGTCATCAATATCAAGTCATCGAGCACTCTTACGGACGATTTTGGGAAAAATTATCACTACCAAAATACTATATGACTGTACATCCATAGAAACAAAAACTTCTTGGTTTTAACGGCCAAGTATTCCGATATATATATTATATATATATATGTGTGTGTGTGTGTACATTTTATTCCTTCCACCAACCATACACAGAGACTTCATAGTTTGTAGACTGCAAATGCATACAAGTTATGCTTCAAAGGTATAACGAAAACTAAACTCTGCACAAAAAATAATACACCAATTATACTAGTGAAAATCAATGCACACAAATATTTGAATGAGGAATTTCTGCGTATACAGGTGATGATAGAAAATTGGGCTCAATTCACTTCAGGATATAAGGTACAATGTAGGGAAGGAGGCCTCGATTGAATCACTCAGAAGGAGGGAAAAATCAAGCAACCAGAATGGAACCGAACCAGAGAAACCCCTTTTTTTTTTTTAAAAAAAGAACTCCATCAGTTCACCCAAAATTAAACTAAAAACGTTTAAATTTTAAAATGACAACAACTAAGGCGAGTAAATAATATCTTATTATTAAAATCTATATCTGTCCATTGTCTGTCTGTATTATTTGTGTTTTAATATCAAGGGTAGATTCTTGAGTCGTGTCTTTAATGCCCTCGACAATTTGTGACGCTAAACTTCCCGAAAGTCAATCAGTTGTTGAAAATATGCATAAACTGCAGGATATTCATATTTTTTAATAATTATGTTTTGTTTTTTTTGTCGTGCTTTTTAAAAATTCAAGTATCATTCAATTACTGGTTGTGACGACCGGTCGGTCATCAAAACACGTTGTCGTTTATCGTCCCACGAGAAGACTAAGTTGTTAAGTTGTAACTTTCATTTTTATGAAATTCATTTTTCCGTTTTTTCTAGTTTTTTTTTTTTTTTTTTTATCTAAATGCTTTTTTTCTATGATTTCGGTAAATGACTGTCCTTTTTGCACAACTTGTTAAAAAAATAAATCTTTTACTTGAATAAAGAAATGTTTGTTATTTTTTCCTGTCGTGCCCGGAGTCACCTCCACAGTCAACGTAAAACACCGGTATTGGTCGCTCTCAACAGATTATTGATTATTTTTTTTTTTTCACTACAAGAGCATTTGATATTTCTTCAGCAAAGTCTAGAAATAAAGTAACAAGCCCCATAAACTCGGTACTCGGAGGAGCGCCTCAAAATGTACGGCCTTTGGTATCTCTGTCTCCTCAATTACACCTCTACCCCCGAAAAAACAAGTACTTTAATTTGACATGAAATCACAGAGGGGAAAGTGGGTCACCTGTCCTTGAAAAGTTGATGAAATGTTTTGAATATTAATCCTATGGATGGACTGAGGGGGTGAGCAGATCTACTTACGGCAGGTCGGCTAAGCAATGTTCGAAACATCTGCGCTGTGGTTACGATCGACATGTCCAAGAATTTCTCAAGAGCGTGCTAAAATACAGGCACACGGCATAATCAAGGTGGACAACTCTTTATATCAAGAGAAGATAACTCTATGATACTTCAAACATTAATTTACCTGAGTCAAAGGGGTTGTAAAAAATGGATGTACATATTAGGCGTCTGTTAATTCGTTCGTCTGTCGTTTACACGATGTCTTCGAAATTACTACATGGATTTCAATAAAGTTTTGTGGAGAGCTGGGTTTTTGGGTAAAAAAAATTAGGTCAGATCCAGGTTTTTTTCCCCGGGAGATATTTTTCCGTTTTTTTGTGTTTGCGTGTGTATACGCTCATGACTGTTCACACGGTATCTCCGAAAGTTCTCTATAATTTTCTGTGATATTCTGTGGAGGGTTGGACAATAAACTACGATAAAACTGTTTAAATCCATTTTCAATTATAACCGCTACGTCATAGTCATATGTTCAAACTACATAATTGCACAAATGTTTTATGTTCGTTCTTACGATATTTCCAGAGATCCTCAATGAATCTCTGATATTTTGAGGAAGAGTGGATCATAGGCTACAGAATAATTGATTAAATTTTGAAGTGGGTCCATATACAAATACTACCCGCCCTCATACGATGCAGTTATATAGCAAAACCACATAATGTTGCCATTTTTTTCCTTCAATATTCCAAATCATCAATGAATTTAAATCGGATTTTGTGGTAGGGTGGACAATACGCTGCTGTAGAACGGATTCAATTTTTGAGCGGATCCAGGCACAATTACCTCCCCCTTAGTCTCGCCAAAATTTTGCGACTGTCCACATGATATCTCCGAGAGTACTGAATGGATATCTATGAATTTTTTAAGTGTGGTTAATGGGGTGAAAAAAAAAAAAAAACAGGTCGTAAAATTTTAAGGTGGATCCAGAATTTTCTTTTTGATTGAGCGATATTTTGTCTGTTTTTTTTTTGTTTTTTTTTTTTGTGTTTTTTTAAAATTTCTACTTTCATTTGTGTATATGCTCATGAATGTCCACACAACACATCCAAAGTTCTCAATGATTTCAATTAAATTTTCTGGGAGGACAAACAGGCTATTGGAGAACTGGTTAAATTTGGAGTTGATCCACTCACAATTATTTCCCCTACGTCGTAGTTATATTCAAACCATATTATCGCCAGAATTTCAGGTTTCTCTTCAATATTTCTAAAATTTCTCTATGAATTTCAGTATTTTAGGGAAGGATGGACAATAGGCTATGGAATAACTAATTGAATCTAGGGGCGGATCCATGTGTAATTATTCCGTCCTGGCAATGGCGTTGGCAGAGGTATGCGCTCTCTGGGTGCTTTTTAGTAATAAAGAATTTCTCGGACGATTGAACTCTTTCTTGTTTTTTGTTGTTTAGACGATATTTCGACAGATTCATCCTTCGGCTTTCTTCGGGTATACCGTCTGAATGTAAAGAGAGGGACTCTTTATTTTCCGGAAATATCAAGTGACTGTAGTAAACAGACACAAGTTGTTCACGTGTCCGGAAAACCGCTTGTAACTTTCAAAATTATAGACATCATCTTTGAACACGTACAATTCCAGGCAAAAAAATATATGAGCCAAACTCTCTTTTAGCGATTGCTCTATTATTTAAATAATTATTCATTAAATATTTCACAATGTTATACAACAGTGCAGTCAGTGTTTGTGCACAGAATATGTTTTAGAATGGGATAAATTTTACCTTGTTGATCTTCAGGGCCGTTTTTCGCAATCTGTGCGATAATGGTTTACAATGTGCTGCTACATCGTTGTTCCATTCATTTCTGACTGCTTCCCAGTCTTCCCAAATTTTCTTCCAACCAGTTTAGTCTCAATATGCACCCGTATGTTCTCTATGATGTAAAGATCTTTTATACGATGGAAAATGCTTGAATTATTTTGTTCGCCCAGGAGTGTATGCCAATTATAATTTTAAATCAGTGGTTCTTGACCTTTACGTCCCCGGCACCCCTTTCAGGCATTTGTGCACACTGACCCACCAATCCCCCCCCCCCGTAAATTGCTCTGGTAAATGGCCATAATGAAATTATAAGTATTTATAATTTTCTAGTTTTTACTTTACTTACAAATAGGAAATTTTAAGACAATTAGAAGGATGGTACTTTGTGGTTGTACAATTTAGTTTTTAAACAATTAAACAATAGACATTTGATTGCTTGGAATAAAACTAATGGCTACCCTGAACTTGATGAAACCTATAATTCACCAAAAGTTTTATCAGTCCGTATGTGTGTGATTGCGTAACTTAGAAACCGCTCAATACGCACCCATGACATTTTCTGTGTGTACTAATGGGACCCTGGAGCATGTTTTTAGCAAGTTATTAAAAAAAAAACACAATCCTTTTCCAGTTTTTCATGGAATTTCGATTTACAATATAAGTATTATACTCAACTAGGCACTTACTTTACATTCGGCTGCGTTTGCACTCATTTAAAAATTTGATATTAATTTAACATGCCGAATGTCTGTCAGTCCGTCTGTATTGGCATAATTCAAAGCCAACTAGGGCTATTACAATCACATTTTCTGCGTGTACTGATGTGACCCAGGAGCATTTTTTCCCTTGCATATTGAAAATTAAAAAATTTGAAAAAAATTGTGTGGGGTCTGCGTCCGAGTTCTCACCAAAAAGAATGATCCATCTAATACTAAAAGTCTGATTCCATTTGTCCGAATATGATTTGTAAGTAGCCGAAATTGTGCATTGTGGCCTAACATACAGGATTGGGATTTTAAGGTAAAGCAATTACGTAACTGAATCCCTTTTTGACCAAATATCAAGATGAAAAATCTAGCAGCGGTGATTTTATTTCTTGGCAAAACTGGGGAGATTTATATGAAAGTAAATCTCCCCAGCAGCCGAACATAAAGCGCCTAGTTCAGAATAATACTTGTATTGTAGATCGAAACTCCATTAAAAACTGGAAAAGGTTTGTGTTGTTGTTGTTGTTTTTCCAGATGCCTTGCTAAAAACATGCCCCCGGGTCCCATTAGTACACACAGAAAATATCATGGGGATATATTGAGCGGTTCCTAAGTTATGCAATCACACACAGACAGACATTTGGTGAATTATAGATTTTATCAAGTTCAGGGTAGCCAATAGTTTTAGTCCAAACTATCAAATTGTTTAAAACTTAATTGTACAACTACGAAGTACCATCCTTCTGATTTTCTTAAATTATTTTGGCCAAAATGTTCTATGGCCATTTTGTCGAAACCGTATCAGTGGTTCAAAGTCATTTTGCGGGTCTATTGGATCTTTGATTAGATTTGGACCAGCTTTATTTGCATCGGCTTGAAATGGATTCAAGAGCCATTTGTGTATTTTCAGTTTATCAATGTCTCTAAATCTTGTCAACACGTCTTCCTCCGATGTTTGAAAACGAGAACATCAGCCGTCCAGATCTGCATCAGAAAAAAATAAATCGTCGAACTACCAGATGGGTGTGGACTTAATTTTTCTACCGTGACAATAACAAGAGCAATCCTCTCCAAAATGAGGGGTGTAAACCAATATGTAAAATTCACATTCCTCTACTATGATTTAAACTCCCGATCAATTAATTGACAGGGCTAAGTTTTAGACATTAACGAAAATCATATAGATAGCACAGACTTATTCATTCTAATTAATAGTCAAGCAAAATATATGTATGCTTATATATACTTTAGATATTATATATAAAATACAAAAGTCACAGTAATTAAGTTTAGAATAGAAGTTGCGGTGGAATTGGACCCTGCAGCAGCCAGGCTTGTCAATATTGTTTCCCCCCCCCCACCACCACCACACACACACACACACACCCAGAGCTTGTAAACTTCGAAGCTGATGAAAATTTTGCCGCGATATGTTATTTTTTGTAAATTGCTATCTAAGGTCAACCTACTCGTTAGGCGAACATGGGCAGTTGCATAGGACAAAACAGAAAAAATGTCGGAATACAATCGGGGACGCAAATTCCAAGTCTTGCCTCGGGCGCATGAAACTCTTTCGCCACCTTTGCCGCAATTTTGGGAGATAAATTTCATAATTATTCCCTTCGCTTCAATGAGGGACATGTCGTTTCCCCTCAGTTTAACGATGACCTCATTTGATTTGCTGAAGATATCAAAAGGATAAGCAATATCTTCTCTCGCGCTGATATAGTGGCATGTGTAATAAGAGCAGTGACGTAACCAGAGATTAGGTGCAGGGCAAGGGGCTTAGCTCCTTGAGGGGTCCCTTCCAACATTTAGTTAGATTTGATGAAAAGGGGGAATTCTCAGCAGACATGCACCAACACTTAATTGGCAAGAAAACAACGCCAATAGCTGAATCGTTATTTTTTGTAATTCCTGTACTGATATATATTTCAAATTATGTTAAGGAGTGTAAATATTATAAATGTATTTATTAGAATTAGATAAGCCCTTATGCATTTATATCATGATTCTACCTAGTTTTCAGAGGGTCCAAGTGCTAGAGGGGATCAGGACACTCCGGGAGTCAATGTTGCAGATCCTGGAGAAAAGATTTTCCCAGATGTTTGGAGCTGGATCCTCGATATAAGGACCATAGCAGTCGGCACAATAAACAAGGCAAAACAGGGGCTAAAATAGGAACAAGCCACCGCATCCAACTCTGAACGAAAAGCAACCACCACTGGAGGCCGAAGATCGAATCCTAACGACGGGAGGAGGAAGAGAAACATTCTTGTCTTGTTGACAGAATGTATGCAAACATTCTTGGGGCCAACATTCATCATGGAACTCTTGTTACGGAAGATAGTGAAGGCATGACTGAGAAGCCGAAGCGTTACCTCCAGGGGAGGTCGGTAATTGTAGTGACAGACCAGTCTTTCAATGTTCATACATTTTTTAAAAAAAATGAGTGCATCACAGACGGATTGTAGAGCTACTTCCAGAGACAATGCAGACGAACATCTATTTAACATCATTGTCCAAGTTCAGCAAGTTTGTCTCTCATTTGTCATTATCTGATCATTCCAATTTCAAAGATAAAAAAATATATAGGCATTATAAGTGAGCCATCTGCTGCCCTGCATGGTCCTTGAAAAACCCATATCAGTCGACCACTAGTATATGCTGGAACCCACCTAATACAAACAGGACGCGTATCATTAATACATTTCGTAGTACTCTTTGTTTTTTTTTTTTAATTCCTTCCCAGAATAAATTTCAGTGTGGGGGTCAATTAACATTGTAAGTTGAAGTCATATTGGTCATAGTTTGTGTTCGACAGCGTTCACGTTTGTTTTTGAAAATTTGGATTTTTTTTTTTAGTGATCACAGAGCAACAGAAGCCAAGACATAACTTATTCGTTGATTACTTCTTTTACTTTTTTTCTGGGAATAGCACAAATATACTCACCTGAAATCAACATCTAGCACCCCCCCCCCAAAAAAAAACAACACGCCAAAATCGTGTAAAATTTAGTTTTATCGTCAGAATCTTTGTACCACTAGTAAGAACAAAGATTGAAGAAAAATCTGATAATTTTTTTGTGTACACCTCATACAACTAGAGAAGTTTTGAAAAAAAAGTTATAATAACGTAAAAAAAAAAAAAAAAAAAAAAATTAAACATAATTTACATTAGAAAATTTGACTAGAAATTATTGGATTTTAATAAATTTTCGATACTAATTCACAAAACACAAAATCTCTTTCAAGAAATTCCCATTCTAAATTTCAGGAAAATATTTTTTTTTATGATTATACCCCTTTCCCGTAATACATTTAATGATTTTCTTATTGTTCCACTAATTGTGAGAGATCGAGATTTTCTCTTCAATGCACCAATGCTTGATAAAAAATGAAAAAAAAAAATACTGCTCCAGGAAAAATATCCTGCCTATTTGCTAATTTTAATCAGACGATATTTTTGTACAGATGGCTATAACTGTAATGAGGTCTTGCCAATCACTTGACTTTCGTTCACTAGAAAGAAATGAAGTGGCAAGCATTGATATTTGTCTTTCAACGCTAACCACACAAATCCAATGTTGTTGCAACTTATTCACGCGTCAACACCAAATCGGCCTCTGATGGATTGTAAGAAGCCAATTCTTAGTATTTTGTTTCGTTTTAATGCAGGAAGAGCTATTTTGTTGTCAAGTTGGGTAATGAACATAATTATAGTTGATTGAAATATACTTCTGTTTAATAGGAATTACAAGATCTGATAAATTAAGTTCGAATACTTTAAACCGGTCAACAAACTGGCATGAAATGATTGATTTTGAGAAAACCTGAATTCTACGATGAAGTTAAAAAAAGAAAATCAGATTTCCTTCAAAGAAAATAATCAGGACTTTTTTCTTACGAGCAAAAAAAAAAAAAAAAAGAGAAAAAACTCAACACATTTAAAATAATTATAATTGTTTTAAAAAAGGGTATCGAAGATTTTTCAGAAGTTGCGTGATAATACTTACCTAAAGGAGGAAGAGTTGCTTTGCGTTCTGGTACATAACTATTTAGTGGTGCAGTTACAAAGGTTAACAATGATTCGAATCAAATATGAAGTCCTCTAGATGGAACATAAAGCACTTACCATCACATGATGCGCATAATGAATACCTGCCTTAATTAATCAGCATGCAAATCAAGGTAAGATGACAATACTACTCAGACCAAATTCTGCAAGCTGAAGAGAAGTAACCGCTATTAGTAATAACGTTTGGGGATGTCCCCCGCTTGGGATAGCTCCCTCCTCAATCGTCAGCTAAAAGTGCTGAGTCGAAACAAATATCTGGGGAATTTGAAATGGTGAATATTACAATTTCTCGTGGAGAAGGGGAGTTCGAGTTACTTTTCACGTTGTAAATTGGAGGTAATATCAATCCTTGAGCATTAGAAGAGGGTGATCTTGAAATTTGGCCTCCAGAGTCTATTTCCCAAGTCAAAGCTATTCCAATGCCCGTTTTGGCCAGGATTGGGATAAAACTTGGATAATTCTCCATTCTGTCAACCCTGAGATAAACATTCGTTCACTTGAGAAAAAACGCCGTCGGATGTTGAATTTTTCCATGTCAAATATGTTGTTCCGGGTGTAAGCTGAATACCAATCTAACGGACAGGTTATTTGGCTAGTTAAAACTAAAACCAGAGTAATCAGCTCATAGTTCTGGTTACATTCATTATTAAGGGGATAATGGACTAGTTCAGTGATTCCCAGCGGTAACCCCGGGGGTATTCGAAGATAAAAATACTACTAAATTAATGAAAATCAATTAGTTTATTCAAATTCAGTATTCATTTAAATATGTAGTCCATGTCATCATACAAATGGAAGTTTTGATTAATATCAACATCAGTGCCTTGCATAAATGAATCACAATAGTCAACGTGTGTATCAGAGCTGATTACCTTAATAGACCTATCAGTAAGAAATGCCTTCACAAGATTTGGTCGTTATTGGTCCAGAAAGTAATTTTGAAAAACAATAAAAACCTTCTACACGGTGCCTAGTGGTGTACCCATGCAACAATTCGAAGTTTCAACCTCAAGATTGTGATATGGAGTGCCTAGAGACACAGGGACAAGCGAAGAATCTGTATCCCACTTGGCTGGTTGTCTGGGTGGGAAATTTGTGGGGCTTCAGTGATTCACAAGGCATCATAAAAGTAAAAATACAACACAAACGAAACGCTGAGACAAGTGGATGTATATGCAATGATTCAGTATTTTCTGATCGAAGGCAACATGAAAAAAAAAATCCTAGTACACTGAAGGCACTGTGATTTGGAAAAGTTTGGGAAGCACTAAACTAGTTAATACCCATGAAAATAGTCACAATACATTTGGAACTATTTTCCAAGAAATACTAGCTAATTTGTTTCAGTTGATGATTCTGAGGTTTCAAAAGGTAGGAAGTCAATTTTTGCAAAATGAACGTGAACAGTCTGACCACTGATTCTGTGCTGTTAGTTCTCACATACGAGTGTACATGCAGGCACAAATATGATGGAAAAGTACATTCTTGAATAACTAAGGATTGGAAGATGGTATAGCAACAGTCACTTGATACTGTCATCAATCATTTCTTGCTCAGCCCTTTAGTTAACTAGGCCAAGGTTTCTTGAAATTGTGAAGGATTCACCAAAAATGAATAAGATAATTTACTCATTTTTTCTATCAAAAAACATTTTTGTGTTTCTGAATTTTCGAGATGAGGTATTATTATCTCTATCATTATTCGGACTATCCTCATCTTGGTTGTTTTTCATACAACGTTTTGGCCCTTCTACTCTACGGCCTTCATCAGTAATTCTGTAACCTCATAGCGTAGTGGTTACAGAATCAGACAGAATTACTGCGAGTAATCTAATGGTTCTAGGTTCAATCCCAGTGTGAGACAATAATTCGAAAATGTTACTGCTAAGAGGGGTGTGCGGTGAATATACCCCCGTCGGTTAAATAAGGGGTTCGGTTCATTACTTCCCCACGCCTACCAGATGAAAGCCGTAGAGTACAACGGCCTAAACGTTGTATGAAAAACAACCAAGATGAGGATAGTCCGAATAATAATAGAAATAAATATTTTTGTAGTCAACAGATAGTGAAGGAAAAAAAAAGTTTTGACAGTTTGCTAAATCTACATACAAAAAAATGCATTTTTCTATTATATTCTGATGTACACATCGAAACATAACCTACTAAATATTTCACTGAGAAATCATGAACAAAGCCCGATTGATTTAGGTAGTTTCGTTTAATATTGACCTGTATTATCTAGATAAAACATTACTCCTGAATAGTGATGCGTATTTTTAAGGAAATGTCCATTTTGTTTTGTCTACTTGTTGGCCGTCTCTAGTCACGGGTAGCCACACAGTTAGGGCAAAGTTCATTCAAGATTATCACTGGGTCAATAAATGACACCATTATTTCTTACACAAGTTAAGCTGATATGTACCAACTGCTACTGACTGTGAACAAACAGATGTCCTTTGAGTGTCAATTTCAGTTAAGTAGGTTAATGGAGTCTGCCAAGATCCTTATGTATAATGTCTGCTTCACTTTTTGAACACACAAAAAGAAACTCAATTCATTTGTTTCTATTGTCATCATTTTGATATTTGTGGCCTTAAGCTGCATTGAATTTATTAAAATAAAAATGTAAGTAAAGAAAATGATACAGTATGCACCAATCCAGCCATGGAGGAGGAGAAAACGTTCAAGGAGGAAAGTATTGCTCTGTAGTCTTAGGCTGCACTGAATAAATCAGAAAAGAATGATGCACTGATAGGTCAGAACCATTACACACCAGTGATGATGACATTAATCATGAATGTGCAAATGATGTGGTTGAAGAAATGTGACAGAAGAAAATATGATTTAAACTTCCATCTAGTTTGCTGAGTGTAATGGGGGTAAGGGGGTTAAAAAAAAAAAAAAAATTCAAGCATTGATATCTATTAGAGCTACACTGCCTTTGTGTTCTGTTAGTTATTACTGTAATTTTTTTCTTTCTTTCTTCAATTAAGAGACCATTTAGGCTTCTGCTAATTGATACAGAATTTTGGATTTGAGAGGCTGAAATTTACATCATGAAGAAGCATCCGTGTAATAATTGACTCAAAACCCCTTCCCCCATTCAACTTTATCATGACTATAATTGCTTTCAACTTATGATACAATATTCATTTTGCAAACGGAATTAAGATAAAAATTAAAAACAGAATTCAGTCAGGGATGAACAAGATTTTGCGAGTGTCACTGAAACAGTTCCAGCAGTAAGGAACTAGTCAAAATTCTTGGGGTAAATAAAAAACAAAAAAAAAAATCAAACAAATGTTTGACAGTCAGCACTCAACACTTCCATCATGCCATCCTGAGGACTTCATTGAAATTCATCCAGTACTGTTGTCAGCCTCAGATTAAGGTGCAAAGAAAAATAAAACAAATCATTTGGCTGACAACTCTTCCAGAGCTGGCACCTAACAAGGTCCAGTCGTTTACAGCGAAAGGAAATTTTAATGATCAATAGAATATTTTACAGAAGTTAATATGGATTGCCGTCACTAAGAAAACTCCTGAATGTTTGTTACCTTCCTGGCTGCCTATTTAAATGTCGCCCATTCAGGTATTTTGCTCAGATGTTTTCCAATAAAATATTTTCATCTAATTCATGGTAATAAAATATTTGCAATAAATGTATATCTTAAATACATATTGAAGATTCAAGTCACATATTCCGGCCCTATGAAAGCTATGTATGCAAACTAGTATGTATCTAATTGTATAATTGGTTGCATGGTAGTTCTGTCTAAAACTCATAATGGATTGGGCCATGTGAAATAGAGTAACATAGCAGATAGAAGAATCCAAACCAAACCAAACCAAAAACAGTAGTAAAAATATGAAATGGTCTGTAATGACATTATAGTAATTCTTAGGACTATGTCTGATCAAATGGAACTTGAATCATTAAAATCAAATTACCTAATGAAATAGCTCAAAAGGTTCTGTTTTTTTTTTGTTTTTTTGGGACTCAAATCAAGATGTAAACTTGAAAAAGTAATGAAATTGTTGTTGAGAAAACTTCATGGAGGTGTAGTATAAGAAGAAAACAAACCCCCAAAAAACCCTTGGGGAGGGAAAAAAAAAAAAAAAAAAAAAAAAAAGTTTAAAAAACAGAACAATAGTAGCATAAAATTGAAGGTTTTGTAGTAGCCATACTTTATTTTTCATCCCTTTTTAGCCAACCCCACACCACCCCATATATTTGAGCATTATTTTTCTCATTATTTTTTTTCCCCAACATCATTTATTTTCTTTCAAACCATAACAACTACAATGTGAGTCAACTGCCAAAAGAGTGGAGCAGGGTTGCAGAATTTTTTTTTTCTTCTTTGGGTAGCCACAGGTTAAAAAAAAAAAGAAAAAACCTGCTAAGACATTAATGGTATTGAGAGGAAAAATACCAAGGCTATTGTTTTTTTTGGTTTTGGGCTGAGGTAAAGGGAGTAGCGTCCACAGTCCAAAAATAGACAACTTTATTCTTATTTATATTTTGTTTAGCATTTCTTTTCTTCTTCATAAAACATATTTTTCCAAGGTTCTGTGTCTTCGGCTCAACCAATTCCTTCACTACCAATCTGATGATCAACTGGGCACTGTTTGTGGCCGTTTTCGGTTTCTTTTCTTCATTTAATTATATATGTATACACATACATATTTATCCCAAACTTCTTTCACCATCATTCCGAAGTTAGAGAATATAAGGAAGATAGTGAACCAAGTTCAACCAAGATGAAGATATTCAGAACTTCATAGTTTGTGTTTATAAGTTTGTGTGTGTGTGTATATGTGTTTTTTTTTCTTCTTTTCTTTTTCCTAAGTGAGAGGGTGGCTGTAACTGCTCTTGGGGAGAAAATAAAGAAAGGCTGCAATGATGGTAGAAACTTCAGAATAAATTATCAGGAAGAGTTGAAGTTGTCTTCACATATAAGCAGGCCAAGAGGAGGGAGACTGAGATGGAAGGGGGAGGGGAGCCAAAGGAGAAGCTGAAGAAAGAAAATTGCTGAGTGAATTAATGTACAGTTTGACCTAGAAGGTGAGATAACCCAAACTTCACATCTGAAACCTACATATAACAGACAGTCCAGAGGCTGGTATTGAACCTTGGCCTCCAGACTAGCTAGTTTTTAAAAATTCAACACTACAATGCCCATGTTGGCTAAATTCGGATTATCCCCCCTTCTGGCTAAATCTGGCAATCCTGGATTGGCCTTTGAATGTCTAGGCTGGAAAAGAGGAATCACAACAGATGCGAGTTAAACTTGGAAAGGATCTAACAAAGGACTGAGGAAATTTGAAAAGAAAGCCCTCAACAAAATTGCGAGTTAACAGTTTCAATGATTGGATTTAATTAATCAGAAGCTTAATTGGTGGTTAGTTGAAATCTTTCTATTTTTTAATGAAAAGATATCCACACCCTTAACTCCTTTATTCGGGGTAGTTGTAACCAGAAGACAAAATGGCTGTGCATGTCCTACTGATGCCGTCAGAGAAGCTTCTTGACATGACCATTACGAGTTGGCTGAAGCCATTGAGGAGCCCCAAAGACTGTTGCTCCCTTGCCATTATTGGCAGAAGTACCTTATCTGGATAAGATATGAAGGGGAGAGAAAGTGACAGCCAACAGGGTCCGATGGAAACATAGCATCAGGAACGTACGTAATGGTTGACCACAATGGCCAAGCCAATGACTACATTGTTTTTTACCCTCCAGTTGCATATTACTCAAGAATTAATGACTTCACAGTAAATATAGAACAGAAACAGGTCATCAGTGATCAAAAAAAAATCATAATAGGAGATAAGAATGTTGACAGCAGAAACACAATATTAGATTTGATACTGTAAGCCACAATTCATTGAGTGGATCAACTTGAAATGACAAATGATTTGAGATTTAACTCCTAAATTCACTCTAGCAAATTTTGAAAAAAATTTTTTTTTAAAAATAGAGTAACTTAATTGAAGTTACTTCCCTTGAGCTTTTTGGTAAATTTTTCTCCGAATTAATTCGCACAAGAATTCCATTTTTTGAAGATTCTATTCATTGAAGAGTTCCACGGCAGTCTATGAATTTAAGAGTTAAAAAAAAGTCGAAGTGATGATAGCAATACTTAGAGCCTTAATTTAAAGCCTGGGAGTCAAATTAGACGAGCCAAAGCATTTGTCAGACCAAGGTGAATGCTGGAAGTAAGTGGATATTAAACTGAGACAATTTTTGCAGAGTATCTGTTGGCCAAGTTTTTACATTCTTTGGTACTCTGTAGGTGAGTGTCCTCTGAGCAAAAAGGTTGTCCTGACACTGCAGAGTTTGAATTTTGCGATTGTGAAATCACATCAATTCCAGTCATACATGAAGAGACATACCAGTAACAGGCTTTCAAAGTTATTAAGTGCACAAAATCTTAGCACCCTTGGAGAAGAATGTAGTGTTAAAGGTTGATAATTGCTGTTTTATAAGGCTCCAAACACCAGCAAAAAGAAAAACAATACAGCAAGAGGTCAAACTTGATTGGGAGGGACAGGCAATCAGCATTGAACTGTTCTAGCAAAGAAGCGCAACTTTAGGTACCCAACACCCAAACCCTGTAGAGAGCCTTTGAGAGAGAGAGAGAGAGATAGCCTTTGAGAGAGAGAGAGAGAGAGAAAAGAAAGGGGGAAGAAAAAAAAAAAAGCAGTTACCAGCCAACCAGTCACCTAATTCTGGCCTTAAGAGAGGAAAGGGCAGAAGAGAGTTTATTTGTGTGTGTGAGCACAGATATCCAAATATTAATTACATGAAGTCTTCAGCAAAGTCATCGTAGCCTAAATCAGTTAAGTCATCATTACGAGGAACTTTTAAAGATGCTTTGTTTTTCTTTTTCTTCTTCTTGTCATTTTCCTGCAAAGAAAGAAATGAAATGAATGAAGATCCACAACTCACACCAAGGCTACAAGATTTGGCCAGAAGGGAGATCACACAGGATTTAACACAGACACTTACCCAACACAGGCATTGGGAGTTGAGGTTCAACACTAGCTTTTTGAGGCAATTGGCCAGTATTGAATCTCCCCTTTAACTATGTCCATATTCAAGGTTATTCAAATGCCTGTGTTGGGTAAGCCTCCAAGATGAAGTTTGGATAATCTCAACTTCGAGCCAAATCTAGGAACACTAACACAAAAAATGTGAAATTTAAAGCACAATAAAATCTGATTTCAAATACTTTTTGGAGAAGGGGGGAGGGATAAAAATAAAATAAAACATGAATAAATAAAAAAAATAAAAAAATCAGACCGCATTTTGTTTCAGTTCTTCAGTTTTAAAGTATTTGACTAACCAGACAACTCTGTACCCATAGAATCACCCTTTGAGGGTGAAGTAGTGCAATCTGATGTGACCAGAATGAAAATTAGATTCAAAAGCCCAATTGCATCCAGATTTTTTTAATTATTATAGAAAAAGAAAAAAAAAATTAGCGATACTATACTGATTGTCATTTCCCTTGAGAATTATTTGGGGGAGTGAGCACAACAGACCCTGCACTATTATAAAGTTACAAATCATCATAACTTCTTTATGCATTCTTCTCGTTAGCACATTCTAAGGGTACCTTGGATCAATTATAGCTACATTGCAGTTTTCATGGTTCGAAGGTCACAAAAACAAACAGAATGACTATTTTACGACTAATATTTATATAGATATTTATGATTTGGGCCATAGCATTTTGATAACTTGAGTTCAAACTTCCAGAAAACCCACAATCGCATGAGTACCCAGGACAACTGCTTTAGAGCAATGGCTAGCAAAATAGCTCAGCAGTCCATTTGCAAGTGTACTGAGCTTGATCCACAATGGGTACCCCCCATTATTGCAGGCCTGTATCAGGATGGGCCGAGCCCAGAAAATAGCTCAAGAGAATCTGGGGAAAAGGTGGAGTATCAGGCAAGAGTCGAATTTCTTGGCTGGAGTTAAATCTAGAGAGCAGATACTTCTGTCAATGCCATCAACTCAAAACTGAATGAAAATATAAAGCTAAAATGCAAAAGAGGTAACTGTCAAAGTTTAGATTTTCCATCTTTCGAGCTACCGTCTCAAGACATGAAATGAAAAAAAAAACAACAAACAAACAAACAAACAACATATCTCAGACAAAAACCATTCCCAGAGCCAACTTAAAATCTAATAAATTCTTCTTCAGCCTATGACCAACACTTCCACAAAATGTCATTGAAATACATAGAGAACTTCTGGAGATATTGTGTACAAAACAGACATGAGTGATCACATATAAAGAGAAACCTCGATTATCTGAATGAATAAAAGAAGCCATACTGATCATAATTATGAGACATTGAAATCATGTTTGGATAAGATTTGAAAATTGGTGTTCAGACAATCAAGGTTTTTCTGAAAAAGCAAGCATTCAATTATGTGATAGTACAGTATCTTACCTTTTGCTGTCGTAGCTTTTCATGATACATACTGTTGAGTGTTGCACTAAGTTTTCTAACTTCTTCAGATTCCACTGAGAAGGAAAAAAATGTTAAAGTAAATTATCTATATCACTGGAAAGGCCAATTCAAACAATTACTTAAAAACAGACAAAAACTAGAATAAAGAATCGATACAAACTTATGGGGAAAAGGGTCTTCTGGATTTGCCTTATATCAAGGTTTCCATGAACCCAACCTTTCAATAGACTGTTTTTCAACAAGAGACACAGAGAGAGAAAGAAAAAGACAAAGTGTCATATTGGGTACTACTAGAAGAAGGAAAAAAATTCAGTTACCAACTCAAAAAACATTTCTTTCACTAGTTTGACTAGCACAAGGTGCTAAATACAAAAATAGCCCCCAAACAGTTTAACACTAAAAAGATGGGTGGGGAAAAAGAAAAAAGAAAAAAAAAAGAAAAAAAAAAAAGAAAAAAAAAAAGAAAAAAAAAAAGAAAAAAAGAAAAAGTCTAAACGTTCAATCACTTCTGCACCAATCAAGTGATTTTCGCACTGCCAAACAAGGAACTTTTATCTGCTAGAGACAGAATTCCACCAGAAGATGAACGTATTTTTCTGTGCTTGATGTCACAGTTCATCTTGGAAGGTTTAAGCTAATAAGAAATTTAATTTGAAATCAAAATATTGATTTAAAAATGATACCATTTCTAGAGTCAGCAGACTGATTGAAATGTCACAGTGGGCTGGATTTGGCTTAGTGGGCCACAGTTTGACAACCCATGATCTATTATTTTCTACAACAGTCATTTTTTTGGTTAAACCACTTATTCGAACTTTAGACTTAATCCAGAGCCTTTAAGGGTCCAGTAAATACCAAATAGGCTGAATAAAAATGTGCAAAATTCACTAATGGGTTCCAATGGTGGGAAGGGGTCTCTGTTCATCTTTATGCAAGGGCTTTTTAATAAGTCATATACTCTGGTTCAGTGGTGGAGGTAAACAAGCAACATCAAGTTTAAGGCTCTCAGTTTCCATCACCAGAACATCTTAAAGGTCACATGAGCTGGTGGTTAAATTGGCCAAGCATATCTAGTTATCTGTCCCAGGGTTGTGAGTTCAATGGCTGAAATGCTGTGACTATAATCACCATGAAGACAATTGAGTAAATCAGTGTAGAATTACTATTTTAACCAACAATTTGTGATGGAAGTTTTATTGTGAGTGTGACAAAGAAAATGATGCAGAATTCAACATTTTGAATCAGAGAATACTTCATAAAAAGAAAAAATACTCACCATTTATAACAAGATCTGTGAATAACTTGTCTAAAAATGCAGCATAATGTGGAGATTTCTGGAAAGAGAACATAAAAATTCTGAATTTCTGCGAGACCATGATAATACAGGAATTTGTATCCTAAACATTCAAAGATTACTTGCAATGTAGGATGATGCCAGACCAATAAGTCATATACAATATATCATATGAAATGATATAGAGTATAAGATGATGCCTGACCACAACTTACTGCCACTGAGTTCAGAGTTCCATTAAATACACTTTTGATTAATAAACATACCCTAGCAAAAATATTTTTGATGATTTCTAAACCAATGTCTTTCAATTTTATTTAGTTTAAAAATGATTGAAGCATCAGTCTCTCATGAAACAACTCCTATTGGAATACATGACTGCTGACAGATTCCTAGTTCCCACTGTATGCATCAGTTTAATAATAATCCTTGCAAGTCTTCATGACTGTCCCCTTGGCAGAATGTAAATCCCCTGAAAGTATATCTTAATCCTTAAGTTAACTCAATTAGTTGCTGAGAGCAAAGGGAAATTTGTCCTGATGAGTTTTCCACACTCTTCGCCCACATGGGAATCAAACAGGGACCCTTGCGAGTGTGGTAGACCTGCTAACCATTCCACTATCCAATGCTTGCTTCCTTGGTGATTTATGCCAGTTCAACACATGACCTAGTAGATTGTTAAGGTTCCCTGCTGAAGTATTTCCTCTTCTTAGCTTTTTAAAAAGATCAATGAGCTGGTTGGCAGTAACCACTTTGGAATCTGGGTTCTGATATTTATGCGTACCAGTGCATATGTTATGCAACCAGCACAAAAAGGAAATATGGCCTTAAAGATTCCAAATTCTTTATATAACTTACTGAGATTGGGGGGGGGGTCGATTCCCTATGTTGAATTCAAAAGAGCACTTTTATCACAGTGAAACGATTTGCACCAGATTTTTGGACCTATTCACTACAAAAAATACAGAGAATTTTACTCTTAGTATTACATTCTAATTCCATCCATTATTCTTTGAGACAGGTGAATGGGTAGTCTTGCTATTCATTCCAATCTTTGGTCTTAAAATATATCGAAAGTTTTCAGCATTAACATTAACATTAGTCAGGTTTGCAGAGATGCCAATTAGGTACAAGTATACTGTGAAAAGTACAGTTAATTTGCTCCAAGATTTCCCATTTTTTTTTTTTTTTTTTTTAAAAATATTTCAATTTCCAAAGAACAAAATCCTATTTTTTTCTCCTTACTATACTGTAATACAAGGAAGTATTTGTAGTGCAAGTGCTTTACTTTTATAAACACGTCAAATAGATGTCATTAATTTTGTCTGTTAGAATCAATCGTCTAATTATGGAGGAAGTGTAGCAGGCTTAGTAGCACCCAATTGTCTGAATTCAATGAGTAGCTCTACCAGCTTTGCAGGGGATTTAATATTCCTGTTTAAACAGCAGTGCCTGTAATAGATAACGGTACAGGTCTGACGCAGGAACAGGGATGGGTGGGTTAGGACCCTTAAAGCTCAGTAGCCAGAAATGAGCAAGCAAAAAATATCCATATTTTGGAAATGTTATTTTAAAAAAAAACGAAGATGATTTTCATGGAGACACGAATCTTGATGTTAAAATATATTTTCTATCAATTTCGACAACATAACAGCTGCCACAAGATTAATGTATAGAAAAGATAAACAGAATCAAATGACATTCAATTTTTGCAGCATTAAAAAGAACTAAAACAGCTCAGGTTAATCACTCAGTGGAAACAGTCACATGATCAATGTCTTTAGGCAGCGTCAAGATGGGATGATCAATTAAAAGGAAATTGGAAAAGGGGATATCAATATATATATATATATTACTTTTCTCACCTTTTGGTGGGAGCTTATCACAAGAAAGTTTGAATTTGAAAAAAAAAAAAGAAAGAAAAAAAAAAGAAATGCATGAACAATGTCAGAAATTTTACACAGACAAAAAAAAAAAAAAAAAAAAAAAAAAAAAATCATTTTTCAAGAGGGTGTGTTTAAATTTTTAGGCCCTCCAGCCTTACTGGTGCAGCCCAAATGCATGGCACATTAATCAATAGATAGCCAGCCAGAATTATTTAAAAACTGAAGAAATCTTTTTTTGATAGTTTTGGTTGACTGTTTCTATTAGGGCTTGTAGTTATTTGATATCTTATTTTTTTTTATATTGGTATATAAATATGAATGTAGCATTTTGAGTAGAAAATCCTTTACAAGTCAAGTAATAGGTTGATCTACAAATCACGCACAATTAATATCCCTGCTCTTTACGGCAGATTTGTCAATCAAATACAAAACTGCTGTCAAAGGCAGGACAATCACAAAAATATATCTGGAATTAAACCATAAATGCAGTAATGAATTTCTATGAGATTCTGGGGAAGTTTAAGAGAGGATTAAAGCTCCATTAACCTCATGCCTTCACACCTCACATTTATTTTGTCAAACCACACAATATACCACCCAAAATTCCACGCGCATCCACAAGATATCTCCAAAATTAATTTCAAGAAGAAACGATTAGATTTTGGAGCCAATCCATGAATGATTACTCCTCCAAATAATGGCATTGGTAAAAGTCTAGTTCAGTAGCTATAATTTGGTTTTGTGGTTCAATAAAGAAAAAAAAGAAGAAAAAGAAAGAAAAAAAAAAGAAAAGAAAACAAGTAACAGAAAATATAAAAATGTGAGTAAATTTTAGATGATCATCTTTCAAGTTGAGACACCGGTTGAAAATAAAAATACAGAGTTTACTTCAAAATTTACTAGGGTAGGTTTATCAGTTGTATATAAGAGAAATTTTCTAGCTCTTTCTATATTTCATTCACCAAAACTTATCAGTTCTTTAATCCTGGAGTGAATGTAGCAAAGTTAGTAGTGCCCAATTGTCTGAATTCAATGAGCAGCTCTACCAGCTCTGCAGGGGGATTTAATATTCCTGTTTAAACAGCAGTGCCTGTAATAAATAACGGTACAGGTCTGACGCAGGAACAGGGAGAAAAAAAGGGTGTAGGCCCTTTAAGGATATGAGTGAACCAAAAATGTTCAAGTACCAATATGAGAAAATAAATTTACATTTCTTTCCTAACTGACCTCCTGATTTGGACCAAGTTTCATATAAATCCAACATGATACAGCTAAGAAAACTGATATTGAACACATTAAGGACTGACCGTCTTGAAAAGCATATTAGAGAGACATCTAAAAAGGCTTCCAGGGATGAACAAATCTTTCCCTGATTTTATAATAGGAGGAAGAAAGAAGGAAAGAAAGAAAAAAAAATTTTCAGGATGGTGTAAGGAAGTGATATCTAAAATTCAAAATCAAAAGGTTCGAAACATAATATTTTTCATTGGTATATAAATATTTATGTAGCATATTGAGTAGAAGACACATTACAGATACAAATGACAGCCTGGTCTACAAATTATGCACAATTAATATCCCTGCTCTTTACGGCAGATTTGTCAATTAAATACAAAACTGCTGTCAAAGGCAGGACAATCACAAAAATATATCTGGAAATGAACCATAAATGGAGTAATGAATTTCTGAGATTTGGGGGAAGGGACAATAGGCCATGGAAGGAGAGATCAAGTTTTTAAGGAAGGATTAATGCTCTATTAACCCCACACCTTCATACCTCACATTTATGTTGTCAAACCACATAATATACCACCCAAAATTCCACGTGCATCCACAAAATATCTCAAAAATGAATTTCAAGACAAAACCATTAGATTTTTGAGCCAATTCATGAATTACTTCCCTAAATAATGGCATTGGTAAAAGTCTAGTTCAGTAGCTAAAATTTGGTTTCATGGTTTAATTAAAAAAACAAAACAAGTAACAGATAAAATATAAAAATGTGAGTAAATTTTAGATGATAATCCTTCAAGTTGAGACACCGGTTGAAAAAAAAAAATATATAGGGTTTACTTCAATAGTATTACTATATACTAGGGTAGGTTTATCAATCATATACAAGAGAAATTTTCTAGTTCTTTCCATATTTCATTCACCAAAACTTATCAATTATTTAATCCTGGAGTGAATGTAGCAAAGTTAGTAGTGCCCAATTGTCTGAATTCAATGAGCAGCTCTACCAGCTCTGCAGGGGGATTTCATATTCCTGTTTAAACAGCAGTGCCTGTAATAAATAACGGTACAGGTCTGACGCAGGAACAGGGAGAAAAAAAAAGGTGTAGGCCCTTTAAGGTTATGAGTGAACCAAAAATGTTCAAGTACCAATATGAGAATATGAATTTATATTTCTTTCTTCATAGAATAAAATACGTCTTGAGGTTTTAATTATCACCGGGGGGGGGGGGGGGGGAGCATGTACGCATTTCATTATTTTCGTAAATATCTGGCAAATATTGGACTCAGCTTGTCTAGAGTAGATGCACAGAATTAAATGAGATTGAGGGGGAGAAAAAAAAAAAAAAAAAAAAAGATCCATAATTTCAATGATGCATCAACCATCTGTGGTAGGAAAAGGAGGATGAAGATTTGGACCAAGTTTCACATCAATCTAACATGATACAGCAGATAAAATTGATAGATTAGGGACCGACTGTCCTGAAAAGTGTTTTAGTGACATCTTAAAAAAAAAAAAAAAAAAAAAAAAAAAAAAAAAAGGCTTCCAGGGATAAACTAATCTTTCCTTGATTTTACAAGACTGCTTCAAACTATCCAATAAGTGACATAATGAAAAGGGAAAGGAATAATAAAAAAAACTTTCAGAATGCTGCAAGCAAGCTATATTTAATACCTAATATCTATATCTAAAAATATCCAAATTCAAAATGTTTGATATCATAACTTTTTTTCATATTGGTATACAAATATTCATGTAACATTGAGTAGAAAACCCATTACAGATGCAATAGGCTGGTCTACCAATCATGCACAATTAATATCCCTGCTCTTTACGGCAGATCTGTCAATCAAATACAAAACTGCTGTCAAAGGCAGGTCAATCACAAAAATATATCTAGAATTTGGAGGTTGGTTAAATGGAATATAAAACTTGTGTAATCAATATCAAATATTCCCAGGTCATGAAATACATTCCTAGTAGGATTATTATTAAATACTTCTGTAACTAAAATTTGTTCCAGAAAAGAAGAAAATCCATAAAATGCACCTCAGATAAAATACAATTACAATCTGCACACATATATAAATTTCAAGTCACAAATCCATAAAATGCTTGTTAACAACAGTAGAACTCTTCAATGTATAGTGGAACTCATATGGATTGAATCTATAAATAATCCATTGAATTGTTTGGAGATAATTTCAATCATAAGTTATTTCCCTGCAAACCAACATTCTATTTTCTTCAAATGAATTGTTAATTGTATTTCTATCTTCCAATCGAGATGCCACTGGTTAGAAAGATGGGAATATAAAGGGTAACTTCAAAAGTATAAGATGTATTACGAATAGGTTCTTATATGAGGGGAGAAAAAGAAAATTCTAGTTCTTTCCATACTGCAGTCATAAGTTGTCAGTTACTTCATTCCAGAGCGAGTGTAGCAGATTTAGTAGCGCCCAAATGCTAAAATTCAATGAGCATGTCTACCAGCTTTGCAGGGGGATTTAATATCCCTGTTTAAACAGCAGTGCCTGTAATAAATAACGGTACAGGTCTGACGCAGGAACAGGGGGCGGAGAATAGGACCCTTGAGGATTGGTAGTCAAAAATGAATGAGCAAAAAAATATCTATACCCTCATCACAACCGTTATCAAGTGATAGAATCAAAGTTGGATCAATTATATACACCTCTCCATTCCTCACACCCATAACTGTTTGACCATTCCCAATATTCGGCTGAAGTCTGACAAAATCAACCAAATGTATGCCTTATGCCATGATCCCTAATATTGGTTAACTATTGAGTTCTGCCTCTACCTGCTAAGGCTCTACACATCGTAAGACACCCTTCCCAGTTTACAGAGTGTGAAAGACGGACACGACTGGTATCTGAAGCAGCATTATTCACCCCCTAACTATTCTACTCATGGCTGAGGGGGCATATGCATTCATGCCTTGCAAAAGGGTATCAGTAGGAATTGAACACGAACAGTCGCAGCCAGAGTTTGAACTTCCTCATCATATCCATTCTTGACGTTGTTAACTCACTTTAGATTAAGTTTATCCAATTTTCTTTCAAAGAATATTGTTCAAGTGAACCACTATCATAACATTTCTTTCTTCCAATCTTCATTCATCCCCTCCTAATATCCTATACTCAATAGAATAGTTCCTGTAAATGAAAGAACTCTAGAATAAACTATGTCTTACAGGATTATCTCCCCCAGACATACCAATTTGGCCCTTCCGTCCAACAGTATCAGCTTCCTTTCATAATCCTGACATAAACCTTGAGTTAGATAGATATCATCAAATTATGTTAAGCAAAATAAAAAATTACCTGACCATAAACTAAAACTTGATACAGTTGACAGAGAGGGGAAGAAAAAAAGGGAGGGGGAACAACAGAGAAACTAATATTCTACCTTATATTCTAATGATCAAATAGTTAAATAACCTACTGACAGAAGAAGGCAACTTGTTATTACCTCAAATGTGGTGATTTTGTCTTTTAATGCTTGTTCAAATTTTATAAAGTCTTCTTCAGCTTCAGGATTCATTTTATCAATCACTGCCTCCCCATTGTCGGACAGTCCTGAAATTAAAAACAAAGATTTCAATATGGGATAAACAAGGAGGACAGAGTCTGTTTTAGTAGATTAAATATGTGAAAAAGTAGAACAGTATTGTCGGAGAAAGCATTCAGAAATTAGAAGGTCAGTCGAGTAGAAAGGAGAGAAAGGTTAACATGCACCAGAATACGCTAAGTGCGTTAATTAAATGGCAGAATCACATGATATACAATTTGGAATATTTCAATTAGATCCTGTCCTTTCAGGACATGGGTGATCAGGGTCCTCCACCACATCCCCTCTTGATCAGTGCATTGCCACGATTGTTCTTGGGAGGGATAGCAGATTGGTTTCCTATCCCCTTCTCTACAGATTCTAATTTTCCTGGACTGGAACTAGTGTGAAGTAAACATGAATAGCCTGGGCTGGCCAATTCCATCGTCTGTACCATTAACTGTTATGCCACACACACTTTGGGTTTACAATTCATGTAATTAAAAAGAACGAAAACCAGCTTTCTTCAAATTCTAGAAATACTTCAACTAAAATTTTAGTCAAAAGATGATCTTCAAACCTGTGGTTCTCCACCTTATCTTGCCCATACATCCTTTTTATCATATTTCAGAAGGTCATTTCTCTTTTCCAGAATTATCTGACTTCAAGAATTGTAGTTAGTACGAAAGATCAAGCCGCCAACCGTTCTAATCTGCTAATCTGTAGTACCATTCCCACCAAGTTGAAGATCTCTGCTTTTAAACCTATTCAAAAACTTTTCAAGAATTTCATTTAGTAATTATGTATTCTAAGTAATCCACCCATCCTTAAAAAGAAAAGAAAAAAGAGACTTGAACAAAATACAGCGACTGTCTTATTCAATTCTACCATAATTGAACAGAATTGCAATGCATCACAGAAATGCGATTCCCACCAATTCCTGAATTTTCTGAAAATACACCTGTACTATTTCACTCAAAAGCAAGGATAATTAGAAGCAAAATAATAGACACGCATTTTTAGAAAAATGTCCACACACATAAGAAAAGGTGGGAAAAAAAATTTAGTGTCCAAGCACATTAAAAAAAAAAAAAAAAGAAATAAAAGTCTGAAAGTCAGACGATAGATGCGCCAGTTCTTTTGAGTTAAGATATAGCAACTATGTTGCCAAATTCAAAGTTTACATCTAAAATGGAGTCAAAAAATGTCTTGAAATCAAGAACAACATTAGTAATGAATCAAATGTGACTTCAAACTTCCACAATCATTTCATTAAAACATCACTTGTTTTTTCATCAAAATAATTTGATATCTAGATGCAACCAAAATCATCTCAATTTAGATGAAAAACATCAGAATTGGCAACACTGAGCAAGAGATGTAACTAACATCTCATGTCAACCAGTGACAGCAATCAATGTTTGAGATGCTAGCACATAAGGAGAGCAAGAAATGAGATTTTCTGGCATGAAAAATATCAGATCAAATTAGTACAAAGCATTAAGCATGAACAAAGATGTAATTAAGTAAATTTATAGACAGAGAGAGAAAGAGTTCCTTTAAGTAGCCATGTTGTTTGCAAGGCTGGACACAAGTTTGAGCCCATAAGGCTAGCAAAGCTGCCACATGTAAAACCAGAATTGTATAAAGGATGGCTTTAAATCCATACAGTCCTTCTAGTATCTGTAAGGATACCTTTTATTCTTGGGTGGAAATCATTTGAAGTTTTTCACAATAAAAGGCTCCATTCTTTCATCCTTTTTCAATGCCAAATCCAACATGGTTCATGTAACATCAAGCATAACTTCTAGAAGTAGTGATAAATAGTATTGAAATACAGGATTTCCTATCTGATAAGATGCTACAAGTTGTGGGGGGAAAAAAAACAAAAAAAAAAAAAAAACAAAAAAAAAAACCAACCCTAACAGAACAACACCCTGTAATTAGCTGGGCATTTTTCAGAAAATATTAAAAGGACTAAATAGTATACAATATTAGCAAGTCCAAATTGCTAACTGTATGGGGTTATTTTGCTGTCACAGCTTATCAACACATTTTGCACCAATTATCAAATATTTTTCGGGGGAAGGGGGGTGTACTGAAAGTCAGACCATAGAAGCACTAGTTCATCACTTGTGCGAAGGTCTAGTAAGGACAGTGAAGCCTAACTACATCAAGGACTTCAGTTTACATAGAAAGTTGGAAACTAATAAGAAAAGAACAGCATATTCAAGACTTCTGATAACAAAAACAGATTTAAACTTTTCCTATGGTGCAGAATCAACTCTGGCTGGAAATTAAGATTTATCATATAATGAAAGATAGCAATATTTCTGAGCAACTGATAAGGGAATCAGGTTTTATTAACCAAATCCATAAAGGAGCACAAAAATAGCTGCTTCACATAACTCCAATTCAAACTATACTCAAGTGTACATTTTAGATATTATAAGTTGTTTATAAAGTAATCAAGTTTTGGAAGTTGTCTCAAATATCAAATAATACAATGAACTGTGTGACTGTTTCTCTGTAACAATGGACTCTACTAAAAAGGTAATAATTTGATAGAAAAAAAAAAAAAAAAAAAAAAAAAAATCTACCCATGATTCAAAACAATGGATTATCCCACTTGGATGACTTCAGTCACTTTTCCATAAAACCTCATGAAATGAGACGTAATTATTTATGAACACTATTAATGGCTATGAAGGAATGAAGCATCAAATAAGAGAATATGAAACCATATGAACTCTGGAGAAACACAAGCAGATATTTTTGGCAAAAACCTTAGGGCCTCCAGTTTATATGGTATACCCCACATGCAGGCATACAAGTAAAATTAAATCTTAGTTTTGGAGTTAAATCTAACATATGCCATGCATCAGTGTCAAGCTCAGAGGGTGTAAACAGACTTGACAGTTATGATCCATTAAGGAAAATTATTCATGCTCAACAAGTCAACTCATACACCAGAATATATGGTGTAAACACACACATATACCATGTGCTGGTATTTGATCTGTGCTTGGTTCCAAAAAGAAAACAATGATTGACTCTTGAAATTTCAAGTGAATTCTGAATAATTGATTTATGAGGGTATTTTCCATAACACTATTTCTCAATCAGTAACCTATTTGCCAACCCTAAGCATTCAACAATTTGGTCCAAACAAATCACTTGTTTTCACACATAAAAAGGGGGGAAGGGCACTCAGAGCGAAATAATGAATCACTAGCATCCATCAAATCTATTGGGTTTATGGCACACCCACTGAACTTCAAATTGTACTAAGGGTGTTGATTAAACATAATATCCCAGTTCTGAGGCATATCATCGATGTTCATATAAAATAATTTGTTTTGGCTTGAGAGAATGATATATGCACGACCCAACAGTGTTGTTAACTGATCGGTATAGAACGATGATCAGCCGATCAATTAGATGGTGATCTGAAATGAATTGAAAATTTAAAAAGAACATTTTTTTTAAAATTGTAAAATGGGGTGATTGATAAGTTACATCTGCCTTTTATTACATCACAGACATAAGAATGTCTTCCCTACTCATATGAATGATTAGGGCTGGATGAAGTCCACATTTATACAAATGTTAGAAAACATGCAGAATCTAAACCCAGCAACAGTGTTACATGTCTGTCATGGGTAGTGGTGATAAAGAGAAAAAAATTGCAGGTCGTTAGTAGGAAACTTAAAGTGAGTTTCATTCCTGCCTATCAAGAAAAATAATTTCTCAAAACCAATTACATGAAAATAGCCTAAATCATATTGTTCAATTAAATGATTCCTCTTCAAGATATCAATTTTGTGAAATATTTGATAGAAAACGTACTCAGATTTATTAGCAAGATTTCGACTCACAACCTAGCAAATTGACCCAAAGGTGATCTGGTATAGTTCAAGAGAGATTTGTCTTATATGACATTTACTAAATAAGAATGATATACACACACCATTTACTTGTCAGCAATAATCAGTTCGAAGTGTAGACCAATGGTTCTTTAAGCCATGTCACATTTCTGGGAAATCATATGATATAAATGCTAATTAATATTGTATAATTTCATTTTGATTCATTTGTATCTACTAATACTCTTTTCATAAAATGCAGCTACAATTCTTCCCTATTAAGGTTATATTAGCTTTTGGGAAATTTATATACTACTTAGAGAAGGCCACTAAAGTCAAATGGGACCATGAGCAGAGGGGAAAGGGAGAATGACTGGTATAGACCAAATTATTGTCGTGAAACTCCAGAACACAGGGATATAGATTACTGAAAACACAACTTCTTCCCACCTCTGAAAAACAAAAATAATTGTGACTAGCGAAACGGTTCTAATGATCTATCATGGGCAGGACTGGTTTAATGGGAACCCCAAAGACCATCTCACCAAAAATGTTGCAAGTGATTTCTGGTAAATGGTCTGTGTTATTGCTGTAAAAGCATGCCACCCCAAATCAAAAACTTAGCGGGGAAAGGGGTGTGTGTGTGTGTACACACACACACATATATATATATATATATATATATATATATATATAAAATGAATACAAAAAAAAAAAAAAAATATAGAAAAGACGGATGTACCGATAGAATTGTAAAAAGACAACAAATAGCAAAGGCCATATTCAACCAATATTGCACAATTGATGCCTCTTTCCTGTATGGCAGATTTGCCAGAAGTAGACAAAACTGCTGTGAAAGGCAGGAAGTTTACTATTACCAGCCATTTATTACCACTATACAATTCAATTACATCTATAAATTGATGATGCTAAGACATAATACTGATAATTTTAGGGGTTAAGGGCATCATCAATAAATATCTATATATTTATGAAACCAACATTACATCATACAAATTAAAATGCATTTTCATCATCATCATCATATATTTTATATATATATATATATATATATATATATATATATATATATATATATATATATATGCAACTCTTGAATTGAGCACTCTGGTGGATGGTGAATTATGTGTCAAGAACATATCACTCAATCTGGTCCTACTGTCCGTCCCTTTCTGTGTAGGGCAAAAGCAAGGGTTCCAATCCCGGAGTGAACATCAAGTCCATAGCCTAACACTATATAACACACACACATCTTATATACATACATATACACAGCATTACAGATGGTGAAGCATTCATGAGTAGATATAAGCAGAACATAATTTCTCTTGAATCAAGAAGATACATATTACAAAAAAGCTTTTAAAAATTTCTGCAATGACCATTCAGCAAACAGTGGCTTTTTAATTTGATTTACAATGCTTTAGTTATGGTTGCTTCTCTTTTAATAAAACACTGCTCAATTTATTTTAACCCTTTCGAGACTCCTGGGATGTACATGTCCTGTAGATAGCTTTTAGAAGTCTACTGGGACATTTTAATTCAGGCATTGACCATATTAATAGGTTAGTCTTGAAAAGGTTAAGGTTAGCAAAATAAAAAACAAGCACTTTGATATGAAGCAGTTGGAGCTGGATAATCTTACGAGTTAATTTCATAATTGAAAAGTGACTTACATGTGGGGGGGGGGGGGAAATGGAGGGAAAAAAAAAAAAAAAAAAAAAAAACCACGTTGAATCATTACTGATAATTATTGGTAGAGGTGAACCAGACTATATTTATTTTGCGATGGATTATAAAATTGAATCTAGCTCAGAATTGAAAGCTAAGCTCAGGTCAACCTACGATCTGGTCAAATCATCGCTGATTGAACTATAAGTTGAAATCAGGATGCTTTTTCACGAAGTACCGTTTATTTGTATTTTTAATTGCAGATCAAGATTTTTGTACTCCTATTGCTATGACTGGACTCTCAATCGCTGTAGGAAACTAGCATCACATGACAATAACAAATAAAAATAAATTAAAAGTTATAATCTATTCAAAACAAAGATAACTACAGATTTTTTCTTCACTACCTGAAAAAGTAGTCAAGTTAAATATTAAAAACTGAATGGACGAAACTTTTCACAAGTAATTTTTGATATGTTCAACTCATAATACTATAATTACCCACTCTATAAAACCCATTCCCCGCCCCCGTAAAAATCCCACAAGAACTTTTTCTCTACACATACCTATGTCAATCAATCTTATATATATATATATATATGAACAATAAATTTGTGACAAAACTACAAAAACAATTCATTTTATACAGAACTATTCATTAGCAATTTTCCTAATTCTGTTCTCACTGTAATTCTCATTATTGAAGACATTAATGTCAGTTTTACATCTGAAAATGAGCAAATAAAAAATACAACAACTAGAAAACTGCCATAAAAACACCTAAAATTTCCTGAAAATGAAAAAAAATATTGGCATTATCCATCATCTAAGGATTCTCATTTCATTTTTCTGAAAAGGAATAAAACGTTGAATTGATTTTCGATTTTAATTGGCTACACCTGATTTAATCGTTAGAAGAGAACTATTTCTATAATACAGACATTTTTGAACGTTGAGAGTTGATTGGAGTCAAAGAATCAAAGATTTGTGGAAATCCAATCATTCACCGATCGTATGTGGGACCTGAGCTTAGCTAGACACTCCAATTGTGCAAATAAATTCACTGCATTTAAAATATACCAACAATCTGAGACAGGAGTCTGGGGGGGGGGGGGGTATTTAGCAACTTTCACAAATGAAAAACTTGCACTATATTTTATACTGCAGACCTTGTATTAAATTTACCATTAATAATAAATCAAAATTGTCTAGATAACATTAAAGATATTAAGCAGTATGCATCACATTGGAATAAGAGAAACCAATGAATTCTTAATCATGAATACCTCAAAGTGCATAAAAGCTGGTAAGAATGAAATATGACGTGCAAGAATATTGACCACTAAATAATTCGTTGGGTCATCCTTTCAAGAGAAAATCAGATGTGACCAGAATGAACATTAACGGTCCAATTGCATCTTGATTTTTCTTAAATTCTCAAATAAGAGATCACTGTAATTAGCAGTTTAGAGTTATTTCTCTTGAGAAATAGTTTCAGTATTGGGGCAAGCAAAGATGTTGACCCCATACCATTCAAGTTACCTTATTTCAGGGGTTACTTCAATTATATATATATATATATATATATATATAAAGCTACAATGGAGAGTTATAGTTAATTTGAGTTCACAAAAATAAATTTTAGTATTTTATAGATATAGGGGCTACTCAACGGTTAAAAGTTTGTTATCAACAGAAGTCATATGACATGCAAGCACGCACAAGGGAAAAGATAGAAGATAATCTCTGTATTGGATTTGTTGAGAATTTTTTTTTTTACCATGAAGCATATTGCAAACACACTTAAATGAAGTAAAAGTTTCAATAATGAATTGAAAAAAAAAAAAAGAAAAAGAAAAAAAATTTAACAAGAGACACTTATTACTGAAAATGTTCGTTTGAATATGTACAATTGTATTTTATACAGATACAAATTTCTTCTCAGGGCAGTTTTCAAATTTCTCCTGAAAATATTAAAACAATGGACCGCTGGTAACTGCACATGAATGACAGGACTTCTTCCATGAATAGCATAAAAATTATAAAACTCTTGTGGAGAGTATAAAGAAAAAAAAAAAAAAAAAAATTACCTCAAGTTCAAAAGGGAGTAACTTTAATCAAAAGTTTTCCTGTGAAATTGAAATTTTTTTAAAGTGAATTTAAATGTTAAGCATATTTGCAACATCAGCTGTAGTTTTCAAAAAAAATTCCACGCAAAAAAGAAAGCAGTCAGAATGGACAAGAGGGGAATGTAATATCTAAAGGCATAAATATCCAACCTGGTGCCGGAAAGTATTCTTGCCCCACATCCTCCAAGGCGGTAGGTGAGGGGGCTGAGGGTAAACCAACAATACCTGTATAAATTAAGAAAGACATAAAACACAGATTCTTCAAGGCAATAAAGAGCTCACAAAAACAGAGGGAGAGATCCCGTGAAGAAAGAGATTGTTGCTTCAACCCATCTACTGCGGCAGGTGGCAAAGAATAATAGTTATTACTATCAATGCCATGACTGGGATTTCAGTCATTCGCAGTTAATGAGTTGAACAAATGATCCCCACTAGCAGTCCTCCTTCCGAATGGTCTCCCTTTCATTTGTTTGACTTTTCCCCACGTCACCACTCAGCAAGGATCTTCTTGAGCCAGTGTAGTGTGGCATCATCAAGGTGTCACAGGTCACTGACTCGATTGGGTCGTAGCAAGATTTGACAATAAGACAGTATATGTTGGAGCTTCTGTACAGCACTACTGCGTGTACACACACATACACACTTTGTGTCCTGGGTACCAATTCCATGTTGAATAGAGTTGTCGAGATCAGTTGCTAGTACGTATCCAGCACTTCCACATAGAGGAGTATCCTTTTTGTTCCTCCCACAAAGGGGGAGGGAGTTGTCACATGAAGGTGTGCAAAATGACTGCCTGGAAAGTGGTCAATAGAAAGAGGGAGGTAAGAGAATCCTCCCCGCTGGTTCAATTGAGCAAAGATGAAACACTTTTCAAGTGGTGCTCATCACAGTCACCAGGTAGTAGCATCATATAATTACAAATCTTATTTCTTCTTCTATAAGTAACAATAACAAATGCTTACCAAAAGCTTCTTTAGCTAATTTCAAGTCGGACTCCTCTTGGAGCTTTTTCTGACGGAGTTTTTCGGCAGCCTGTTCAGTGGGGGATTTGACCCGTTTAAGTGCTTCCTGAAAGATTCAAAAAATTGAAATATAAATAAACCTTGACAAAATTTGAACATCATTGGGAAGATTCAATATACTTTGTGTTGGCTACGGATAGAAGTTTGTGAAAATATAAAATTGAGAGTGGTTAACTTTTGAAAATGCAGCATAAAAATATAACTTGGAATCTGTCAATCTTGAAACCAAAAGAAAAATAAAGCTTCAAGATAAACTGAAATCTCTCCTTGGTTTCATAGGACTGCTTTTTAATCCCCAATAAGTGGCAGATAATTGCAGGCAGAGAGAGCGTTACAAAAGTTACAAAACATACAATGCAAATAAATAAAAAAAAATTTTTTGGCATAAGTTAAGATCAAATTATACAACTGAGGACAACATCAAAAAGGTATGCACACTTTAGGCTTCTACACTCATCCCACATCAGAATTTTGTTACCCCCATTCAAAACGTTTCGGATTTTGCTCATTCCTTGTATGTCACAATGATGTGACCTGCTATGCAACAGCAATTCTTCTGTGGTTCAGCATTTAATCTAGTACTTCTCTGGACCCAGTGGTGCTCAATTGATGAAAGGTTTCTGTATAATTTTGTATCTTTTTTTTCAATTCTGGAATATGAATGTAGCATATGGAGTAGAAAATCCTTTACAAGTCAAGTAATAGGCTGATCTACAAATCATGCATAATTGATATCCCTGCTCTTTACGGCAGATTTGTCAATCAAATACAAAACTGCTGTCAAAGGCAGGACAATCACAAAAACATAGAATTCTGTCAAAAAATGTTTCCAATTAAAAACTTCTAGTACTTAAAATACAAACAGTTCACAGGAGAGTAAAATGGAGAAGTTTTCTTTTTGACCAAAGTACATGTTAAGAGTCATCAACTCCACTGATTTCAAAATCCTTAGACTAATGTAATTTCAAGTTTCCCTGGATTTCTGCAACAACCTGCCGCATTGTTTTGGATCTACAAGATCTGTTCACAGGCAAGCGTTTAATGCTTGTATTCCTACACTTATTGTCTTGCCTTTTTTTCAAACTTCAGTAGATAAAGGAAGAACATCCTGCCCTGTGGAGCGATAGCAATGCTCATTATCGATAGGTGATGAGGTTCATCTGTCTTTATACAATATATTACTTCATTAAAATGTCACCTACTTTTTTTTAATCAGAGATGTGACCATCCATCTAACTAGAAACATGGTGACTAGATATCCTTGTCTTCCCACTCCTGAGTCAGTGCTTTGGTAACATTTTTTGGCATAGAGCCTTGAAAATTCACATTTGTGAGCCAGTAGCTATCTCCTAGAAAGCGTTTATATGGTTTTGAAATTGGTCTTTTTCCCCTTCTTTAAAATACTTGTTTTTAGTGGGGAGTACAATATCATATAATAATCCAGCATCAAGTGAACATTTTTCTTGTAAGTGTCATGACATAGCATTATGACATAGGCATTGATGGAAAAGTTTGGTGAGAAGGTGAGAAAGTATAGAGTTTGCTCAATCAAAAAAAAAAAAAAAATTTACTCATTTTTCTGTGAAACTGATTCTGTAACACCTTTTCCCGTTTGAAACTGACAACTCATGTCGTAGCTTTAATCTCAAAGCTGATGTACTGCTCTATAAGAACTTCTATTACTGTCCCAAGAGTTGAAGTGGGGCAAGTGGGTTGTAAAGTCTAGGATGATAGAGAGATAAGTGTACATAAGCATGCAGAGAGGATGCTATTACAAAACTGAAGCAACTAAGTGGTTCAATTTTAGACAGAGGTAGTAATATCTTTCAAGGTTTCTGTTCTCTTATTAACAGACTAGCCTCTTCACTGATCCAGCATCCCTCAGGCAAAAATTGTACCAGATTAGAGAAGGACTACTACATAATCATACAGCATTTTAATATTGGTGTACAAATATAAATGTAGTAAGTTGAGATTTTCTTCTATAAAATACATGGCTTCAAGTCATTAATATATAGACATAGAAATATTGGCCTAGAACAAGAGAGGTTTTAGAAAATACAACGTAATTGTTGATATGAAGTGCAGAAGTATAAATATGTAGTCGACCATCACTAATTCAGCTACCTGTAATCTGGTTTGTTCAATGGTTTGGCACAGATTTTAAATTTTCTGGTATACTGCACCAACCTGCAGCTTATTGTACTTGATCCACTGGATATGTCCATCTTTTAACATCCTCTTGCGAACCCAGGCAAGTGACTCCTGTTTGTTTTCCAGCATTTATTGATATCATTTGCACCTATTTACCACCATTTGTGGCTCCAGTGAATGAAGGAATACATGCTGTGCTGTGAAGCGAAATTACCACACATTATCAATTGAAGATATGGTTCACCCGTCCCCAATAGTACATTACTCTAAAAAAAATTTCACTCACTTTTTATTTATTGTTTTTATTCCTCACCATTCAACTTTTACTGTTCAACATGATATTTCAAAGGTTTTGTGAGATGGTTAGCTATTATTCAGGAGGTAAACCTAGTGATGCAGCATTTTCACTATTCTGGCACTCCTCAAGTCCTAGTGATGCTGGAATAGTGATGGTCTACTGTATAATTTCAAACCTTAAATTTTTTTCATATATCGATATACAAAAACGATGTGGCATATTTAGTAGAAAACCCATTATTGGTGCAACAGGCTGGTCTACCAATCATGCACAATTAATATCCCTGTCCTATACGGCAGATTTGTCAATCAAATACAAAACCGCTGTCAAAGGCAGGTCAATCACAAGAAATATTGAGAATTCAATTGAAAAAATTTTTTTTTGAAAATCTGAAACTTAGGACACTTAAAATATAGACATGGGGAATGTAGAAATGAAAAAATGATATGAACTTTGATTATGCATGGACAATAGTTTTAGGTACTGGGTGAAGTCAAAAGTTCAAAAACAAAGTTGTTTGCCTGAAAACAACCATTGTAAATTATAATAGATTTGTTAATCTTTACAACAGAATAAACAGATTTTATTGACTATGCGAGTTGGAATGTATAAAATTAGGATAGTGAAGCATAAAACAGATGGATCAAAGGAGACATTTGATCTCGGAATAGATTAATATGCATCTCAATAGTGATAATGCTTCAGGGAAGAGAAACATTAAAGCCTCAGAAGCAATTAAATGAGCACAACATCAACTGCAATTGCCTGCAGGAATAGCAAATTAACACAAGAAAACACTCGCGAGTTAAGTAATCTCCTGTAGGTGAGACGAACACCATAAGAAAAAATAAAGATAATTTGAAGAGCAAGAGTTTGCGTTCATGCAATCATGATAATTATGCAAAATATTCAGGAAATCTAACAAGGTTTGTTCAGGACAATTCCATATCAGCGACAGTTGCACAACTGGAAACAACAGTGAGTAGTGGATAGACAAGACAGATTAAAGTGCGAATTACACTTTGTGAATCATCAACCGAGTGTAGCAGCGTTAGTAGAACTCAATTGCTTAAATTCAATGAGCCTGTTTACCAGCATTGCAGGGGGATTTAATATTCCTGTTTAAACAGCAGTGCCTGTAATAAATAACGGTACAGGTCTGACGCAGGAACAGGAGGAAATAAAGATCAGTAACAAGAAATAAGTAAGTATTTATCTAAATAGATTTAAAAAAAAAAAAAAAAACTTTTGAAAAACTTCAAATTAGTCATTGCTTCTTATACAAGCATTAGAAAAAAAAAAAAAAAAAAAAAAGATTTATCTTCGAACGGACTCGGGCAGTGCTTATTCTGAACGTGCACGTTTGGACCTTATGGTGTGTGGAGCAGCCTACGACAATTGCTGGGTGAAAAACTATCGTCTTTCATGAAACTATGGCTTTGAAGTATTTCAGTTACTTTTCTTCAGAATTGTTAAATCAGAAATTTTACATCTAAATTTAGATAGTTACAGAATGATCTATCATCTGTAATTAGAAAAATTATTCTTATAAGATTTCTTGAGAACCACTGATCCAGGGGGAAAAAAAAAAAAAAAAAAAATTTTCTCACTTGACAAATTGCCAATCGTCGAATAACCTTGGTGCATACAAACAGATTTTTTTTTTTGTAGTTAGATGCTACCTGAAGTCTCTCTAAATAAAAGTCAAGACTGTCTTCAAAGATGTTCGGTTATGAAAATTTTTTTTTTTAATGAAAAATAAGAAGAGGGGGCAACTTACTTCTTTCTCTTTTTCTTCCTTCAATTCTTTCTCTTTCTGGGCTTCTTTCTCAGCGATGATTTCTGCAATGGGTCGTTTTTTCTTTTTCTGGAACGCCCTCACATCTAGGGCAAAACAAACAGAATCTAAGTTGAATATGAAATAGTGGGAAGAAGAGGGATCATAAATCTTAAACAAACAGTTCCATTATCGTACACTCATTAACTTTGACTAGAGTAGGGATGTTTATTATCATATTCACAAGGTTTCTGCAATTGTACCCTCTGGCTTTCTTCAGGTGTGCCATGGTTGGTAACCATTAGAGAATCTAATAGGAAGAACAAACTGAAGGGAGGGGGAAGAGGAAGTCTTAGATAAATTTTGGAACAAAACCGGCTGTTTGTCACTGCGTCCCTCTTTGAACACTGGCACAGGTCAGTCAAATTTGGCATACACACTCATTGGACCTAGGGGAATGTAAAAAGTTTTGAGAACGACTTCCTTATATATACAATATAACTATAATGCAAAACTGAACCCTCATTTTCCATTCTATATAAAGACAAGCTGGAAACTGCTAAAGAAACAAATTTTACCATTACTAACACTTCATAATCTCTATAGGCAATTACATTTGTAAATTGTTGCAGCAAAGATAAATAATATTGATAACTTTGAGTCTAGATAGTCATTAGTAAAATGACTATACATTGCATCAGATCATCTCAAAAGAAGATATTATTCAAATCAACAATCAAAACTATAGAAATAGGTTTCAGTTTTCTGGTGATTCCGGCTGACTGACTGGCTATGCATAGGTCATGGGTGTTAACCTTACTAATGGAGATGGAGAGCCGAAAATATCAACATTTACCTATTGTTTACAATGCAAATTCAGGCTAAAATAGTTTGTACATTCGTGTTAGACAAATCATTTTTTCATTTCAAATACAGACTTTTTTTTTATAGTGATCACTGCACAAGGAAAGGCAAGGGAAGTAATTCATTCATTGATCACCCTATTTTCCATTTTTTTCTTGAACTCTTAACATGGCACACTACAAAAAGTCAATTGAGAAACTAACCAAATTTGTATCTCAAAACAATCTTTCAATTAGAACGGGTTGAAAAGATAGGAATATGAGGGTTATTTTGGAAATATAAATTTTACTAAGATAGGATTCTTTCAAATCATAAATTTTTCCATATTTCAGTATCAAGTGTTCAAACCTTGAGTGAGTGTAGCAGGGTTGGCAGTGCCCAATTGCTTAGATTCAAGGAGCAAGTCTACCAGCTTTGCAGAGGATTTATTATCCCTGTTTAAACAGCAGTGCCTGTAATGAATAACGGTACAGGTCTGACGCAGGAACAGGGGAGGGGGCTAAAAGTCAATGGCCAGATAGCAATTCGAAAACAATTTTCAGGTATAAATATGAGAATATAAATTTTATACTGACTTAATTGACTTTCTGCATAGAATAAGGCTTCAAGGTTTTGTCATTGTCTCAAGGGGGAAGGGGGAAGGTTCCCTCAAAAACTGAAGAAACCTACATTGACAATTTTGGTTGACTGTTACTAATAAAACTTCTATGAATCAACTGGAACATATTCCAGTTTTTAAATGGCTGCTTCCTACAACCCTTCAGTGTAAAAAAACAACACCAAAAAACAAAAACAAAAAAAAACAAACAGGAAAGAAGAACAAAATGAACAAATGCAACTTTCAAGATCGTGCAGGGTATATTGAAAATTATAAATCAAAATTTTTAATAATCACCGTACATCATTTTTTTTTCATATTGGTATATAAGCATAAATGTAGCATATTGAGTAGAAAATTATTTTTTTCCTGTTGGTATACGAATGTAGCATTTTGAGTAAAAAATCCATTACAAGTCAAGTAATAGGCTGATCTACAAATCATGCATAATTAATATCCCTGCTCTTTACGGCAGATTTGTCAATCAAATACAAAACTGCTGTCAAAGGCAGGACAATCACAAAAATATATCTGGAATTGAACCGTGAATTGAGTAATGAATTTCTATGAGATTTGGGGGAAGGGACAATAGGCCATGGAAGGAGAGATCAAGTTTAAGAGAGGATTAAAGCTCCATTAACCTCACGCCTTCACACCTCACATTTATATCATCAAACCACATAATATACCACCTAAAATTCCACATGCATCCACAAGATATCTCCAAAATTAATTTCAAGAAGAAACGATTAGATTTTGGGGCCAATCCATGAACGATTACTTCCAATTAATGGCATTGGTAAAAGTCTAATTCAGTAGCTAAAATTTGGTTTCGTGGTTCAATAAAGAAAAAAAGAAAAAAAGAAAGAAAAGAAAACGAGTAACAGAAAATATAAAAATGTGAGTAAATTTTAGATGATCATCTTTCAAGTTGAGACACCGGTTGAAAATAAAAATACAGAGTTTACCAGGGTAGGTTTATCAGTTGTATATAAGAGAAATTTTCTAGTTCTTTCCATATTTCATTCACAAAAATTTATCAGTTCTTTAATACTGGAGTGAATGTAGCAAAGTTAGTAGTGCCCAATTGTCTAAATTCAATGAGCAGCTCTACCAGCTCTGCAGGGGATTTAATATCCCTGTTTAAACAGCAGTGCCTGTAATGAATAACGGTACAGGTCTGACGCAGGAACAGGGAGAAAAAAAGGGTGTAGGCCCTCTAAGGTTACGAGTGAACCAAAAATGTTCAAGTACCAATATGAGAATATGAATTTATATTTCTTTCCTAACTGACCTCCTGATTTGGACCAAAGTTTCATATAAATCCAACATGATACAGCTAAGAAAATTGATATTGAACACATTAGGGACTGACCGTCTTGAAAAGCACATTAGAAAGACATCTAAAGAGGGGCTTCCAGGGATAAACAAATCTTTCCCTGATTTTATAAGACTGCTTCAAACTATCCAATGAATGGCAAAATAGGAGAGGAAGAAAGAGGGAAAGAAAAAAAAAACAAAAACTTTCAGGATGGTGCAAGGGAGCGATATCTAAAATTCAAAATCAAAAGGTTTGAAACATAATATTTTTCATTGGTATATAAATATTTATGTAGCATATTGAGTAGAAGACACATTACAGGTACAAATGACAGCCTGGTCTACGAATTATGCACAATTAATATCCCTGCTCTTTACGGCAGATTTGTCAATTAAATACAAACTGCTGTCAAAGGCAGGACAATCGCAAAAAATATATTAAGAATTAAAAATTTTCTCTATTTAGAATCATCAATTCCTGTTGGTAAGATGGACTCTAAAACCTGTATATATTCAATATTTTCAAGTCATGAAAAGAATTAAAAAGAAAAAGAAAAAAAAAAAAAAACAACAAAATATACCATGAATAAAATACGATAACAATCAGCGTACACATATACATTTCAACTCACAAATCTATAAATCGCTTACTCATCAACTGTCAGTGGAAACTCTTTAATGAATAGAGTAAAAACAATAGTGGAACTGTGGATAATGATACAAATTACCAAGCTTGGGTTTTTTTAATCATATATGAGAGATCTTTCCACATTTAAGCCATCTCAAGTTATCATTTAATCAAGCCTAGAGTGATTGTAGCAAGTTTAGTAATACCCAAAAGCTTAAATTCAATGAGGTAGTCTACCAGCTAGGCAAGGGATTTAATATTCCCATTTCAACAGCAGTGCCTGTAATAAATAATGATACAGGTCTGACGTAGAAACAAGGTTGAAAAAATGTGAAATATATATATATATATATAACAAGCCATTCAAGGACTGATATTGGACATATGGCCCCCCGCCCCAAATTCACTAGTATAAAAAATTTTTTTTTAAAAATTGCCTGAAAATATTCATATTAAAAAACAAGCATTTCCCAGCACAAATATAATATACACAGTACAATATTCTACAAACTTTTTTCTACCTCGTAAGCATATATAAAGCTACAAGCTGATTGAAGATATGGAAAAAGCTATCATCGTTTCTGTTTACTATATGAGGAGTCATCTGTACTTCGAAAAAAAATTTTTTTTTATATATATATGGGTTTCCATTAATTAGTTAGGTATTAAATACAATGAAGTATAAATCAAATAAGGTTTGTTAGGTTCAACTTGAATCTTTTCCTGTCTTTACAGGACTGCTTCCGAATCCCATTGGGTGTCAAAAAGAGGAAAAGCCAGCAACCAAGATGATGCAAGTAAGCTATACATGAAATTCAATTTCAAAATGTTCTTTTCATAAAATACTTTTTAGATATTAGTATATGAATATAAATGTAGCATATTGAGTAGATAACCCATCACAGGGGCAACAGGCTGGTCTACAAATCATGCAAAATTAATATCCCTGCTCTTTACGGCAGATTTGTCAATTGAATACAAAACTGCTGTCAAAGGCAGGAAAATCATGTGGGGAGAGAAAAAAAATGTTTTCTATTAAAAAATTCAGGCACTTAGAATATGAACAATTTATAGAAAAGGAGAAGAGAAATTGATAAGAACCTTCCCATATTATTTGATGGATCAGAATAGAAAATGAAAAAAAAAATCACTTTAGAATTCGCAGTAAATATATTTTGTTTTGATTACAGCTGGTTGGAAGATTGGTGAAACCAAGCATATATATATATATATATATATATATATATATATATATATATATATATATATATATATATAGACCTTATGAAGAAGTTTATGGATAAGTGAGGCATTGAAGGAATAAAAAAAGTGAAGCAACAATAAAAACTAAATGTAACCTTTCAGTTATCAAGACAGTTCTTGAAATGGAAGATGCGCACTTGTATGATATATATATTTTCGAATCACACCCCCAACATAAATTTCAAGATAATGTCTTCAAACTGAAGAAAGTCAGTGACTTCCTCAATAATCAACATTTGTATTCATACAGCAATAGCCATAAAATGGGAATGGCAAGAAAAAGTTTTTCCTTGAACAAGTTAACAATCTAAGACTTCAGCATATGAATTGCATGCTCAATTGAAATACCAGACTGCATCTCCATTAATCATGCACACATGAAAAACATTTGCTTCACTTCAACATTTGATAAAAATTGACAAAATAGAAATCCAATTATGTAGTGTGTTCAGTAGAAAGCCATTACTCGTTTGGCTCAAGCAACAGAACAGACTATAGAATCATGCACAAACAATGTTTCTTACTCTTTACGGCAGATGTGTCAATAAAAACAACCTTACTGTGAAAGGTGGGAGTGGGGTCAAGTAGTGTAAAAGAATATAGTCATGATATCAGTTTTAGAGGTTGGCTTCGGACCCAAAGTGTTTCGGAAAATCCATCACACATCTTCGTCCATTTTCTTCAATAGCTCGACTTCTGAGCTATGGTTAAACATACTCCTTTCCCTGAATCATTTTTACCTGCAAACTTTTCCAACAAAATCTTTGAACAGATAAGAGAATAAGCAAAAAATACAGATTGATGCATGTAAGTCTAGCAGTGACAATTTGTTTTGATTGGGATTCTTTTTGTCTTTCACTGTGAAGTAAATTATAGTGTTTCTGAAGAGATAGAGGTAACCAAGCTTTTACTGTAGTCAGGAGTTGAATGTCTAGGAAATCAGCTTCATATTTAGACTATAGCACAGCAAGGTAAGAAAAAGTCAATGTTTCTGTCTAATTTCGAGAAGAGTCTTTACAATTTGAACAGTTTTTTTCCTCCATACCATTGAACTGATTCTTGCTCTTTGTTCCCAGAGCAATCCAGCCAATAATGGCGAACATTCTCCCCACCCCTGATGCCTTCAACCTCTATTTTTTAAATGAGATAAAACACCTGCAACCTACATTACAAGCAATGCTGCTGAGACAATTCTCTTACTATGCACTATCAGAAAATGAGTCGTCCTCATTACAGATAGACAGAAGTAGAATAGATTAACCAAAACATTGTGAGAACCAAAAAAATGAAGGAGCTGAATTACTCAAGACTTTGAATATCACTAATGTTCAGTATCATGCAAGAATGAGAATATGTTTTTTGAAGAGCTCAAGCCAAAATTTGTTAATTATCAATTCAAAACAAAATGGGGGTTCAGGTTACTCTTCATGAGGCAAAAATGGAGGTAATGGTAATCCTTGGTTTGACCAATGTAAAACAGGGTACAATGTATTGATCAGTTATTAATGTAATAATGAAGTTAAAAGCCATGTCTTATCAGGGAATTCAGCACCATACATTTGTTTAGGTACAACAGAAACAGTTCATGCAACGTGCCAAAATATTGTAATTTCTTTTTGAGATGCATCCAGCGATTTTTGAGAGGGTGGCTGTCAGATTAAAAACAAGTGAATGGTTTTTCAACTTCATTACTGTATTAATATCTAATTAATACATTGTAGACATTACTTTTGGGAACTGTTGTATGATTTCCTCAAATAAAGTACAATATGCAACATTATTTTCCATAAAACAGAAAAAGCCAAGATGATCTGGATGTGCTCTTTATCGGTACATTCAAGTGCTTTCTATCAAAAATGGAAATCAAGCTGGAAATATTAAAGTTTGAGAAAAAAAAAAATCATATCTAAATTTAGAAGACAATCAAGATATGATCAAATACACTTTAAGAATCATTTTTAGATAACAAGCAAATACACATAGTATATTTTGACTGATAAGGTAACCTTCAGATAAGACAAGACCACATTTTCAGTCTAAATTTCAAGGTTTTAGCTTGTGGTTTAGTTACTGCTTTTATATCTGGCCTATAAGATGACCAATTGGGGGGGGGGTATCCCCCACCCAGGTTTCTTACTTATTAACCTCTGAAATATATGGTAGTTATCGGATACTTAGTATATCTATAGAACTTGAAATTTTCATCATTCTATATTTTTAAGGCCCGAGATTAATTTAAAGCAAGATAATTATAAAACTAGTTGGCCAAGTGATGTGGTATATATTTTATTTTGAAGCCTCCCCCTAGGTCCATCAAGTATGCATGCCAAATTTGGTTGGGTGAATCAGACTTTCAGTATTTTATAGAAATAGATGAAAATCACATCATTATTATCAGGGTTCAAGTGAACACAGATTCCATAATGGGGTGGGGATGTCAAAAATTCACAAGAGAAATGGTTCAACCAAACTGTTGTAAAATAAAATAGACACTGCTGAAATTAAATTTTGGTAACTGACTTTTTTTTCTTTTTTTCAAACCGGTAGAATGCATCACAGATAAAAATACAATAAAAATGTCTAATGGTAATGTCATTCACTGAATCTCAACAGGTCTATCTTCATATCCGACACAGATACAGTACTTTATATACATAATCCAAGACATATGTTTAGAACTGGGCTGATGACATACTTTGTCACTATTATTGAAAGAAAGTAATTATCAATTTTTCTTTCACTCTATTCCTGTTATAAAATACTCAGTGCAGGTATCAATGCTGCCCTCAATAATTGAAGGGAGGGAAAAATAGCATTAAAAAAGACTTGCTCAATACGAACAGTTACACAACATAATGGATATCAGTTGAGGTCTACAAACTTTGATGAGTATTTATAATAGATTCAATGACAGAGTTATAAGTTAGATACTGGGATGAGGAAAATATTGATTGAATCCATATTTGCATCAGAGAAGAAAATCTAAATCATCATCAGTGGAGAAAGGGTTGAAAATTAAAGTCTGATTAAACCAATGATCCAAGTGAATGATGACCATCTCTTACCACCTTGCGACAAATTTCCAACACTGAACAAAAGAACCAAGGTTGTCAATTTTAACATAAGGGGAGATAATCCGAGTTTCATATCAGAGACTTACCCAACACAAGCATTTGAATAGTGTCAAATTTTCAATTATCTCTATTAGAGTAAAAGGTTAGCTTACACACTGTGAGGATAAAAGCTTTGAACAAGGCATGTACCGAAATTTTGCCTCCAAACTAGCTTGATTCCAAAATTCAACACTATTCCAATGTCTATGTTATGTAGGTTCAAAATGAAATTTGGATTATTCCTCTTTCTGGCTAAATCTGGCAACCCTACAAAGAACCAGACTGAAAAATTAAGGAAACAATACAAACGACACTCAAAACCAAACCAGCAAGCCATATACAGGTTAGGTGCTACATAGCAGAAGCCAATCCTTATATAATCAAGAAAATAATAAAGCAGAAAGCAATAATGAAGAAGAAATTAAACTACCATCTGAGTCTGTAAGTCCATCAGTTGAAACTGCAAATTAGAGATAAGTGTACATGTAAGATTATTTTTAGCTAACATTTGAGAAATGTATGCATACAGGGGAAGGGCAGGAAGGAGAAAACGGATGTAAGCCTTTCCCAAGCTCATTAGTACAAAGTGAACTTTGCTGGAACATTAACTCAGCTTGCTGATTCCATTGTCTGTGACCTTCCACTTTTTGTAGCTAAAAATCAGTAACATTAGGGAGGTCAGGTGAATTTTAGTTGTGCGAGTAACATTACTAAAAGTTATCATAAAAGTTAAAGAGCATTTTGCTGAGCACCAAGTACTTCATTTGACCCAAATCCACTCATTTGATTAGAAGTCATGAAAGTTTCAAGTTGCCATTTTCGCCAAAAAATTAGAAATTGAGGTACTGGAATCTAACCTTCCCACTTGATCCAAAAAAGATGGGAAAAAAGATGCAAAAAGAAAGTCCTTTTCCTACAAAATTTTCCCCACTTTCTGGAATGAAATTTGGGGGAATAGAAAAATCATGATAGTGAATTCATGTTTATGTATCACCCAGGTTTCCGGGGTAATTGCGCAAATGGCAAATCAGCCAGACAGGTTTAGTTCAGCAGAACATACATTTCGAACTGTTGCCAATTTAGCTCTTTCCAAAATAGAGCTAGCTTTTTTTTCTTTTTGTTGTTTAGACAAAAATTCTGAATTTTACTTCTAACTTCCAATCTTATATCAATTAATCTCTATATCAATTTTACAATCAAAATATTGGCCCCAATCAAGTGTAATAGAATCACAGGTTAAGTTCCAGCTGTTTACGGACTCTCAGGACGTCATAAGTAACGGAGCCAAAGCTAAATTGGCAACACTGGAATGGAGCAGTCAGTTTTAAGTTGGCATACACCAAACTCTCTAATCTAATTTTCTCAAATAAGTTTATGATGACGCTCAAGACATTAAATTTCAATGCAATCAATAATGCAATTTTATGAGTATTATTTATCATTGATGAAACATTAATTCCGTTGCACGATGTAATAAACTACCCAGGAGTCAGAAATGTAACCATGAGTAATTAAGAAGAAAGCATGGAAAATTCAGATCAAGGGAAATTTTCATTATTTTAACAGTTGGGGGGGGGGCATAGAAGAGCCAAACAAGCAGTGGTGTCATAGTTGAACATTTGTGTGCAGTGCAATGAGTCGATCTTTGCTTGCCAAAACAACATTATCAACCATACTTTGGAATAAGAATGATTATGAAAGAAAAGAAAAACAAAAACAAAAAAATGATCGATAGAAAATTAATCAAGGAACACATTACTATCATTTAGTTCTGGAAAACAAATCTAGATTCATTCCAATCACTGGGTAGCGATCCAGTTATTTTCCGATCATATTCGTCACATGACGGGCTTTCCTTGTAATATATTTATTACGATAGGTCATCATTAATTTTTTCATTAGTATAACACTACCCCAAATTTTTTACATTAAATTTCTCACATTATACATAACTTGGAAAAAAAAAAAAAAAAATTGAAGACAGGACTTACTTGAAGTAATCGTCATCTTTTCTCAGAAGATGATCAATTTTTTCTCCAATTAGATGGAATGAAACAATCACTGTAAGAACCTCAATTGCCTGTCCCCTAATATACCCACCCCAACAATGTATACGTATATACATTTCAGGCTAATTATCTTTAAAATTGAAATGAAACTGGTTAAAAAGATAGAAATGTAAAGATTTTAGTTCAAAATCATTAACCATAGAAAGGTTTATTAAATGACAGGAGGAAATTCTAGAAAATTCAAATACAACACAGCATTGCAGGGGTGGGGGGCTTAGTATTATACAGAGTGAATATTGCAGGCTTAGTAGCACCCAATTGTCAGAATCAATGAGTAGCTCTACCAGCTCTGCAGGGGGTTTAATATTCCTGTTTAAACAGCAGTGCCTGTAATAAATAACGGTACAGGTCTGACGCAGGAACAGGGGGGTAGGAACATTGGGATTAAGTACAGAGAAATGCAGGACTCAAAAATCTATACTTGAAAACGAACATTTGTCAAGTACAAATATGAGAGATAACATTTATTAAAAATACGTTACACAACATATAAGCAAATATAGTGCCAGAAACTGATAAAAGATAACTGAAGACATGATCCTAGCAATGACCATGGACTTGGTGGAAAATGGACAAAAACTATCCAATCACACACAACAGTTCAATCAATTTTCATAAAATTTACATCATTAAAAAAGAAAAATTGGAGAAAAATCTGATACAAGAATCTTTTCCTCTCTATAAAAAAGGAATTAATTCAAGTTCACATTAAAAAAAACATTTTTGCGTTCATCAGCTAGATAACTCTTTCCTTCTTGAAGAGAGAGGAAGAAAAAACATCACAAAGAATTAAGTTTTCCCAAGAGCAGTCACCAGATATTCAACAAACTCATAAGTTTTTAATATCTTTTTTTAATTGAAAATTTGACAATGTTCTTGGGTTGTAGAGATATATATATATATATATATATATATATATATATATATATATATATATATATATATATCCCCCAAAACTTGAAAATACATCAGACAACTAGTTTTGATTGAAATAATATATTTCTGAATTACTTTAACAGAGTTATCATATCAGAATACTATTCCAAGTGTTCAAGAGGTGAATAAGCATTGAAAAGGCTCATAATTCTTTGAATATTTCTTTTTTGAAAAATTCAAATATTTTTATTACTATGTAAATCTACAACACCAATCAAAAAGATATAAAAGGTATAGTTCAAAATAGGATTTACTTTAATAGGTTTTTATCTTATGAGAGAGAAATTTCTAGATCTTTCCATACTTCAAAAGTTTAAGCCTAGAGTTAATGTAGCAGATTTAGTAGCGCCCAAATGCTAAAATTCAATGAGCCGGTCTACCAGCTCTGCAGGGGATTTAATATCCCTGTTTAAACAGCAGTGCCTGTAATAAATAACGGTACAGGTCTGACGCAGGAACAGGGGGCGGAGCACAGGACCTTTACAGGTCAGTAGCCAGAAATAATTGACCAAAAAATAAACACACACACACACATATATATATATATATATATATATATATATATATATATATATATAAAAACAAGTACAAATATGAGAATAGACTTTTTAAATTATTTCATCGAAAATGTTTTTCACGTCATACTAGTAACAAATTCTCACTAAAAGGTTAGGATATAAGCTCCCTAGCTCACGCAATGAATGAAAAACAAGAATTTTTCAGTTATAATGGTTAAATTTTAGTATTCAGTAAATACTGGCAAAACTCACTTCCTAACAATCTATCGCTTAACAATAACATATTCAGAAAATCTTAATCCATTCCCAAGATTCATTCAACATGAGATAATCCTTACTTCTATAGATGAAAATTATGTATGTATGCTATGCTCAGTTATCGTATTTTACATACATATAAGCAGGGAATGCCTGCTTCATAAAAACCACCGGAATTCTCCAGTAAAAACCCTCACTTGTTGCATATACAATGAAGTAATGGGCTATCAATTAGTGAAAACATCAGGTTATACCTTCATTAGTTTCCAAATCATTAAACTTCCAAAAAGCGTGAAGAATGGTAAGTTTTTTTTTTTCAATATCTGAAAGAATCTTCAAAATATTTAAACTATTAGTGAAATCTGCAAGTTTATATTCAACAGTTTCGACGTGGGGAAGTTCTGCGACCAATTGATCAAAAGTGAATGAGGAGTTGATTTGAGATGACTGAAGATATAATCTTAACAGCAAGAAATAGTTCAATTTCATCCATTACAACTTCAAGATTATACTTCAAACCATTTATGTTGAAAAGCCTATCATTTTCATTCAAATAGTATTAGAAAAGATGGAAAATGACAAATGCTATCATTGTTTTCCTATTCACTTCAAGATTCATCCTGTGGCCACAAAAAAGGATATCCTGATCAGTTCAGGGGAATACATCTCCACGGTGCAGCATCTTACCATTGCATGATGAGGAGAGGTCCAGAAAAACATTTGAAGCCTTTGTGACACTGGTTGCAGGGACTCAGCAATTCTTGTCCTTGCCCATTCAAGCTTGGGGTGCCACCAGATTAATCTAACCTTGTGTTAAATAACTACCAAGAACAGTCCATATTTTCAAAAGATGATTATGAATTGCCATTTATCACATTCAAGCAGGGTAAGGCATAGCTGTTCTTGCTTGGGCACCACATATTTTGTAAACCATTATTCTCCATATGTAAGAGTTTTTCAACATCATCATCCTTGTCAATTTTACGTCCTTTTGTGCATGGGTGATTGGAAGTTGGAAAGTTTATCTAGGTCATTTGAACTTTCCTAGCAGAGTTGTTCTTGGCCTGCCTCTGGATTTCCCCTTAATATAATTGATACATCTAAAAGTTTCACCTATTTGCCAAGCATTTAACATAAATCTCTCGAGTGTTTGCAAATACAGAATAGAAAGTAGTTCATCTTAGTAATTATCTAGAAGAAAAAAAAAAAAAAAAATTGCTGAAACGACAGGTGGTGAATTTCTCACAAGATTATTGACTTCACCAAGAAAGAGGAACAAAAGAATGTTTCTACATATTTTTGTTTTGCCCAAACATTTCTGCCCATTATAGGAAAATTGGTCTCTTGAAGACAAAAGGCCATGTAAGTAAAACTTTTCAGAAAACAGAATTTCTTGCTCATAAAATTCAATGATGAACTGGGGAAATCTACTCACCTGATGTTTCATTAGCTGGTTTTTCCTTTTCTTCATCTTCATCCTCCCAGTTATCCTGCAAAATGAAATTAAAATTTTGTAAATAGAAAGGAGGGGAAAAAAAAAAACAAAACAAACAAAAACAACATTTGATAACTGGTTGCCATGAAATACAGAGGAAGGCCAAGAATAATTATCAGTAAAATTCAAGTAACCTTGATAAACTTGCAATGCTGAGGCTCATATACCCTCACTTCAGTTGTGTACATATAAAGTAAGATTTATCATCACCTATTACAGTATGTTCCCATAATTCCACATCAAGAAATCCCCTACTTTAAGCACTTAGTAGACAACTTGCAGTCCTGCTAGCAAGTCAGATTGTATGGGGGGGGGGGGGGGTTGAAAAAAAGTTCTTGTCATAATTTCAGTCGATACTAAGTGCACAAAATCTTGGCACTTGAAAAAGTACACAAACTACAAAAAGTTAAAGAAAGTGAACTCAAGAACTGTGATTAGGTAGTTGGAGTGATTGCTTCTATCATAAAAAAAAGCATTAACAGTTCATCATCCAGCTTTTACTTTTAGGTAAACTTACAAAACATAGCTAAAAGCAAATAATCAACTTACCATAAATATGCAGGAAAATCTCAAATATATTTATTATTTTCAAGCATTTTGATTGTTCAAGCAGGTGAACTATTCATGTAAAACAACCGTTTCCTCTGTCTGTACCCCAGCCCCTAAACATTAACACATCAACATAATTTGGTATGTATACTTAATGGACCTTGAGGAAGAACTTGGACTATCTGTTGTTTTGAAGAGGTTCTATTGACAATGCAACTATAATGAACCATTACTTTCCGTTCTTATCAAGAGGGGAATACTGGAGCTAAAATTCTTCATAATTCACTATTAAATCCTTCATTACAACTGACGACATTTGTCAATGCGCCCCCCCCCAATACATTGGTGTAGCTCAACCAGATTGGTTTGCATACCCCGTGAATGTTTCAAAGTGAGATGTATTGAACTGTGTTGACGGGGGGGGGGGGGGGGGGGACTATATACCTCATAGTAACTACCTACATTATAAAACAATAAGTCATTCTTGGACATAGCTGCATTGTGCATTTTGATGCTTACTACCACATGTTGAAAAAAATGAACTAAAATTTTCCGTATCCAGTTGAGCCTGTGTTTTTTTTTCTAAATTTCAATATAGATTCACATCTTGTGTTTTATATTCTAAAACACAATCAGAAGAATTCATTCATTTTCATGAATATCTTTCAATAATTACAGGGGGGGGTCAGACATTGTGATTTAAGAATTATCAGAATGGATAAATCATTCAGGATAGGATACGCTGATTGCATTTTTCAAGAGAATTGTTACCAAGAGGGCATATATACATTTTAAATACATCTGGTTAATACAGACAGGAAAATAAAGGCTTAGAAGTAGAAGAATCACTGGGATAGCTCTTCATCATTAGAGAGAGAAAAAAAAAATATCCAGATCTTTTCATATTTCAATCATGAAAGCATTTCAGTTATTCAAGCCTTAAGTGTGTGTAGCATGTTTGGTAGTGCCCAATTGTTCAAATTCAATGAGCATGTCTACCAGCTTTGCAGGGGGATTTAATATTCCTGTTTAAACAGCAGTGCCTGTAATAAATAACGGTACAGGTCTGACGCAGGAACAGGTGGAAAAAAAAGTAGCAAGAAATAAGTGAGCAAAAAACATCTTTATTCAAAAGACATGCATTTTTAGACAATTATTGCCTGTCCTATAATAAAAGAATATACATTTTACAGTATATAAGAAAATATAAAGCTAGGAGCAGATGAAACATCCAAAAAGCGATTTTGAGGGTACTGGTTTAGTACCCCATAACTCTGGGAACTGCTATTTTCCCCCAAACTCAGAAAATCAATATTCTGTACCTGACCACATTCAAAATCAGAGATAGTCAAAGTGTGAACCATAAGTCGATTTGACATGGAATGAAAATGCAAATATTCCAAAATAAGAAACACTTCTGGTCCCAGTCGTTTCGAATAAGAGGGTATTCAACCTGGATTAAGAATTCATGGGTTACATTGTTTTTAAGACAGATTAATGAATATGTATTGTAACATGTATATAAAAAAAAAACCCTACATTGTTTTAATGCAGTTATTTCGTCCTAAATTTTTGGTACTATTCAAGGTCTGACAATAGTTAAGTTTTATACCGTTACATTAATTTGCAGGTTAATGAATTATAACAGCAAAATAATTTTGCATCAAGTCTATTCTTTCTTTTCTCTCCAATTCTGAACTTGAAAGACAAAAAGAATTGTTTGTCAAACTTTTTTTTTTAGTCTTTGAGTTTGCCTTGAAAATTCTTTTAATTGCTATTTTAGGTGCCTTCAATCAAACGTGAATCATAGTCTGCTCCTTCCCATTACGTTGCTTAATATAAACCCCAACCAACCCTTAAAAATTCAAATCAATAAAGAACTAAAATGTTACAATTTCAGTTTTTTTTGTGTATTTATTCACCAATTCCAAACCAAAGGGAGATCATTAATAACCGGAAGAATAGAACTTATTCATGTAAGCAGTATTTCCGTGAAAATGGCGGAAAGTACGTTGTCATTTCATCATGATAGTTAAATAGGAAACGTATGAAACTTATTTTTACTAGAAAAAACTAATCACAGTACAGCCGTAGGCACTAATGAACAGAAAACCCAAAATTGAAAACGAAACAATTTTTTCTCAGAACGGCGAGGTTAAAAAAAAAAAAAAAAACGAAACAGAGAAAATCTCAACCTTTTTTCCTTTAAGATATACAAAGGAAAAAACTCGTTAATCTAAAAGAAATGAATGCACCTAGAAATATTGGACAACTGAGGAATGAACGAATTATGAATTTAACCCATCCATCTGGTCTAATAGAAATGAAAAGGCGCGTACGTGGATAACTGAAGGAAAAAGTCAAGTGTAGAAATCATGACGACCATCAGCAGTCAGCATTTCTTTTTCTCGTCTAATCGCTTTCACTAGTAACAAGTAGTAATTCCTTTAGATGTCACGTGGCGCCCATGAAGCCGGCCAGTGACGGTGGTAAACAAGATTCTATCATGAAAATAATCAATCATCTACGCTTTAAAAAATATATATCATGAAATATAAACAGTTGCCTTAAGTTATAATCCAAGAAGTTTTTTGGGGGGAAACCGAAAAGGTGCGATATATTGAAATAAACGCAGACAATATGTTGGCACAACGTTGGGAGATGGTCTCTATTCTATTTTGAAGCTCACTCAACGTTAAAAAACGGTGCACAACACATAAAATTTCATTTATTCAGAGCTAAAAATAATATGAATGCATTTACTGTTTTTCTGTCATTATCTTTTTTTTTTTTTAAATGTTCGATTATAACAGAGTGAGCGAGGGTGTGAAGCTAGACTTCACAATCGGGACCACCTTCAGTATATTGGGTCAATATGCTTTTTAAAAAAACATGCTCTTGAGAAAGATTTTAACTTTCCCCCGTCCGCCAGATGATGTAAATCAAGACAATTTTCCCTGACACAAAAGACCGTGAGAAAATGTGAAGCGGTTTTTAACATGAATAATAAAAACAATATCGTCAAGTTCATACGCAACTGAAAAAAAAGTTTTAATCACTATTCAACTCTAGAGGAGAAGATTAGGTCTATTTCTGAAGATGGAAAAATCTTTCCTTCAAAGACGGGTAAATCGAGACAAAGCAGTTAGGTGTTAACTAGAACTTTCGGTGGTGTGCCTCTTACTCCTGGCTTATGTCAATAAAGTCATTTAGCCCAATCAGCGGTAGCATCAGGGGTGCAATTTTTATATTTTTCAGGTTCAAAACAGGACTAATTACGATCTATACGAAGCTATCTGGTAAATAAAAAAAAATGAAGATTTGGTACTGGAGGGAAAATTTGTAGGAGATAATCTCTTCTTACACACCAATAATACCATGCAACAAATACTAGATTAAATCCATTTTTCTTTCAAGCTTAGTCTGATTATGGATTTCTTCCAAGTTATTTGATTAATTTGGTGAAGAGCTACTAAATTTGGTCTCGTGTGGTAACAGATATCGGCAGTGGCAACCGGTACACTGGCGTATTAGCAAATAAAACCAACGGCCCCTGAGAAACTTGAGGTTCAAGTCAATAATGGAAAGTATATAAAACTAAATCAGAAAAACTTAAGAGTCTTACACCTTAAATCTCTAGAGGGTTGCTGTTGACAGTAAACTGGTGCGAAAAAGGATATAAGCATTTTATCCCAGTTAGTCACTGCAACGCACATTACTGTGATAGAAACATTTTTATACCTTGAAGTAGGTTCATTTTTTAGCAAACCAATCAGAAATAAAAAATAAAGTTTACAGCTTGAACAATAAAGTTCGATGCATATCAGAATTGGCAAGAATTTAAATATCTTGCAGAGAAGATTTTTAACCAAGTCCCATAATTTTAAAATCCTGCTCTAGGTATACGATATAGACAATAACTCGTGTTCGACAAGCACCGAACAGCTGATCCAAGATTTGCTTAGCTTGAGAATTTCATTTTGCTTCTCTTAGATAAATAAATCGATCACACACGCGAATCTCAAACTGAAATAAAACAATATCAAATATATAAGTTTTCAGTTATTGTTTTGAGTCTCCCAAATTAAGAGTTTAAATAAATTCACTAACAAACTTAAATCCACGAATCAGTTACCTTTATTCTACCCACTAAAACGGAAATCGTCATGAATCAAAATGTGATTTGATTTTTCAATTAATTGACAAAAACAAAAGTTTGGTTATGATTCAATGTTATTGAGTGCCGTCAGTGGAACCATGTGACAGCATCCCCGTTTTTAATTTCAAAAGTCATGTTTTTTTCCTCATGAATTATTTTTTTTTCAAATTTCAATTTAAATAGAAAATAAAAATCAATCACAATAACGTTTAGAACTGAAAAGTGTGATGTTAATGCTAGTTTTCGTTGCCGTAAGAAGAGCAGATACTACACTTAGATCTTGAACTAAGGGCCACAGAAGCCAAATTCCTATCTGAACCAGTTAAATAATGCCCTATTTTCAAGGATAATCGTAAACCTTTTTCCTGTCTCACTAAAATCCTAATTCATGAAGACTTCTCAGTAGCACCCCAACCACATATGGGATGGGTGGGGTGACCAACTAAATGCAGCTGGTGGTTTCGAATTTCCAAGTACCTTATAACCCTTATTTCTTGAAATTAAGCAGTCCAAGATGGTAAAATACATTTTTTTTCAGCAGTCTAAAAACAGTCTGGTTTCCCCCTGGCAAAATCTCGGAAATTCTGCATTTTTAGTGTAATTCAAACTCACGGATGGCAGATAATTCATTTTGAAATATTTTATTTTCATTGTTTTGTTTTTTTAGTTCTTACTTTTCCATCTGCAAAAAGTTTGAGGTCCGTAGGAGGGGCTACCCCCAACTCCTTGAGGTTTTGCAAGATAATGCTGATAAGTATTTTTTATGATACCAATGGCCGGGATTAAAAATAAATCTAATTCAAGAAAAATGAAGAATAATCCACGAGTTTTTATAAGTAACAATCAAACAAAACTGTTGAAGGGATTTCTTCAGGATATGAATTAAATGAAACAACTTGTAGTTAAAGACGACGTTATAAGTGAATATAGTTGTAGATCACATGACCATGTCACCATAAGTGGTTCCGTTCAAAAGTGTTTCCCTTAAATTTACGAAAGACCATTTAAATGCGATTGGCAGAAATCGCTTTTTGATTAAAGACCTTAAAAAGAAAAATTAATAATACTAAATACTCAAACATTTAAAGTGGCTTCCTCTTGAAAAAAAAAAGGGGGGAATACTTGGGTGGGATATATAAGATTAAGGAGACAGCGTGGGTCGAGCTCATAGAATGACCGTATTATGCATAATTTTTTTTATTTTTATTTCAGTGGTAATAATTAAGTCATCCATACCATACGAAATCTTGGAAATCAAATTAGAATAATACTGTAATATAATTTCTTGAGAAAATTAAAGTGTTTTATTCAATCTTAAAAAGAAAGTACACTTCTTGAGATACGAGATAGCATGGGTCAAGCTTCCGACAGATCGCAGTAAAATCTTTCATTCCAGTAACAATTTATGACTAACAAAATCTCAAAAATCAGAATGACCAAATACCAAATAATATTCTTGATTTATTCGTAGTTTTACTTAGAAAAACGGGGTACTTCATGGGTCGAGCTAAAAGAATGACCGTATGTATAAAGAGAATCTTTCATTAAGCTTCTTTTTTTTCTTTTCAGGATTCAACAATTAAATGACACATACCTTAACATCATCATCTTCGTCTTCTCCTTCCCATTTGTCACTGACGGGGGCTCGAAAACCTCGGGGCTCAAAATCGTCATTATCTGTTGTTTGGTTCCAAAGAATGAAATTTCACCATCACAAGAAAAGACACAGCATGGCGGTAAAAAGAGAAAAGAGAAGAAGATACAACCAAATAAAATGGGATGGACAAGCGATATAAAAATCAGAAATCGACAATTTAAGAGTCCCAAACCATTACTCAGACTCGAATTAACTATTCAAACGAATCTTCAAGAAGTCTTAGAAAGGAGAAACGTGTCTGTTTTTGTTTTAAAACGACAGAAAAGAGCCTTACCCCATTCGGCGTCCGACATCTTGGGAACTGGCTTGATGTGAAGAGCGAAGTCTCGCGGAAAAATCTCGCGCACGCGTTATTTCATTCTCACGCTGATGGAATATTCATGAAAATTAGTTCGAGAGTTTGTGAAAATGATCAAAAAAATATTTACTTTGATGAAAAAAAGCAATGATGAAGATGAAAAAATAGCCCCAAAACAAACTGTAAAAGTTTTGAAACAAGTCGTCCTTAAATTCAACAAATTGATTTATTTCAAAATCGAGTTTCTCTCTCAAGTACGAGATTTGCTGTTGCTTGTTCTGAGGGCAAGAAGAGGGCTCCTAGTTTCGTGTATTCGACTTTATCTAATTTAAAAAAATGAGTTTATCTTATAAACCAATTAATATGCTTAATTATTTCATTAGAATCTTTGAAATATTAAGAAAGCTATTAAATTAGTAAGGAGTAACAACTTTCACAAGTTACTTGTGACAGAAGAAGCGCCAAATGAGCGAGTTCTGTACTTTGAAAAAGTATCCTTAGAAATATAATATACAAGTTGTACTCCGTCTACACTTGAATTAAGTTAGTCATGATTGATATTAGTATTATTGGTTGAGATATTTCTTTTGTAAATGCATGTAAAAATTCTGAAAAAATATTTTCCTGTTGTCCAGTTTTAGATAATACGTACATTTTTAATTGATCACCCTATTTAAAGCCAATTCTCTTGCTTCCCCTACAAAAGTTGATTTTTCTCAGAAACGGAAAACATTCCGGAAGAAACAAAGGCCAGATTCTATCAAAACAGTTCGTACTTTGTAGGGAAAATATTTTTTCCAGGATTTTTCACGTACTTTCGTTCAAACGAATCTTTACCTAGCATTGAAATTAGAAAATATACTACCAATGGAGAGTGAAGGGTTAAATTTCTGACATGAGACGTTCATGTCATACACACGCCCATATATATACATAAGTTAAGTTATAAGGGCGTGTTTTCAAAAATGGCATTTTCATTGTGATGGCTAAAATCGACTGAAGTTTTCATTTTCAGCAAACTTTATTGCTAAAATGTTTTATATACTCATTTAAAAGTCTACTTTAAAAAAAATAAAACAAAAAAACTAATACTCCCAAATGAAACTAAAATGCTTACTTCTTTTGGAATTATCAATTATTTTTTCAAATAGGCCACATTTTCATTGAATAGATAGAAGAAAAAATCAGCCAGAACCAGCCATAAAATGAAGACGGATAGGGGAGCTGCCCCTATGGTTCCAGCACCATTGTTTAATTTAGTCTGGTACAAGCATGAATAAAAGTTTTAAAGATCATGTTTCATCGATCTCACAAGTGAGCCGGGTCTGTCCATCTGCCTTGAAAATCAGCTTTCAAAATCCTGGCATTTTACTATGGTACAAACACTAATTTACTCACTCAGTAGGAAATAGTGCTGTAGGCTACAACACCCACACACACACAACATTTGGACACTATAGCATAAAATAGAAATTTTTGTCCAACTCCAGTACGAGTTGGAGGCTGGAGTTGATTTTGTTTTTCTTCTGTTACAAGAACAATAAGAGCAATTCTCACCAAAATTTAGGGTAGTAAGCTCTTCACTGTTGTCTGTCCCAACAAGTTAAACCAAACCAATATATTAAATTAACATTCCCCTACCATGATTTGGAATGACCAAGTAATTAGTCTGTGAATCTCTTACCAACTGAGCCAAACAGATAAATCTTACATATCTATAAAAATCTATGTTATAATTTTTATGAATTTATCATACAATACAAAAGACATAGTCATCATCTTCAGTTGGGATTGAAGTAGGAGAGGAATTCAACCCTGCAGCAACTAGGCTTGTAAGAACTATTTTCTACCATACATTCCATGAAAGAATGAAACATGGAAAGAATGAAATACTACACAAAATCGAATAATTGATATAGTTTCATCAAAGGAATTAGAAGACTATTACATCTAATACTACAAGTATGATAAAAAGTGATAGAGATAAGATGAAAGAAATACTTGCTTATATAATACACCATGTGCAGGTCGATTTTTTTCGTTAGTGACATTTATTGAAGTAGATAAATATTAAATGCTAATTCTAGATTAGTCTCCCTAACTTTTTTTAATTTTTTTGCTAATGCATTAAAAATCCGGGTTCATTCTGGTTAAACAAAAGAAAATGCAGAGCAACATAATGTTTTTGATTTTTCTTTTAATACAGAGCAATTGCAAAATTATTCAGAAATTGCTGTTATTTTTTGATGGCATGGGTAAATTAGTGAAAAATAGTAATTGACAATGCTTCATTCCAGAAATTCGAAGGCAATCACATCTAATACTACTAGTGTAATAAAAAGCAATGGAAATGAGATAAAAGAAAAACTAGTCATTAATTAATAATAGACAATGCTTTATCTTATCTTACTATAATTTGGGAAATTTCTGTGGGTGTGTAAACACTAAGATAACTTGACAATTGGTCATTGTACGAAGTTAATATTCACCGTATGTACTACGTAGTCTGCGTGCAAGGCATTGCAGTGTTTAATTGAAGTGATTTGGATCAGTGGTCCTAGAGAAAACTAATAAAAATGTATGTACTTTACATGAATGAATCACTATAGCCCACATTTGTACCCAAACTAATTATCTAAAAATTATCTAAAAAATAGACCTTTTATGTAAATTTATCTCAAAAAATACCAGCACAAGATTCGGGCATCGTTGGACCCAATGTGATCATAAAAATCCAGAAAAGCACTTTTTAGAACAAAACAAAAAAAACATTTTTTTTTTATGGTGTTTAGTGGTACACTCATGCTAATTTTCAAAGTCATAGCCCACAAAATGTGACCAGTTATGAATGAAGTATTATGAATCACTATCTCTTTATTTTTATGACTGCTTTTTATCTTAATCTTAATTCATCAACTGCAATAAAAAGCAAATAATGAATTAAGATGAAAGTAAGAAGTAGTCATGAAGATAATAACACAAGTCTTTATTTCACAAAGAAAATAAAAGAATACTTGTCATCACAGTCAATAATAGAACAACCGTAGCATCAATTTCAGTTTTATGAACTTTGACCGTTACAAGAGAAGCTGATGTGGACTCAAAAAGGCTTTTCACCAAAAATGTGTTGTTTGTATGAATGAATAGAATGTTCATTTTTCTTGACATAACAGGGCTGTTTTTTATTGTTTTAACATTTACACCATACCCCACAGTCTACCAAGTGGCCAGTCTTGATCCCACGATTCACATACCTACAGCACTTCAATCTTTCATAAACAGGAGGCAACTTTTACTTTAATGGTTTTAAAAGTTTAACAAATAAATAATTGATGAAAATTGATAAAAAGGCTATTGGATATATTCATATTTCAAATTTGAATTATTTCATTATTATCGATTTTTTTCTCACTTATATTTATTTATTGTGAGTCTGCGAGCCAGTTGGGGTTGGTACCCATGCTTTCGAAGAACCCTGCAATAGAATACATTTGGTCAATCAATGAATGGTCCATCAAATCCAACACTTCCTATATAAACTCAGAATTCCAGTCATCAGGAGAAATTAGAAAGTGCAATTTGTTTTAAGTTCGATTGCTAAAATTTCATAGTGCTTGTACATTAGCCAAGCAATACTGAGTGAACTCTCATCTACAAGAACACTAGAGTAGATTCGAATTCACAGTAATATATAGAATTTCACTCACTACTAAATTTTATTTGATTAACTTTCAAATCCATATTTACAATCATGCATATTTTATATATTAAGGGTCTACAAACTTTTTTAGGGGTGAGGCAGATTGAATATGCTTTTATGTCTTACAGGCGTGGGCAAATGGAAAATTAAACAATGATCATACAAGGCTACAGAAACAATTTGCTTTTTAATTACTTTGTTTTTCATTATTGAGTATATACCTACATTAACTTCTACTGTATTATCAATCAAGTAGACAAACAGTTCCATGGGTGTTTGTAAGTAGCCAAATGAAATTCTTGAAGCAAGAGATGGAATTTAATATGGTTTAACACAACAACTAGTTTACAGAATATTTTTGGACACATTCCCTTCTGGAGCATTTGATACAATTGCCTTGCTGGGTGCATTGGATCCAGCATGGTTGGGGTTGGTTCTTGAACATGTACTTCATGAGGTGGTGATCGATTGTTCATACCAAAACTCAATCGTATTTGTTTAAGATTAAAACTTGAATAGCCTTTTTTCCAATCTTTAAAACACAAGAAAAAGATATTCAAAGTATAGAAAACTGACATATTCCTGAAAAAGAAGAGCTGAGGCATAAAAACTAAAAAAAAGATTTTCAGCTTAAACCCTTTATCCGTATCTTTGGAAAAACATGAAAAATAAAAAAAAACTGATGCAAAACACTAAATACTTGTCATAGAACTTCAATATGAATAAACATCTTTTGCTTAAAGAATAAGCATTATTTCGTTTCAGGTCGGAGGGAGAGATAATTGCAAAATTGGGGTTCAAATTTTGTGGTTCCCATTATCAAAGTAAGTAGTGATCTATTAATACTGACCTTTCTTAGCTATAAAGTATTAATTCTTTTGAAACCACTACCACTTAAAAATATCAGACTTTTTCTCTATTTTTCAATACTGGATTTTTTTGTTAGCCATCAAAGATAGATGAGGAAAAAAAATGAATTTTTTTAAGTAACGTCACACATTCAATAAAGTCAGTGGGCTGGATTTAGTCTGCAGAATGTAGTTTGCTGACCCCTGGCTCGCATAATTGTGATTCATGGGATTACGTAAAAAAATTTTCTCTCCTATTGCTAAATTTGCTACTGAACTGTTATGTAACAGGATACACTTCTCAACCCTTTTGTAATGTCACCATAAACTTTCATTACTGATCATCATGACTCAGTGGTAGAGTGTTTCCCTCTGGTTCAGTAGTCCATGGTTCATTCGACTACCAACTTCATACCAAAGATTTTACATATTGTACTCAATGCCTCTCCATTAAGTACTCAGCACAAGGACAAGGATTCAGGAACCTCTTGCCTAGGTGTCACAGCCAAATCACCTTGGATACACAGGTTCTTGTAAGATTAACAAAATCGAACCTGGCCAATGCATAGATGGGTTATCATTGGGAAATACCAGGTATGGTAAGTGGAATGAAACTTTGACAGGCCAGGTAAGACAGAAGTGGGTTTTACCAATAATTGCCTGTGTAAACCTAGTCCTAAATGGTGGGGTAGATACATACTGAAAACTTTGGTTCAACTTTATTACTTGTTTACTTTGTAAATAAGTTCTTTCTTTTTCATCACAATGCCTTGTTTATACTGTCAAATCACCTCAGTTTAAATCAATGGATGACTTCTGTTTCGTCTAGTGGTTCTAAAACTTCATTTTATGAATGCACACTTAGAGATATATTTGACTCACATAGCACTCCAACTCTTTACTCTATTAAAAAGAAAAGATCAAAGCCATGGAACTGAACAAAACCATGCAAAAGAAACCAAGAGAAATTGTACGATGGCAGGTATCAAAAAATTTTCAAAACTATCAACAAAATTCCTAATACAGAAAGAATGCAAATTACCAAACTGTTGAACCCCCCCAAGAATTCTACAAAAAATGTTATTCTTCCAAACATAGAACAATGAACAAGATGAATAAGTCTTGGTCAACCAGCATGAAGGCTCCCCAGAAATTACTTTGTGGGAGGTGAAGCAAGCCATCAAACAATCAAAAAGGAAAGTCACCTGGACCAGGTGATATCACTCAAAAAAAATTGGTAAAGTCATCGCTAAGAAAATAGCCCATCTATTCTACTTCAAATTCCAGAAGATTGGAAAAATCACAATCATAATATTGTAATATAAAGAAGAAAACCTGAAAGATCTGAATAACTACAGGCTAATAAGCTTACTCAACTGTATTTACAAACTTTCTAGCTAAGAAATTGATAACCAAATCACCAAAACTCTAGATGAAAATCAACAATAGGAAAAGGCTTGCTTTAGAAGAGGCTACTCAACCATGGTCCATCTCCAGTTGATAAATCAATTAAAAAAGAAAACGGTAGAATACAAAATGCCACTTGCTATAGTATTTGTTGACTTCAAGAAGACTTTGGTCAAGGGAAATCTCAAAAGTCATTGATGCTATCACACAAGGCACAGACCCTATATATGTTTTGCAACATATCTACTAACATGGCAGCTCCTCTATCAGACTAAATTCCAGCTTGTAGTAAGAAAGGTGATACCAGCTCATCCAAACTCTTCATAGCCTGTCTTGAGATAATCTTCTGGAGCAGATTTGGATAATAAAGGAATCAAAATAGATGGCTAATACCCAAGTAACTTCAGAGTTGCTGACAAAATTGTCCTTCACACTGAGAACCTTCCTGCAAGATAAACTAAATTAAGAAAGCAAGATAATTGGTCTTCACGTGAACATCAGTAAAACGAATGTCATGTACAACAAACATGTTGAGGACAAAAACACAATGATCGACAATAGAAATGAAGAGCTGAAGAAAGTGGAACACTATATCTACCTAGGACAATGAATCTCCATTAAATCCTCAAAAGAAGAAGAAATCAAACAAAGAAAAAGTCTAGATTGGAAAGCTTTTGGTAGAGCAAGCTAAAACCTCAAGAATAAGGATATCTCATTAGTCCTAAAAAGAAGGATCTATAACCACTGTACCCTCCTGATAGTCACCTATGGAGCTGAAATATGAAACCTAACCAAAAAATTGGCCCTCAAACTGAGAACCACGTAATGTGCACAAGAGAGAATCAAGCTCAACATTACTTTGAGAAATCACAAGACAGCATAGTACACAATTTAAAAACTACTGGTCTTGATGCACAAAATGATAACACTTATGATCTTAGCTGTTCTGATGCAAATAGCAACACAACAACCAGATGATAATCAGAGATGTAACTGAAGATTTAGGGGCTTAAGGGGCTGGGCAACTTGAGGGGCTCACTCCAAGATTTAATCATTTTGTTATTGTATAATGTCAGTAGAATAGCAGGAGATGAACTACTATCAATAAGACTTTTGGGGACTCTCCTTCAATGTAAATAGTCACCTCCTCACCCCTCAGCTGATGATAATTGCTACCACTCTAAACAAACATGGCCATTCCTGGGTGAGCACACTGACACGTACGCTCCCTAGAGCAGCATATGCTTGAGAAAGGTAAGCAGTCAGGGGCCAGCTTGGCAAGATGTTCTGTTAATTGGTGGCATATAGCACCAATAATTCCCAGATGGTCACCCATCAGGGCAATGATAAGGCTTGACATTGCTTAACTTCAGTGATCTTACGAAAACCAGCATATTCAATGTGATTTGCCACTTAGTTATGCCCCTGGTGATAATAAGTTAACAATTAGTAAAAAGACAATAAAACAGTCAAGTATTCTGGTACAGTTTGGTGTTGTGGCAATATTATTTCTCTTATTAATAGATTTGTTCAAAATGTCCTACCCACTCATCTATGATGTGCATAATGTACCTTACAATACCTCAAATATAATGACTTTACTGTTGCACATTTTCTTTTACTATCCACAGATCAAGTAATGATTCATACTTACCTGTATGTCTACGTCCGTATATAAAATTTTTCTGAATTTCCAAAGAAACTTCTCTGAATGAATTGATGTTTAATTGTCACTTTAAGTATCCCTGCAAGAAAACCTTTTCAAGAAAGATTACTGACAAACTTTCCCCAAATAACTGGGGTGGATCCAGGATTTTGAGCAGGAAAGGGTCAAATGGAAACATTTTTGATTGGGGGGGGGATGGGGATGGGAATGTTCTGAATAGAAAAAAATTTTCTTTACAAATAAATATGTGAAAAAGAAAATAAAATTCAAACCTCAATGTTTTTCACGTTAATTCATGATTACACGGGATTATTTGGGTTTTTTATTTAAAGAATTTATTTATCTTAGTATTAGGAAAATTTTTTTGATTGTACTTTGCCTGAGTAGGGAAAGAGAGTGCTGGACACCCTCTTGATCTATGCCTGGAACATATAAACTGATGTCAAAGATTATCTTTTATATATGCCACTGAAGTTGGAAGAGGAATATGAATTCACTCATGTTTGGCTGTTAGTCCATACAATATCTCCAAAAGTTCTCAATGAGTCTTCATAAAATTCTATGGAAGGTTGGGCTATGGGCTAAAAATGAATCAGTTATATTTTGGGGGGGATCTAGGGATTTTCTTTTTATAGTTACCTCCTTTCCAAATATTTTTTAAAAGTATTAGAATCAATTGGCACTAAAAAAGACAACTTGTTCTTCTTCCCCCCTCCTCCTTCTGCTACTACAATCACGGATTGGGGATGTATCATTGAACTTATGGGTCTTGTTTTTTTACATCTATGTATTCACTTATGTTTGTCAGCAAAGTATCTGCGAAAGTTCTCAATGAATTTCAATAAAATATACTCCATGGGGCAAGGAAGAATAAGTTTTATTTTGAGGTAATCTGGGAATTTTCTTATAGTTACCTCTGCCGCATCACAGAAATGGTATTGGCAAAAGTATGCGCTCTGTGAGTACTTTCTAGTACTCGTGTGGATCTATCATTAATTCTATTTGATGAGGAAAAAACTTATCTAGACTATGTAATGACAATTGAGTAAGTCGAACACCAACAATGTTGGAATATAATTTTCTCACAAAGTATTTAGCTTTCAAAGAACTTTTCAGGTCATTGAACTGCTTCTTGTTGTTAGTGTTGTTAACAAGATGTTTTGGCTGATTCATTCAAGGGCCTTCTTTATGTGTATTATCCGAATGTGATGGTGGTGAACAGAATTTTCCAATTATGGTGGTGAAGAGAATACTCCAAAGGTAGCCATGCTAAAATGTAGAATTCAGGTAATGTTGATATCTTTTTCTTTCTTTGTTAGGCTTGGATTTCCATACCCTGTCCCTGTTGAGTAGTAGGAACCTCGCCGGGTTGAACCCTGCTCTTGTCTGACTTATACATTCAAGTCAACACATTGTTATGGACTGCCTTAATATATATTTTCAAATGTATCTTTTCCAAGGAATCTCTTAGTGATTAATGCAACAGTTGATCTTCAAAGATAAAATTCATGAGAAATATGATATAACATTGCCTTGTAAATATTTTTCTATGATTATTTTAAATCATCAGAAAATCATTTTCACTATCTTATTTTTAAATATTTTCAAGAATACAAAAGTTTCAATTTTTTGTATAAATCATTTATTGGATTTCCTGCACTTTGTGTCATTATCCATATATATCAGATATATAAATAAAAGACAATTTTTAAAATTTAATCTATAATAATATTTATAATTATGAAATGATACATCAAGATAAAATCACTTCTACTATAGGAATTCTCGTTTGTGAAATTATTTTCAAGGGGGGTAACTCTTTGTATCCAAGGAAAGATAACTCCAATTATAGAAAATAGAGCGGGAAATTTGTTTTACATCGTTCTTCGTGATGGGTGATGAGGCAAATGTCCTCAACTGCAGTCCATCCGTGAAAGAAGATGATCCTGTTATTTTTGTATGCAACGGAGAAGTGAATACGAATTGTTTAGATGATCTGCACGAAGACAGCTGTTTGAAAAAGGGCGCATTACACAATTACTTTTTATATAAGGAACAACGACCACAACAACAACAACGTAATGGTTCGTCGTGTCATGGAGGGGGGCAACATTTCGGACTTCTACAGCCAAAAAGAAACCAGGTTGATAATGGTTTCGATCCAAAATTTGATATGGACTTCGGTGGGAGTGGTGCTATGCTTCATGATGGCGAAGAAGAAACATTCATGGATACGGACTGTCCTACAGAGAAAGACAACATAGATTCTTCTTGTACTTGGCGGAGTTTATACGGTTTTAGGTTTCCTGTTGATGTCGCCCTGACAGAGCAGGGGGAACCTCTATTTATGATGACCCGTCAATGGATTAACTATATTGCTGCTAATGCCGAACGACATATTAGCACGCTCCTAGGGCAGTTGAACCCCCTTGAGAGCAAAGAACTCCTTCGACGGAGAAAACAAATTAAAGTTTTCCTCAACTTCGTCAACCAACAGGTGATCATTGATTAACGACAATTTCGGCTATCTTTACAATAACATATTTAGTAAAACGGAAATTTTGAATGGTTAAAAGTGGCTAAAAATTGCTAAAATCCATTTCTCGTCAGGGTTAAAAGTGTGAATGAATATAGATAAAATAAATATTTCTTTATAGATATCAAAAACAGTGCATTGCCTTTATATCGAGAATATTAACGTTTATCAGAACGTTGATATCTGATCAATTTGTATATTTATAGTTTTTTTGTGAGTTTTTAGAACTAATACAGTTACTTGGAAAATTAAGCCTCCCCCCCATTTCACTTTTTCTTCTTCAAAATCTAGCCATTCAAAATGGGCCTTCTTTCCTAAGTGCGTTATTGCAAAGATTGCCACAATTCAAATTTCATTACATCAGAATTTATCTGATACATTTTTTAAAACTATTAACACTATTTTCGCCTCTAAGCTCTGCGTGATTTTGCAATCAGTGCACAAAAGAAATTCATGTGTGCACAAAAGATCTAAAATTCTGCAGATAACATACCAAATTTTTGGAAAATCATTGATTTACTGTGTCAAATTCAAAAGTGCGCTAATACTTTTGTCTCTGGAAAAAAGAGCTCAAAATTAGAATTCTGCACTAAAAATCAGAGGGAACATTGTTGCTAACATAGCACGTTCTTGTAATTAATTCATTTCACTAATTTTTCACCCCCCCCCACCAAAGTCGACACCACTCAATTCTTGGGGCTTAGAAATGAAATTGTTTGTCCTGTTTGATAAAGTAAAAAGTGGTCTATCACAGTTATCAAAATCATTCCAAATTTTGAAAGTTTCTAGATATCCTTGCATTTTACTTTCCAACAAGGAACCAAGTCATACCTAATGTTTCTCAACCTTTGCTCACATGCCATCAATAACTCATATAAATGTTCTTTTTATCATTTATAGGTGATTAGCAACAATAGTACACATGGTCACTACAGATCCCCGAACAATGTCTCTGCTGTTCGATATAATAATTCTTGGGGTGGTTCCGTACGGGAGGAGAAGGACGATGAATATGCAGTTTTCTCGAAGGACCTCTTAGTAAATGTCCAGTCTCTTCTTCTTGATGTTGGCCTGTTGTCTGATTTGCCCAAACACTGTGTCCAAAGTGGTGTCAGTCGACTGGGTAACAACAGTACTAACAGGCGTTACCACTTATTTCACCTACATTTGGACATTTACTGGTCAGTTCTCGAACTTGTCTTTCTCGTGCTGGACAAATACCCGAAATTAGATGTCAGTAGCAGTGAACTGGTCAGGGGTCTGCAGTGGTTGTCTCCGTCTTTCACTTGTTTGAGGCAACCGGTTGATCAGATTGAACAAGACTTTTTCCAGTTTTTGGCCGAACTTTATATCCGTGATATGACCACTCTGGCATGGCAGAGGTTCTCCTCTCTGGTCTGCAATGATTTTAGCAAGGTATCACCTTTTCCTTGCACCTGCGTGAAAGAGATGTGGATTATGCTCATCCAGGTGCTCAGATACAGACAACGGAACAGGGGAGGAAGGTCATTCTGGTTCGCACTATATCAGGTAATTCTGTTTGATTCTCATCTTTAAATAATGTTTTGATAATCTTTTGACAATCAGTAAATTCAAGAAACAAGACTTAATATCTGCACTAAACAGTTGGATGAATTGCTGTTAAAAAAAAAGAATTAATGGAATAGATGGAAACCAGATACTGTTTAATTTAATTTGTTTTTATGAATGATATTTGAGGTTTTTCAGAAAATTATTAAATGCACACTGCTTAGAATAAGCCTAATGAGTCATTCTCCATCTCAGTCTACCCCCCTCTTTATGAATGATATGAAGTCCTCACCCAATCAGCAGCCAATGAAGTCATTCTCCCTCTTACTCTCCCTTTCTCCTTATGAACAATTTCGAGACCTTGCTGCTTATTTTCATCAGGTCATTTGAATCAGGCACAAAAAATGTCTATATTAGCATGAATTTACAGCAAATGGGATGGGGGATGATTTACAAGAGCTAATTTGCTAAAAACCTTTCTAGGGGTCACACTGATACACTCAGAAAATTCCATGGGGTTATGTTTTTTGGTCTTTGCAGTGGTGAGTTATTATGAGATAAAGAGGAGCTATTCTCACTAGCTTATCTATGTAATTAAAAAAAAAATTTCAATTATTAATTTCTGTTGACGTTATTTCAATATACAAATGAATGTAAAATGAAAATCACTTTCGTGTATCTTAGACTGCAATTTTAATGTAATTTTTTGTCATCCGAAATACACTTTGATTCAAGCCATGATTGATATCTGCTGACCCCAAAATTTAAACTCTACAATTAAAAATCTTCCAAAAATAAAATAGCTATTATAGAAATGTAGGATTCAATCAAAATTAGTCAATTTAATGATTAGTCATTTGGATTTAAAAAAAATATTACTGACTTGTCACTTATATTTGTTTACAATGTCTGTTACCTGTCAAATCAGTTCAAAGGCCAAGTGGGTATTAAATTACCTTTCCTTACCCGTACACAATTAAAGTCCACTTAGATTTACTTCAGCTAAAGTATGGATGGCCAAGAATGACAAAACCCGATATTACATATAATGATAAAAGTATATTCCCAGCATCAAAACATGATCATATGATGGGCAACGCTATAGTACAGATGTTTAAAATACATTTTGCTCAGAGAATTTGTGTCTAGTCTGTACCTGAAAAAATAGCAATTGTTGTCATCTGTAATTCTAAAACTCCAAGTTTGGTTTGAACAATTGAATATCTTCTCCCAAATATTTCTGACAAACATTGAGAGGAATCATCATTGGAGAGTAAGGAGGACCCCACTCTCCCAACTTCATCAAGACTGACCCTTGCATAAATGAATAGAGAACCATGGGGTTAGGGTGAGGCTAGTCCGACAGGAAGACAGAAATAAATATGAAATTTTTTTAAGAACGTGGTGCTCAAGCAGAAGGTTATATTTTGACAAAAGTTATATACGTATGTATGGGATTTTTTTGATGAAGAGGCGACAAATGTGAGAGAAGGAAGAGAAAAAAAAGGTTCCGGAGTATTGGCCAAGGAAATGAATTAGATAAAAACATTTCAGTGGTCAATGAACAAAACTCATTGCCCTTTTCCCCTCTCATCTGGCAGAAAAAAAGATTGAAATTTAATGATAAAACTTTTAGATTGGTCACTCTGTGCAACAAATATACAGGATTTGTTCAAGGCTCGAAATACTCAAAATTAAACATTGATGGACCCAGTGCATAACAATTTCTTTGGGTCTTTCTATTTTTGTATTTTGGGGTCCACTCTCAAACTATGTTATAAGCAATTCTGCATTATATTGGTCTAAAGTGTATTGGTTTGTCAACCGAATGTATAAGTCAGCCTAGAATGTTGGGGGAACTCCTCCATATATAGTTAATATTGCTTGAAGGCTTGGTTGGCTGTATGTGTTTCTTGCACTACTGAAATGGATTGATCTGGTAGGAATATCAATAACCATGATTTTTCTTTGGCTGGGGAAGAAAAGTTTTGCCTCTTTTCTTGAATTATATACCTGATGAGGGCTGGAGAACTAACCAGCCAAAAAGTTGTATTCACAACCTCAAGAATGCAAAAAAGGGATTTGATTGTTTAAACAAAAGTTGGAAGGCAACTGTTATATTTTTTATTCTTTTTTAAAAAATTTTTCATGTAGCTATGTATTAAATTCTTCAAGGTACTGAATGACATGTTTGATGGTTCTCTGCCAAAAGATGTCCAGGATGGTTCTACTGAGGGCTCCCAAATAAGTTTCCGCTTTTGGATAACATTTTCCCTTGCACCACTCTACCAATTTAACGATGTTGGAAAGATTTCCACCGAGACCAAATATTGTGATGCCAACTATGATGAAATAGTCAGCTTGGTCAAGAAATTGGTCTCCAACAATAACCCTGTACATGAAGAGGAACTTCGTTATTACCTACAAGGATGCCTTCAGGTGTGTCGAATCTGGAAGCCAGATCTAACTTTGGTGAATATCCTCTGGAACTATTTTTTCCGGAAACTGAACAGCTCGTTCAAGGTTGGTGCTAAATTATGATTTCATTATTTTTTTCTTGATATTTTCTTTATGAGTTTCTAGAAATTTTTTTTTTTTCTCAAATTTTTGTGTAAAATATTATTCATATATATTTTGCCAGTTTATATGTTTCCAACTGTTTTTTATAACATTATCTGTGATTATAGTAAGCATCCTCTTCTATCATTGATAATTTTATGATTATTATTCACTTTCATCTTAATTTTTAGTTGTGTTTTTTCACAAGGCTTGCCTCCTTTGGCTGTGAGTAAACAGCATTGATCTGAAATAACAATGAAGCTTTGAGTAAGAATCAAACTAACATCCCTCACACTGGATGGAGGCTACTGCTCTATCAATGGAGCTACTAAAGCCAAATAGGGAGCAGGATCCCAAAGCAAAACCTTAAACTTATTCTCTATACCAATCTCACTGCCATGTTTGTTTGCAGACTGGTAATATCAGTATTAATTCATTTTTCATTATCTATTTTCAATAGATGATGTATTGTGAAATTATCATTATTCATTTTCATGATTACTATTTACCTTCATCTTAATTTTTATTTTCTGTTCATTACAACTTCATTCAGGCTGGCATCCTTTAAGGTTCTTCTATCTATGTAGATATACTGGGTGTTCCAAAAGTCTTGATCCATAGACATTTTTCCTTTAAAGGAAGAGATCATCTCAGCATATAACATCAGTTTTACTACAGTAAGAAATGTTCAACGTTCTTGTATTCAGTGTATATGTGAGTGTCACCAAGTCCAAGTGCTGTCAGTTGGAGTATTTACTTCTCCACACTTGTGTGTGTGTATATATGTTTAAATACATTTGTGAGCATGTATGTTTAAATACATCTTTGCCTATGGGTCCAGACTTTTGGTACATCCTGTATATGCACCAACTCTTGCATTAATATCATTTATTATAATATTGAGAAAAAAAAGATATAAATGTTTGATGATGTAGTATATTGTGAGTGGAATTGTAAATGAAATGATTTTTCCCACTCAACATAAGTTAGTTGCTAAATTCTGGAGGAACATAACCACTATTTATATAATTGTTCCAACAGTAAAATCAATTTCACTTAACGTTGTAAGGCAATTGTTAAAGTTTCATTCTTTTAAAAAAATTTTGTTGTACCTTTGTATTATATTCTTCAAGGCACTGAACAACACATTTGAAGTTGTAGTTTTCAGGAACTTGACGTTAATGGTTGAGTTGGTTCATGTTTCAATAAACAGAAATGAAATGAATACAGAGAAATATACTTTGAAGCCATTAGTTCACAAGAAAATATGAAAAACTTAATCAATATTTCAATGTTAATTCACATAATTTTCAGAGCATGAAATTCTAAGTGATATATGTTATTTCCATAGGTCACAGCTTTGACGGTTACAGGCCTGCAAACCCTTCGTCATACAGCGGGTGGATTGTTCGACGACTGTTGTAATTGGCAAACACCAAACCCAAGCCGATCAACTCTTTCTAAGGACAGCAGTTTCCATTTATTTCTCCGTCTTGTCTGCTCCTTGCTGCAGGAAACTATGAAGGATGAAAATCACAGCAGCTGGCGTAACTTCCGAGGTCGTCTTCTGTCAAAATTCCATCAGCGGGGCATGCAAGAACTCACAGAATCTGGTCTCACCTATTTCACCGAGATCTTCTTGACTCTTGCCCTTTGTACAAACGACTATCAACTTCTGGAACAGCTTTGTGATTTTTATAACATGATTGACTTTTCAGTGACGGACCCTAAGCGGCAAGGTGTTATTTTGCGGGGCATCTCTGCAGCAATGCTCATCTGTACCAAGTGGAACAGGGATATTGAGTTTTTAGCCCAGAGAATAACGCCATTAGCTGGATCTATTGCCAGGAAATTTGTATCGCTAGAGACAGATGCAAATAAAAGGCAGAAGATGTGGGATCTCCTGGCTGCGTATGTTGAAGATCTCCAGGATCTGGTTGAGCACAGCCAGAACCTCGACCTGTCTGAGTATAAATTGATTACAAAGGACTTGAGTTCAGTCCTACCTGTCAGCCGTAATTATGAGATGCGTCGCGTGCTTGCACTGTTCAATACGATAATGACAAAACTGCTCATGTTGATCAAAGCACAGAGAGCAGAAGAAGGGGACATGTATATACCAAAAGACCATCACGAACAGATGGCCCAAACGTTGTGGGTAAATATCTTTCCCTTCATCGAGAATCATGCTAAAACCCAGACTGCTCTGCTCGAGGTGGCTGATCTTGCTACGCAGTTTTTAATGCTTTCAATCGCCTTTCCAGACTGGAGTCCTGCTTCGAGCGTTGTTCTCTTGAAATTTACCTGTGATCCTTTGGTCAACATCAAGGTGACCATCCGTTTTTTGGGTCATATTTTGGATGACCCATCAACAAAAGAAACCATTTTGGATGATCCTGGCAAGGCTTTCAAGGATTCTGTCCAGCTGAAATTGATCCAGTGTTGGATCAAGTGCTGGCTTCTGTTGGGATCGACATCGACATTTCTCGAACAATTACATTCAGTCACCCGATTTGTTCTCTGCTTTCCGAGTGTCGCACGAATCTTTGGGCCCGTTGATCTTGATACTGATATCTCTGATGCCATGGTTGACCTGTTTAAAAAATTCAATGAAATGCACAATGAAGCCCAGGACTGGAAGACTAAAATCGATCTACGTGAAGAAGCAAAGCTGTATTTTGGTGAGATCAGCCGATGCATCCAATCTGTGGTAAAATCACCTTCGGACTCTGACCAGTTGTGTCATATCTACAATGTTGTTGGTCATTTGGTCAAGAACTGCACTCCGCTGCTCTTCAATGCTCCCTGTTTGCCTGAGATAATTGACAGCCTCGTTTTTCCGCACTCTCTCTTTGTGCCGACAAAGCCTCTCAATCGGCTCAGTCAGTTGGCCCTCCAGAAAACCTTCCACCTCTTCATCTCGGGTTTAAGCAAAATCAACAGCAAACAAAACCCATACGTTCAACGGCGGTTACGAGACTTGGTACTTCAGTACTTACCTCGTTTTCCCCTCAACCAGTCTACTACCCCCCAAGATGTCAGCATCTCACTGTCTTTGGTCAAGATCCACCCTCTTGTCAATGTCCTCACAGATCCTTCTCTGAGGGGAACCATTCAGGACTTTTCTAGTTTCCGAAACTTTGTTCTGTTCACTATCAAGGATAATCTTTTCAAAGTGGAAAACTTGAGGCTGTCTGAAACATCTTCGCTGGTTTTTAATTTTGTTGACAAACTAATCGAGAAGACAACGGATGCTGACGACCTCTGTATGGATGCTGCAGTTCTGTTCCAGCCGTTGCTTGAAGGTTACTTGCTTGCAAAGACGTCCCAAATAAAGCAGTGTACCATCCTTTCGATTGGCAAGCTCTTGAAGGCCTGCAGCCAGCATCCTGATTTATCACCAAAGGAAACACTCTTAGAGGTTCTACGCAAGTTCCAGCAAGGCTATCTACCATTTTTTAGTGCTAACATCTTCTCATTATGTGAGAAGTTAGCAAGGTTCTACCCATTATTATTATCTGAAAATGCAGTGACATTAACGAGAGTGTTTAAAGAGTTTGAGAGGAAAAGTGGAACCGGTGCTGATGCCAATTTGAGACAGCAATGGTCAAATTTGATGCACAAGCTTGGTAAAACTGAAGAAGAATTGGAAAGGGCTCTTGAATAATCATTTTACGTTATTATTTTCTTAATAAAATTATTTTCACAAATTGTTTTGATATTCTCTAAGTTTGGGCCCTGACCACTACCCAGGATCAAATGCTCTAATTTTTCTGAAGAAGTCCTCCTGCACTCCCCAATGAAATATACAATATGATAAACAAGTTTCAATTAAAAAAAACAATGAATCTACTTTCCGCATTGTCTTTTAGACTCCATACTGTTGGATAAATCAGTCACTGGTTCGTGGTGGACACTTGTATATATATTCTTCTTACACGCACACAAATAGCTGTACATAGATTGAATAAAGATATGGTTATGAAATAATTGTATTTCCATGTTTGTATCAACAGATAAGTGATTAGTCATGATAAAAATGATTTTGTTGAATGCTCTTTATTAAAAAAATAATAAATCCATTATATTTTGAAAGATATTTTGTATTTTTTATTGTTTTGCAAAAATTCCTGAGTAAAAATAAAAGCCAAAAATACTATAGAGATACCAGACCAAAAATAATGTAAGGATACCAGATAAAATGGAACAAACGGTTTTTTCTGAAAAAAACAAAAAAACAAACAAACCAAAAAAACAATAACAATAGGTTTGGTTGGTCAATTAACTGTCATGTGACAGGTCTAGATAGTCACTCAATAGAAACTGTTACATGACCAATGTCTTTTGGCAGTACACTGTGTTGGGGATGATCAATCAAAAAATTTGAAAAAGGGGTGCCTTTGATCACTAAAAAAATTGGAATGTTCGAAATACAAGCATCAATGCTGCTGGACACAAACTCAGGGACCAGTTTAGCATAAACTTGTAAATTGAACCGTTGCCTGAAAACCTATTTGGGAGGGGAATTTTCAAAAAACAAAACGTTTTTTTTCTTGCATGGCATGGAGTAACAGTTTAAATTTTCAGCCCTTTAGCTCCATCATTGCGGCTTGTATGCATAATACGTACACAGCCAGCCAGACTTGCTAAATGAGAGAAGAAAACCTATGTTGACTGTTTTGGTTGATGATTTCTAACAACAACAATAAAACTTGAGCAACTCAGCACTGGTTACCTCCCCAAAGGGCCTGGCACACCACTTGCGGGGGTGCAACAGGAGAGGATGGCAAGTGAAGCAGAAAGATTTAAGGACAAAGAAACATTTAAAAATTCTTGTATAGATACCTGAAGAAGTTTCTTGATTTTATGCCATCTCTCTTTGCATTTAGGGTAAAATCCCAGTTTCTGTGTGTAAATTGGAAGTAACTTCTGTCAGACATAAAATGAACTTAAGCTTACAGGATTATCTCCCCCAGACTAGCCAATTTTGCTTTTCTTTTACCTTTTTGGGGTTTTGAGTTACGGTCAAGTAATTTGATAAAAATATTCATTTTGAATAAATACAAACAAATAAATAAAATCTTTCAAAAATCTTTGGTTAGCGCTAGGATAAGAAAAAAAAATTTCTTCATAACTCAAAACTAGAGACCATTGGCTAAAAAGAAAAAAGACAAATTCGGTAAGATAATCCTGTAAGCTTTAATTCATTTTAAATCTCCAGTTTTATGCACAGAAATAACGATTCCACTGCCGTAGAATACTATACTATAGTCTAATATTATCACATTTATTTGTAAGGTGTATACACATCACTTCAAGAGCATTAGCCATTCTTCTACAATTCTCCGTAACATTGTTGTGACCAGGGATTTCCAAGTCTGACCAATATCAAAGACTAGAAACGAGAAAAACTTCTCAATGGGAAGATGAGTTTGACTTATTAGATATGAATAATATCAATTTTGAAATCTGGCAAAAATCAGCATATTATTTGATTTTAATAAAATTTTCAATACTGTAAAGGATGGATTTAAAAAAAAAAATTTTACTCTAAAAACTGGGAAAGAGGTGTGACCTATTATGAATGAGATTACCTGACAAAAACAAATACCACACGGCTCATTCAGTTGGTATACTTATTTGAATTATAAAAAAATTTGACAGCAGGATAAAAAAAATTTATAGATAAAAAAGTCTCAAGTAATGAAGTGAGTGAATATAAGCTTAAAAACAAAAATCTATTATATCCATTGTCTGATTAGACAGATGGAGTGAAAAAAAAATTGGACCTTCCTCTCATGTACCTAATCCTGGATCTGCTCCAGATGCTTGCCAATAAGTATATTTTGGAAATTAATCATGTTTTATTTAACTGATTTATCCTATGATATAAGGTAGTTGTATTCTATACTATAAATCAGGCATTCTCAGGAGTCTCTTTTTTTTCAAATGTTTTTCTGACAAATTAAAAATTTGGTGTGGTTCGAGCCTATTTTTATCCCGAAAGTCACCAAGAGAGAAATTGGGAACCACTGGATTACCTTGATAAACAAACTCATGCAGATTTAAATTTCAATCAACTAAAATTGGATCTTGTATAAAATTCTTTCCTTACTGAAGACCCAGAACCTGCTTGAAAAAAATTGTTTGGTGTTACATGACCATTATATAACACTTATGTACCATAAAAGTATAGATATAGATGTTTATTCATTTTGTCTGTAGTTTAAAATCATCCCAGGCTAATTCCTTTTCTTGCCAGCAGCCATCGACCATCATACGCGCTGCCAGACGTCCAAGTTCATCACTAGACTTTGCAGCGTAACCATTACCCCCCAACATGACCCCAAGTTGGGGGGATATCAAGTCAATGTAGGGTCGTCTGGTTGGAGTTCGAGTGGTCACACAGCGGTCAGTGTGAACTCCCAAAACTTTGATGCCTGTAAAGGGAAGAAAAAATATGACAAAGAAAATAATCATAATGATTAGACAATAAAAGTGCCATTATAACCACTTTACATCAGCAGAAAGCTTATAATCTCTATGTAAAGGTTGGTCTCAACTCTAACCTTTGAAAATTATATACTTTTGGCATGATAATTATATACTTATAGCAAAATCATATACATTTGGTTAGAAAAATTATATTTTTAGTATGATGATTATATACTTCAAGTACTAAAATCATATGCTTTGGTATGAAAATTATATACTAAAATTATAAGCTCTTGGTATAAAGATAATATACTTTTGATACTAAAATGATGTACTTTTGGTGCAAAAATGATATACTTTTGATACTAAAATGGTGTACTTTTGATATGAAAATATATTTTTGATAGTAAAAGGATACACTTTTGGTATGAAAATGATATAGTTTTGATACCAAATCAATATACTTTTAATATAAAAATTATATCCTATTAATACTGAAATGATATATTTTTGGAATGAAAATTATATGATATGAATAATACAGTGAAATAAAACTTCTATAGTCTCACCGTTTACAACATTGATAATTGCCTGCTTGAGCTGTTCACCAAGATCATGGTCACCATTTCCTTTGAACCATTCTTGTACTTCAACTGCAGATGTTAAAAAGCCTTTAAGCAGTTCATCCCAGTGGCCCATTTTAATGTAATACCTTCCTGAAGAGAAGGAAGAGACAAAAGTCAATTTTAACAAAATTCAAATGCTAATATCAAGAGGAATAATTACTGATCAAAGTCAGCTCCTTTCAATATCAGGTAAATTTTTTAATTCATTTTTTTTATATTTTGATAAATTTTGTCTCTCAGTCACTGAAGAGTTCTTCTGTCAAATAGAAACAGTATCAAGCAGTTCATGAAATCAACAGTTAAGACAAGACAGGTCTGGTTCGTTGCTCAATAAAAACTGTCACATGACCAATGTCTTTTGGCTGCATGCCATCAATTAAAAATTGGAAAAATAGGTGATCAATAAATGAGTTACTTCTTTTGCCTTTTGGAGTATCACTACAAAGTTTGATGTCTCAAAAAACAAGCACGAATGCTGCCAGACACAAACTAAGGGACCAATTTAGCATAAAATTACCTCCCCCGCCTCCAAAGCTTCTTTGGTAGGGAAGGGGGAAGATTTTTAAAAGGCAAAGAAGTATTTTTTTTCAGCACGTGATGAGAAAATGTTTAAATTTTCAGCCCTCTAGATGGCAGACAATAAAATAGTGTGGATGCATGATGCCCAGTGGAGTAATGCACAACTACATCTAGTTTATGCAACACATTTGAATTCTGTTTTTGGGGGGTACCCTCTTGTATTGAACTCATAATTTCTAATGATGAGAAGTAGAAGAGTCTGGAAATGCTGACCATATCAAGAGGGAGAAGGGTTTATTTCATACATTAACTTGACTGACAGGTGTATGAATCTAGCCAGTATAAGTTACAGTTTGGTGTGGATTTCTTTGCTCAGCAGGAGCAGAATTGGAGAGCATCCACACTTAACAAAAAATATGGAATCACTTGTGTTACACGGGTTGCTGAGAATGAAATAGCCCTTGTGGCTCACATTGCAGGGAGTGAATTGAACCAATTGATATGCCCCTATTTCTTTTGTTAACTATGCTCCACGATTTTCTGGAAAAAGAGACCCTTCTCTTTCCTTATGGATTGTACACCGGAAGAAAGCTGTAGAATGGATCAACCAAATTTGACACAAATGAGTTCAGTAGCTCAAACAACTCTTAGAATATGATGATATATCTTACCATCTTCATACTGTATTGGAGGGAGCATGTAATAACCAACAGCACCATCTTTATTTTTCAAGACACCCTCAGGCCAATCGGAGGCACCTCTTCCTCTGTAGATAATACTTGGCATTGTCCTATAAAAATCAAAAGAATTTCACAAAAGATATATCAAGAGCAAAAAGAATATTTGTAAATGGGATGCAACAAATTCTAAATGATGTGTACCTTATGAACTGGTATATAAAACGGACATTTAATTTGAGAGGCAAACTAAGCAAGCATTACACTGCATCCAATGTTCTGGTATTATAACCAGAAAGCCCATTTATTGGAGCTTGATATAGACAGTTATTGAACTTAGATGAGTTGCTGTGAGCAGTAGTCCTCCAGATACCATTGAAAAACATTTTTCTTATAGTCCAACATAGTAAGTGAAGATATGGAAGATTGTCGTCAAAAGAACTTAGAGGATGTAAATGGTCGCTTCATTGGAGATTGATGATGGACTTTTTATCTCTGCCATTCTCTGCCACACATTGACGAAATATTGTGATGCAAGATCTATCGCTGACAGTCCTTGCTATTCCCAGCCACTTGTTAATGAAATGTTTTGATGCAAAAACTAGTTCTGTCACACGGCAATGAAACTAACTCTTTGCCACACATTAATGAAATATTTCATTAACATGTAGCAGAGAGTGATAGGGATAAAAAGCACTGCCCTGGGGCTCATGGTTGAGGAAAGATTGTCTTCTGAGAGACTTGAGGGATATAAATAATTGCCTTACTGAATCCTTTGTGCATCTTCAGGTGTTATCTGTACAAGTGTTACAGTCTGAGGAGAAAAAATCAGATCAGGTTCCACAGGAAGTAATTTCCGACATTCCGAAAAGCATCCAACAGCAACAAGGACTTTCCAAGCATGGATGATCCTTCCAGAATCTGTTTCGACCTGTCGGAAATACGATGCTTGTTGAATCTTGTTTATGCATGATAAATGGATTTTTTCACTTGAATGAATTCATTTAGGGCTGTGGTTTTCAAACTTCATTGTATGATGACACAATATGAAATATTTTTGACTTTTGCGACGCACCAACTCAGCACTGTACCAAGATAAGAACATACATTGGTATTACAAGGGACATGTTTTGCTGTTCAATCACTTTCCCTCCTCCGTATAGCAGTAAACTTTGAAGAAGTAATGAATTAGATAGAAGCATTCCACTGAATTTTTGAGATGAGGTATTATCATATCTATTATTATTCGGACTATCCTCATCTTGGTTGTTTTTCATACGACGTTTCGGCTGTTGTACTCTACGGCCTTCATCAGGTATCATCTGGTAGGTGTGGGGAAGTAACAAACCAAACCCTTTATTTAACCGACGGGGGTATATTGACCGCTCTCCCCTCTTAGCATTAGTAGTATTATTATTGTCTCACACTCGGATTGAACCAAGAACCATCAGATCACTTGCAATAATTTTGTCTGATTCTATAACCACTACGCTCCCAGATGATACCAGATGAAGGCCGTAGAGTACAACGGCCAAAACGTTGTATGAAAAACAACCAAGATGAGGATAGTCTGAATAATAATAGAAATAAGAAGCATTCCAGTTGTCAATGAATGAAGAAACATGAAATGAAACAGAAGTAAATACATAAATTATATTGTTATTGCTTTGAATAAATAAAATTGTTTTTATTTGTCAGCCATTCTTGACATTGAGTGGGCTAGAGTATGGAACATCAAACTTGTAAAGAAGTAAAGTAGTTTTTTATTTTATTTGAGTACCGTTTTTACCATCGGATGAGCAAGTGTGTGAAACGGTCAAGGTTTGATTGGAAATGAAGTTGCTTTTTACTGTTGTTGCTGAAAAAGTATATATCACTAGATTACATGGGGGAGATAATCTTTAGTTCATTTTAAGGCTAATTAGTTATCTCCATTTTACACAAAGAAACTAGGAATCAACCAAAAACTCTTGTCTGTGTTTGTTGGAATTCAAAAGGAATGAGAATTTACTGTGAAAGAAACAAGTCTGATTTTTATATTGGAGTCAATATGCCATTTACTTATTCTTTCAAATAGGTAAGATCCTGGATAAACTATTATTCCACAACACTACAGTGAGCAACTGGTTTGTTTGAATGACACATTGGGGGAGAAAAGAGCATTGTCTGGGTAAGGAAGTCAACTGATGATTTTTCTGCATCACAACACCCATTCTTATGTTGAGAATGCTATGTAGCAAATAATCATGGACTGGGATAGGAAGTTCTTCTACATTCAGTAAATTGAATTCTCAAGAACTGTTGACTACTGACTATCACTGGTTTTATAAGAAGAAAAATAACCCAACTCAATACCTAGTATTCATCATCTTTCTTAAAAAAAAAAGTTATATATAAAACATATACATATACAAGGTAATATAATAAAAATAATTTTTCAGCAAGATTGTACAGGGTGCTTGAAAAAAGATGCAACTATCTTCTTGACAAATCATTTTGAGAGACATAAATCACAAAAAAATTACAAGAAGATTCTAATTACGCATACATTTAAATTTTACAATAGATGTTGAAAGTAATTTCCTTTAAAGTGGATGTAGGTTCATAACCATTTTATTACATTATAAAACAAATAAGCCAACACAACACTAATGAATGGGTGCTTGAATGAGGCTAGCACATGATGCAATCATTCCAACTGCTACATACTGTTGTCTCTGGATACAGTGTTGCCACGTAACTAATATAGCACAAATTTTACTTGTGTGTAAATTGTACCCGCTTGTCCTCATGGTTGTATCCTTCATGAAACATCCGGTATTTTGAGTGCACTGAATTGAAAAAAACAACAACAAAAGAACAGGCATGTACCTAAATTTTGCTCTAATGATTTTTTCATCTTACCTTCATGACAGGTGTTCCATTGTTCATCTTGCTTTCTGTTACCTGCTTGACAATTTCTCTGATCACGTCACAACCGGATTCAATAGCTGCTATAAGTTGAGCCCTGACTAGTTTCCGCGGACTTATATGTCCTGCATTTTTGCACTCAAAGATTGCAATGTCCTCATCCCTGAAATTGAGAAATGGAAACCTGGCCTTGAGCTGTTGGTTTTCTAGGGTCTCCACAGCTATTCCGTTATCATTAGCAACTTTCTGTACACCTGGGATATATTCCTTGCCAACAGTGAGGGAACCAACTTCACTGTAAAATCGTACCCCTGAAACGGGAGATCAGATAAGATTATTATTTTACTAGTTTACCTTTGCTGTCAAAAAATTGACGGTAATATTTGAATAATTTTGAAATTGCAATTACATAAATACTTAGAATATAATGAGAAGGTGTGAAGCTAATTCAAATGAGAAATTGTCTTAGAATTCAAATATTATTGCATACAATCATCTTTCTCTTACAAATAACAAAATAATGAAATAGTCCACAAAGGAAAGTAACTCTCATGTAAAAGAATTAATGTTATTTTCCTGGGTAAATCAGACAATACAGACATACACATGGTGTATTATATAAGTAGATACCACACTGACATCTATACAACAGTCAGACTTGTTTCTTTTACTGTAAATTCTCAGGATAAAATAATGAAATAGTCTTCTAAGAAAAGAAACTCCTGTGTAAAAATATGAAACTTATTTCCCTTGGTGCTACAGACAAAACATATAGACATACACCTAGCACATTACGTAAGTAGATGGCACTTGGACTCCTGTATAACAATCAGACCTTTTTTTTTCACAGTAAATTCTCATCCTGATCATGAGGACTATTGAGTAAAAACAAGTTTAACAAATAGATTCTTATAGTTTTAAATCATATATTTTATATTTTAGTGAAAAAAATATTGTTTTAAACTTGCACATTCATAATCATATGAAGTGAGAAAAACAATTACATATGAATATCACTATCCTGACCACAAAGTTTGAAGGGAAAATTGCCATTTTCAATACTGTTTTGTACAGAAGCAATCAGAAAATAACACTCATTACCCAGGTACAAAAATTGTGTTGCATGGTGTAATTGAACACTGAAGTAGGTATACCATCTATATTTTATTATATCTACATCAGCTAAAACAACTAGAGGCTGGACATACCTGTCTCTTGTTCCAACTGCCTGTAACGATGGATCGATCTCTGTGCCAGAAGTGACCACACCCAGTTGGCGTCAGACATACGAGTGATGCGGCCTTCATCATAATGAGCACCCCAGATGTTGCGGTCAGTTCTCACCTGTTTCTTTAGAAGATTTAAAGGTGATATACAAACGATAGATATGAACAGACTGAAATACGTAGATATAAGCAGGTCGAGAGAGATTATTAGATATGAACAGATTTGCATGGATAGATAATGAACAGACTGAGATAGATAGATATGAATAGACTGAGATAGACAGATATGAATAGACTGAGATAGACAGATATAAGATATATGGATGGATGTAAATAGAAATATCTACATATAGATAGATATAACCTGACTGAGATATGAACAGACTGTTAAGTGTTTGATTTTTTTCATTGAAAATCAAAGATCAGTCTATCTTGAATTTTTCACTTCATCAACATGAAATGTAAGATTGTTAGATAAAGATAAAAAGGAGCACTATTTCATTTTATGAGGGTAAAATGAGAGATAACTCACAGTTGGTAAAACAGTTGCCAAAGAATAAATATGGATGGATAGAAAGCATACAATGGTCTGAAGAATCCTGCAGCAGTAAGTCATAACATTAGCTTTATTGATTAAAATTATGTAACTGTGCATACAAACACTCTAGATTAACATTACTGGAACATGTACGGCTTGTTCAATGGCTTATAGAACACATATGATATGGCATATCGGATGGCTTATAGAGAACATATCCACAAGAGTTTATTTTCTGTCAAGTTTTTGCTGATTATTTATTGATGAATTTCATTTATTTGATTCAACATAATTATCCATTGCAAAAAATGATAAATAGATATCAAACATGATGATAATGATGATGATGGTAGTGGTGGATTGAACCATCAAAGCCAAACACCCTGACATAATTGTTAAGGACAGCAAGGAAAATGGATGCCTATTTATAGATATGATCATTCCATCAGAAAAAAATATATCTGTAAAAGTACAACGACCTGGAAATTGAGATCACAAAAATGTGACAAAAAATTTGACTCAAACAATACCTATTGTTATAGGAACCCTTGGAGTCATAAGAAAGGGTGTCAACAAATATCTGGGTAGAATACCAGGGAACCCAAGCATCTATGAGTTACAGAAAATTGACTTCACTAGCACCGCCAATATCCTTCGCAAAGCACTATCCATGTGAATATTTTCTCTGTTATACAACTATATATTGTTTCTTGTCAAGCCTCCAATATTGACCCCCCCCTTTTGTATACGTGAAAAAAAAGATGCCAGTACCTACTAAGTTATAATATTGTTGCCTGCCCCAAGTTTCAAGCCGAAGCTTGGTGTGCAATGAATATTACTACACATCAAAAGGAATAATAATGATAATTAAAATAAATAATAACTATCAAATTAATAAATATTGAATTATTAGAATTAATTATAAAATTATCAAACTGGTCTAGTTAGTTACAAAATAGAAACAGTTATATGACCAAAGTTTTTAGATGAATGCCTTGTTTGGGGTGATCAATGAAACTATTGGGAGAGGGACGATCAATAAATAATACTTCTCTTGACTGCTGAGTAGTAATCATCAAAATAACTGAATTAAAAAAAAAAAAAGTGTGAATGTTGCCAGACATAAACTGGGGGATCAATTTAGCATAGACTTTTATTGTAAACTGGACCCCCCACAATACACTCATTGAGGGGGGGGGGTAAAAGAATAAAATCATCTTTTCTAGACATAAAAGAGTAAATGATTGAATTACCAGCCCTTTTGCACCATATTGGTGTGGCCTGGACGTGCGACTCATACGTACATAACTAACCAGACTGAATGACTTGAAAACTGAAGAGACTTATGTTGACAGTTTGGGTTAACGGTTTCTAATACCATATAATTAACTATATCCCATTGTACACTTTTCACTTACCCGTAATTATTCTTCGGCGATTATTCAACCAACTGGGAGTTATTTCCCATTTCATTGACATCAAACGGGCGATGATCAAAAAAAGGAATCGAAATAGACAGTCTGCATCTCTATCTTCATTCCAAAGAAGTGTTTTGTTAAGGAGATGGTCTGTAGTGCAACATTGTCGTTAGTTTTTTTCCCCTATCTTCCGAAATAAGTTTATTTGGCACAATGTATGGATGTTAGTCCCAATTATAAAATTACACACACTCACTCTCACTCGATGTTTAAAACGGCGAAAAAATGAAAACCGTTTAACAATTTGATTTCAAAGCAATAACAGTATAATTAATGTATTTACATCCATTTCTTTTGATTTGTGGGCTGTTTTAACATCGATTGAGCAAGGATGTGAAACTTTACTTACAATCAGGGCCATTAGATTGTGTCGTTTTTTTTTTTTTTTTTTTTTTTTTTTACAATCTTGTAAACACTAAAATCTTTCAGAATAAAAAAAATGAACCGAAAGTAACGATCCAGTTTAACATTATAGTTGCATTGTAAATTCAACCCCTTCTTAGAGCATAAAACTATTAATTTTTCGCAAAACTGACAAATTTCAGGAGAATTAAGTTTATTGATTGAAAGCACAAAAAATTATTTGCCAAAATTGTTTTTCTACTTTTTTTTTTCGATTATATAACTAGTTCAAATCTTACCCCAAAATTAAATGAGGTGTAGAAATAACTAAATCATACATAAATGATAATTATTGAGGGTGGGGAAATGTTTTTTTGATGTTGTTATTACCTCTTGAGGTCCGATCACGCAGACTTTGTACGGTTTGTTGTTTTGCCGTGTATATTGGACAGCGTGGCGGGCCGCAGCTGAACCACACATTCCAGATCCGACCACACACAAATCATAAACTCCGAAGAAAGGCGAAGAAGGAGACTGCAGGTTCGATTCTTCGGTTGTCATTTTTCTGCTAAAGATATCCTCCAGGATTATTTGTTTAAAAATGTTATTTGGAACTTTCCGCCGTCAGACTCATTCGATCAGCTTGTCGGTTTATATGGAGATGAGGTTTAAAAATTAGGCCACAGCGTCAAGTTTTGTGGTCAGTAAGGATAACTATGGTCGATTTTCAATATTTTCACTTATATTTCACCTTTGCTTACATCCGATGTGAAATGTTTATGTAAGAGATGTAAAATGATGAAATAGAGTGATCTCCCTTTGTACAGGCACTTGATATTCCATTGAAGTACCGAACGTCGATAGAGAGAAACTAGAAAAGATAATGTGATAAACTGACCACCAGAGGACAAAAAAGCTGTTTATCTTGTTTCAATATCAATTTTACAGAGTGGTCCCTGGTCTCTGGTCGGAAAATGGGAGGCTCCTCTTACATTGATTACATTACAGATGGATTGAAAAAAATTGAGTAAAGAACAAACAGGAATTACTATAGTCCTTAAAACAATAAAGCGGGCTTCGAAGAATCAACTTATCAGTGTCGTGTAAAAGAAATAAACAAGAAATTGCCGTTTGAAATAATGCATAATAAAGTACTTCGAAGAATAAAAAGATGTCCGTGTCTTATAAAAAAACAAACAAACCAAGAACAAATTGTATGTGGTATCACTTTTTCATTTTTGGATGCGTCAAAATGAAAAAAAAAAATGATTTAAAAGTATGTATCTTTAGGTAATAAAAAAATTTATGTCACCAATCACTGAAGTTTCTGATTTCTGTGGTTGTTTTCCCCCGCTGGTTTCATCCTAAGCCCATTTGTATTCAATTATGTTTGTCTGTCTGTTTGTCAACACAATATGTCCAAAAGTTCTGAATGAATTTCAATGACATTTTGGGTACTAAAGAAGAATTGATTGATTTTAGGAGTGGATCCAGGAATCATTTTGATTGAGAACTATTTTTTTCATATATCTATATGTATTCGCTCTTTTTTGTCTTTCCACACAATATCTCAAAAGTTCTCAATGAATTTCAATGTCATTTTATGAAAGATTAGCCCTTGGGCTGATTTTTTTTTAGCAGAGATATTTTCCATACACTGAGACAATGGTCAGACATATGGAAATCGAAAGTTATCTCTCCTGCATCGCAGCTATATAAGAACTGATTTTCATTCAGTTTTTAGCGAACGGTGTTGGCAAAGGCTTGCGCTCTCCCAGTAGTCTCTACTTATTTTTCTTTGTGTGTTTTATTTCAGTGCATTGCCTCGTGGTGTGGCGTATCGTATTTTCTTAACCAGAGTAATCACTTCAAGTATTAAAACCAATATTTAGTGTTCTTAGTACAGTCGCTCCTGTGTAGATGAGTATCTCCAAAACTTTTTTGGCTGCGACCCTGAACACAGAATTTCGTGGGCCTGGCGATCATCAGGGTAGAAACATTCATCATTCAGTTTTATCCAATACGTATTCCACTTTTGATTTGATAATGTCAGTTTTCGTACATTTATGAATTCTTTATTATATTTTTCTATTCCAAAGTCTCAGATGACGCTTTATATTCCAAAATGACGATGTGGATATATTTGTACCATTTCTTACTATTAAAAATTTTGAAGACATTTTTCCATTTTTCTTTTGTCATTTAAAAAAATACGTTCTTTTTCTCCTCATTTTGGCAAGCCATCTAGCGACCCCCAAGGACATCCGTGTGACATTCCTTTGTGTTTCGACCATGGGTTTGAGAATCACTGGTGTAGACTTTGGATTGTGAAGGGTTTGAAAGAGAAGAGTCGCCCGATTCTTTGCCAATTATTTTTATTTGTTCATTTTTTGTCAGCTTGGCCGAATTCTGAACTATCGGAACCCATTGACTTTGGCACGAGTAGAACGTGGACCTGTGCATGGCTGATGGCTATTGAAAATTGCGGAGGGATATTATTGGCTTCAATGAAATGATATATCGGAATTCCCCGATTGACGCCGTAGTCAAATTCTTAAAAAAACACAACTTCAACTTAAACAATATTAAGTGGAACCGATTTTTACCATAGACACAATGACTGTTCCGTTTGTTTGCTGATGTTCAGTTTTGTGAGTTAGCTCAACTAAAAAGAACACGTTGTCTTCTTCCAGGAAATCAATCTTACAATTTTTCCAGGAAAAATAAACCAGGGGTTGCTTTGTTTACGCAGGTGTTTTGATTTGATTTTGATAAGAATTTAGTCCTACTTTTTGTGACCGGTCTGAGAGTTACGGCAAGAAAACGAGACGAAGACAGAATATAAGAAACTGTCACCCAAACTATCGACATAGGTTTCTTTCGTTTTCAAATCAGTTTCGCTGTCTGTCTCTCCGTGTGTGTGTATGTGACGCGTACAGGTCACACTTATGAAGCTGTTTTTGTTTGGTTTTGATAAGAATACATCGAGTTTTCTCGAAAATTCTTTTGTTGTCAGTCTAAAAGTTACTGCAAAAAAAAAAAAAAATGAAAGAGAGGAAAAGACGAAAATAGAATATTCATTGTTCATACCAGGATGAACTAATGTTTATATTTATTTATTTATTTACATTTACATAGATTCAGTTACATGCTTTTTTGATCTTCAAATTAGCTTCCGGCTTTACAAATCCCCCAGCCCCAATTACAACTCAAGTACCCTCTTGAAAATGGGGTTTTCCTTCAAAACAGGGTCTTTTTCCGACCCATGGAGGACTATTTCGAATTCAGGGATAAATAAAAGGTGAAAAAGACACTACCCCACCAACAAGGGGTGGCATAAAGTGGCCCCTCCAATTTCCACTCAAGTTCCCTTCTGAAAATGGGCCGTTTCTCGAAAATGGGGTCTATTTTCGACCCCTGGAGGACTATTTCGAATTCAGGAGATAAACCAAAACTGAAAACGGCGTTATCCCGCCCAAGAGGGGCACATATGGACGTGAGTCCATAAGTGCCCCTCGTAGGTGGGATAATACAGGGGGATGGGGCGAAAAAAAAAGAGAAAAGAGCATACATAGCCAAAATCTTTTGCTTAAAGTGCACTCCCAGCAATGTTATCTTTGCATTTGTTTTCCCAGGGACAGCAGCATAGGGGAGAGCCACCTATGATACGATGCAATGCCCCTATCTTTTCAGCACGCATTCATAATTCACCTTAGTCCAGTAAATATGTAATCTGACCTCCCACAAACTAAAACAAACAAATAAAAAGAAAACTTGATTCGATATGAACTGAATCAGAGAAAAAAGTCAACAAAAATTGTATGAAAGGAAAATCCTGAAATTCAGAATGATTGCCATCCGCCCAAGTGACAATAATATATCTCGAGAACCGGACACTGTATGAAAGTCGGTAGGTGTATTACGCAGGACCTGGGAGGATGCACTGTCGAGTTTGAAGTTGTTTGGATGAGCTGTTCTCGTGAAAGCTGCAATTAATTGTCAGAAGGAAAAGTCTAATCACAATTAAATATCCAAATGATATGTCGTGTCAATTTATTTACATTTTTCAAATCCTATTAGCTTTGTTATTAGTCTTGGAATTAGATACTTGCGCTGGAAGGTATCGGGACTGAATAGCCTGGCGCTGAAGCGGCCTGTGCCAAAGCCATGTTGCTTTATTAGCTTCGCTGAACCAGTGGCAATTTAAAGTACTTAACCCAAGATTCGAAGGTCATGGTTGCACGTTTTCAGACAGTTGTAGTCGTTTTCCGATATGACCATTCTTTCAATATTGCATTTAATTCTTGTTTTTTTTTTTTTACTTACAATCATGAAACTGGGCATGTGAAATTGTGAGTTCCCCTAAGACTTTTTCATCACTAGTTTATATTGTCGAATCCTTTTCGACTTTTTCACCACTAGTTTTCTTTTCCCTTTGGAAATCACCATTTTAGTTGATATGATCGATATTTAGTTACATAGTTTTGTAGCACGTAAATATCATGGTATGGATTGAGATTAACGAATTTGTCATGGCTGCTGGTTTGAGTGACTGCTTGTGAAGAAATTGAGAATGAGAAGATGAAGTTGATTCTAGAAGTGACAATAATATCAAAGGTTTTAAAAAGAATGCAACTACTGAATTTTGCGACGTCAAAGACACTGCTCGATCCCAGCCCCGAAAAAAAGTTTCATAAGTTTACCCCGCGTCCTAAATGATGAAAGTTACTTTTTTTCTATCCTAACCCCAGTGAAAGATAACCTATGCTAGACTATAATCTGAGTCCGGGTACGTGATCTCTGGTTGAAGAGCATACATAATGGCAAATCGGTGAAATCAACTCATTTTTTATGAAAAAAGTTTGTGTGCAAAAAACTTTTGATCGTAAAAATAGTTGTTTTATTTCCTTGTTTTGATCAAATTAACTTTTGATCAACTTAAAATTACGTATTCATTTATTTTTGTGAAAAAAGAAGTAGTTAAAACTACGTATTGAACAACCGTGGCCATCAAAGATGGCGAAGGGTTCTATCCTTTTTTTTAAAATGGGCGCCTGTTTGTGAGTTTGTTTCAGCGCTCCCGGCTATTCAGTTTTGTTAAAAGACTTAAAGATTGGCCTCGGTGTACACCACTAGACCCTTTCTGGAAATATCTTTTTTAAAAATCTTTTTGAAAAAGAAAAAAAAAAAAGAAGCTTTTTGACTTTTTGAGGCCTTATACTGACGGGTTCATAAATAGTATCTCCAGAATGTGAATGTTTCTAGATGTATTTTTACTCTATATTAGATGTGTTCCAGGGAAAAACGCCCGTGATGTCATCTCATGAATAGAATTTATTCTGGCCATACCAATTCTTTGATGGATTTCTTTACATGGCTTCAAATTTTGAAGTTACGGTTGTTCTATAATCAAGTGTGATGAAGAGTTTATTGATTTTTCGATTACACCAACTTTTGATTGTAAAAAAGTAGTTGTTTCATATTCTTGTTATCATTAAATGGACTTTCGATTAAATTGAAACTACTTATTTATTTTTGTAAAATGAAATTAAAATTTTGCCAATTTCACAGATTCGGCGTAACATATACACCATGAGAGTAAGCAGGGCTAGTTGTATACAGGGGCAAGTATATATATATATATATATATATATATATATATATATATATATATATATATATATATATATATATATATATATATATGTAAAATGTCATCATTCAGTAAGTGATTACAGATGTGCTCAGATACTTATCGTTCCAAGGCGTCAGCATCGACCATATTGAGGAATGATGGAAGCCACACCAGAGAACACTCTCGAACCCCCCGCCCCCAAAAAAAACGGTTTTGGACACCTTTGGTAAGTATTCTGGCCTCTAAGTTTTTACATACCTCGTAGAAACTGCAGTTAAATAAAAGAGGTCTGGTTAATTGAATCGACTGTTTTTATTCTTGATTTAAGTGTAGACTTCTTTTTCAAAGAATTCCATTGTATTTGGACGAGAAATATAATGGTCAGGCCAGGGCTTGTTGTTACAAAGCATAACAACAAGCCCCGCATAAAATATGACTGTGGCAAATAACCCCTTGGGTTATGCAATCGTTTGGAAAGACGCAACACGATAGCAATAAGAAAAGCCTTGCAGATATTCTTATTGACACACTTCCAACAAAATAATCTGTTGAAGTTATCTTGTGAAATTTCTGAATGGCTTGCAAAAATAAGGATAATTGCAAGAAGCCTAAGTGAGTAGTCTCCCAAGGAATTCGTTATTTATTTGTTTGTCATTGGTCACAACTTACCCCATGCTATGTTACAACATGCCCTGCGTGCGGGGCAAGTTGTTTACCGTGGACCATAATCTCTGTTATAGCTCGAGAATGGAGCGCTGCATGATTTACTGTTTGGTGTTGAATGAAAATAAACAGAATTACCATCTCAGCACAGGAATGAAGTTACCTTCTGTAGTTTTATTCAAGGAAACACAAATAGTAAAATCGTAACAACTAGCCCCGCTCTCCCAGACGTAAATAAACAAAAGTATCATAAATAAGAAACAAACAAGATCCATTTTCCCTGAATAAAGTTCAAAGTTCGCTTCTTAGAACAGCGACCTTCGCCCTTCTTCAATAATAACCTTGATATCACTCTTCTTAGTATTGACAGCAAGAATCGTCTCAAATTTCGGTTATTTTGAACTCTGAACTGGGATTTTCGTGGACCAGATGTTTTCGTATGTTTTTGTTTATTGTTGATACCAGACAAATACCGTCATACGGACAAGTTACTTGGCTAATTTCAAATGAAATGAAATTTTCGTTTTTTTTATCCAAATTAATCAACGTAAGTTCATTTTTTTGCCATATGAAGTATAGATACAAAATATGAATAAAGATGCCCTTTCATATCTGTGCGACATAATGTTTGTCGGTTAATTGTTAATCCACAGGAAAAAAAAAAATTTAAAATGGCTTTTCGACGAAATGTCTGTTTGCGTATCGTCGGAGGAACATGACACTCTTTTCTATCATACATTAATGAGTTTTAGCCGATAGGTTAGCTTGATATAGCACAAGCAATAATGAGGGTAGAAAGATTTTGCTGCATTAATCTTATACGTGGAGAGGGCATACGTTTGATTTAAATTCTTGTGTCTGACCTTACGCATGCAATGTGATATATTCGATATAATTGATATATAACGTAAACTGATACGATTCCATACACCTGCAGTTGACGACACTGCTATCATTTTTTGTATCAGTATATGTATGGAATCCTATCATACATGTGACCACAACGTATGTTGATAATTGGGTGAATCGCCCAAAGGCTATAGTTCTCTCGTGATTCCCCCAAAATCTCAAAGGTTGCTTCTTGTTTATACGATAAAAAAAGGGGGAGGCTGATTCATCAGGGAAACACGGGGCTGAATGGATACCATTGTATATATAGAGCTGTGGCTATCAATTGACATTCAGATTTAACTCTCAACTGTCAGAGAAGACTGAGGCCACGAGGAAGAATAGAATTACCGATAGAAACGATTCGTGCTTCCAGGGACTACACTATTCTTATGGGACCTACTTCTCAAATCTGAATATCATTTTATTTCATTATTTTCTTTTCTATCGGCTTGAACTTAACACTGCAAATCCCACCACGCCATTGAAACCTGCCTTACACATTTATTTGTGCTTTGCTCAATGTGAGACTCATCCCTTCTAGTTCTGTCTATTTGGATATCACCCGGAAAGACAAATTTCTACGAAGTCATCCTGAAATCTTTTGGGTCTAATCAACTGAATTCCTGGATATATACGTTTCACTCCAAGTGAATATCTAACGAGCCGATCTTGTAAGCATTTTGCTTTCTTTCTCTCGTTGCAGTCATGCATAGGGTTTTGTTTTACGCGAACCAAGGGCGAGTGGCTTCAAGACTTCAAAGCTCGTCTGACGAGGAGAAAAAACAACTGATTTTAAATATCAGAAAAGAAGACACGGATGTCTCTTCTCAAAAGTCTCTATCGACGCAGCAAGAACAGAAGCAAGTGAAGATTCAACTTCCAAAAAGAGAAGAAGTGATATCATCAAAGTAAAAATGTTTCAGATTTCGTCATAACCCCCATCGTCATACTCTTCTCCCTTCATACACACAGTTAGAAAAACGCAACTAAACTGTACAAACGCAACACAACGATATCTTCGTCTAAAAACGGGCAATAAATGGAAAACTTACTCCTGTCGTGCCTCTGAATTTGCTGTGTGCAGAATCCAGATATTTCCTCCAAACACTTTTGAACTTCCATACTTCCAACAATTTAAAGCAAAAAATTGTGCAAACTTTTCAAAACCCAGCTTCAGCAGACTTGAAACAACAAGCATCGTACGGACGTTGATGTAGAACCGAAACCAACCAATCAGAATGCAGCTCAACTTACCTTGAAAGCAATCAACTAACCTTGCACACATAGCTGAATTCCACCTCGCTTGCAATACACGCATATCAAGATGGCTGATCTCAAAACACATTCACATACAGAACTGCACCCCCTAGAACAATATGCAAATATGCAACATCACAGAGGAAAGTACAAAGTACACCCGCAGACCATTACATCTATCAAGACTTTCTTTACACACTCTTATATATACGGACTACAGAGATAAAATAAATTTCTTCTTTTCAGGAATTATATTACCAATCAGTAGTACAAGTTAACGAAGTTTTTCTGTATCGTAGTAAATAAATTAGTTATTCATGTTATACAAGCCTTTTTGTATTCATTCATATATCTATTGTTGTATATCTATTGAGCAACTCTTACTTTTCAGCATTCTCTCTCTCTCTCTCTCTCTCTCTCTCTTTCTTTCCCTCTCTGCACTATCACATCAACATTTCCCTTTGTAATACCTATATTAGTCAGTTATCAGTAACTTGACGATTAATCCCAGCGAAGTCAACTTGCACCTCACTAAGGAACATTACACTGCTCAATAAATGAACACAACCCACTTTTTGGGAGTGACATTAGGATTCATCATCATCATCATCATCATCATCATCATCATCATCATCATCATCATCTGCAGCAGCAGCAACAGCAGCAGCAGCAGCAGTCTCTTAATGTCTGTCGTTGAACATAGACCTTCCCCAGGATTCGCCACCATTTTCTATCATGGGCGTTACTGAGGTAGTATTTTCTGCGTTTGTCTAGTTCATCTCTCCATTCTGTTGGCCTCAGTTTTGCACATGATCTCAGGTGATGTTTGTTGTAAGTTGTTGTGTCCATTAGTTGTCTGTCATTCTAGCAATATGGCTTGCCTATTACCATTTAAGTTTTTCAATAGATTTCATGATGTCTCGATATCCCATTTTCTTCCTGATATACTGTATTGTCTTGTGATCTCTCCATGTAAGGTTGAGCATAATTCTTTCATGTGCACGAGGCAGGCCTCTCGGTTTACACATCTGTCTTTCGGTTAGGGTCCATGTTTCAGCTTCATAAATGACTAGGGGGTGGATGCATTGGTTATACATCTTTCATTTTAGGATTATTGGGATCGTCTGGTTTTTGAGAGTTGAGCTTGCTCTGCCAAAGGCTTGCCATTCTAGAGTGATTGTTCACTTGATTTCCTCTTCTTTTGAGAATTTCATGGAGATTCGTTGTGCTACGTAGATGTAGTGGTCTACTTTCCCCTGTTTTGCATCTTGACAGTTATGTTGTTTTTCTCAATACGATTGTTGCACGCGATTTTTGTTTTACTGAAGTTCATGCATAGGCCAACTCATCAATAGAATCAAATCATCAATATAACCCTAACATCTCTCTCGCCTCTTGTTGGGATGTGATTGCTGAAAAAGCTGGAATTTTTGGAAAACTTGGTGAATCCCCCCCCCCCCAAAAAAAACTTACAGGGGAATGGATTTGGAAAAAAAAGCAAACAAACAAAAGCAAACAAACAAAAAACAAAACAAAACAAAAACAGAAAAAATACACCAAGTATATTAAAAATAGGCGTTCTGTCCGACTTTGGTGGGGATCTATGGAAAATGATACTCTCAGGGTCTATGTACTCACTACACACACAGGAATTTGACTACCACAAAAACAAAATGGACCGAGCAGAAAATGGTTTGAACTTTAGATAGAAAAAAGATTATTTTGATTTCTAGTTTATACATGCCATCAAAAATGACCATATATTTAAATAATACAGCAATTGCATTGTACTGAAAAGATTCCCAAAACATTGTTGCTCGATTTTCGATTATGTTCAACCAAAATGAATTTGGATTTTATGCGTTTTCAAAAAGATGAAAAATAGGAAAGGGAAATTACTCTTTGTTCAGTATTCAATAATCGTCTCCCTTGACAAATGTTGAAGAAATATAACCAGTCATATGGTGAATTATTCAAGTAGTTGTGGATCCTATATTACTGCAAGATTGCAAATCGAACAGTCTCATGAAATTCTTTAACATTTGGATAATTTAATGAAATCCCTAATTCCACAATCAGTGAAGTAATGTTTCACTCAGCTAGCAATGTTGACCATTACTACTGTAATGACTTTGATCCCCACCTGGTGTCCTGTTACTGCGGAAAGGTGTCAAACTAAGGTAAACTTAGTAAACATCACGTACATTCTGCTTCATTATATATTTACTCAATTTAGCCTAATATAACATTAAGTCAGAGTGGTGGGACCCCCAGTGAAGATCAAATTCATTAAAGCAATGATAATCAACATCACAAGCTTGTTAATTGATTGTGATAGTAGACATTTCATGAAAGATTAAGGGATTATTACGAAATCACTAGTTTCACAATCTTACTGTAATATATATATATATATATATATATATATATATATATATATATATATATATATATATATATATATATATATATATATACATATTTATGTGTGCTGTGTGTGTGTATCGTCTAGAAACCTTTACAGCTTTGGAAAATGAACATTGAAAAACTTTTTCAATCGATTTTTCTTGTGTCACTTCAGTCACCCGTTTCTGTCAATGCAATTCCTGTAATTTTCAAAAGTGTTTTTTTGTTTCTGCTATACTTGTTATAATTAGACAATGCATAAATTGTCTCTTGTGGGGATCATCAGTTACTTACCATCTAATCGTTTGGGGGATTTCAAAAACAAAACAATTATATTAACATAGTACCCCAGCAGTGTTGATCTAACAGCAGTTCCCTTCATTATATATATATAAGGTTGATACCTATGTAGCTTCTTGACCCCACTACCCCTCCTTCTACACTATCCCAAACATACCAAAAAATCCACCTCCACAACACTACCCCCTATCTTGACACACTCTGCCCTCCCCAAGACCAACTGCTGCTGCTTTACCAAAATCCCAATACTTGCTGGTCATTCTTACATTCAGCAGGAGGCCTCTAGTAGCCCTGACAACAAAACTTACCCACAATGCATAGCCCCTGGCAGTGGACTCTGGTTCCACAAGGTACATTTTAATTCACACTCACACAACACACACCACTGATGATGGGAAAAATCCCGAAACATGTATGGACTATTGACATATAAGGATTAATAAACCTTACCACCAAAAACTTCACTCCCGAGTCTGTCTCACTCTCTAAAGTACACATTATACATACCTTACTGAGACACGGAGAAGGAACACATTCCCACAATAACCATCACTTCTGACAAGGACAACCACCCTAACACCACAATGGAATCCACCTCTTCAGACAACATCACAACATGGTCGGTGAGACTCAACCGTAGAAAAGATAAAATTACCCGCTTTGAGTCACATCTAGACTTCCTAAAGTCCTGCAAGGACAATAAACTTACTCCCATGAATTTCAGGATCTCCCTACACCCCTCCATAGGGAACCAGAATGTAGATTTCCTTAATTTATGGAATAACAAGATCCACACACTTTCTATGGAACTTTTAGATGACACCATCCAATTCTGCCAAAAAACCATCAAAGACACTCTAACAGATATCAGCAAATTGGAAGAAAAATTACAACAACACACAGACACAGATGAGTATAATGAAATACAGGAAGCTATCAACATCAACATAGAAGAAAGAAAAAAATAACTTAACCTCACCAAAACCAAAAAATACAACAAACTTAGACACAACATCACACACAGATCTGCGAATCCACAGAATATGAGAGCAATTAAGATACAACCCAACAAAAGAGCCATCATGCATCTGCTACCAACTCCCAACCTACCACCTACATACCCAACAAAAACCAATTCCCCCACCAAATACAGATTTAACACTAGACACACAGACACAGGCTATCCAACAAGAATCACTAATACTGACAAAAACATCATCCATACCCACACGAACAACGACTATAGAAAAAGATACACGCATATGAACAAACAAAACAAAAACACCTACACTGGCACTAACAGTACTAACACCTATAACAGACACACACATATGAACATACATAACATGAACACCTACACAAATACTAATATTACCGACACCAATAATGTGAACAGACACAGCTATATGAACAAACACAACTACAAAAACCAGCATACGGATAATAGGAACAAGAACACTAGACACCATAAGGTCCTCAGACCTACTACCCCTCATACTCTGCAAAAGGAAAGCCCTAAGAGTAGCATCCTTCCTCAACCCATCACAATGACCCTTCCAAAGCATCCTGAAGACCCAGCCAAACACCCTGACCAGCAGGTAACCCCTACATCAACCCACACACACTCTACCAAAGAACGAGGAAACCCCCCTACCACTAAATATGGAAGGGGGGTTAGAAAACCTGATTCCAACACTAGTAAGCAGTTTAGAAAACTTACTAAAACACTACTACACACCATCAGAATTAAGGAAGACCCAGAAGGGAAAGTAATGAACCTAAGTAAATTTCGATTTACTAGGGACACATTCAAACTCCTTAACAAGGGCCTTAATCTCTGTCCCCGACCCCAACACTTCAACAATCACACCCTCAACAAAGATCTCTATGACTTCTTCAGAAGGATCAAACTTAGAGCCCACTTTGGGAAAACAGGCCACGACAGTGACATCCTTGATAGGCTTAAAGACCCCAACAAATCCTTCATCCCTAAAAACATAGACACAACCATTCAAACTTTTGAGCTAGCCGTCAGAGATGACATAGAAACCTACATCAACAATAACACACAACAAACCCTAACACGTGATAACCTTACAACTAAAGAGCGAAAGGCCCTTAATAAACTAAAAAACAATACAAACTTGATCATCACAAGAGCAGATAAAGGTGGATCCATAGTCATCTGGGGTTTAGATGAATACCTCACAGAAGCTAACTTACAATTAAGCAACACAGAATTTTACAAAGAACTCCCCAAAGACCCCTTTAACGAATACATAAACACAATAACCCAATCCCTAACAGAATTACACAATAGCAACATGATAGATAAAAGGACACAGAATATACTGAAACCCATTTCCACAAAACCCACAAGGTTCTACCTACTCCCCAAAATCCACAAACCAAATAACCCAGGTAGACCAGTCATCTCCTCCACAAACTGCCACACTACCAAACTATCCAAATTTGTAGATCACTACATCCAACCCTTAGCAACACAAATCAAATCATATATACGTGACACCACAGACCTCCTAAACAAAATCAAACACATCACAGCAATCCCAGACAAAGCACTTCTAGTTCGTATGGATGTTAAATCCCTATACTCCAACATCAAACATGATGAAGGTATCCTAGCACTGACAGAAGCCTTAAACAATAGAACTACTAAAGAACCTAGCACTAGAACAATCACCACTCTTATACACCACATTCTAACTCTAAATAGCTTTAACTTTAATAATAGACACTTCCTCCAGGTGAAAGGCTGCGCCATGGGCACAGTAGCGGCCCCATCCTATGCTAATATCTTCATGGGTAAATTTGAAGAAACCTACATTTACCCAGAGATTTATAATGACTGCATCTTTTATGGTAGATACATAGACGACATTTTTTTCAAATATACAGGCGAAAAAAACAAACTAGATAACTTCTTTATACATCTAAACTCGGCACATGACTCTATTAAGTTTGACTTCACAACATCCACTGACTCCATAGCCTTCTTAGACACACGCATATATATAGATGACAACAGAAACCTCCAAACCACCCTCTACACTAAACCCACGGACACCCACAATTACCTCCACTCCAAATCAGCCCATCCCAACACTTAAAAAGAAGCCTACCATTTTCACAAGCTCTTAGAATTAGAAGAATCTGCTCTACCAATAGTGAACTTAACAGACACAAACATAACCTAATACAATATTTCACCCAACGAGGTTATCCGCTAGATGACACAAAAAAAAACAAATAAAAAAAGCGACTGGAATACCCAGAGATGAAACCCTTTTACTGTCCCATAATAACAAACCCAACCGCATACCCCTTATAACAACCTTCAACAACACACTCCCACCCTTAGCACACATCATCAATAATAGATGGAACATTCTCACGATCAAAACAGATCTAAAAGAAACATTCACAGACCCATGTGTTATCGCTTACCGCAGACCCCAAAACATCAAAGACATGATTAGTAGCAATAATATCGTTAACAATAAAGTCGTACACAAAAATACACCTAGAACAATTAAATTCTGCACACCTTGCAACATAAGAAACAGTCTATGTTGCAACCACCTCAAGTACACCAACACATTCACAAGCACCACCACAAAAGAGAGTTACCACATATATCACAATAGCAACTGCCGCAGTAAGAACATTATATATCTTCTAGAGTGCAATAGGTGTAAGTTACAGTACATAGGCAAGTCCGAGTGGCAATTTAATATTAGACTCAACAATTATAGACATAGGATTAAGTCAAAAAATAATCGTAGCCCACTTCCTGTAGAACTACACTTTCGCACACCTGACCACAATTTTGCCACTGACGCTAGCTTCACCATCATAGAAAAAATTGAAAAAACTACTCCAATTGGCAAAACTAAAGTTCTAGAAAAACACGAAGACATGTGGATCAACAAACTTAAAACCCTATATCCTAATGGATTAAATACTAAACTGAACAACCCTCACCACACAGAACACTAATACACACAACTCCTACCATTAATATCCTCACACCCACATATAAGACACATTCAATAATGGAAGCTTCAAAGTCACCTAGACCCATAGGAAAAACTTCACCTTAGCCTGTTATAACCCCTGTCAAAATCATAGACAAAACATTTTCAGTAACTTTTAAGGTTGATACCTATGTAGCTTCTTGACCCCACTACCCCTCCTTCTACACTATCCCAAACATACCAAAAAATCCACCTCCACAACACTACCCCCTACCTTGACACACTCTGCCCTCCCCAAGACCAACTGCTGCTGCTTTACCAAAATCCTAATACCTGCTGGTCATTCTTACATTCAGCAGGAGGCCTCTAGTAGCCCTGACAACAAAACTTACCCACAATGCATAGCCCCTGGCAGTGGACTCTGGTTCCACAAGGTACATTTTAATTCACACTCACACAACACACACCACTGATGATGGGAAAAATCCCGAAACATGTATGGACTATTGACATATAAGGATTAATAAACCTTACCACCAAAAACTTCACTCCCGAGTCTGTCTCACTCTCTAAAGTACACATTATGTATATATATATATATATATATATATATATATATATATATACAACACTACAAAAATATTTTTCAGCATGTATCTGATGAATAAATGGTTTTTGAAAACAAGAGCCAATCATATTGCTGTGTCCTTTTTGACCATTGATCATTTGGGAAAACATACTTTTTTTTAGCTCCGTAGAATTTTTTGAGATTAGTAGAATGATAATGTCTTGAATTAGTTTAAATATATAATTAACCGATTGATTTTAAATTTTCACATGGGTGAACTGATGATTTAAATAGAAACTGAAATAAAACTAAATTATCTTTTCCATATACAAGGTTTCGAAGAAAAAAAAACCTTTGATGCAACAGGAGATTTTTTCAATGATTTTCTTTAATTGTATCAGGTGTGCTCAATAACAAACTGAAAGTCCATTACAGTCTGACAACTGGAGAGATATAATTTCCAAGACGGCATCCAAGATGGCCACCAAATCCTTGAAACGCCCGATACTCTTTGATTATTTATCTTGGATAAGTTTTTCCAATGATTTCCATAGAATCAGAAGAGCCTAAGAATATATCATGGTCTTTCAGTTATTTTCAAATGCCTTCATCTTCCAACAAATTTAAATTTATCGTGATTATATTGATGATGGGATAGTCCCTAAAAAAAATGGAATTTGAATGTGGTGCAGGATCCAATATACGATATTTACAAAAAGTCAGACTATGATGGATAGTTCTTTGGGTTTGGACATAGAAAAAGTAACCCATGGCTTTCATTTAAATAGTGAACCGTGGTAGTGGTTCACTTAATCTTAGAAATCAATTTTTTCTTTTTTGCTCTTTGAAGGGGTTGCCTGATTGATTACTTGATGCTTACAGGACCAAAAAGTTGGAGTCAAGGCTTACAAGACTATGAGTGTTGATCAGCATAAAAACAGAACAAACATATAATTAATATAATGAAAGCTAAGCCAGAGGAGGAAATTATGTAAAGAAAGCTAGAGAAAAGTGAGAAAAATATCAGTAGGTATAAATCAAACTGACTTAAAAACAGATCGAAAACTTGAAGACTGAATTAATGTAATGAAAAAGAAGCCAGAGGAGGAAATGACGAAAAGAAAATTATACGGTGTGAGAAAAAATTGATTTGCAAGTACATTGTGAATCGCTGCTACATTTCACAAAGAAAAAATGAGGTGAAACTTTTACATGAACTTTCAAATTGGATATCATATAAAAATATTGGGCAAGTCAATGCATTCTTTTCCACCATTATAGTGTTTGATGATAGGAATAAAAGAAACTGCCACGTAGATATTTCCATTGATATACATGAGAAGATAAAATTACCAAGGGAAAGAAAGAGCAAAACCTGCCGAAGGAACCTGGACATTGAACAATTTTAAAAGTTGCTGATATGTTGCACACGGCAAAAACTGGTCAAGACTTGTCCCACTGGGGAAATGGTTGCTGCGTATTAACTGAAACAATTGAGTCAATGAGGAATGTACAAATTGGGAACACTCTTCATATCACCTCTGTGAATGAGAGAAGTTTCGATTTTTTTTGTTCAAAGTTTATGATGAACACAATGAACTTTCAACAGAATAAACTGTTTCAAGTTATCTTGTGAAATGAATGGATACCAAAGATAAAGAACATGGCAAGTAGCCTAAGTAAGTAGTCTCCCAAGGAGTTCGTTATTTATTTATTTTCATTGGTCACAACTTACCCCATGTTATGTAACAACATGCCCTGCATATGGGGCAAGTTGTTTATCTTGGACTATAATTTCTGTCATACCTCGATAATGCAGTGCTGTTTAATCTACTGTTTGGTGTTTAACAAAAACGAACATAATTACCAACTCACGGCAGGAATGAAGTTACCTTCTGTGTTTTTTTTTTAAGGAAACACAAATAGTAAAACTGTAACAACTAGCCCCGCTCTCCCATGCGTGAATGAACAAGAGTATCGTACATAAGAAACAAACAAGATCCATTTTCCCTGGTTACAGTTCAAAGTTCGCCTCCTCAATTAGCGACCTTTGCCCTTCTTCAAAAATATCCTTAAAATTACTCTTCTTAGTATTGACAGCAAGAATCGTCTCAAATTTCGGTTATTTTGAACTCTGAACCGGGATTTTCGTGGCCCAGATGTTTTCGTATGTTTTTGTTTATTGTTGATACCAGCCGAATACCGTCATACGGTCAAGATATTTGGTTAGTTTCAAATGAAATTAGGATTTTGTTTTTTTAATCAGCTCAAGTTCATTTTTTGCAATATGAAATATAGATACGAAATATGAATAAAAATGCCCTTTCATATATATGCAACATAATTTTTGTTGGTTAATTGTTAATCCTCTCACAAAAAAAAAAAAAAATTGAAATGGGTTTTCGACGAAATGTCTGTTTGCGTATCGTTGGTGGAACATGACACTCTTTTATATTATACATTAATGAGTTTTAGCCGATAGCTTAGCTTGATATAGCACAAGCAATAATGAGGGTGGAAAGATTTTGCTGCATTAATCTTATACGTGGAGAGGGCATACGTTTGATTTAAATTCTTGTGTCTAACCTTCCGTACGCAATGTGATATATTCGATATAATTGATATATAACGTAAACTGATACGATTCCATACACCTGCAGTTGACGACACAGCAATCATTTTTTGTATCAGTATATGTATGGAATCCTATCATATATGTGACCACAACGTATGTTGATAATTGGGTGAATCGCTCAAAGGCTATAGTTCTCTCGTGTTTCCCCCCAAAGTCTCAAAGGTTGCTTCTTGTTTATACAATAAAAAAAGGGGGAGGCTGATTCATCAGGGAAACACGGGGCTGAATAGATACCATTGTATATATAGAGCTGTGGCTATCAATTAACATTCAGATTTAACTCTCAACTGTCAGAGAAGACTGAGGCCACGACGAAGAATAGAATTACCGATAGAAACGATTCGTGCTTCCAGGGACTACACTATTCTTATGGGACCTACTTCTCAAATCTGAATATCATTTTATTTCATTATTTTCTTTTCTATCGGATTGAACTTAACAACGCAAATCATACTACGCCATTGAGCCCTGCCTTACACATTGATTCGTGCTTTGCTCCATGTGAGACTCATCTCTTCTAGTTCTGTCTTCACTGTTCTCCACCAGGTGACGTTTGGTCTGCCTCTCTTTCTCTTTCCAGTTGGGGTTCATCTTGAAACAACTTCCTTCACAAAGTTCGGCGAAGAAGAGTATTTGGATATCACCCGGAAAGACAAATTTCTACGAAGTCATCCCGAAATCTTTTGGGTCTAATCAACTGAATTCCTGGATATATACGTTTCACTCCAAGTGAATATCTAACGAGCCGATCTTGTAAGCATTTTGCTTTCTTTGTCTCGTTGCAGTCATGCATAGGTTTTTGTTTTACGGAAACCAAGGGCGAGTGGCTTCAAGACTTCAACATCCGTCTGACGAGGAGAAAAAACAACTGATTTTAAATATCAGAAAAGAAGACACTGATGTCTCTAACCAAAAATCTCTGTCGACACAGCAAGAACAAAAGCAAGAGAAGATTCAACTTCCAAAAAGAGAAGAAGCAATATCATCAAAGTAAAAATGTTTCAGATTTCGTCATAACCCTCATCGTCATACTCTTCTCCCTTCATACACACAGTTAGCAAAACGCAACTAAACTGTACAAACGCAACACAACGATATCTTCGTCTAAAAACGGGTGATAAATGGAAAACTTACTCCTGTCGTGCCTCTGAATTTGCTGTGTGCAGAATCCAGACATTTCCTCCAAACACTTTTGAACTTCCATACTTCCAACAATTTAAAGCAAAAAATCGTGGAAACTTTTCAACACCCAGCTTCAGCAGACTTGAAACAACAAGCATCGTACGGACGTTGATGTAGAACCGAAACCAACCAATCACAATGCAGCTCAACTTACCATGAAAGCAATCAACTAACCTTGCACACATAGCTGAATTCCACCTCGCTTGCAATACACGCATATCAAGATGGCTGATCTCAAAACACATTCACATACAGAACTGCACCCCCTAGAACAATATGCAAATATGCAACATCATAAAGGCAAGTACAAAGTACACCCACAGACCATTACATCTATCAAGACTTTCTTTACACACTCTTATATATACGGACTACAGAGATAAAATTTCTTCTTTTCAGGAGTTATATTACCAATCAGTAGTACAAGTTAACGATACCATTCAGTTTTTCTGTATCGTAGTAAATAAATTAGTTATTCATGTTATACAAGCCTTTTTGTATTCATTCATATATCTATTGTTGTATATCTATTGAGCAACTCTTACTTTTTCAGCATTCTCTCTCTCTCTCTCTCTCTTTCTTTCCCTCTCTGCACTATCACATCAACATTTCCCTTTGTCTTACCTATATTCGTCAGTTATCAGTAACTTGACGATTAATCCCAGCGAAGTCAACTTGCACCTCACTATGGAACTTTACACTGCTCAATAAATGAACACAACCCACTTTTTTGGAGAGACATTAGGATTAATCATCATCATCATCATCACCAGTCTTTTAATGTCGGTCGTTGGACATAGACATCCCCTAGAGATTCGCCACAATTCTCTATCATGGGCGTCGCAGGGCGAGTAGTTTCTGAAATTGTCCAGTTCATCTCTCCATTCTGTTGGCCTCGGTTTTGCATAAGATTTCTGGGGATGTTTGTTGTGAGTTGTGATGTCCATTGGTTGTCTGTCATTCTAGCAATATGGCTTGTCCATTACCATAGTTTTTTTAATAGATTCTATGATGTCATCATCAGCATCATTAGTCCCTTAATGTCTGTCATTGGACATAGACTTCCCCCAGGATTTGCCACCATTTTCTATCATTGGTGTTGCAGAGCCAGTATTTTCTGAACTTGTCTGGTTCAACTCTCCATCTTGTATTCTGTCAGTCTCGGTTTTGCACATGATCTCTTGGGATCCATGTTGTGAGTCGTGATGTCCATCGGTTGTCTTTCATTCTAGCAACATGGCCTGCCCATAACCATATAAGTTTTTTAATAGATTCTATGATGTCTCTGACTCCCATTTTCTCCCTGATATACTGGGCTGTCTTGTGATCTCTCCATGATTCTCTCATGCATGCATTGCATGCTTCTCAGTTTGTAGGTCTGTCTCTTGGTTAGGTTCCATGTTTCAGCTTCATAAGTTACTATTGGGAGGATGCATTGGTTGTATACCCTTCTTTTTAGGATTATTGCGATCGTCTCATTTTTGAATGTTGAGCTTGCTTTGCTGAAGCCTTGCCATCCTAAAGTGATTCTGTGCTTGATTTCCTCTTCTTTTGAGGATCTCAGGGAGATTCATTGTCCTAGGTAGATGTAATGGTCTACTTTTCCCAGTTTTGTTACTTTGATTTTGACAGTTATGCTCTTATTCTTGATGTGATTGTTGCACATGATTTCTGTTTTACTGAAGTTCATTTGTGGGCTGACTCAGAAATAGAATCAGATCCTCAGTATAACCCTAACATCTCTCTTGCCTCATGTTGGGATGTGATAGTTAAAAATGCCTGAATTTTTGGAAAACTTTGCATAAACTTGGATAGTCCCCCCCCCCCAAAAAAAACTTACAGGGGAATGGATTAAAAAAAAAAAAATAGGAAAAGTAAACAAAGATATACTAAAAATAAACGTTCTGACTTTGGTGGGGGATCTATGACAAATGATGCTCTGGGGGTCTATGTACACATCACATGCACAGGAATTTGACCAATGCGAAAAAACGAAATGGACCAAACAGAAAATGATTTGAACTTGAAATGTCCCTTACATTAACATGGCACTCCAACAGTGTTGATCGAACACCATCTCCCTTTACACTATGATTCTAATACACAGCTCATGCCATACATGCAGTTTGTTATTTTATACAGGTTATTATCATTATGTATTGTATATGAATGTTATCTTATACTACACATTCAATTATTTTGAAATAGTAGGTTACCCCAAAAATGTACTTAATGATCAGTGAGTATAACAATAGATATGACTCATTGTTTGGCACTTCTATTGAGTGTTCACCCATGTGAGTATCAAATCCATTGTGTTGGTTTAAATCTCGGACTGCATGCAAACCAACTTATATCATCTTGAAGAAGAATAGCAATTACAAAAAAGTTTCTTAGAGTTTATTTTCTACCTATTCCACTGAAGAATTTGACATTTTTTTCCACTAACCTTAACCTTAAACTTAATTTTTCAATATTGTATACCATCTTGTTTCCATCAATCTATTTTTTGCCTTTGAGTTATCAAATAAATTATCCTTATATACATGGTTGAAACAAAACAAAAACCACCTTCTAGCCAGTAGTAACACCTTAATTCATTCCATTAATATACTTGGACAATTTGTTACTTGAAATTTTGTTTGATCTCCTACCTCACCCAATTTACTATCAGTCAGACAAATGTACCAGAGCCAAATGTTTTCACCTTTCCCTAGTTCTAATCAATACAATAATCTTTCACACTGACAAAGACTAGATCTATCTCCTTTGGTTACCAAATTCCCCTAACATTTATTCAAATTTATTTAATTTAATATACATTATTCATTTATTCTATTTTTATATTCTCTTCAACATATTCTTAGATATTTGTTATTATTTCATTTATCAAGCAAATAAGTTTTAAAGGGTACAAGATGTCTAGCCATGGCTTTATCAGATTTTCTAAAATTTTCTTCATTGACCATTCTTACAACTAAAGAAACAATGATTGGCATAAAATCTATAGATGTAAGTGTAGTTCGTAGTATTCTTGAATGTTCTGATAATATAGTTCCATAAAATATATAAGATAGAATACCTCTTGTTGTAAATGGCATACATACAAAATGAAACAGAAGTGAGTCTCGTCTATCAAACAATTTATAGATAAACATTCCATCCTCGATTTTAATATCCAAATCTAGGAGTGTTGCTTGCATCCTGTTATTTCCACACTTTTGTTCAAGATTGTAAGGGTATATAGTAATATATGATTATATATTACATATATAATTGTGTGTATTTATACATATATGAATAAATGAAAAATCTAGAAAATTATAATTTCTTTTAATTTATTTATTCTGGTACACGTTTTGATGTTTTTTTTCCATCTTCCTCAGCTGGTAAAATAAATTTCTCAAGTATATTTGGCTGAGGAAGATGAATTATTCATCGAAATGTATAACGGAATGATTGATAATTTTCCTAATTAGTCATTTACTCGAATTTTGTTGAATGATTTTACACTAGCATGGGAAAACATGTGCATATATATATATATATATATATATATATATATATATATATATACATATATATATATATGTATATATACATACACACACATACATACATACTCATACAATGAATATGCTAGCGTATACGTTAACCCCCAAACTAATTTGTTAATTCAAATTCATTTTCAGTGGGTGGGGTTTAAAAGAAACCATTCAAGTAAGGGAGAATAAAAAAAAGAAAAGATGGACAGACAATTATAAGACAGCCTTTTCTGCAACCCCATAACACCTTGAGTGCAAGTGAAATATTTGAAAGACAAAAAAAAAAAACAAGTCAGATTTTGGGATTTTTTTCATTAATTCCATTTAGAGCTATCAAGAAGTTGTGCTCCTACAGAGATCATGTTTTATAGAATCTTTAACTAACCTATTGTACATTTCAACAGATAAGGTGACCTTCAGATAAAATGAAATGCCCATTTTAATCTGAATTTTGTGGTTTTAGCTCACTGTTTAGTCACAGCTTTTGTAGTTGGCACATAGAAGGAGCCCATTTTTGGTTCATTTTTTTTAATGCTTCAAGTGTCGTCTTATCCACCAGACGTATGGTAATTTCAACTGACAAAAATGGACTTGGGAATGAATCAGCAGGCAATTGTTTCATTCACCGAGATACGACAATAAGAAAACTAGTTGTTCATGTGAACAATATACACAACTAGAAAATACTCAGAGAGCCCATACCTCTGCCAACACCATTGTAAGGGGAAGTAATTGTGCATGGACATGCTCCAAAATTCAATCACTTCTTCTGTACCCCACTGACCAACCTTTCACAAAATTTCATTTAATAGATATTCATTGAGAACTTTGGGAGATAATGTGTGTGTATGTATGTATGTATGAAAAATCTCTGAAACAAAAAAAAAATTCCTGGATCCGCCCCAAAATGTGATAACTTCTCCCTAACCCTATTGTCCACCCCACCATATAATTTCATTGTGCATTTTTTGAAATATTGAGTAGATGAATGGAAAGTCAGATACAATGTAATACATATACCACCCCAACATTCCTGGTAGAGGTAAATAACATCTTTGATAGATTATTTGAGGATGCGGAGAGTGAAATTTATTGAGAAATACAATGAGGAGTTAAAAAAAATGAGTTCAGAAAAAACACCATCATAGGTTATTTTATACTGATAAAGATATAAATAATACACTGAAATATTTGGATTTCTCTTTAATGGTAAATTTTTCCATTTCTGATCACTTTCAGACTTGTTTCTAAGAAATCTCTTCTCATATATACATTCATATATACATATATAAACATACATGTAATACATAAACATACAAACATATATATATACATACCTATATATATATATATATATATATATATATATATATATATATACACTGATACATTAAACAGTGCATTTAATTTGTTATAAAATTTGTCCGTATATTCCAAATTGGCACTGCCAATTTCTTGTTTTTTTTTCAGCTTTTACTTTGTTTCATTCGTTTGTACAGCAATAACTGTAATGCAGAAAAAAAATGCACTATCCAAGGTAATGATAATGGTATATATATATATATATATATATATATATATATATATATATATAGTTAAACAGATGCTGAGGCAAACCCCAATGCATATGTATGTATTTTTACAAACGTTGGTGGATTCTGTCCGTAGATGAAATAATGATGATCATCAATCCCCAGGGTGTCAACTTTCTGTCACCTCCATTGCTTCAACTTCCTCTACCGTCTGCAGCTCTATCTGTTCCTCCACCTGATCGGCACACGCGTCCACCATGTTGGCAGCTAGCATGGCCTGTTGGATGGTATCTGCCGTTGTCACACTGACTGTCTCCTCCCCGGGGGCCATCGCAATGGCATGAATCTCATTATTCTCAACAGTCAGAGTCTGTCCAACGAGGGTCACAGTTTGTAAGCCATGTTCAACTTCTTCTGCAACCCTGACTTCCATCGCTGGTTCTTCCACTATTCTCTCCTCGATGCCTTCCTCGGTCTGAACGATTTCAGTGTCTGCTGGCATAATGATACTCTGCATTGCGTGCTCGCCGAGCAGGCCATGCAGATTTTCACCCTGTGAATTGGAATGCACCACAACGTATGAGGCTGTCTCACTTGAGTGCAGTGTATGATCAACCATAGAACCATCGGTGATAATCTCAACTTTCTGAACCATGTCATCTGATGTGTGAAGTACCACATATTCAGCCGTCTGGTAACAGTAAAAAAACAAAAGGTCATCAATATATAAAAGATCAAATCAGGATTGCCGGATTGGGTTAGAACGGTGAAAAAAAAATCAGAGCTTCATCTCAGAGACTTATCCAACACAGGCATTGGAATAGCCTTGAATTTAGAAATTGAGTGAATCTTGAGGGAGAGATACAATATCAGCCTGTTGAGGCAGGCCAGCCCCAATTGAGGTAGAGGTTTAATACCAGTCTCTTGAAGCAGACCTTTTTCAAGAAGCTAGTTTTGTCATCTGCCTCCAGACCGGCTTGATTTTCAAATTTAACGCTATTCTAATACTTGTGTTGAATAAGTCTCTGAAATAAAGCTCTTTTTATCTCCCCTTGTAGCCCAATCTGGCAATTCAGCATCAGTTAATAAGTTAGCATGTCACTATTAATAACAAACAATCGTATAAATTTAGGAACATGATCAAATGTTAGAAAAGAAGTTTTTTTAATGACAAAGATTGAACCGCAATTATAAGCTTAAATTGTTTTTTTCAAGGTAATTTTCTTCTTTATTTAAGTACCCATAAAAAATAATGGGATTATTCACATATGGATGAATTATACATATATATTTTATGTATTTATTGCAAACAAAATTTACTTTTCTGTTTTTTAATAATTTTTGAACACCAAAGCAACAGAACTGGGTAAAAATAAATTATATTTTAGTATAAAAAAAAAAATCAGTTTCATTCATGAGAATCAGAAATGCCTGAAATAGTTTTCTGTCCTACTGCGAGACCTCAGCAGTGATAGTAGTAGTAGTAGTAGTAATAGTAAAATGTATATGTGAACACAGAGACACATAACTGCATGTTGAGCATACACAAACACAGACAAGCTTTGTTTCACCACTTTCTCTCCTTGTTTGCTTTAGTGTGACAGAAACCAAGAAAAAAGAAAACTGGGCGGAACTGACGGTTACCTCTAAATCATGTTCTGTCTGTCCACCTTCAGAGACTATGTATTGTTGTGTATCAGCCACGACAGATGAGAATTCTGCCAATACAGTTGGATAAGAAGTTGCTGGGGTGGCAGCGGTTGCTGTGGCAATGACGGCATCATCAGTGGGAGTGGCTGTAGTTGGGGCGGTAGAAGTAACAGTCGTGTCAGTGCTGGCTGGTTCTGTACTTGTCTGTTTCAGATGTCGGACACATGGAACTGTAGAAAGAAAGATAAAGAGAGGAAGTTGAAATAGGTCTGATTCAGTCAATAGAAATGATCATACAACCATGTCTTTTTGCAGCATGCCTAGTTGGGGTATTCAATTGAAAAATTTGAAAAAGGAGTGATCACTTGATAAGTTACTTTTCTCATCTTTTGTTGGCCGGTGATCACTAAAAAATTCTGAATATTGAAAAAGACAAGTTTGAATGCTGCTGGGCATAAGTTAAGGGATCAATTTAGCACAAACTTATGTTGTAAATTGAACTACCACTAAACACTCATATTGAGCAGGTATTTTCAATAAACAAAAAAAAACTTTTTTTTCTCAGACATAAGGAATAAATGTTTAAATTTTCAGCCATCTAGCTCCATCAGTGCAGTCTGAACACATGACATGTACATAGCCATAGATAGCCATTAAGCTAGAATAACTGAACAATAGAAATGTTGACAGTTTTCGTTTGCAGTTTCTAAAAAAAAAAAAAAAAAAAAAGAGAGAGTGATAGAAAAGAAAAAGACAAAACGGGAGAGGGAGAAGGGAAATCACAGGTGTGGGTCGGGAGGAGAAGGAAACTAATAGGGGTGGGTGAGTGAGAAAGTGGCAATGTGAGACAAAATGAAAATTCCACCATACTGACCTTTAGCCTTCAAGTGTCTATTAAGAGTTCCATGTTCTGTGAATCTCATCTTGCAGTATTTACACTGGAATGGTCGTTCTCCGGTATGAAGTCGTATGTGCCGTTGAAGGGAGGCCTTTTCACGGAAATGTCTTTGACAAAAGCGGCATTCGTATGGCATAATGTCCGAATGGATACGCATATGCACTTTGAGCGCATTCTGAAACAAGAAAACAAAAGCAATCAGAGTCGGGTTAAGCTTGTGCAAGATCTACATCAAGGTCGTAAATATTCCCGTTTTAGCTCCCACAGTCTGTCCAGGCAGTTTTTGAATGTCTTCAGGCTCGATCCCTCAACTATTACTTTAATTTGTTTTGATCTTTGTGCAGCAGCTACAACTTCAGTTTCAAATACCTTAGTATTTATGCATTGTATATATATCATCTAGATACCAAATTCCTAATGATTACTGTGGTAGAATAATAACCCCAATCAAAGGTGATAATTGGCTGAAATCGCTAACCTTGAACATTCAGTCTTTTATTAGAGTTGACAGCTGTATAGCACTATTAATAGAGCAAGTAAACAATCATGGAATTGAAATTAATAGCTTGGAACCATTTAGTGCAGGGTCCCTGGAATTGCAGAGCCTGCCGCATATGGTACTTTTGCTACATAGTCAATCCAGCACTAAAAGTAATATGTCCTGGATTTGACCTTAATCCTTCTGTTCGGGTAAACCAACAATTATATGAGTCACTATCATCATAGTGGTCTATTTTTATTGCATTTTTGTTGCATTTGAAATATTTGTTTTGATTCAAAGATAACCAGAAATCTAGGTCCACTGGTAAAAATCTCCAACACAGAGAAAATTAAAAAAATAGTAAGGATATTGTTAACTAAAGAAAAGTCAATTCAAAACAATAACGTTCACTTTTGGTAGCAAACAAGGATTCTGGGAAATAAGTCAACACAGGAATAACTAGAGAGCACTCAGAGAGTGCATACTTCAGCCAACAAAAAACCTAAATGAAAATCAGTTCATATATAGCTTCAATCAAGAAATAAATATGTAAGTTGACAAACATATGTGAATACATGTAAATATAGGTGGGGGGGAATAAAAAGGTATCATTCAATTGAAAAGATATAAATAGATCTACCTTAAAAATCCATAGCCTATGGCCCATCCTTCCACAAAATTTGATTGATATTCAAAGAGAACTTTTGAAGACAAATATACAAATATGAGAGACTACATATATCTTTTCCAGGTAACAAAGATTTTATCACAAGGAAATGCAAGGATATATTCTATCTGTATGCTACAAAATGAATGGATATAGGTCATACATATTATGATGAGAAAATGTTATTACCTATTCAATAACAGGTATCTAAAATCTAAACTAAATAAAGATATTTTAATGAAAATTGTGTCATTCTCTTCTATTTATTCAATTTGATTATAGAATTTACTCATCTTTTTTATCTATTATATCTTTAATTAGTTGAGATTACACAGATTTCAATTAGTTAATAAAGTGTCCAACCCCTGTTGTCTTTTGTATCATACTCTGCTTTGAAACTTTAATAGAATGCCAAGGTAAAGTATAAAAGGTCAGAATGAAAGTTTATTTCATATTTTGCCAAAAAAGTTTCACACAATGCTGATGACAGATATATTTCTAATCCTATCATCATATTAGGTAAATGTTCTTAAAGAAAAAGATATAATTGTTAAATAGAGAGCTACCATAGCTACATTATCATGCTCAATTGTTTACAAATATTTTATAAAGAAGAGATGTACTCACAGATGTTTTGAAGGATTTTTCACACACAATACACTGGTATGGCCGCAGACTACTGTGGATCTTGATGTGTTCTCTTACATGGGCAATTCGTTTGAATAGTTTACCACACTCTCCACATTTGAAGTTGCGCTCTTCAGAATGGGTATCGAGATGTTTGTCGAGGCCATTCTTTACAGTGAATGTTTTGTTGCACACAACACATCGGAACGGACGATCACCTAAAAACAACAGGACAGATCTGGTTAGACAATAAATAGAAGTTGGAGATACCTAAAGAGACATGATAGAGGTCCAAGTTAAAATTGCATCTGGAGCAAATTGAATAGCATCTGTGGCAAATGAAGTTGCATCTGGAGCAAATGAAATTGCACCTGGAGCAGATGAAATTACACCTGGAGCAAATGAAATTGCACCTGGAGCAAATATTACACTACTCAAATGATACAAGAGTAGTTATACTGAATTAGGAAGCAAGAATTAATCAAGTAAGATAAAATAAAGTCGTACCTGTGTGATTGCGTAGATGGAACTTGAGGTAGGCACTTCCACGAAATGTTCGGGGACAAACATGGCATTTGTACACTGGCCGGCCACTCTGGACATCAGATGCTCCTCCAGCTTCAGTAGAGGGCATTTCCCCCTCCAACAATCCATCATCACTTTTGTCTCTCAGCAGCAGAAGTTGGTTCACAGCAATTTCAGCATTCCTGTTGAAGAGAGAAATCAAAGCTTGATTACTAGTGCAATGAAACAAACATAACTTTATCCTAACAGAGATGGGACTTGGATTTGTTGGTGAAACACATTAAATTCATTGGATCAGAATGTTTCACTCTTAAATTCATACATTAAATTCAAATCTTAAATAAAATCAAATAATTTCTGATCAAATTCACTTCCTCGCACTTTTAGGTGATAAAAATTCCTTTTATACAGTTTACAAAAATTGAGGAGTTGCACAGTATTTAAGAGTGGTTCAAGTTATATAGTAATGTTTCCATTAGCAGACATTATATATACATAGACCTGGAAATTGAGAAGTGATCATACACCATATCTCCTCACCCTATTTCCATCCCTGGGTACATGTATCCGATTCTAAGAGACCTTCATTAAAGTTCTTCTCTATCAATTGTATATTCATGAGTGCTTGAGTTAGGGAAGATTCTTCATTGTAATCTCAGACAAGGTAAGATTTTTTACATTGGTGTTCCAGGTTTTTGGAAACCATGTCTCCAACCAAGGAGAAGGAGTCCGGAATGGTAGAGAAAATAGAATATCCCGACTCGAAGGGAGTCCCACCAAAATGTGAGTGGAACGTATAATGGCACAACAGGATGCATCAAATGAAGATGATGAGTTAAGTTAGAAATGATAGGAGGCTCTACCAAGTATCATCTCATAGTCAGACATAGTAGATAACCATTACATAATTCTATGTTGAAAGATATGGAACCTGAGGAAGAAGAAATCCTCAAACTCACTCAGTTGACTCCCCTTTTGCACCTTTGGATCTGCATACCAAACAGGAGTATATTCCATTTTGTTTTAATCAGCCTATACACACAATCTTCACAAATGACACTTGTACGGCTCTATGCCTTATCCAGGTGCAATCAAACATTAGCGAAATCACACATACCACATCCAGTACACTAGGATCCAACAGTCCTCAAATAAGGAAATATAATAAAAAGGAAAACTTTGTATGTTAACTTACTGACAAAGGAGGGTTTTGTTCGTGTCTCCACCTTCAGAGTAGCTGTCATTATCAAGGACAGTCGCATGAGAAACTAACGCTTCTTCAACACCCTACAAAAAGAGTCTTTTATGCATTAGAGAAAACGTATAAAAAAAACAAAAAAACACATCAAGAAATTCAAAGAACGGTAGATATTGCCATCACAGTCAATAATTGCATGATATGAAATCTTGTCTTGAAATTCAAAAAAAAATTCTATCAAAGTAAAATAATAAGGTCACAATAAATTCTATTTTGACATCACAGGCATTTTCGATTGGAAAAATTGAGTAAAAAGACATCTACATTCTGAAGAATCTAGATATTATTCCCATTGGGAAACATCTAAAATAGAGTAAAGAAACATCTAGATTCTCCAGAATATAGATGTTGTGAATAAACCTGTCAAAATAAGCCCCCCTCCCTAGGTCAAAAAAGCATTTTTAGAAGTGGTCCAATGGAGTACTGATGCCAATTTCCAAGTCTCTAGACAAAACAGTATGGCTGAGAGCACATATAAAAAGGGATAGAATCCTTTGCAACCTTTGGTGGCAACAGTTGTCCAATTTATCTACAATTATCACCTAAACCATTAGTATAACTCAGCTAAGCAACAATCTCTTCATATGCTGAATGGAGGAGCAATGTTTTGTAATGTGATTATCTCATCATGATGCAGACAACAATCTTTGTACCTAATTTTTAGTAACTAATTATCAAATTTTAACAGTGAGATTTATTCTAATACTAGGTTTTATGAGTGAAAAAATTCATGGATATAACTGAATTTCTATAAGATGATTTTTTAAATAAAATAAAATAAATATATATATATATAATTGATAATTGTGTCATCCACAGAGAGCTGTTTTGTTGTATTACAACTCTACAGTGTGGCTATAGACTATCCAACATCCCTTTCAGTACCATGATATAGGATTGAAACCACTGTATCAGACCCAGAGGCGGACATTCTACCCCTGCTCTACACAGAACTAAACAGTCAGTAGGACCGAATTGAGCAATTTATTTACTTATGCATAATTCCCCATCTTCTAAAGTGCTCCATTCCAGAGTTGGAAGAGCATTGCATTACATATTTATAAAATACTAATGGAATCCTCACTAAAAATTTTTTTCATACTTCTCTGTGATTCCCAAGTGAGTTTTGATAAAAATCAATAGGAGATTTTATATATGCCTTGCTTTGTATGTTAATTTTTTCACTGGTGTCCCGGATTTATATTTTAATAGTTCATGTATTATGATTATTGAAATCTACCTGGAAGAGGGCGAAGAAGCCGCTCAAACTTCACAGAAACACATATCTTTACCAATTGCATTACGGCCTCAGATTTGTTCATATCACTATTCGGAAAATAATTCCTTACAGCAGTGATACTTTGAAAACTCGAGGACACCTACTATAAAGGAATATCCTGGCAGACATCTATTTCAGCATTTAGTTTTATGAACTAAAATAATAAACAGTTTTTGAACAATAATTATATTTTTCAATAGCTAAACAATGGAGGATAATGTTTGTCTGTCACAAGATTAGTAATGTCAAGTTTAGAGGGAACACTGTGGCGGAGCCCCAAGCATTATTTGTCGGAGACCCCAGGGGGTCCATGGACCCCATTTTCAAAACCACTGCTTTACAGTTTTTTAATGTTCTGTAACAACAATACAAAAATATCTTTTCAAGTCATGAAAGAATCAACCCCTGACCTTCAGTTCATTTTTATGCTGAGAAAGGAGGTGTCGGCTGAATTCTTTCCTTTCTTCCGTCATAAAGTGGCAGAGGTCACAGCGGAGGGGAGTATCGGCCAGGTGAGTTCGCAAGTGAACCCGTAATGAATCCAGGCAGGAGAATTCTTCTTCACATACCTGAAGGAAAAAAGAAGGTATTGGTGAGAGAGAAAAAAAAAGACAATAAAAAAACAAAATGAGGAAGCACTAAGAGAGTGCATACTTATGCCAACACCAAATTTTGTAACTGAGCTAAGCACATGCCAGACTAAAATCACCCCACAAAATACCTTTTAGAGGGGGGGGGTTTCAATTTACAATGTAAGTATAAATTAAATTGGTCCCTTAATTCATGTCCGGCAGTATTCACAGGTGTTTTTTGAAAATCAAAACTTTCTCAAAAGATCACCACCAAACTAAGGTGAGAGAAGTAACTAATTAATTGATCACCTTTTTTTCCAGTTTTTTTATTGATCACCCCAGCTTATTTCATGTACAGGTCTAAAGACTATCTTTAACTTCACTGTATTATCAATACCATTATTATACATATTTTATCATTATTCATACTGAACAGCAGTACCTTTTGTTTCAGATGTAGCAGATACAAGTACTGAGATTTTTGCAATTTTGAGGCATTTTCCTTATCTGGATCTTAAAATTGAAAGGAATAAAAAAATTTTTAAGAGAATGGCATTGCAAATAGAACTGAATCCTCATTAATTATACATGGTTATATCTGAAAGGTATACTCACACGACACTGTGTTTGTTTGAAGGTGTCAAAATTTTCAGCCATTCTGAACTTGGTAGCATTATCTTCATTAGACTGTGAGGAAGACTTTGATATTGTAGCATCAGTTTGAATCGTTCCATCTGTTACATTGTCAATAGACTCGGAATTGGGATCCGTTTGACCGGGCTGAAGAGAGAAAAAAAAAAAATGGAACAATTGAATACAGGAAGAAAAGACATTAATGTTACATTGCTGCCGTCATCAGCTTGGCCCTTGTTTTCAATCTTCCAATATGTTCCTGATGCACTGTTTCCACTGAACACAGTTAACTGATCTATCTTTCATGGTTTAAACTATCAATGTGAATGACTGTCACAGTTGATCATAACTCAGAATTGCTGAAGCAACTGTGTAAAGAAAGAGAGTGACATATCGGGTCTCCTTTTTTTAGCCCTAGGTTCATTTATTCTTATGATATTGAAAGTCCAACCAGCGTATTGTCCTTCAAGATACATAGCCTAGTGGATAATAGCATTAGTTAAGTGCAGGTAGTAACTTGTCTGGTGGTCATGAGTTCAATCCATGGGTTGGGTAGTGCAAAAAGAAAAATCATATACTCTGGTTCAGTGAAAGAAAAGCAGCACTGCAAAGATGAATTAACAAGGAAAAATCAACTGAGATAAGATATTCTCTGGTAAGGACAATCGAATGAGAACAATCTACTCCTATGTATTGGATAATGGGTTCGGTTGAAATTCTCTGGAGGTCACTGACTATGATAGACACATGAAGAAGGCTGAAGTGTTGTGCCTATAACAACCAAGATGAGGACACTAGTTTTAATTACCAATTCTACTTTTATGTTACTCTACTTCTCATGGCACCATTAATGATTGATTTTTACCTATCTATCATGTGTTAAGCTGTATTTTCAGTATTTCTATGAGAGAACTTTGTCCAGAGAAAATATTGAAGAATACAAGTTTCATTATACTTCCTCCTTCTAACTTTGATTCTTCTGGGACAAAATGGAAGACTTGTCAGACCAGTATTTAGCCATGCACAATTTTAAGTTGCTTTTTATACAGAAGTTTATATAACAAAGATAAACAAAGCAGAATTAGAAAAGAAGAAAAAAAAAGAGGCTGGAAGCTCTTTTGTTAAGTCTGTGAACATTAAAGTTGTTTTTTTATATCTTATATACATACATTCATAAATGGAAAAGTCATGAACCAAAGGTTAGCAGCCTGGAAAATGGAATTGGCAAACTGAGTTCAAACTCTGTATGAAACCGTATTCACTTCTGTGAAATGTATGAATCTAATCCTTCCTCCCCTAGCAATGAGTAAATATCAGGACAGACTGGGCTTGTCAGTCTTGGTTTGACAACCAATCTAGGAGAATGAGAACTCTGAATTCAGACCACTTGATGAGCTAAAGCCAGGATAAAAGAGAAGGGTAGGACATGGGGCTAGCAACTTCATCCCATGAAATCTTCTTGCTATTGAAACAAAAGTAGCATCACCCAAAGAGCAGGGTGTGGTTATGGCCCTCATTTCCCCAAAGAGTCTACAGAAATAAATATCATATAACACATGAATTACTTCACTTTCAAGAAGCACCACAAGATTTGGACAGATCCGTCTAGTAATAATAAAACATCTGTATTAAAAGTTAAATATTAAGAATCATTAATATCTGTCTGCATTAAACACAGATAAAGTAAGCTAGTTACCTGCTGGACGTATTGATTGACGGTATCAGTAAGTTGAGAAGAAGTTGTAGCCACATCTGACTTTGCATTTAGTCCATTTGAAACACTCTCTGCTGTGGTTCCTGCAGTAGAAACATTGGATGTAAAATCCCAACGCTTTCCGTAACACGGAAGATCGGAATCGCTCTTCGCAGTACAGGGGGTCCTAGAAGATCAAAGAAAGCAAAAGAAAAAATAAATTAGGGGAAGCTTTCAAGCATTCACTCAAATTGGGGCAGTACCTGAACAAAAGAAGCTTGTTTGGAAGGGGCCAGACTTCATCGTGAGTGGAACATCCTACCATAATAGTCATGTAAAATGGTTTTCCATCTGTCATACGCAACTATGGCTTCAAAGTATTTCGGTTACTACTCTTCAATTTAATCAACTTTGATATTTTATATCTTTAATTTATTTATTTATTTTCATTCAATTTCTCAAGAACTGCTGATCCAAAGAACTTTAAACTTGACACATCACTGCCTTGTGTGGCAGATGTCAACTTCTTATAATGGCCAGTTGTTGAGTAATTGCAGCATATACAAAGACAAAGACAGAAATTTCTTCAATTGTAGTTAGATTAGATGGCTTATCAACAGCATTATAATGGTAATTAGTGGGAAATAATGTTTGGGATTATGATTATCATCAGAAAAAAAATGGGGGGAACAGGAAAGCACTCAGAGAGCTCATATGTCTGCCAACGCCATTTTTACTAAAGATTGAATGAAAATCAGTTCATAGATAGCTACGATGCAGAGGGGGTAATTGTGTTAGTTTTGATTTTCCATACATTTTGGATTATAGTCTTAATGTATAAAAAAAATCTCTCCAAATAAGAAAAAAAAATTTACTGTAACTGCTCCAAATTTAATCAATTCTTCCAGAGTTCATAGCCCTTCCTTCCACAAAATGATATTCAAAGTCATTCAGAATTTTGGGGGAATATAAAAAATTGGTCACGGACTACTTGCCTTGCTTTCAAGTGTCGGGTCAAGGCTCCAGATTCTGTGAATCTTCTGTTACACATTACACAGCAGAAGGGACGTTCACCTGAAAATGAGAGGGAAAAAAGTCAATGAAGAAATCTTAACAATTTATTGGATTCACTAGATCTTTAAATAATTGTCACATCACAAGCACTGTAACTGCCCATTGATTCGATAGTCTTCAATCTGAAATACTCTGATAGTGATATATAAGCAAATTACTCTATTGTTACACAAACTGTCTTGAATGATATTACAAAAACAATGTATCATTTTGGTGAGAAGCAATAATGGAGAGAATACATCAATATTAGAAACTGTCAACATAGGTTTTTTTCAGTTTTCAAGTGGGTCTAGCTGGCTGGCTATGTTTGTGTCACGTGTACAGGCTGTGCCAAAGGAGCTACAGGGCAGGAAGACATTTACTCTTTATTAGGTCTAGAAAGAAATAATTTTTTGTTTTTTTGATAATGGGGGGGGGGATTGGTTTTTAGTAGGGAGTTTTTTTTTGCAACGAAAGTTTATGCTAAATCAATCCCTTAGTTTGTGTCTGGCTGTGTTCACACTTGCTTTTTCTTAAATTTAGATTATTCAGTGATCCAACAAAATGAGAGAGAAATAACCTATTCATTGATCACATATAGATAGATAGCCAGCTAGACAGAACCACTTCAAAATTGAAGAAACTCATGTTGATGGGTGGACATTTCCATGTATGTATAAGGAATCACCTGTGTGTCTGCGCATGTGTCGAACAAGGGAACCTTTTGTCTTGAAAGCATCCGAACAGCCTTCAAATGTGCATACATAGTCTCGTACGTCAGAATGGGTCAGCATATGGCTTTTCAAACAAGCAATCTGCAAGTCAAAGAAATTATCACGCTAAATGTTAAATTGGCTTTTCAAGGGAAATCATTTATCAGATCCACTTTCAACATATTTGTTGCAAGTGACGAGGAGACAATATATAAATCATACATATAATACGATCACATTATAGGGTCTGTAGCAACCATCAGCCCATCTCCTTTCTTATCCTTTCATCACACTATCTTTCTTTTCCCCACCTCTTTCTTCTTACTGTTTCTGTCTAATATTGGTAGCTGCCATCAGCTGAGCCTCTTCTTGCCAGGCAACCCCACCAGTCCATCAATACAAATAGAGAAAAAATTTAGTTTCAATTTATGTATAAATATATGGAAAAAAAAGATTAAAAAGTATCTCTCAGTCAGTCAGAAAAAAAAAAAAAAAAATTCCAGGATCGCCCCCAGAATTTGATCAATTCCTCCTTAACCCATAGTCTACCCTTTCAAAAAATGTTATTGGAATTCATGGAGAACTTTTGGAGATATAGTTTGGACATACAGATAGACCAACATGAGTGAATACATATACGTCTTCCAAAAGGAAATCATAAATTAATTCATATCCACTATACAATGAGTAATTATCATCATTTATAGCTACAAATAATAATTCTCCATTAATCAATTTAAAACAGGGGTAGGCAACAACAGCCTGTGAGCCAAATCTGGCCAGCCAAAGGATTTTGATCAGTCTGTGAGCAAATATTGCAATACTGGCTAATTGTCCTGCTGCCTATAAGCTGAAGGTTGGTGATAGGAGTTATAAATACCCATAAGTCAAACCTAACCTTATTTCTGTACCCATTATAATATATATTTGATTTAAATTCAATTATAAATCCTGGTTTCCGATGAATTCATCTCAATTAGAAAGGATTTCAAGCTGAAACAAGATCACGATTCAGTGGAGTAAATATTACATGATTTTCAGCACTTTCTTTCTGATTATTACCTACGTCTAATGTCTAATACCTCGGAGTGTCTTATAAACGAAATAGAGTACTTTTTCATGTTTTAAAGATTCTTTTGATTCTTTCTACTAGATTCAAAAGATACATTAATCGAAATACATAATGACTAAATTTAGCTCCTTGATAACCAATCGGCAACTTTCATTAAACATAAATGATTTTCCAACATACATTATTTGATAATTTGAGGCAAAATATAACTTGCTGTATATAAATAAATGAATCCCATATTCAAAGCTTTCTTCTGGCATATATGTGACCCACCATCCATTCTTATGTGATCTGGCCAGTAGAGGCAATAGGGTTGCTGACCTCGGATTCAAATGATCGGCAGAGGTAATAAAGGTTCTCACCTCTTTAAAACTGTTACGGCAAATACTACAAGTGTACGGTCGTTCAGATAAGTCAGGTTCTTTCTCGACTATTTCAGGTACCTTTTCCTCTTCATCCTCATTATCGCTGTTGTCATGATCATATTTGACATGGCGCCGCAGGGCTGCTTCCCTGAAGAAGAAACAAAACATAAGAAGCTAAAAGGCAGATAATGAAATTAATTATGCAATCATCTCCCGTCATAACATGATTGTTATGAAGGTGAAAGTAACTCTAGTTGGGTGTCATCATTGACCACACACTCGTCTACACTTAATTTCGCCTATGCTCTCTAATTCTATCTTTGTATCATTTTATCATTCTGTTATTAACCGTCAATCAAAACTGTTAACATGTTTCCTCAGTTTTTAAGTGATTCTGCCTGGCAGTGTATATATTTACAGATCACACCTACAGGCCACACCAATTGAGCTCGAGGAATGAAATTCTAAGCATTTACTCCTTATCATGTTAAGAAAAAACATTATTTTTGTTCTTTGAAGATTCCCATCCCAAAAACTAGTTTTTAGTGAGGGTTCAATTTACACTGTAAGTTTATGCTAAATTGGTTCCTAAGTTAGTGTCCAGCAGCATTCAGGCTTGTTTTTTTGAAACATTTGGATAATCACTGTCAACAAAAGGCGAGATATGTAACATATTCATTCATCACACCTTTTCCCACTTATTAATTGATCACCCCCAACACAGCATGCTACCAAAATTGGTCACATGATGGTTTCTACTGAGTGACTAACCAGATTTGTGAATTATTTTTAGCTTCACTCCATTGGCTTCAAAGTTTGGCAGGATGGTTCCTGCCAACTATTTCAATCAATACCACTCAACAAGGTTTCAGTGTCTTTATATTGCATCTGATATCATCTGCCTGTTGGATTATGTTTTATTGATGTTGTCTAATAGTTTTCATTCAAATGTCAAGTGTTATATTAGGGAGCATGAAAACTATTTAAATGCATAAGCATATAAATAAACATTAAGAGTCACTTCCAGTTGTAATGTTCTGATGATAATATAAATGAACATTATTAACCATATCAATAAAATCAACGTCACCTATCATTATTAGGTAAGTATTGATTATCTACAAGCATTTTTTCATATTTTGAAATCATTTAATGTGTGAAGTATCGTTCGAGATATACAAATTCCCATTCAGCATCCAAAATCCAAAATCCAAAATCAGATTTGGGCATCAGTGGTTTTTAAAAAAATGATACACGCTAGTACATTTCCCAATCAGCAGGAGTAAAGGAATGTCCAGAGACTGATTACGTAGAGGTATTTAAGAGCCATTCAGGTATGTGATTGGAAACAACAGCAATTTCTCCATCAAACCTACTCAGCTTCTGGTGAAACTTGAAGAAAAAACAATGGACCAGACAGAAAATGAGCACAATCCTGACTGGGGCGGATTGAGGATTGGGTGGGAAGGATCTTTTTTTTCTTTATATCATCAGTCTAATATGATAATAGATGTAATACATTTTCATTCTTAAACCTTTGAATACTGACTCCTTCACACTGATGCCCAGGTGGCAACACTCACGGTAGTACTACTATGTATTTCAAAATATGAAATGCAAATGTAATTACATTACACGATTATGTATGTATATATATATGGTTGAGTGATGATCCTAACAAGAGGAAATTTTCACATAGTACCATAATATCAAAGTATGTGTGAAACATACTGGAGAAAATTTCAAAAGTTACTTTAACAGATATTGTAAGTGACTGAAGTGATACAAGAAGATTTTTGAAAAAGTTTTTTTCTTTATATGTTTAGTGTTTAAAGCTTTCTAGAATATATGTATAAGATAATTAAACTGACCTAACTGTGTCTAATCAATGTCCACGAGTGAATGGGTCATGGTTACTGGGGCATTGAAACATTTCAACATTTTTAAATGAAATGCATGTGTCAGCAGTCACTCGTGTTTATGGATTTTCAAAAGTGTTCAAGAAGTTAAGGTTAATTTATGATAACTAGGGTTTTTTAATTTTTTATTTACATGTTTGACAAAAATTTTGAGATATGCTTTGCCTGATCCAACGTCTTGATCCTTGCCAGCCAGAGGACAAAAAGAATAAACTTCTATAAGCAGGTCAAGAAGAAGCAGAAAGATGCTTTGAATTATTAGAGCCAGTTCAAGTGCTGAAATTTCAATTTTCTGTAACTCAGAAACTAATTCTTGGATTTATATGGAATTTTTTTTTGACATGATTGGTCAAAGTCCAGTGCCTTTTTTTAAAGTCTTTCTTTCTGGATAGTTGACAAAGTGTACCTTAAAATGTATGGGGTATTTTCCCCATGAGAAACTATAAGTGAGTAAGGGTTTTAGACACACAGACACCTACAGGAGTCATGTTGGAAGAACGACAGAACAATAGAAGGTAGCTGTTTCTTACCTGCTGAAGGTTTTGCTACATTTCTCACACGTGTAAGTGGTTTTTTCAGTGATAAATTTTTGGTCAACATCAGGGATTTTCTGTCGACCTCGCCCACCTGAAAAGAAAAAAAAAATGGTCCAGTTAGTCAGAAACGCTCATGTGACCAACATCTTTTGGCAGCATGCAGTGTTGGGGATGATCAACCAAAACATTGGATGAAAGGGTGATCAATGTTTTTTGAATTTTTTCTAAACTCAAACAACAGTTTGAATCTTAATCTAAATAGGCGACATTGACAGGAAGTATTGAAAAATGGCGTAAAGTAAGTGCTCACTTTTTCATGATAGTAACATGGTGGAAAAATCCTTCTACGTAAAATATAGAAAATTTTTAATTCCCAAGAGTAACAAATTTCCAGATATTTGCAGGGTCTAATGGATTGAATGCAGGTAAAATTGAAAGGAAAAAAAAATTTTCTAAGAGGACTGAGGTTGTAAAGAAGGTAATCTTTACCTTGGCTTTAGACACCTCAAATGCACCAGGTTGGAGATAGCAACATGGCTTTGTGTACGGCAACGGGTGGAGTGAAATGAGTAGACAGTAGATTTCTACTTGATTCAACACTGGTAACTCATAGATTCATGGACCACTTGAAAATGTTGTGGAACTCTCCAATGAATAGAATTTGGAAAAAAAAAAAAAAAATGGACCTCCTCTGTGAATTAAATTGAAGAAGAAAAAAAATCTACCAAAAAGTACAGGTAAGTAACTTTAATCAGAAGTTATTTCCCTTGATTTAACATTTGAATTCCCTCGTATGAATTTAGGAGTTAATACCCATACCTCGCATAAATGATTCACCGTAGCCTTCACATGTACCAGAACTAATTATAAAAAAAAAAAGGATCTTTTATCTAAAATCATCTACAATTATCTAAAAAAAAAAAAAAAAAAAAAAAAATACCAGCACAAGATTTGGTCATTGTTGGTCCCAAAAGGACCATAGCAACCTTAAAAAGCACATTTTAAAAGAAAAAGATAAATAAATCGTTTTAGATGGTGCTTAGTGGTGTACTCATACAAAGTTTCAAGGTTGTAGCCCCCAAAATGTGACAAGGAGCACCCAGAGACATGAACACAGATATGGACACTCAAAGAGAGAAGAATTTGTAGTCCACTTGGTTGATCATTTGTGGGGCTATGGTGGTTCCAATGTAGTAAATAATCCAACAAAATGAATGAATAAGATTTGAGGTAAACCAAAAGCTCAATCTACTAAAATGTACAAAAATAAAATCAGTCTTCTATATTTCCAGTTCAAGGTAACATTACTAACCTTCCCTACCCCATGACTCAAAAAGGTAAACGTAACCATTTGTTGTTCAGTCCCACATTGACCAGAACCTTATGAGTTAAAACCATAGTGTGGTAAATAGAAAGAATTCAGGGTAATGCATTTTTTCTTGAAATTCCCTGCTAAAATGGGTGGGGGGCTTATATGCCATTAAATACGATAAAACTTACCTCTTTTGGGGAGTCCCTGTCGATTTTCCTTTCCATCAACACTTGCAGTTGCATCAGCGGTTGTCTTAGCTTTTCTCTGTACCAATTTCGGTACAATGACCCGTCGGTCATGGCCCGAGCGGGAGTAAACCATTTTATAATTATCATGCTGAATTTTATGCTCCAAGTAGAGGTTAAGCTGAGTGAACTCTTTGTTGCATTTCTTGCAGAAGTGAACATCATCTCCATCATCAACAAAGTCAGTTGTTGAGATGTCTTCTGGAATAAATCATACAGGGGAAAAAAAATTAGGCATTTTAAAAGTGAATGGAGCACAATGTGAAGACTTACGGTTTGAAGTAATAATTAGATTACAAAAGTATCAAAGAATTTTAACATTCAAATTCATAGAGTCATTTTAAGAACAAGCTGAAAAACTGAAAATGTATCAGGATTTTCAGGTAGTTCCTTTGGAAGGCCTGAATTTTTGACCAGTTAGAATCTACCTTATTCTTCCGATTTCTACCTGAGATAGATCCACTTAATCATGCCTTTTTTTAAAAATCATTACCATCATGGACATTTGGATAACATTTAATTCAAATACCTGAAAGATAAAAAGAAATAATCCAAAACCTATTTCTTTAAAGCCTCCCTCTAATAAGTCACTTTTCTTTTTTCCTTGGACCACTAAAAAGTCCAAAATACTGCCACACACAAAGTAAGGGACCATTTTAGCATAAAATTCAGTGTAAACTGAACCCTGTTTTTTCAACAAAAAAAAAATTATTGTAATAATAATAATAAGTAGTAGTAATAGTAGTAGTCGTCATTGTCATCTGAATTTCCTTCTCTCTGACTCAATTGGTGTGGTCACATGAAAGAATAATGCTTGACCTCACATGGAGAGACCACAAGACAGCACAGTACATCCGAGAAAAGACAAGAGTCAGGGACATCATAGAATCCATTAAAAATTTCAAATGGCAATGGGCTGGCCATGTTGCAAGAATGGCAGACAACCAATGGACATCACGACTCACGACATGGATCCCCCGAGATCACAAGCGCAACCGAGGCCAGCAGAATATTAGATGGAGAGACGAGCTAGACAAGTTCAGGAAATACTGACTCCGCGACGCCCATGATACAGAAGTGTGGCAAATCCTGGGAAAAGGTCTATGTTCAACAATGGACGTTAAAAGACTGATGATGATGATGATTAGACAAATTCAGAAAATTCTGGCTCCGCAACGCCTACGTCAGAGAAATGCGGCAAATCCTAGGGAAGGTCTATGTCCAACGACGGACGTTGAGAGACTGATGATGATGATGATGATACATATAACACATACAAATATAGTCAGCTAGAATCACTTGTTGAATGAAGAAACCAATATATGGTTGAGAGTTTCCAATATTAGAATTTCTGTATTTCATAGAAACTGTGTTTGGAGGATTCAAACATACAAGCAATGTTCCCTCTAAGTTCTGCAGATGCTCACAGGAAAAATATGCCATGTAGCAAAATTTTAATCCTACACACGACATGATTAAATAATGAGTAAATAATAGAGGAAAATCAATACACCAAATAAATCACTCCTTTTATTATGAACATTTTGTTGATAGTAACTGTCGTTCGTTTCATAGAGTAAGGTAAAGCATCACATCTCTCAAGAGACAACCCCCAATGGAGCTGCGTGACTAAGTCCTGGTTTCTTTTGCATGTCTCAGCTTAGTGTTCCTTGCAAGTCTCAAGTCTGGGCAACATCGTCATGTTTTTATGATCACCCAAAACACACGGCTTAGAGTGTACTGAATTAGCTCCTGAGTGCACAGGGAAATTTATTCTATTAAAGAGTTTTCTATACCCTTTGTTCATTACAGGCAATCAAACCCAAGACCTTCTGTATGTGAACCAAGCATACTAAACATAACACTATCCATGTGTACTTTGTTTCATAAACCTTAGAGAAAATAATCAATGATCTTCTCAAAAGTGAAAATATTTTCTGCACACTCGACTTCCTCAGTTTATGTCCTGAGCAGGCCATGAAAACAGGTAGACAAAAATTGCCTATAAACCTTTGCAGGTGTCAGATAGCCACTTTCCACTGAGATACAATGGCTTTAAATATTAAAAAATGCTACAAATATTATAATATCCTGTCTATTACTTAACAGATTAGACATTGGAAGATACGAAGAAAGTATATATATACATAGGAATAAATAGAGGGACAGAAGAAGGTCATCATCAGTCTTTTAATGTCTGTCGTTGGACATAGACCTTCCCCAGGATTCGCCACAATTCTCTATCATGGGTGTCGTGGAGCCAGTATTTCCTGAATCTGTCCAGTTCATCTCTCCATCTTGTGTTCTGCCGGCCTTGGTTTCTTATGTGATCTCTGGGGATCCATGTTGTGAGACGTGATGTCCATCGGTTCTTTCATTCTTGTAACATGGCCAGCTCATTGCCATTTGAGTTTTTTAATAGTTTCTATGATGTCACGGACACCCGTTTTCTTCCTTATATACTGTACTATCTTGTGGTCTCTCCATGTAAGGTTGAGCATGATTCTCTCATGCGCATGTTGCATACTTCTCAGTTTACGAGTCTGTCTCTTGGTTAGGTTCCATATTTCAGCTCCATAAGTGACTATTGGGAGAATGCATTGGTTGCATATTCTTCTTTTTAGGATTATTGGGATCATCTGGATTTTGAAAGTTGAGCTTGCTCTGCCGAAGGCTTGCCATCCCAAAGTGATTCTTCGCTTGATTTCTTCCTCTTTTGAGGGTCTCATGGAGATTCATTATCTTAGGTAGATGTAGTGGTCTACCTTGCCGAGTTTTGCATCTTCTATCTTGACAGTCACATTCTTATTCTCAACATGATTATTGCACATGAAGGTAATCTTTGATTATATGCTGTAATGACAATGGCCATTTTGATTGACTGAAAATGGCTCCATTGTTCGAATAACCGTGTACTCGATCTAAAGATACCGATTTATAATAGCCGGGGTACCCAATGTTCCCGGCAAAGACAAAACTTTGAAAATAGCAACACCTGAAAGCAAATGATATTCTATAGAGTTTTTATAAAATCAAAAAAGGGTAGCTTGATCTTTTAAAATCTAAAACCGAATAAAAAGAATGCTCAGAAGAAATTGTTTGTGCTTTCAATCAATAAGACCCTTGTTTCCTATATGGATGTGTTTCATGGTGGTTGGTTATATTTAAGATGTAACAATGAAGCCGACCCTTGCTTCCTGCCCATGAAATAAGAAAAATAAAAAATCCAACTATTGATGACAAAATACCAAATAATCAAATCCTCAAAATAGAAACCAGCAAAATTGGAGGGCTGACTGTAGGCAGTTACTCTCAATCTATTTTAAAAAGAAAAACAACTAATTCAGAATCTGACCACAGCTTTGACTATTAATAGGTTTGAAGAAAGGAAGGGAAGGACTCATAGAATTTGACAATGGCTGTCTTACAACCTCTTATACTGTTGATGATTTTCCATGAATATGAGGAAAAACAGTTGAAAACTTTTTAGAAATAATCTTATTCTAAGGAATGTTGGCGTTGTTCATGAGAAAATGATTGGTGAAAATCTTGAATAAAAATTATTTATTTCCGATGTTTAGAACAGAAGGTTGGTCAGAGAATTAATTCTGGTAACCTCCAAGGTTAACCTATGTGAGAAGTTGATTTTTATTGATTCTCTATGCCAAATATTAGATCAATATGCCAGGTAGTTTTAGTATGAAAGAGGCACAGACAAACAAAACATTTTCTCAGGGGGGAAACTTCCATGGTCCTTTCTTTTTTGAGGAGAAAAACATTAGTTTTGTTCATGAAAATGCCTATATTTGCTTTCTTATTTAGATGCGAACATGCTTACATAAGCTTTGCTTTGATCTCGTTTCAGTCTGACAGAACCAACAACAACAACAAAAATATCTTTTATGAAATATCTTGTACAGAATATATCCACAGCAAAATCTCTTACTTGGATTCTTTCTTTCTATCGCCAAGTTCAGCCATTCTCTTTTATCTTCATAGTTCACCCCTTTGTGTACCATTACCCTCTTTCTCTCTCCCCGCCCTCTTATTGGTCTTTGAGTCACAATTCCATTCTCAAAAAATCTCTATTTCCACAACAAAATTTCCAAAGTGTAACAGATGGACATGTTTCTTATCATAATCTTTTTGATGATACTGAATTTTTTTGTTCACTGACCCAACATAGATAAGGAAAACTAAAAACTTCTGTATGCAACATCACAAATTCAATGAAGTTGGTGAGCTGGATGAAACGAGGCTGTAGGCCAGGTTTTGCCCACTGGGTCATAGTTCAGACCTCTGCTGTAGTCTATAAAATGAGTTTTGATAATCACTATCCATGGCTTGCTCATTTTTTCTCAGTGGCATTGTTACCTCCAAGATATTTTGCAAGGTTTGTTCTCCAAATCTTTCTCTGGCGAATAACACATCTAGTAGCTTTTGAGGGAATTTTGAATTCTGAAGTTGTGATCCCTTGGGTGGTTAGTTCAATACATTCAGTGCTTTTCATGCTAAATTAGTGTGGGCATACTCAAACATTTTGGCCATAAATTTAGAACTTTTTAGCAGTCGAACTAACATAAAAATGTTTTGGTTGGCAACACTGGATACATTATAGCCATAAAACTATGTGTTAATCCATACAATGTCTTCTATGTCATCTCACCATCCTCTGTCCAATCTACTTTGCTAGTCTTTCGTCCAATCTTTTGCACCATCTGTTAACCTTCTTTCTTGCTATGTGTCCTGCCCACCTCTTTTTTTTTAGATTCAATCACTCCCATGATATCTCTCACCTTTGTTTCTTTTTGGAATCCATATTGACCACAATCTATTCCATTGATCTTTGGATGACCGACTTATGAAACGTAATTATTGAGACAAAAAATAAAGAATAGTATTATTTGTGAATGAAATAAATGGTTCTGTCAATAGTTTTGAGAAAGGTCATTAACATTCAAAGAGTTTTCTGGAAATCAAACACCTCATTGTTTGTGTTGTAAACACAAGTTTTTGGACAATCCATTCTACAGGTCTTCTTCAAAGAAGAAGTCCAGATTATAGACAGGGAACACTCTTGAAATCTGGAAGAAATCAAAGAGGCAGAACACATCAACATGTCGGCTGATTGTTCAAACCAGACAAGTGTGAAGTTCGACCCAATGTGGCTACCTCTACTAAAAAAAGACAAGTTTTGATACCATCATAGAAAAATTCTGTCTATTACCATCATATTCGTATAGTAGACCTGAAGAAGGCTGCAGAATGGATCCACGGAAATTTCATTTTCATAACACGAACAATAGGGGTTTTAATTGACCAAAATATTCTGTTCACAAGTTATCCACAGGTGACGGGATACAAGATTCAAATCCTGGAGAGGAACAGTTCAGGGTCTTGAAGATTGGGTGCATTGTTCCAGGGCCCAGAGGTTCAAGGATGGGCGCCTGAGAGTGTCTTGGGTATTGAAACCTTTTAAATCGATACAATATGTCTATTAAAAAAAATAGGTCAACTCTATCACTTACCAGTGAGGAAATATAGTATGGTATACTAAAAGGGTTATAGCAAATGAAGACAGGACGGCTGATGACAAGTGGATCTGTGCTGTGCACTGCTTTAAAAACTTCTTGCAGAGGCCCTGGAATAGTCTCTGAATTTCTTTTTTGACTTTTCATTTCAAATTTTCTCTTTGTAAATTTGTGACAATTATGTTTTCAATTAGAACAGAAAAAAAATATTGTGTGAACTAATATAAGATTTTAAAAATTTTACTACATTATTTTTTAAAAGCATTTACTTAATTTTGTAAAGTGAAATAGATTTAGGGTTAGAAGGTCAAACACTTTAGATAGATATGAGGGTACTGTAATCTTGGGTGATTTGGGAATTTTTTTTGCAAAAGTCACTCCTTAAGTATCTCCTGGGGATCAAAACTGCTGGCGCAGTGTTTTTTTTATTTTGATATTTGTATGTCTACTTTCCAAATCAAATTGGTTTGATTCTGTGGGCCGAGTAGAATTTGTCTGAGGTAAAGCTAATGGGTGCCACCTGAATACTTCTGAAAAGTATACCGAAGTGCACTGCCTGATATTTCTTTCTTACACATATTTGTATCATATTTTCTTTGAAAACTTGAACAAATGTACATTAATTACACAGAATTTTCATCTTTTCTTTAGCTTAAATCCATAAAAATTGACAATTTAAAGTCATCCAAGCTTTTCTCTTATTTTGGATGTCTCTAGACAATAGCAAGTTAAAGTACTGTCTAATTTACCGGAAGTCAAGCTAATTTCCCATCATGCAATAATCCTTTCTCAAGTGATTTTCTGAAGACCAGTCATAGTGAAGACAGAATTTTTTTTTAGGGTGAGTGATCATTGATCAGTCCTACTGAAAAGATATGGAATATTTGGATTTTCAACATTCACTAAATGTTTCTCTTGTTCAATAACATTTCATTTTTGGTGGGGTAGTAATTTTTCAAAATTATTTATAGCTTTTGTCACTCAACCATCTTAGAATTCAACTAAATTGTTTACTCAAGATGTGCAGAGCATGTCTCTCAAAGTCAAGACCACTCTAGAAAGATGTCTGAAGTCACCTTGGTTTGAAAGAAACACAGGGATGACTCAAGACATCTTTCTAGTGTAATCTTGACCTTGAGTAACATTCTATGCAAGACTTGAGTAAAAATTGTTGAGCACTTGAGATATTTTTCCAATTGTGTTGATGAAGACTATTTGGAAATCCTGTTCATAATTAAAGTTTGTGATAGATATTTGATGATATCCTTCAACCACATAAAGATGTGAGAAGAGATGGAAAAAAACATTTAGCCTGCCTTTGTGATAAGGCATGAAAAAGTGTCTCTGACCAAATAAATTGTTTGCTTTTGCAGAAGTTTTCCAATATATATATATAACCGAGACCAGTTAAGCAGGCTAAATATCTGATGTCATATTTTAGTATTTGTATCTTCTACCTTTTGTGGCATTAATTTTACCCCCTTTCTCTTGTATAACCCTTAGCTGAAAAGTGTCCAAAAGGCTTTACTTAGGGCGATTTCAAGTAAAGAAATATATCAAATGTATTTCTAGCCAATTGAAGCAATTGTGGGATACAATTTTACACCTAGGAACCCAAAATTTAGTGGAGGATATAGTCTAGGTGGGGTTGACTTCAAAGATTATTGAGCTCAACGAAGGTCATTCATGGTAATTTCTAGCATTTTGAAGCTACAATTATACACTTGAGAGGCTAGAATTTGAAATTGGGATAAATTATTTCACAGTTGGCACAGTGTGGTTGACCTGGCAGATCATTCTTAATAAGGCATATGTAAAGGAGACAACGAATTACTCCCAAAATTGAAAAAGAAAGTTCTCTCTTTTGAAACATTTGTCTTCTATAATACATCTAATAGAAAAATATATGTAGTAGTCAATAATATTTTGATGAATTTTGATTTCATTGCCAAATTCATCATTTCATATTTACTTTTTTGAGGTATTGCTTCGATATATACAGGTGAATTTTTTTTTATTACACCCATGTATTCAGAAAAATATTTCATATTTTATTATGATACTAGCAAAGATTCTTGGTGTAGTGCAGGTAAAAAATTTCAATTTTCACTACATATTTTGGATGATATTTTAGTACTTTTGCAGAGCAATTAATTTTGAAGCTTTTAAGAAGGGATTCAATTTACATCATCATCAGTCTCTTATTGTTCATTGTTGGATATAGACCATCCTCAGGAATCATATCTCTCTATCATGGACGTCGCAGTGCCAGTACTTTCTCAGTTTGTCTCATTCATCTTGCTACCTTGTATTCTGCTGGCCTAGGGATCCATGTGTCGTGATGTCCATTGGTTATCTGCCATTCTTGCTACATGGTCGGTCAGCCCATTGCTATTTGAGTTTCCTAATGGTGTCTATAATGTCTAACTCCTGTTATTCCTCTAATATACTGTGCCATCTTGTGGTTGCTCCATGTGATGTTGAGCATGATTCTATCACGTGCATGTTGCATGGTTCTCAGTTTATGGGTCAGTCTTTTGGTTGGCTTCCATGTTCCAGCTCCATAGGTGACTATCGGGAGGATGCATTGGCTGTATACTCTTCTTTTTCGGACTAATAAGATTATCTTGTTCTTGAAGGTTGAGCTAGCTCTACCGAAGACTTGCCATCCAAGAGTGATTCTTCGCTTGCTTTCTTCTTTAGTAGATGTCATGGAGACTCGTTGTCCTTGGTGAATGTAGTGGTCTACTTTTTCCAGTTTGGTGTTTTTAATTTTGATTGTTGTGCGTTTAATTCCGACAGGTTTGTTGCTAAACTTGACCTGGGGGTGTGCGAATATTTGACCAAAACAAACATTAGGACACGAGTATGCCTCGGAGTGGTTGTAGGCCCATCCAGGGCATGTGAGACTCCTAAAATTTGGTTAGTATATTAATTATAGGCTCATTCAAAATAATTTGGTATGTGATGAAATAAACTATAGAGCCCAGTTTTATTCACAAATGTTTTTACAGTCCATGTTCACACACTTCTGATAGTAGTGACTAGCAAAACATATTGAGATTTTTTTTCCAAAAAGCTATTTCTCCCCCAGCAATGGACCAGAAAATTCTTTAGAAATCAACTCATTATCAAACTTGAATAATTTTCAGTAATTCTTATCTAATACATGAATTCTATAAAGTATCATTTGCTTCCTCAGTTGTTATATTAGAAGTTCTCCCCCCTGGAACAACACTGGGTATCCCTGCTCATTTTTTTAATGAATGAAGTAATATTTCAGTAATGTAAATGTTGAAGATTGAAGTCATATTCAATTAATCAATAATTTGTATTGTTTCCCAGATTTTAGATATACATAAATGATTCTAGATGTTTCAAGAATTAATTTTAGAAGAAAACTTGAAAATAATGTTGGCCACACTGCCCTTGCTAGATCTCCATACAAGAACGTTTGGTCAATGTTTCAGCAAACGCATATTTATGCACCAATCAAATCAAAGCATTGGATCGACTGCAAATATAAAATATATTTGCTAGATAAATGAAGAGTTTTTTCAAATTAGTTTAAATCCAAGTTAACAGACAATGTAAATTCCATGTTATTCAAGTTAGAAATGTCTTGCTTAAATTCTGTCGAACAAATTATGATACATAATCCTAACATAAGTATCATGGAGCCATGAAAAATTTAAAAAGCATGGGTCTTGAGTTTACTTGAATTTGAAAAGTCACAAAAAAGTGAAAATTTAGAAGATCACAGAAAATATAACTCAAGGGTTTGTAAATTGACGTCTGAAGACAAGAAAGTGATAAAAGAAACAAAACTTAACCATCAATCAAATGTATCTACTTGTAAGGTCCAGCAACAGTCATCACACTGTCAGAAAGACTATAAAGGATGATTACAGAATAGAATAAAGGAAAAAAAAAAAGAAACATAGCGACGAGAATATGGCTGAAATTAGGACAACGCTTGGGCGACTTTATCGACTGCATTCTTTAGGACCATCAGCTCCTTGTTTAATTTTCCAACGCAGAACTCTATACTGATTCTTTCAATAAAACTACAAACTCCGTTAAGTTTTCAATAGTCACAAAATTTCCTGTCACTGTCTCACCATACTTTTTTGCATCCTCTGAGTCTGAGGTTTTATAAATTAGTCTCTTCAACACAGAATGGTCCAATGAATGTATGGTTAAGATGCAGCAATATTCTAGCCTGACAAAGCATCATCTCATTATGCAAAGTCTGGGTTGCAATATCTTGATTTCAAACAAATTCTTGTCCTATCAAAGAAAGACAACCCAACAACCCCCTACAATTGAAACAGCCCTTCATAATTGAATGAATGATCTACAAGGATGGATTTAAACCAAAAAAGGAATTGTATGCACGGGTTCATGCAGTGATAGAGATGCGCCATGTCATTTAACAAAATATTACCAAGAATTCTTCATTTTCTGTCTGCTGCAAATGCAATGATGCTGATTGGAATGGACAATTTTCAGTATTTTGACATAGAAAAGACTTTGCTCTCTCATGTAAAATTCAATTAGACCATTTATCTTTTCTGCAAAAGAGGTCATTCATGTTTTTGTAATGTTCTTGAATACATCGACCAAATGTTAGTGCATCTATGATCTGACTTACAAACTTATTTAATGATGAGGTGCAATAACTGTTCAGCAGTGTATCTGAATGCAACCCTCAATTAAAATCTCAAAATGTAATCCTTATAAAAATAAGAGAACTGACTGAAATCATTGATAAGTGTTCCACTAGACCTGGATTCCCCAATGTTTTTTGCACCACTGATTAATTTAATATTGATGATATTCTTGCAGACTAGCACCACCACAATATAGATTTAAAGTCAACTATAGTGGCTAATGCACACGATTTCATTTCTGAAAAGATTTATCTAATGAATATAATATCAAGATTCAAGGAAATTAATTTTTTTTGTATTTTAGAAAGATATACCGCCAAATTATATCGTTTCCTTGTGGCCCTATAGCACGTTTTGCTGACAGTAGTCCATGGTTAAGGGCCACTGCACCCGACTGAGCAGAGTTTCCCCAAACTCTTTTGGCTGCAACCCTGAATTCAGAAGCTTTTGGTCACGGAATCCTCAGAGTGGTGTTTCTTCATATAATGATCTGGCTTCCCTCCATTTCTATATAATAGTTTAAGTCCGATTCTCTCAATTAGATTTCGAAGGCTTACTCAATAGACATGGGGGAGGCTTTTTAAAAAAAAAGTAAAATATATACAACACCTCAATACCAACTAGTTATCTTTTCATTTCTGGAACAAATTATTGCTACCTCTCTTTGTTCCATATTTTCCATTGCTATGAGGATTCAGCCTTGGATTTTTAAAGGTTTCACTAGGTTGTTCCATTGTTTACCATATAACCATAATTCTAAACTGGGCACTTACTTCCAGCAACATCTTGGTGCTTCTGGAATTTTTTTTACGTGGAGTCGCCTTGGTCAAAAGTGAACACATTAATATAAAATTGAAATATAGAGTATATCTAGATATATTTGAAATATATATCTATATAAAATTCAATATAAAATTTAGAGATCTTTCGTTTTATGTAGCGAAAAAGGGCGGATAATTTCAATTTCGAGAGAGATTTACCGAACAAAAATAATTATAGAAACTAAAACATACAATGGGCTACACTTACAAAATATTCATTATCAATTGTTTATATTATTATTTTATTAATAATTGAGATTATCCTTATTTACAGCGGATAATAAAATTGAAATGTACATGTAGATAGATTTTCGATTTTTTGTAGACTAAATTGAAAACGAATTTAGAGACAGAATTAGACTCTCATCGGAGGTCTACCGAATATGGGATTTAAAATAAAGCTTAAATACAAAAAAAACGTGGGTCATTTATGGACAGAAATTTAACGAAAATGGCGAATACAAAACCAACATGAAGAAGAACGATTACATTAAAAGTGGCAACAAAATAACCCAAAACCTAAACAAATCGCCAGAAAACATAAAACGAACTGAGATTAAGACGGAAAAATACAGAAAATTTTATCTAAACAATCCAACGCCATCTTAATTATTATTATTGAATGAAGTATTGTTACACATTTTTTTTTTATTGAATTTGACTAGTTTTTATCTTCATCTTGAATTTTAGAAACAATGACCAAGATTGAAAGTGATTATAACCAAAATTTAAGCTGAAGATAAAAATTATTCGAATTAAATAAAAATAAAAACAATTCAACGCCATATTCAATAAAAACAATTCAAATGTATAGAGCTCCTTTTTTCTTTCTCTTTCAGTCCTTTCATACACTTTGCAAAACCGACATATTTACCCTCGTTTACATTTTTAAAAGACGGAGGTTAAATGTCGATTTGCCCCTAATATCGGCCTGGTTTTTCGTTTTTTGGCGATATTGTTGTGGTATATATTGTGACCACGCCGGTTTGGTGTAAAAAATACCTTGAGACTGGGAAGGTGCCGTAACGGAGGCCGAAGAAGTTTCGTTGTCGCAAGCTTCACTCATGGCGTTTCTTTTGCGACAATCGACAAAAAGGAGATGATCGGTAAGTCCCGGCAATGCTCGGAAATTTCCGGAACGTGCCCCCCCCCCACATCTGTCCACCGGGTTTCATCAGCAGCAGCAGCAGCATTATCATCATCATCATGCGAGAAATCACATATGTATGAATTTCCGTGTGTTGATTTTTTACAGAAAAGAAACTATATATGTGTATGTGTGTATGTGCGTGCATGTATGTATGTATGCATGTATGTACTTATGTATGAATGTGTGTGTGTGTGCATGTAGATATATATATGTGTGTATATATATATATGCATGTATATATGTATATATACATATCTGTGTGTGTATGTGTGTGCGCGTGTAGTTGCATATATATGTGTGTATATATATATATATATATATATATATATATATATACACACGCATATGTACATACACACTTATATATACATCTACACGCAAACAACCACATATTTATATATATACATATATATGCACGCACATACATATATATGTATATATACATACATGCATACATGTGCATATACACACACACATACATATATATATAATTACATATATAAATATATATATATATATATATATATATATATATATATATATATACACATACATACATACATACATTCATACATACATACATTCATTCATACATACATACATACATACATACAAACATATTTTTATACATATATATTCACACATACTTATATATACATACATAATATCCTACCTCCTTTTCATCATCTTCAGTTTGGAAAATTGGAAACAAGTCTAGTTAGCCACTCACTAGAAACTATCATGTGACTGTCTTCTGGCAGCACTGCTTTTGGGAGGGTGATCAATTAAAAAATTGGAAAAAGGAGTGATTAGTGATTAAGTAACTTCTCTTGCTTTTGAAGTCTGAAGTTTCAAAAAACAAGTGTGAACTCTGCTGGACACTAGGAGCTAATTTAGCACAAACGTTTATTGTAAACTTGGAGGTCGGCTTCTAAAAACAAAAAAAAAAGTTTTTTCCAAGCATAATAAGGATTAAGTCTTTAGCCCCTTTCCTCTGGGTGACTTGTATGTACAGCACATATGTGCATACTGAACAGCCAGCCAGAATCACTTAAAAACTGAAGAAACCTTTTCAACTATCTTGACTGTTTTGGTTTTGGTTTCTAACTATTAAAGAAAAAATATAATGAAATAAGTTGCAAAAAAACATTTTAAAATTTGAAATTGAATTTTTCATTTCAGTTTTTGTTGATTCATGTTTTTCCTCTTTTTTCATTCATGTACTTCTGCCAACAAAATTGGAAGTGGTAACATGTCATTCCGTATGTTTGTCCATGCAGTATATCAAAAAGTTCTCAATCAATTTCAATGAAATTTTTTTAAGAATGGGCCATGGGCTATGGAAAAATCAACTGAATCTTGGTGCGCATCCAGGAATTTTTCTCCATTTACCTTCCATGCATTGAAGCTATGCACACACACACACGCATATATATATATATATATATATATATATATATATATATATATATATATATATATATATATATATATATATATATAAACAAGTCAAAATATATACGTGTATATTACAATATGTGTGTGTGTATATATATATATATATATATATATATATATATGTATATATATATATATATATATATATACACACACACACATATATGTGTGTGTGTGTGTGTGTATATATATATATATATATGTATATATATATATATATATATATATATATATACACACACACACACACACACACATATATATATATATATATATATATATATATATATATATATATACACACACACACACTTATAGAGTTGTACTGTAATAGACACGTATATATTTCGACTTGTTTTTTACCACTTCTTTAATTCACCTTCCAATAAAAGTTAGAAACCGTAAGCCAAAACAGTCAAATTGGTTTTGAATAGTGGAGTTTTGATTAGTATGGATTTTGATATAGTACAGCGGAGGTATTGCAGTACGAAATAATGTAACTAAGTATCTCCTGAAAAAGAAAACAAACTACATTATATCATGATAAAACCTTGAACTGAGCAGTTTTGAACAATAAGAAACATTTGGGAACAAATCAGTGGCACTAATCAACACGGTATATCTTAGTATATCTCTGAATTTTTGAGATGAGGTATTATTATTATTTCTATTATTATTCGTACCATCCTCATCTTGGATGTTTTTCATGCAACATGGACACAGCGTAGTGGTTACAGAATCAGACAAAATTACTGCAAGTAATCTAATGGTTCTAGGTTCAATCCCAGTGTGAGACAATATTAATACTACTAATGCTAAAGAGGGGAGTGCGGTCAATATACCCCCATTGGTTAAATAAAGGGTTCGGTTCGTTACTTCCCCACACCTACCTGATGAAGGCCGTAGAGTACAACGGCCGAAATGTATGAAAAACAACCAAGATGAGGATGGTCCGAATATTAAGAGAAATTGTATATCTTTCCAAAAATTCTCAAGGAATCTTTGATGACATTTTTTTTGGAAGGGTCGGGCATTGGGGTAAGGAAAAATTTAATTTTAGGGTGGATACAGGAATCATTTTTAGATTGAGAAACATGGTTTTCATCTTTTTCATATATCTATGTATTTACTCATATTTTTCCACACAATGTATCTGAAAGTTCTCAATAAATTTCAATGAAATTTTGCGGAAGGGTGGGCCATGGGCGAAGGGAGATTTAATTAAATTTTGGGATGGATGCAGGAATCTTTTACTGATACCTCCCCTGCATTGTAGCTATTATAAATTTTCATTCAGCTTTTAGTGACTGCAATGTTGGCAGAGGTATTTGCTTATCCAGTACCTTTTAGTTTTTATTAGTTATGACAGTGAACAACTGTTGCCACCAAAGATGGCGAAGGGTTTTATCTCTTTATATACGTGCATCTATCTGTGTGTTTGTGTGTTCCAGCACTCATAACCATTCTGTTTTGCCTACATCTGTACTAAATTACAAACCCTCTAAAAATGATTCATTTGATTTTTTGAAAAAAATGCTTTTTTGACTTATTTTGATTAGTTTATTAATAACATCTAGATTCTCAAGTATCTTGATGTTTCCAGAAGTTTATTTTTCCCCTTTTTTTTAAAATGTTTTTCACTGGGAAACACGAATGATGTCATGAATAGAATTTATTCTGACCATATTTATTCTTCAATGGAATTTTATTACATGACTTCAAATTTTGATGCCACATTGTTCAATTATCAACTGTGATAATGAGTTTACCTCCTCCTGTATTAAAATGAAAGAGGATTTGCAAAACTAATAGACCTATGTTTCTTGAATTATTCCAGTGTCATTTGCCCTCAAGGCTTTATATCAAAATCTCATTAATCCATGACTGAATTTGATTATGTTTTTGATGATTTTTGTCTTATTCTCTTTTTTTAATTTTTTATGTGATTAATTTTCTATCATGAAAGCAAAGCATAAACTAACTCATTTTGTTTGAAACTGTCAACAAAACAAGTCAACATCAGCATAAGTCTCTTTAGTTTTTAAGTTAGTCTGGTTGGCCACGTATATATCATGTATGCAGGCCAATGGAGATAGAGGTGTAAAAATGCAAACATTTACTCCTTATTATGTTTAGAAAAAAAGTTGAGTTTTTTTTCTCAAAATTTCTCCCAATATAGGTTTACAGAGGGTGATCAATTTACAATGTAAGTTCCTGCTAAATTCACCCCTTAATTGGCTCTCCCTTTTTTAGTGAACACTACCCAACAAAAGGTGAAAGAAGTAATTCATTCATCGTTCAACCCATTTTTTCCTATTCCAGTGCCATACTGGTGTTGATTGATAGAAAATTTGAAAAATAGGTGATCAATGATTAAGTTATTTCTCTCACCTTTTGTGGAGTCACTAAAACAACAGGGCCCAACACAAACTGAGGGACCAATTTAGTATAAACTTATATTGTAAATTGAGCTCCGCTCACCTCACTTGATGTGTATTTGGGGGTGAATTTTGAAGCAACAAATAAAATGTTTTTTTCTAAACATGATAGGGAGCAAATATTCAAATTTTCAGCCTTCAAGCTCCATTGGAACAGCCTGTACGTGCCATATATTCATAACCAGACCAGCTGCTGCTGATAGTAAAAACATAGAAAAGTTTGTAGTTAACATGCCTGTGAGGAAAATTTGTTATTTCTATCTTTCTCTGTCTCTCCCTGTAGTTGCAAAAGAAATTAATGTTGTATACGCATATGGAAAAGATGCAGTATGCAGGATTACATGCAGAATAAAGATTTGAATACAATGTAACATAACAAGAATGTATTTATTTAGGAAATTTGCATAAGCTTGATCAACACAATAAATTCTCATTAATAGAGAAGAAATATACTCTTAAAGTTTGTTATTCTGCATATAGTTATGAATAAAGTTACTATTTTTCACCGTAGATGTAAGGTTGTATAAAATGTATAAGTTTTATTTGTAATCAAATGTGTTTGTATATGTTAGCAAGTATGTATATATGTGTATGTATGTAAATGGGCGCATGCAAGGGTATGTGTTGGAATAGCCAACATTCTGTTAGGTACAAAATGAGAACTGGACAAAGATTATATTTTGTAAGATTCTTTTCAAGAAAAGGGTGTGTGGAAGATGTGAAAATTGCCATCATAGTTTTCTGCATAATGTGTGTCACACTTTGAATTGGAGGTGAAAATATGTGGTCTTTTCCAGACAATGTATCTCCAATGAGTATTATTTCAGAGAGAATGTGGCTAGTTATCTGCGTTGATATCTATATGTACTTATGAACAAATAAAAAGCTTAGGAATATTTAAACTTGTGTGTTAATGGCAGACAATCGATGGACGTCGCAGCTCATGACATGGATCCCCCGAGACCACATGCGCAACCGATGCCGGCAAAATATTAGATGGAGAGATGAGCTAGACAAGTTCAGGAAGTACTGGCTCCGCAACGCCCATGATAGGGAAGTGTGGCAAATCCTGGGGAAGGTTTATGTCGCTAAAAGACTGATGATGATGATGATGATGATGATGGTTCCAGTGAAAACATGTTTTATATTGTTTTTACTTCATGACCAGAGATTATTTGGGTTCACTTTGAAAGTGAAATCTACCTGTTATATATGTAATAAAAGCCGTGACAGTCATACATATAATATCAGTAGCAGCCATCAGTCTCTCTTCCCTTTTCTCTTACTGAAATACCAGATTTTTTTCTTCTCCCTTCCTTCCCTCTTATCAAACTACCTCAATGGATTTTCTCTTTCTCTTTGTACACCCTTATTTAACTGGATACTCTATTCTCTCCCCTCCACCTTCCTTTCCTCATATCAAACTACCTAACTCTGTTTTCTCCCCTCTTCCTTCCTATCATCTGATTAAACTTCCTGCCATGTCTGTCACACTTACAGTATCAATAGCAGCTATCAGCCGAACCTGTTGTTGTACATTTATGATTACTTCCAGCAAAGCTATTAGTCGTGGACAAGTAAATGATAATTTTGAAAATTATGCAGGTGCACATCCAAGGCAGGGGGTCAGGGGGCCTGGACTCCACACTGCTTGGGCAAATCACTATCAGAATTTTTTGAAAATAACTAGATTAAGAAATCTAATTGAACATAAATTAACCTCAAAGCAAAAAATTATTAAATCCGCTGTCTAATTGGATTGGATCTACCACTATGATGATCATAATTAATTTCTACAATCTCGAGCAATTAAAGAAATAATTCTGGCTTCGATACTGAAGAATTTTGGTTAACCATCAAATGGCTACCCTGATTGTGGATTGAAAAGTTCCACACCACATGCTTCCTCACTCGATGTTAAAAATGGCAGCACAAAAGTTGTGTGCCATTTTCAACATCAAGTGAGTATGTGGAAAGAAGAAAAAAGGAAAACAGAAGTTAATGGATGAATTGTTTTGGGTAATTCATATTTTATAGCAAACTGAAATTTGGCAGCATTAACCAGGAATTGCCTTAAAGAAATTGATGAAGATTTGCAACAATGAAGAATTCAATCACCATGATATTAATATTACTAAGAATAAATGGTCTTCCTTAATTTTCCATATTGTTGATGGGACTGACGCCACGTGCTAGGCAAACTATGTGATCACCTCGGGCAGGAGTTTGTAAACTACAGTCTGCGGGCCAAATTCGGCTCATAACTTCATTTTATCTGGCCAGTAGAGGCCATTCTATATATGTTGTTGCATACGAGAATTCTCTGTTTGCTATTGAGCAATAAAATTCAGAATTGAAAAAAGTGCAAAAGTCTAATTTTTTCAGCAACCTCAAACATATCAGTGTTTCATAGCTAAAAATCTTCCAACATTATGCATTCTCTACAAAATTTGGACCACAATTTCACAATATTTTCTTCCCACCCAAGATTTTCAATGTCCTCTTTGGTTGAAGGTATATTGAAGTTTACGTAGGCATATATTCCTATAATAAAAAACATTGAACTTGAACAAGAACCATAAGTTCAGCATTGCATCAACGATCTGTGGTTGTAGGAGAAAGCAGAAGAGCCGGTAGTCTTTCTTTGGATCAACTGATTCTCATACTTATAAAATATCACAATGGGGAAATATTCTGCCAGTATTACTTCCAATAAAAATCATTAAAGGCCATTTTAAGCAGTGTTTTTTGTTTTTTTGTCCATTTTTGGCTTATTTTTAAGTACAAAAATGTGGACCTCAGATATCCTATCATGACATCACAGCAACTGGAATTGATCTGTAAAGGTCACACCTTTTTAATGACATTGCACATCCTCTTCCCTCCTTATTTCTGTTGTTTAACGTAACTGGAACCAAAGGACTGACCAAAAAGTGTCTTATTGAGATGAGTGTTCACACCTGAAAACAAAAATCTGTTTCCATAGCCTAGTAAGATCGATGTTTCATTTTCTCATTCATAAGACATGAAAACTTTTTTTCTCAATCCTACCTGCCTCCAAAAAAGTTTGCTAACCCTTGGTCTAGGGTGGTAAAGTCTGGGAGTGCCACAAAAATTTCAAACTTGGACTTCCATCTTCACTACTTTAAAGAGAATGCAAATCACCTCAGCCAGAATTTGAACTTGGCTTGCTGATTACATTATCTATGCTGGTAAATGTTACGCCACATGGATCTCCCTATACTAAGAAAATATCTGGTATGTTTGTATATCGCTTTTAGAATTTTTCTATTGTGATTGACTTTTGCCGTGTTGTGTTGAATATATTTTACTTTAAAACCTTCCCTTAGGTCTATTGTATATGCATGCCAAATTCAGTTGCACAAATCAGACTTTTACTATTATGTAGAAATAGATAAAAAACAAATAATCATTATCAAAATAAGAATGGATGCAGACCCACGATTTTTTTTTTTGTGAAAGGAGAAATCATGAGACAAATATTATCTCCTGTCCAATCAGCACAAACCAAGCAATATTTTCCAACCAATGAGAATAAGGAAACAAGTCACAAAAATAATTGTTTCTGGGGCCTCTCAAAAGCTATAAATAATGAATTCTGAACTTTATAGTCAGTCAGTATTATCTTTTAACATATATTCAACGAACAATTTTATGCTTGAGCATTTTGCTCCTTTATAAATTTCAAAAGATATATCCATTAGATTTATTAACAATATCTTTTTCTGTTTCATATTCCAAACAAATATTCCTTAATCATATACAAGCATTTATATGACAGCCAACCTTGATACATTTTTCTCATACAAACTTTAATGGCTAAACATAATTTATGCATGTACAACCTTTTTTAAATCTATTAACTTGTGTGTAATGTGTATATGAGTCTCTTTTGCTTTTACTCTTGTGAAAAACCTCTTGTTCATGATTGTATTCTTTTTAAAGATGCTTCTAGGCAGTTGTTTTTCACTTGTTTCTCACTCCCCTTTTTTCAGCTGCTGCTATAAGGAGAAGAAAGCTAAAGAAACAATGCTAAAGCTTTCTCTCAGGTACTTTTGATCAACTATGCTATCATAGAGACACATCCCTGCTGATTGAGCCTAATTATGCTCTATACTTTTTTCATCCATATAAATGAAAAACTCCCAAAATATGAAATTGTAAGTTCTTAGAGTCGGATGTTTTATTGATTAGAATCTTGGTAGAGTTCAGAACAGCTACCTACGTGGCTAAGAGTAACTATAAATCTGTGTGCAATTGGGGAAGACTTTGGTGGTATATCTCACCTGGCTCTGGATGTTACCTCAGGCCCCACATTTAAGTTTTAGTACAGATGAAGTCTCCAGTGTTGATGTTGAAGCATCTGGTAACAGAACACATGACCAGCAAAAATAAAAATGGAATGATGAAGGCAAACAGCTGTGGTAAAATTTTTGATAAATAATTTATCGTCAGTTTTGATCAGGTTTTTTACCTTTATCTTAACTTTCAATTGCTTTTTATCATAATTTTTGGTCGGACCTGACTGAAACTGAAAGTTAGAATGAAGGTAAAAAACTAGTCAAAATTATTAATAATGTTATAATACTTCATCCAATAATTTGAAAAAATGAAAAATATTTCTGTATTAAAGACGGTTAGGTCTCAAATGTAAACATCATCAAGTATTGAATATTGGTTGTAGAGAGTAAAGTTTAGGGTGTAGAATCAGTTTCTGTTCAACTATGAAGTCCGCATGGCTGAATGATTAAAAGCAGTGTATACATGACTTCCTCTGGATAGAGTTTGATTCTCACCGTGGGCTTACTCACTATTTCTGATTAGGCTGTTTAATCATTACAGTAGAATAACGGTCCAAGTTTAAGTGGTGATAATGAGCAACTGAAAGTTAGTATGAAGGTAAAAAAACTTGTCAAAATTGATAATAATGTTACAATACTTAATCCAATAATTTGAAAAAAATGAAAGATACTGCTGCAACAATTGCTTCAATAATATCTATCTATCTTTATATTGACATTGATTGGAGAATCTCCTGTAGGAAGAGTTGTCAGATTCTTGGCAAATTAGAGGTGTGGCATCACTTGTTCTATTGTCCATTCGATCAAACTCTCTCTTACACTTTCTTGGAGATCTATGAGTGGGTGGATTTTCAAGATATCCCTTCTGGCAGGTCCTGGACATAAGGAAAAAGTGTACAGTGGCATCTTACATCATAACTCGCTGTCTTACTGTGACCTAGGACTGTCTGTCTAACTCTGGCAACTTATAGCTGACCACTGCTCTAATTCTTTAACTGTCCCAAGCTAACAATTTGCCTATATTCATATCTCTCTGGGCAACTCCAGAAACAAAGATACCCCCAGCTGGATGAGTGTTACTGTTCGTTCCATGCGACACTACCAACCAATCAAATGATCCATGCTCACCCACAAACCTAGATCTGGGAAGTGGTCAATTTGCATATAAAGCCACCAACACATTTTCAACTTTTGGGTGGATGTTTCCCAGATACCAATTTCAGCAGATGACCCAAAGGTCAACCAGTCCCAAAGCTTTGGGTGTCAAGGATGTTATGTCAAGTATAATTTTTGCCCAGATCCCATAACAAGCATTTTACCTTTTCTTAAACAAATCTGCCAAGAATCTTTGTACTCATTGAATACTTGTAAATCCCTGACATCCATAATGTCGCGAAACATTGGTTCCCAAACTTATTTGATTCATGTAGCTCTAAGTGTATGAGGATTTTTTTCATGCCGACATAAGTCAAAAAATGAACCATTTAATCCAAAATCACAAAAAAGCTGTAAATTTGTTCACTCTTCTAATAATTGTAATTACGAGTGGGATGGATGAGCCTGTTGTTCACTGCACAAATCTTGAAATCAAACTGGAGACAACCACCCTCAATTCCTGTTGATTTTTGCATGATACTTGCTTGTTATCACACAGCTCATGCCAAAAAGCCACCTTATATGAAGTCAATTTCAACTAAGAAGATTTATCACACTGGGGTTCAGTAGATTCAATCTTCAATGAGGCCACAGAGAATCTGTGGTTATTTATATGCAACTGTATCTACCAAGAATGTTTGACATAGTTCTAAAATAATCCAGAAAACCTATGTCTATTGACTTAGTTGCATCTAGTGTCAGATCAGCACTGAGTGTAGGAAGTTGGAACTGAGTCAATCATAATTATGTTGACTTGAGAGGCCTCTATTCTGATTATAAGATATATGATACGAAGTGTTGTATCCAAACATATTTAGGACATAGAACAAAAATCTCAATCTGTTGATATCTATCTATCTATCTATTGATCTCAGTCTGCTTATATTTATCTATCTATCGATCTCAGTCTGTTCATACATATCTATCAATCTATCTATAATGACTGCTCAGTGTCTGAGATGGTTGTGAATTTGCCTCTGAAACCTGTGGCCAGTGTTAGCTTGATTTAAAAATTGCAGGACAAATATACACCCACCTACACACATCTTTGATTTCTTCCATTTAGTCATTTTATATATGGTAGGTTATTCTATCACACGGCCTGATGCTTTTATTTAAGATTAATTTATTCTAAAACTGATACAAAAATATCAAGAGAGAGAGAGAGAGAGAGAGAGAGAGAGAGAGAGAGAGAGAGAGAGAGAGATTCTCTCAGCTGCATTCTCCACTTAACTATGTAGGCATGGGTTGAAGGTATGGACATTTTATAAATTACAAATTTTATGAATAAAAAACCCAAATTATTCCAAATAATCGTGAATTCACCTTAAAAACAAACCTTAATTATATCCATTGTTTAATCAGACAAATGGGAGAGAGAAAATTTGAAAAAAAATTTTACCCCCCCTGCACAGCTCAAAATCCTGGATCCACCTACATCATGTCATTTTATATATCATCATCGATGGTATTAATCTAACATGACTGTGCTATTATTGAGGCTTGGAAGATCTATGTTTTATTTTTTGAATTTTAGTAGTGAGTGATGTAGTTTCAGAAAAATCTGGAAAAACTTTTTATCTTTTTCACGATAGGATAAAAAAAATAAAATAAAATGAGCTGTGTGATTTTCTAATGTTTCTCTGTCCATGACAATGGACTCTTCCACTTGAAGGTAATCATTTGGAAGATAAAAATATTTTCAACCACCCATTTCAAACTATGTACTCTGCCACTGAATTGAGTTCTGTAGTTTTTTGTTTTGCTAAGAAAAAAAATTATCACATAGAAATTCAAGTTTATTTTTTTCACGGGAATTAGCTATCTATCTATGTATTGAACAGAATGATTCTTTTCTGTTCCTTAGTATGATTTTTTCTGCTTCTGTTTCCGCAACAATGGACTCATCCACTTGAAGGTAACAATTTCGCTAATAGAAAATAAAAATGTATCCCAACCAGTATTTGAATCAATGGACTCTTCCACCTGTGTTCAGTTGTTTTTTATGGTAAAAAAATCGTCTGACAAAAATTCAAATGTGAATTTTTTCTCAAGGAATAACTATCAATTTATATAATGGGCAGTGTGATTTAAAAAAAATTGCTGACCATAATAATGGACTCTTCCACTTAGAGGCAACAATTTTGCATATAAAAATCCTACCCACCATTTGAAACAATGGACTCTTCCACATGAGTTCAGTAGTTTCTTTCCTGAAAAAAAAAATTCATCCGATGATATCAAGATATATCCATGAATTTTTCCTAATGGGATTGATTAGTTGAATAATTATACACAGAAAAAAAACAATTAAATAAAGAAAATGCCACTTTTTTCTGTTAAACAAAGGAATCTAAGAAAACTGGTCGGTGCACTGTCTGCCATTATTTTCAAATATGCATAAATAATCTCTTTGTCTATTTGGGCTTTGAAACTCATTCATTATTCAAGTAAATTTTGTCCGAATTTATTAAACACAGACTCTACGATGTCTAAGTGAAGAGTGTACAAAATTAAGGGTAACAGCTAATGGCGAGCTTGAATTATGTGAAGAAAGGCTTCACGTTTTAAGAACATATGCGTTACTCAATAATTCTTCATGTTTTCTAGTAGCATCTAAATTTCACACGGAAACATGATTAAATCTCATTTTATTAAAATCAAGGGTTCAAACATTGATAATATAACCGTATTAATGATGAATAAAAAAATCATAACTGCAAGAAACAGTGATTTTATAAGAATAAAAAGGTTATCTTTTTTTCATTGGTGAGAGTCAATAAATATAAAAATATAAAAGAGAGTGTAGGTAGACAGAGCTGTAAGCTAAAATACGAAACAAATAATAATAATGACAAAAGTTTTGGCTATTTAAACATTTTATTGATAAATTTCAGCCTTGACTGTTGAAAAGAATTTTTCTTTTTGTGTTGAAATAACTTGAATTAGTTCATGCAGAAAAATACGATCGAGCTTGAATACGAAAGTATGGCCTTCCTGATAGCGGCCATAACCAACATAGGAATCGGAGTACAATCTATAATATGGGTAGCTCGAAGTTTAATAATAGGAAAATAGATTTTATACGTTCAGATTAATATAAAGTTTCTCATATCTTAAACTATTATGTAGACTTTACTTATTAAATTTTATTTGTTGGCTGAGCTATATTTCTATGAAGAGAGTGTTTTGAAGGGAAGTTATTCAGTATATTTTGGCCTGTTTGTAACACCGTAGCCTTTGTATATTTCACGTTGAACTCTTTCACTGTGGCTAGCTTTCCGTTCGGAATAATCAAGATGGCTAACGAGGTGGTTCATGCTCCCAACAAGACTTGGGAATTAACCCTATATGAACTCCATCGGACACCCCAGGAGCTCATTACGGACAGTACGGAGATGGCAGTGTCTCCAAGGAGTCTACACAACGAGCTAATGTGTCCGATCTGCCTAGATATGCTCAAAACGACAATGACAACGAAGGAGTGTTTACATAGGTTTTGTCAAGAGTGTATTATTACGGCCCTACGTAGCGGCAATAAGGAATGTCCAACTTGTCGCAAAAAGCTCGTCTCCAAGAGGTCCCTCCGCCCGGACCCCAACTTCGATGCCTTGATCTCTAAAATCTACCCGAGTAGGGACGAGTATGAAGCCCACCAACAACGGGTACTTGACAAGTTAAACAAGCACCATAATCCGACAGCTCTTACTCACAGCATTGAGGAAGGTCTGAGACGTCAGGCCGAAAACCGGGTCCAAAGGGCCCGAAAATTGCCCCTTGAAGGGGGAGCAGGAGGCGGTGTTGGAGGTGGTGGCGGTGGAGGTGTTGGAGGTGGTGGTGGTGTGACCCCGGGTTACGAATACGGCTCCCAAAATCAAACCCCTCCGTTGACGCCGTCCACGACTCATAACAGCAACAATAATAGCAACAATAACACAAGCCAAAACAACAACAGCCACCATCACCATCACCATCATCAACAGCAACAACAGACGTCGTCGACCACGTCCAATTGCGACGTGGGGGCCTCGGCCAACAGCAGTGGCACCCCAAGGAAACGACCCAAGACCTATTCGGACGATTCCAGTGCCGAGAATTCGGTCGGAGAAGGGAGTTCTGAACAGCACCAGCTCCAAGAGGCCACCGTCAGTGATATTGAATTAGTGTTCAAACCCCACCCGCAAGACGGGGACGTGGTGATTGACCACTCCAACACAAGATATATCAAGACCACGGCCAATGCCACAGGTATTATAGCTTTTATTTTTCTATTTCGAAAATAAAATATTTTTTTTGGCAAACATGGACTTTCTAACCATCGAAATTGGATCATATGAATGGAACTGATTTTGATACTTCACCGTCTTTTCCTAAAACTGGAATGTACAATTTTTCTTTCATTAATTTTCTTATTTGTTGTTATTTATGAAAATTCAATTGTGAAAATATTTCTGGTGTTAAAGATGGTGCATAAATGAGAAGAAATTTAGAAAAATGATGAAAGAAAAACAGAACATTCCAGGGTTTGGAAAAGACGGTGGAATGTCAAAATCAGTTCCATTTTGATCTAATTTCGACGGTTAGAAACTTGAATTACCCCGTTTTTTTTTGTTTTTTTTTTCTTATATTATTTTTCTCCATTCTGCTCCAGCCTTTGATGGAATGAGTCTTTATTTCTGTGTGTATCATATTGTTGAAACTCATTCTTGGGGAATATTTTTTTTAATTAACATTCAAAACTTTTTCCTGACACTTGAACTCCTCGTTATTTTTATCATTCGGTTACTTGACACAATCGGTAAAAAGAATCCCCTTCTTTGAATACGGATAGTGCACCTGATGAGGGCTGAAGAATGGATCGGCCGAAATGTTGTGGGAACAACCAATGTAATAAGAATGAATTCTATGGTCCCAAAGAAGTTTAATAATAAAGTTTTTAAGAATAAATAAAATGCTGGCTTTCAAATCGTAGGTGGGTTAATGTAAAAGGAATTCTACTTTTTATTTTGTCACGTTTGTTGATGGTCCTGATTACATTGATTTAAAGATAAGAGAACATACAAAATCAAAATTACATCTTGATTGGAAAAATTGTAAAACCTGTGAAATTAGTCTGGAACCATTACTTTACTTTCATCTGTGATGAAAGTTGACTTGTATGAATGGCAAAAAAGCTTTTTATTCAGACCAAATTTGAATTGGTTCGTACGAAAGGAAGGATAGAGAGGGCGGAGAGTGGAATATTTTTCTTTTCTTTTCAAGTCATATTAAATTTTTTAATCAATTTTTGAAATGAAAAATAGAAAGTATGAGAAAGAAGGCAGACTAAACATTTTAACTAATGTACATATTAAAAAAAAGGTACAATTCACAATGAATTCTATTGCATTTAGAATGATATTTTTTATTTTTGATTCAATGATTATTTTTGTTTTAGATGTTGTCATGGGCATTAACTTGAAAAGTCAATTTGAAAATATGTCTCTATCACAGAAACAATTGTTGACAAATATTAGTTAAACAACATTGCAGGTTTTTGAAGAGTCTGTTCTTTTATTTTTATCCCAGTCTTCATTTGTTCAATAAGTAAAATAAGTGGCCTATCTTAAATTTTTTGGTTTGACAGGCTTGAAATATGAAAGCGTAAGACTGGCTATTGGCAAAAAAATTGGCCAGATTTTTCATTCCCAGCTAATTTAATAGCTAAAAATGTTAAAAATGCAGTAGCATAAGACTCGCTTTGAAAATGGCATAAGTTGGCTTGAACTTCCTTAGTTTGCTCTGTAAAACCAATGATTGCAAAAAAATGAATTAGTGGCATATATTGTCATTATTGTATTAATGTCTGATCAATAAGTTGTCTAATTATACTTTTTGGAGCTTTGTATGACATATTGGAAAAGTAAATGTGCATATATATATATATATATATATATATATATGTTACACATTATGATAATACCTATATAAAGTAACAAACATCATGTAGAATGACATGAGCTATGTATTAAGGTCATAACTGAAATGGAGGTGGTGTGCTCAACACTGCATGGGGGAGCCATGTTAATATAACTGTTTTATTTTTAAATCCCTGAAACGTTTACACAGTATACAACTGATGATCCCAACAAGGAAAAAATTACACATAGTACCAAAGTCAGTGTAAAACTTGAAAATAACACTCAAGAAAATTATATAAATTACATTAGCAGATATTGAGAAATAAGTGAAATGACAAAAAATTTCGAAATATATATATATATATATATATATGCACACATTTTTTTGCTACAAATGCTGGAAATGAAGAATACAGCCAATTTTAGCCATTTTTATAGCCAGTTATGCTATTGTATCACAAACCAGAGATAACTAAAAGAGGTTTATTCAGTCAAATACCAAGTGGTCTTACATTTTTTTCAATCATAGAACTTGTCAATGATTTTCCAATCTGAAAATGATTCATAAAGGATCTGGAATAGATATTTTTGTAAATTTAGATTTATCACAGTTTATCTGATTTGTTGGTTGTTTTTGTTTATAGAGAAAAAATGTTCATATTTTCGAATGACTATCAAGTGCTATTATTTTTTAAATTTTATTTAATTTTTTTCCAATAATTTTGAGGGACTTAAAAGAGTTTAAATATTAAACGTTCATTTGCAGTGTTACAAAAAACAAAATTAGCCAACATCAATGATTATCTTTTTGGGGGGGGGTATTTTTCTAATGAAATGAATGCTGATTTTGATTGCTAGAGCAAATCATGATTTTGAAAAAAAAAAAAAAAAAAAAAAAAAATCGGAAATCTAGATGAAGAAATTTTAGGAATAAAGACTCCACCCCCATTCCAAGAAATCATAAATTAACTTTAAAAACAAAAATTCATATCCGTAGCCTGATCAAACAGATGGAGTGGAAAAAAAAGAGAAAAAAAAATTGGTCCCCACCCAGCTCAAAATCCTGTTTCTGACCCTGAAGGCTTTTTGAATAAAGATATTTGGTAATCTTTGATGGTTCTAAAATACAGTAGCATGAGGCTAGCTTTAAAAATGATTTTTGTTTTTTAAAAAATTTTTTTGAATTTCCAGGTAAATGTATAGCTAAAAGTGTTATACATGAATATGTCCCCAAAAGGATAATTATACAGCGTATAGCCATTTTTAAAGCCAGTCTTATGCTACTGTAGTTTTAGCATTTTTAGCTATGAAGTCTTCTGGAAATAAAAAATTCTTGCCATTTTTGGAGCCAGTCTTATGATATCATATTTTAGATCTGTCAACGCAAAGTATAACAAATTTCGATTAAAGTTGAGGGTGAAAAATTTCTCCTGAGCTTTCATTTTTGAAATTGCATGTAAATTTTTTCATAAATCAATGGCGTTTGATCAAGTTTGTTGGTGAAAAATTGATTTAATCCAAATTGAATTTCCACCTTTTTATGAAAATTTGAAATTTTTTATTTCTGAAAGAATGTTACAAGTTTCTCAAAATATTAGATCATAAATCTGAGCAAATATAGTATACTTCAATGTAAGCTGAAAACTTTTATACGTTACTAAAATTGAACCCATTTGATAACAGATGTGATGCAATTATTCACTCTTACTAAGGAATATATTCGACTTGGCAAACCAGCAGTGAAAAATGAAATGAATTAGACTAAAACATTTCAGTGGTCAGTGAACAAAACTAAATGAATGAGCTTTCCTCCTCTGAAGGTGCAAGGGTTGAAATGATTAAACCTTATTTTTGAGCGCCACAATATTCATTTCCTTTCCGTGAAACACGTGCGACCCAAGTACGCTAGAAATAACTATAATGAATTAAAATGATTGAATTAGATTAAAAATTAACACTTTAAAGAAAACTGGCTTCAAATTGAGAACATAAGGTGTATAAAAGTAGTTACCTTCTTTTTGTTCTTATGATATATCAATTTAGTATGGTTTAGTATTGAGGAGATGGTGGAAGATCCAATGAGGACTGAACCTACTGACAATGGCCAGCAAGATTAGCTTGCCGATCATTGCTCTACAAAGTGTGTCCCGATCCATTTTTAATTTCATTTTATATGACTTATTAATTTAGCATATTTTGGTATCAGAACATCAGTAGTGGGAGATCCAATGAGGATTGAACCCACTAAGAACAGTCAGCAAGATGAGTTTGGTGATCATTTGCTACACAACATGCTTTTTGGTCTGTTGTTATTTATCTATTTTCTTTCATCTGTATATATGTGAGGTATCCTACCCTCTGTCTAACTGTCATGTTATAGAAACCACCTAAACATGGGTGCAAGCTCAACTAAATTTGTCCTGCATACTCAACTGAGAATTTTAAAGAAAAGAAATGTGAAGATTTCAGAGTGAGTTTCTTTTAACAATAGTGGGTCCTAGGGTTGTAAAGTGATATGAGTTTGTTCTAATCCTGAATGAATTGGTTTAGCTGAAGAAGTCCAAATGTAATTTGAAATTATCAATTCACTGTCGCCTGTGCTGGTTCTAGAATGGATATCTAAAAAATTATCTAAAATTAATAGATCGTTTATCTAAAACTATCTAAAAAAAAAAAAAAAAATCTTGACCCTGGGCATTATTGGTTGCTTAAAAATGACCATTGAGAACCAAAAAAAATCAATTTTTTTGACAAAAAAAACCAAACTTTTTTAGAAGGTGCCTTGTGGTGTACTCGTGCAAATTTCCGAGGCTGTATCCCTAAAAGTGTAACCAGGAGAGCATAGCAACCCCTCCTCACTTTTTCTGGCCTTCTTGGCATGGATTTAAGTCTAGAATCTGTTCTACGGCAGAGCCAGAGACGCTGGTACTGAGCTTGCCTGCCGATATGACCGGAGATTGTATTGTGCTGTGTGTCAAAGACCAAGTGCGCCGGTGTAATGCATCAGCCAATGAGGTTATACTGAGGCTGTGCATTGCTATGTGTATTGGGAGCCTTTGGATTCGTCCTTGGGCTCTCTCACTCTTACTCGGCCCAGCTGTGGGGGAGTAGTTCACCCCGGGGCTGCACTGTCCCATTGCACTTGAAGGGACAGGTCGGGCTTGTCCTGATGCTTTCCTGACTGAGGTTGTTTAGCAACCAAAGTCGTGTCAGCTTGAGCTATTTTTCAAGGGTGTCTCCTATTTTCACCCACTTAAAGCCCTGACCTTGTGTCACATTTTGCTCTGGTGGGAGAGTAAATAAATAGTACATAACCACCCACCTACCCACACATACTAAGGAGCACACGAGAGAAGAATCTGTAGCCCACTTGGCTGGTTGATCTGGTGGCTCTTTTGTGGGACTATGGTGATTGTAAAAAAAATCTTTGCTGCTTTCAGAACCTTTGGTGCAAGAAAGTTTTAAAAAGACCGAATTGTAAATGGGAATACTGATTAAATCTGTGTTCAGCACTGGGTGGCTTTTTAAAAAGGAAGGTTGTAAGTATAGGGAAGGGAAAGTAGAACAAAGTTGAGCACATCAGGTGATTACAGTAGAAAAATAAGAGTACCCGAGGAGCTGCTTGAGGAAAAGGAGTGTACTAGAGTCCAGTTTCACATGGTTGAAAGAATTCTTTACTAATTGGATTGCAAGCAGAAAGAAAATAGAAAAGCATTTAGTTTGAAAACGTTTTTTTTTTTTTTTTTAGATGTGCCCACACACATATCTTCAAGAGGGTTTGTAAATCAGTTGGTCCATCTATCCTCATTGTGTTCAAAATCAATTTTTGGCACCCGGTAGGAAGAATCTGTTTAGTCCTGCATCTTCACCATGGTCTAACTTTGAGAATAAAAAAAAAATTGTTTAGTTTCCATGCAGTAGGTCATGTTTTAGAAGGGGGTTCAATTTACCGTACAACTCTGACTTTATGGACACTTGAAATTACATTATTCAGAGAATGAAAAAATTCTGTCATGAAAATTTGAAGATCTGATCAGACATTCTTTCTTAGTTTTTTTACCTGACTTCATATTGAATGTGAATCTTTGCAACCTATCACAGAAGAGTTATGTAAGTGAAAACTTATTGCATTGTAGTAACGGTTAGTGGAATATGGATGCTTCATTGGACTAATGTCCTTGTTTTTCAGATTTTGAGCCTTAAAATTGTATCATAAGAACAAAATATAGTTGGGAGCATTAACTGTTTCCAAGCGTTAAACGATTCTGGAGTGTCGATTGAATAGTCTTGCTAACCTAAGAAAATGAACTTTATCTCCATTGAGTATGCTGGAAAAGCAGCCTTTGCCAGACGAGGCCTTGACTGTCAAATACCTTTTAAATTGCATAATTTTTAATGATGAACTTTTGACTTTGTTTCTTTGTATTCCTACGTTTAATCGATAATCCCTGGAACTGAAATACGAATGTAATAAGATTACTAAAGTTATCCCTCTTAATGGCTAAAAATGGCGAGATTCTTGATTTCTTTATTGCTGAAAATGTATTTGTCAAATAACGTTGTTCTTGCTATCAGACTATTCTCCAAATGTAAGATGTTCTCAAAATCCTAACTCTTACTCTAACCCTTTGTACAAATTGTGGTTTTAAAAAATGAAAAAATCCAGACATTTCTCATCCGTCAAGGAGGATAACTTTTGGCAATCTTCATGTTATTGTATTTTAGAACCATGGATTACTATTTAATCCTCTAAAAGGGGGCACCAGAAATGACTCATTTGCAGACATGAAGGTTGGAAATGAATAATTAACCTTCTGCAGTTAATCAATACTTGCTTAACTAACGAGATGCAGTTGAATTGTCTCTTTGAGGAAAGTCATTAACATTTCAACTTTTGTTCAGACAATCAAACATCTTCCAATCCTTGATGTTGTCAACACTATGTTTCGGCTGATCTGTTCTTCAAACCTTAATGCACTCAGTGCTGCTGAAATGGATTGATATGGTTGATATATTGAGTACAATTTTTTTTTCACCTGGAAAAAAAGTTAGTCGCTTTTCATAGATCATACACCTGAAGAGTGCTGAAGAATGGATCAGCTGAAATGTTGTTGACAACATTTAAGATGGGAAGAAGAGATTTGATTGTTTGGATGCAAGTTAGTAGTTGTGGTTGATTTTGAAGAGTTTTTCAGTTCTCAACTCCTAGATTGCTTGTAACTGCTCTGGAACTCTTCAATAAATAAGAATAAAAAAGGAGGTAACTTAAATCAGAAGTGACTTTTTTTTTTAAAAAGCTTCAATGAAGTGATGGGTTATCAGAAATGTTCAATAACAAGCTGAGCTGATGGCTGATACTGTGTCTGACAGACATGGTTCTTATCATACGTACAATGATTTCTATATGGAAGAATAAAATAGAAACTTTCTTCATTGAAACTTTATAACACTTACTTTTGTGTTTTATTTTCATTTAATTCATCATCTATTTCTTTTTAGATATGTCCAACATCTCTAAGTCATTTATCTGTTGACTAACATTGTATATCCTTTATTCTAATTAATTCTCTTGTATGATAGATATAGAATTATGTCAATCAGTGTTCACAAGCAAGGGATTATAGATAAGATTCTTTTTTTTTTTTTTTTAGTTATAATTTATAGTTACCCTCTAAGTGTTCCCCCCTTTCCTACCGTTTCTCTTTCAGTGGTACGTGAACACATCATTAGAATTGTGTTCGTTTTTCCATCCCAAAGAACAACTCGATGCCAGTAAATGTTACGCCACTCTGTACATCCTGTTTCTCAGAATTTCTTCCCTCCTTTACTTTTAGATTCTTTGATGAGAATGTTGCAAAATCATTTTAACTTGCCTCATATTACAAATGAACTTTTATTTATTTGAAGCTTTTAAAGGCACTTGTGGAATTTGTTAATATATTTTCAAATTCTTTTTCTTTTCTGTTTTTCTGACTGCTTGAGTTATTCCTTTTCTTTTCCTTTCCAGTTGATCACCTGTCCAAGTATTTAGCAATCAGGCTGTCTGTGGAAAATGGTGAGCGTATTTGAAACTCTTCCCCTTTTGTTTTTGACCCGCAGCTTCCGGTTTTGTCTCTCTCCTAGACTTGTTGCCTTCTAAGGCTGAGTTCTCATTGCTATTTTACCCTTAGTTGTGAGGAAAAGAGATGAATCCGTGTTTTTCACAAGGGCAGTTGTGCAAAGTGAATGTAAACGGCCTTGACTGGATTTTGAACTTGATTTGCAGGTTCTATTATCTGTCCCCTAAAAGCTCCTCAATGGAAGTGGGCTATCATCACAAATGGGTAAGGAAAAGTGACTAAATGTTCACTCAACCATTGAACTGATTTGAAAGGTAACAATACTTGCTATAAACAAATGTATTTTTCTCTGTTTCATGTAAAAAGTAAGAAATTGTTATCGAAATTCAGTCAAGTAATTATTGAATTGACTTGAATCCTAACAAATGCTACCTTATTTTGGGAAGAATTATAATTACAGTTTTTGAATTTCCTGTCAACCAACACAAGCATGGCGTATTAAAAGTAATTTTGTCATACAAAATTATGTGATAACAATAGAAATGCATTTCTTCTCCCACAAAGATCAATCTTCTGCTTCATGTACAGAGAATGTAAAAACAGTCTGAGAAAAATTAATTTTTCATTCTCTACCTTTGTATTCGGACATATGTGGTTATGTATGAAGATTGGCAAGGTGTATCTGATCTAGAGTATTACATAATAACCAAAAAACATTGTGATATATTTTGCCTGTTGCAAAATCAAGGACACTGAATTTAATTGTTTCGAACGTTGCATGTTGAGAAGTTTTAAAGAATGAGGATCAGTTCATCACATAAGAATAGAAACGTTTTAAACACTTCTTTTCCTTTGGAAGCCTTTAGCATAGTCGAGCAGGGGTGGAAATTGGAATTTAGGCACAACACATCCTCCGTACTAAGTGCCTAGCCATAGCAGCTAAAAAGCTGTTCATCCATGATCAACCTTGACTGATGGAGGCCTCAGAAATCTGGGGTTGGCAACCTTTTCAGGAAGTGTGCCAGATCAGCGACATTTTTTGATTTGTTGGTAAAGTAAAGCCTTTGATATACATAGAACAATATTTGCTGTAAACAAATGTATTTTTCACTGTTTCAAGTAAAAAGCGAGAAATAATTTTCATCTATATTCAGTCAAGTAATCATTAAATTGACTCTAATTCTAAGAAATACAACCATACTTTGGGAAGAATTACAATGACTGAGTTCTACTTAAGTTTGACAAAATTATTATTTGAGAATTATAGTATATTCAGACTGACAGGTTGACAGACATGTCATACTAGGCTGAATTTGGCTCACGGGCTGTAGTTAGCTGAGGAGCCCTAGTATAAGCCATTAAAACATTGTTTGTTATTGTTTAACATAAACCCCCAAAATAACTTGGAAAACCTGAATTGATGTTTCTGTTTTGTCTATTTTTGTTTATTTATTTAAAATGCAGGTTCCCTGACAACCCCATCGGAAAACAACAGGTACATGATTTTCATTGCCACTTCCCCTGGCAACTTTGCTCATCTAAATGGTTCGATGACGCTGGACCAGGTCAACGAGAAGTACTGGAAGGTCAACAAGCCACTGGAAATGTACTACTCGCTACAAAAGAAGACCGGAATGGACGGAGCCTCTGGCCAGACCCAGTCGTCATCACAGAAAAAAAATGGGGAGAAGTGAACTGTTTCTTAATGGGTTACTGGGTTGATCAATGTCATTTCCAGTCTTCCTCCTCCTACTTTTCTCCCCCCTCCCCACTTTTCTCATCCTCTCCCTTGTGATTCTCTCTCTTTTTTTTTTCCTTTCTTTCTTTTTTTTAAGCCCCCTCTTTTAGTTGCTTTTTTGAAAAAGCTGCAGTACTGGACCATTTACCTGGCCAGCTGGAGACCTAAGGTGACTCAGACTGGATTTCTGGAAAGGCTTAGGACATATTTAAAAAACACACAATGAAAGGTATAGAACAATATTTTATTTAACATCTACAGATTAACACACTTTTCATGCAGAGTCTGTTTCATTTTTATCAATTCACTTGAAATTCTTCGAAAATAGCATATGAAATATATGATAAAAAAAGTAAACAAAGATAAGCAGAAAAACCAAACACTTCAAAAACAGCATCTATTTAATCAATATTGATTCTCAAATCTTCAACCGAAGACAGTGCAACCATCCCACAAAAATTAAAACAAAGAGCTGTCCACTGGCTAACTTCTCACAAAGCTTGTCAAATCCAAAAGTATCCAGTTTTCTGGAAGCCATATAAATGGTCCATAACTGTTCTTTTCTTTTTTTTTTTTTTTTTTCTGTCTTTCCTCCACCGGTTGCTTTTTCTCCCCATTCACCCCTTCCCCTTCTCTACTCTGTTCTCTCGCTTTTGCCATCTCTCTCCCCCTCTCTCCATTTTCTCTTCTATTTCCCTCTCTAACATTTTTTACTCTCTCTCTCTTTTTGATTTTACCTCTTCTTTTCCTTCTTAGTTAATGATAACATCATCATTCTTATTAGCCATTTACTTGAACAATTCTTTATATCAGGGTTGCTAGATTTGGCTACGGGGGATAAATGATCCGAATTTTATCTCCGAAATTCACCCAACACTGGCATTTGAATTAAAAAGAAAAAAATGAGTTTGAGTCTGGAGGCAGAAGATCAAATATCAGTCTCTGCTTAAGAGACTTGTATTTAACCTCTACCATCAGACTCGCTCAATTTCCAAATTCAGCACTATTCCAAAGTCTGTGTTGAGTATGTCTCTGGGATAAGGTCTGCATTATCTCCCCTTCTGGCCAAATCTAGCAGCCCTGCTTTATATGATCCAACTAAGAAAAAGCATGTCATAGAAATTTTTTAAAAATGCCAAAAACCAATTAAAACAAAAGATCAATCAGTTCATTTTCCCTTGTCACGACTTGACCCCACGACTCCATTTTCCACACATACAAAAGTTTCATTCATTAATGTCATTTAAAAAAAATAAAATCCTTAGGGTGGATCTAAATAAGACATTTTTTCATTCCTTGCCATCTCAAAATATTCTATTAACTTTTGGAAGAAAAAATGTAAAGAAAAATTGCTATGAAAAAAAAAAAAAAATAATGAAAAAAAGGAAGTAAAAGCTGAATGAAAAAGAAACCAAAATCAACCTGAGAATAAACAAGAAAATGATCCCCTAAAATTATCCAATCTTTTAACCCCACTCCCTCCTGTATTGTAAAAAAAAACATGAAAAATGAAAGGGATTATTGATATTTAACCATGGCTTAAGTGGGTAAAGAAAGTAATGAAAGTAACAAAAATAAAATCGAAAAATTGAAAAAAAAAAATCAAAAGAATAAAAAAATTTTCTTTTCTTTTTCAAAACTCTTCTATATTTTCTGAAGAATAAGAGTGAGAAGGAAAGAATAGCTTCTTCCCTAAAAAGAGGGAAAAAATACCCTTTTCCCTATAAAGAAGGAAAGAACACCTTCTTCCTTAGAAAGAAGGAAAGAATAGCTTCTTCCCTAAAAATAAGGAAAGAATAGTTCCTTCCCTAAAAATAAGGAAAGAACACCCTTTTCCCTAAAAATAAGGAAAGAACACCCTTTTCCCTAAAAATAAGGAAAGAGCATCTTTTCCCTGAAAAAGAAACACTGAAACAAATTACAAAGAAAAAAATGTTATTTCTATTAGACCCTTCAAGAGTATATTCTTCTGTTTTGTTTTTCTTTTCTTTTTCCTTTTTTTTTTTTTTTTTTAATTTTCCACTTCATTTGAAAAGAATTTGGTTTTTCATTTTTTTAAATTTTTTTTTTCTATTAAATTTCATTCATTCACTCATCTGATCATTTCTTTGTGTTATTTTTCTTTTTCTTCTCTCTCTTTCATTCTATCCCATCTCCCAATTTGTGTTTTTTTTTTCCTTCTCTTTTTAAGAATATTTTACGTCCAACATAATTCTGTTGGAAAGATTTTCAGATATTTTGAAAATCTTAACACCATTAATTTCAAGTACAGATTACTTGGAAGCCTATTAAGGAAATCATCTCTTGCAGAATTTGAATTCACACCTAACCTAGAAGTATAGATATACATGAACTCTTAAATTCATTTGAGGAAAGATTGTTAGTGTCAAGGAGAAAAGCTTCTGATTAAAATTATCCCCTTTGACAATTTGATGAATTTTTAATTTAAGATGTATTCACACATTTCTATTAGATGCTATTCAGTCCAATTTACGTTAAACAACTGAAATAGGAAGTAAGAGGCATAATACATTAAAAAAAGTCTATTCCAATTAATTTCTTACCAGCTGTTAATAATATAATAGAAAAAAAAGCTGGAAAACACCAAAAATAGTCACTTATGATTTTGATTAAAAATAAAACTTGCAGTATACTTCATATGGTATTATTTTACTAATATGAGAATCAATTTAATCACAGAAAGACTACTTGCTCTGCCTCCATCTACTACTATGGATGGTGGACTCTTCAATGAACTTATGGTTCTTGTTTTAATTCAGACGAGTATCACTATTTTTATGCTATTCATTGATGAGTTTGACTTTCAATTACCAGCAGTTTATGAATTTAAGAGTTAAGATTTTACTTCAGTAAAGTTTCCTGATGTGTCTACGTAGTGGCCATTGACCCTCCCCACCCCCTCTGATTAGGCCTTCTCACTGAAGGTATGGGGGTTTGAAAGTTGGAACCTTACAGTTGGTAAAGGAAAATGGTGCTGTACAATGGTTTTATGTAACCTCAACTTAATGTCCTCAAGAAAAAAAGACTTATTCATTGGTGCCTAGGTCATACATCTGTCAAGTGCACCTTCTGACATCTGGATCACATCGTATTTGCTTACACTACAAATGGTGGCTAGTGCAGCCCCTTCGAATGCCTATCATATAACAGGGTTACTACTAAGATATATTCTGAATATACCTGCAGATGCCTATGGTAGTGGGTTTGGCTTTGAGAAAATTAACCTGTGCACACATTGAATATTCTACTTAACTGTTTGTTTTTACCTGTAAACTCTTTGTGGAGCATAGGGACGTAACTACACCACACCAGCGGACGTGGTTCTGGGCAAACTCCCCTCAGCTGAGCCTATTCTGTTCAGCTTTGCCTCACTCTGACTGATCTCTAGGTCTGCTTTGGCCTATAAACTCTGCAAATTGGGGTCATGAGCCCTTCTTCAGTGGGGTAGTTGCCAGGTAATGCTGCTGCAGTTTCTTTAACGAGTAGGTTTTCTGTTGGAATTTGATTATCACCCCCCCCCCCCAATCGCAGATCTCCACACACATGAGGAGTGCATACCTTCTTTCTTATGATATATAATAGTATAGCCTGCCGTCAAAATGATGGCATATATAAAGTTGATATTTAGTCCTTATAAGGAGCAAAACTCTATTGACTGCAGAAATGTTTTTGTCTAATTCATTTTATTTTTGCAGTTGGTCTTTCTTTGTGATTAGGTTGCAAGTTGTCTTTCTTCTTCCCTCTAGGTGACATTAGTAACTGTCGGGGTTAGGTTTCGTTGGGGAAGGTTGGATGTTTTCTTCTCTCCTTTAAGAAGGATCAGTGGCAATCAGGGTTGGGTATCAGAAGGGAAGGTGAAAGCAGAGCGGGTGGATAAGGTCAGATGTTGTCTTTCTTTCTCCCTTTTCTGTGTGACTGATAAACCAAGCAAGTAATTCTATCCATACTCTGAAAAGCCTATTAGTATATTTTCTCAATCCATGATTCCAGATTGTGACAGGACTTTATTGGATGACATTTCATTGAAACAACTTTGTCCCTTATTGAAAAAAAAGTCATAGTAGTGTTCCACATCAATGAATTACTATTTTATCACTAAGGATTGATCGACAGCAATCTGTTTACATTTTGGTTTTTAAATCCACACTACTTGTGGGGGTAATCGTGATTTTTCATAAATTCCCTCTAGCCATTTCCATTTGCCTTATTCAATTAAATTTTGACTTTGTTAATGAAAAGAAGTTGGGGTCGGCTTATCCACCATTGTGGATTTTTGAATGTTTGTTCTTTGATTTATCAGCCCTCAATTGAGAGGTTTACAGGTTTTATCATCTTACCAGTTCACTTGTGCTTCTATCATTATTGTAACTAAGCCGTAGGTCACTAGGTTGTTTGTTGCTAAATCTCTGAATGATTCAAGGCCCATTTTATTAGGCATGAGTTCAAATTCTACCAGTGTCAATTTGTCATTTCTTTTTTTCTCTGGCTTCCGAATAATTTATTTTGGATATTTCGTATCCTTAGAATTAATTTGATACGCACTCTTATGTGATTAGAGTAAATCTTGTAGTGCAGTATTTTTTTTTTTTTTTGCTTTTTGAAAAGAAAACTAAAAATATATAAAACGAAATTTAAAAGAGGAGATGAAGACAAAAAAATAGAGGAATATTATGATTGCCAAAATTTATTCCCACCTCCGACCCCCAACAAAAAGCCAGAAATAGCAATGTTCTTTCTCTCGTAAATAAAAAGAAAAGAAATGAAACTTGTATGACTACAATGTTGTCACTAGCTACGAAGCAGATAAGAAATGATAAGTAATTTTTTTTTTCTTGTGATTTTTCATCTTATATATGTATGTTTGAGTGTGTGTATGAGTTTTTCTTTTATTATTCATTTTTTTTTGTTTTTCTTTTTTGTTATTGTTTTGATTTAGTCTATGTATTGAGTGGTGGTATCTGTCAGGCTCGTAAGATTATGGGTCTGCCCCTAGAAAACATTGATTCCAGTCACTCCTGCCTGGGCAAGGTTATATAGAAAAGAGACAGTTGCCATGCAGCAAGTCAGCTCTCCATGCACTGATGTTGCAAGGGAAAGACAATGGCCAATACAATTTGGCATGAATTTTGTCACAGGAGTTGCTAGAACAAGGCTGATCGCGATATTCGTCTTAGGGACACTACATCCTGGTTTTGAATGCAGAGATATCTGTATCTTAGACTGGTTGTCTCCTAAGGCTGAAAAACTCTGTTTGCCTTGCTATTTTACACATAGCTAGGGGAAGGATAGATTCATATCTTTCCTAAGGGCAACAGTGTGAAGTGAACATTAAACAGCCTTAGCCAGATTTTGAATTTGGCTCGATGCTTCTATCCTCCATGCTGTCAACTATTTTGACACTTGCACTCCTCTATGTATTAAGTAAAAGAGAAAAATTCTTGTCTGCTGCTTTGATTTTTTTGGAAAGGAGTTTCATTGTAATTAAATTTGATCTTTTCTAAACATGGGAAATGTTAACCATTTTGACATGAGCAGCATTTGAGTGAAAAAAACCCACTGGAGGCTGGCAGATGATCAGACAATAACATAGCCCTTTACCTATCCCATAACCCATTGCAAGATTGTTGGAGCACTGTAGATGATTTTAGCATGGGTGTGACCTAGTTCATCATTCTTTTGGCTGGTCTGGAATCAGAGTTGGCTGTTTCCTAGCCTGTTTGCCAACCATCACCAGAGAGCCCAGTCTGCTCTTTTATTTACCCATAGTGAGAGAGGGGGGAGAGAGCACGGATTCATTTATACTATCCCCAAGGGCATTAGTGTGAAATGAACACAAACTATCCCAGCCCGAGTTTGAACTTGGCTTGCTGATTCCACACTCCATGGCATTAACTGTGTAGACGCTCTAACCTCCTATAAACATAGATAACAAATGGAAAGCAGGGTCACCAGATTTGGCCAGAAGGGGAGATATTCAAGCTTCATCTCAGAGACTCAGGACAGGCATTGGAATAGAGGCTGGTATTTAACCTTTCCCTCCAGACTCTCCTTTTTCAAATTTGATGCTATTCCAATGCCTCTGTTGAGTAAGTTTCTGAGATGAAGCTTTGAATATCTTCCCAATCCTGATGGGAAGATAGACTCAGACAGACAATAATGAGACATAACTGTCAATTATATTTGGTTGTCCAGAAAATAATTGTTTTTGAATTTTGAAATGGAAAAAAAAGTGATTGACTGAAAATGTTTGATCAAAGTAAGTTCCGTGTGATTGAACACATTTTTGCCAATGTATAATAATGTCATTTATGCCTAATTCCTGTCAAAATCGACGAGATTATTTCAGTAGCATATGTTGCTTTGTATTTTGGGTGTGCTCTGTGCTATGGCTGCAAAAAAAAAACAAAAAAAAATCAAAAAAAAAAAACGCAAAAATATTTTAATGTCTGAAAAGTGCAATGGACTTAGTAAAAGCCTTTTTGGTAGAATGTAGGGAAAGTGGTCCTGATTGCGAATTGACAAGTTTCACACCCTTGCTCATTCAATGTTCCAAATTTAAAAAAGAAAAAAAAAAAGAGAATTAATGAAAAAATTTGAAAACTCTGTTTTCCATTAATTCTCTAATTTCTATAATCGGGACCACCTTCCCAACATTATGCCAAAAAGGCTTCAACTGGCTGTTGCTTTCTACAGACACTAAAATATTTTTACATTTTTTTCTACTTCTGTAGCACACTGTACACCTAAGATACAAAGCAATGTACGCAACTGGATAATTTGCGTATGGTTATAGACATACATATTTAGTATAGATGTATTTATTGTAAACGAATGAACACACGTGGAATGAGTTGCTGCTGGTAAACAGCAGTGGTTCCTGTGTCTGTGTGTTTGCAGTATCCCCTTCCTATTTTTCTTTTTGCTTTAGCATGGCAGAAAACCAACAAATGAGCAAACGAAGCAACAAGGTCTTTTATATCAAGTAAAATCATAGTTATTGGAGTTGAAAAGCTTTGTGTGTCATCTCCCCACGATCACTTCTCTCCTTAACGTTCATGATCTTTGGGATTTTCATCTTGCTAGAACTTCTGGTATTGATGCTAAACCTTACGAACAGGAACTGATCTTTGACCAAATGCTCGGTTGATGTTTTGTGTAGCGTCAGTAGCATTTCATCAAAGTTTGAATTCCTAATTCAAAACTTTTGTGTTCATTATGTTTATGGACTGATAATTTATAATTACGACCAAATCGCCTCGGATGCTCCAGTTCTCGTACGAGCGTGAAGTCATGCAGTGTCCGGCTCGTTCAATACCTTACAAGATTTCGTAACCAGCTGAGGAGGTATCCCCCTTCAGCCAATTAGATTTCAAAATGTATTGAGCACTTCTTTCCTTTTTGAAGCCGTCAGCATGATCGAGAGGGAATAAGTGGAACTTACGTGCAACGCCCAGGCATAGCAGCTTAAAGTCCTGAAGCTGCCAAGATAAAAAGAACCATAGGGGAAAATCCATCATGTAAATAAAATGTTACGATTAATGCAAATCAAGAGCTGCTCTGTAAGATATTATGTGACACCCTACTTGAAGTCCGTGCAGATAGTATAATGTTTAGCATGTCTGGTTTACATGCAGAAGATCTCAGTTTTGATTCCTGTGTATGGAATTCGCGTATGGAAAACTCTTCATTAGGACAAATTTCCCTGTGCACTCAGCAGCGAATTGAGTACACTGCTGTCTGATCAGAGCGGAGATATCCCTTCATTACCAAAAGAGGTGGTCATAATATCTATTATCATAATAAAATCATAGTCTCAACCAGATTTGAAACTTGCACGGATCACTAAGCTAGGGAAATCGTTACCTCGTCAGAAGCCATTTATACTCCAATGTGTATAAGTAAACAAGTATTTTCAGTATAAATGTTACTTTCTGGATAACCAAATAGATAGTTGAATAGACAGATATATGAAAGAATTGATTATAGATAGACGAGTTTACCTTTGCTGTCAAAAAATGGTGGCAACATTCAAGTAATTTTGCTCTTGCAATTACGTAAAATCTCAGTATGTACAGAGGTGTGAAGTTAATTCAATTGAAATATCCTCGCAGTGTTCAAATATTGTGTACAGTCATATCTCTCGTACAAATAATGAAATAGTAATCTAAGGGAAGTAACTCTTGTGTTGAAATATGAAAGTTATCTCCCAAGGGTTGTTACAGACAGAAAATATAGACATACATTTGGAATATCATATAAGTAGATATAAGCAGACAGATACATTGCTAGATGATATTCGGAATAGGTAAGAAGTAAGATAGATGGGACCAGCATGGTAGACTAATGTTTATTTGAAGAGTGTAGTCCAAAAGCCTGATAAGTATCATTTGAAAAAAAAATAGATATCAAATTGATTTGGATATACATGGTTTTGATAATATGGAAAATTCGAATCAACAATTTGATTTTTGACTAAGAACTTTAGAAAGATTTTTAAAATGGCGGAACCACACTCATCATTTGCTGATTAATGGGAACAAATTGCTTCATAACAGATCACAGATAGGTTCAATTTCCCGAACATGACAATTCAAAACTCGGTAACTTCAAAAAGCTGGCTGATATTCAACTATTGAGCGATTTGTGACAGTCGTCAAAACTCCCGATATGTATTTGGCCTAGTTCACAGACCTGCCACTGTATCTTGTTGGCGCTTGTGATGTTCCGTTTTCAAATCACGTGTTTTGTGTGCCATGCTTTTTATACATCCCGAGTATTTTCATATGAATAAGGTAAGGGCTGATTTTTTAAAAGTCGGCAAATTCCGAAAGTTCTGGTCAAGACCTTGTCGAGTTTGGTATATTTAACCTGTACAGAGTTTAAAATATTTCAATTGCAACACAGTTTAATTTCATTCTATAACTTCACGGCCTACTTGTATGTAATAAACAATCCATTTTATCTTGAGTTTAGGGCATAAACTTAGTACAACTTAAAAAAAAGACCACCTCACACTTGAAGTAAACTTGTGTTCGTTTCAAAAGCATAGATGTGTGGAATGCCCTCGTCGTACTGTATGCGTATGAATCGTGTCTTGCCTACTACCCCTCTCCTCTCGCCCCACCTCTCATTAAACCTCTGTTGTTGCTTTTCAACCATGCCGAGGCCACTATTATGATTTAATAAGTTTAATAAATAGATTATTGATGACAAATTCAATTAGATTATTAGATAAATTCTTATTTTAAATCTGAATTATTTCATTGTCATCGGTATTTTTCTGACTCTTTATTTATTCACGTATTCACTGTGAACCTGCACCTGAGTCAGCAGGACCTTGCGACTCAGTAATGGCTTGGGACCCGTACTACGAAGACCACTAGATAGATAGAAACAGAACATAAGAGATGCCTGCACGAAAGTAAGCATAAGAGATATTAAGGCACAACAAAGTAGTGTAACTAGCCACAGAGTTATTAGAATCTCATTTACTATTGCACAAAATGAATCTACAGAACGGTGTTTATTTTTATTTATTTATTTTTTTTAAATTGTAATATTCACGTTGAAATTTCTAATTTTTGTCTCTGTTTATATAATGTACTAGTTTTTCAGAGGAGCTCTTCATTAATACATATTTGACTAAAAACAAACTCATTTTTTTATTTTTATTTTGGAGTTTCTCCATCATTTTTGGATATAAATCTTTATCATTACTATTATTGGATGAAGTATTGTAACATTATTTTGATTAAATTTGACTAGTCTTTCCCTTCATCTTAATCGATTCACCATAGCCCATAGATAACTCGCCCAACCTATCAGCTAAATGGGCTACTGATATTTCTCTTTTTCCTTATTTGAGTATGTCCCTGGGTGCTCCTGGTAACATTTTTAGGTCTACAACCTTGAAAGCTTGCTCGAGTACACCACTAAATACCATCTAAGAACATTCATTTTCTTCCTAAAAGTGCTTTCTTGGGTTTCTAAGGCTATTCTGAACCAATAATGCCCAAATCATGTGCTGTTTTATCTTATATATATATATATTTTTTTTTTTAGATAAAGGATTTATTTGCTTTTTCATTTTGATTCTTTTCAAGATAATGTTTCAGATAATTAGTTCAGGAACATGCGCCGGTCATAGTGATTTATTCATACGTGGTACGGATATTGTAGTTGTTTTCATACATAGAAACAATGGCCCAAATTGAAAGTTATATACAAGCAACTAAAATTAAGATGAAGGTAAAAGCTTGTCAAATTTAATGAGAATAATATCGGGGTTATGCTTGATTTCCAAGTGTAAATTTCAAGAGATTTTGATCTGTATTTGACCAGTGATTCCAATCAAATGGCTTAGGTCCACAGTACAGCAGAAGATTTCCGTTTTAAAAAAAGAGAATGAATACGCGCGCGCGTGTATGTAGTAGCTGCAAAAGAAATCTATACATAAAAATTTGTAATTAAATCTGAAAAAGTCGGGTTAGTTACTCGGTAGGAATTGTCACGTGACTGATGCCCTTTGGTAGCATGCTGTATTAGGGGTGATTCATTGAAAAAGGTGTGTGTTGGGGGGTCAATAAATAAGTTACTTCTTTCGCCTCTTGTTGGATGGGGATCATTAAAAAAGCTCAAATTCTCAAAAACATGTTTGAATGCTACCAGAGAAAGGGATCATTTTTGGGAAAAAATTGACCCCCTAACCAAAAGTAAACTATTTGGGGGAGATTTTCAAAAAACAAAAAAAAAGTCCTTTTAAAACATAAGACGGAATAAATGCTTAAATTTTCAGTCCTCTAGCTCCATTGGTGCAGCCAATTTACACAATCCATATATAGCCAACCAGATTAACTTGAAAACCGTAGAAACCTTTATTGACAGTTTTCGTTGTCGGTTTCTAGCAAGTAAAAGTGTGTTTGGGCTGTACTTAATTTCCGACCAATTAAAAGGCAGAAGGAAGCCATCGTACATCTGGCAGTATTTTGCACCTCAATAACTACAGAAACACCTTCCTCTCGCTGGGCCAGGGCAGGGGAATTCTGTTTAGTTACAAACTTACACCAGAGCTAACTTATACCACCCCAAAAGCAGCTAAAAATAGAAAAAACAAAACAAAACTTGCATATCCAATAATCAGCAACGTGTCTTTTCAGATGGACAGTTCTTAATGCATTGTTGCTAACTTTGCCTTGGTGCAAAGTCTAGAGATGTGGGTAGCTGCCAGATGTACGATGATTCCCTTCTGTCTTTAGTCGGCGAAAAATCAAGTCCAAGTAAACATTTGCTTGTTCTGTTTTATTTTGAGTTTTATGTAGAGATTTCTCTTGCGTCCACTATATTTTGACAGTAATGGTATACTTCCGTTCGCTTGCGTCCTCGTATGTGTGAATAATATGTTCGTATGATTAACCCCCAAGAAAAAATTCTCAAGTATACATGCCCCAATCCCTCCGCTATCTGAACGTAGTGTTTCTATAGAAAGTTTTTGTAAGCCGAAATGGCATGAACTGAAGAAGCAATTACCATTGATTTATATAGGGAAAATTTTGAGCGTTTCCAGACCAAAGTTATTGGGATGGTATGTTAGGCCAAGTCATCTGAGGCTGTGATGTTGGCAAGTACAAGAGACTGGGGTGTAGAAGACTGTGGAGGAAATGGTGCGAACAGCTGCTATATTGACTCGCTGCAAAATGAAAACTGAACATTCCTTTTTTCTTTTTCGTTAAGCAACAAAATGGCGAGAAGAGATCTTAAAAAAAACAAAACAACTAAACACTGACTACTGGAATTTGAAGTCTATTAGATGATTAAAAAATAAAACAAAACAAAAAAAGGGAACCAAGAAAATGATATTGTTTATACATACATACATACATACATATATATAACATACATACATATATATATATATATATATATATATATATATATAATGAACAATGTGTGTGTATACACTTGGCTTACAAGGGTATTTAGGAGACTAACACTCATTGCACCTTATCAGTGCCTCATAGCTGTCCATTTTGAACTTCCATAGTCAGCTCTCTAGGCATAATACCTGTGCATTAGTCACAGTTAAATATTTGCATAATTCTGAAAAGATTCTTAGTTGTATGTTCATCATGTATGCGGAAACGGCACGATATATATATATATGATTCCTACCTCCATAGGCAGTCAGGCAGCGATTTCCTCGGATCACAGAATGCGATTTCTCGATGCAATCGACGTCCGTTTACTTGTGCAAACTCACTACACACACGTTCATTCTAAAACGTGTTGCTCGAATACCAATCAACGTGATGTGATGCAGTTTTCTTTTAATCCAAAGGGTATAAGTCACATCACGACAACATTACCTACCACGCTAAAACGCCCGATCATTGCGCTGGTTGAAATGTTTGGTTTTCTTTTTGGACAGCCCCTTTGTATGTATGAAACGTATGAAAAGATGGTTTAATATATAATTTTGAACAAATCAACGTTTGTTTTTCAATTTGTACGTCTGATATTTTACATGATTGTTATGGCTAAGATTAAAAGTTTAGGGACAAGAAAGGTCCATGTAATTCTCAAGAAAGAGCAATCAATCAAAGAATGAACTCATGTTATCAAGCTTTCCAAGAACTAGTTTGATTTTAAAGAATGATTCCCCATCAGCCTTGGAAAGAAAGGTCTCCTGCCATCTTCCCGATAGTCACATACGAAGCTCAAACATAAAACTTAACCAAGATTTTGGCTCTCAAACTAAGAACCATCCAACATACTCAGGAGAAAATTATGCTAAGCATCACATGGAAAGATTGCACAGTATATTAGAGGAAAACAGGCATAAAAGTTATCTTAAGGGCCATTAAGAAGCTTAAATGGCAATAGGTAAGTAATGTCGCAAGAAAACCAGATTATCGTTGGACATCGCAACTCACAACATGGATCCGGATCCCACAAGATCACAAGCGACGTTATTTCAGGTAAACAATAAAAAGAAATAATCACTGAAAAAAGTCTTTTTGGACCAACTTGAAAAATCATCTTCGTTGAAAAAAAGAATTGGTAACCTAAATTTAATCGTTTGTCTCGAAGTAAATTCATTATAAATATTAACTTGAGATAAACTCATAAATTTATACGTAACAAATTAAACTAAGTTTGATTCAGTTTGGAGAGAAGTTTATACTCAACCTAAAATGTTCACCTGACTCTCGTAATACTAATATCTAATTTAGAAACATTGATTGAAGTATTCATAGGAATAATGATAAGTAGAATTTAAGTTATCTATAGTAAATCTGAAAAAAAAGATGGTTGTACCTTTTCTGCTATTTGAATATAAACAAAATTAACATTCACTGACCATGAAATAAATGGATGTAAGTTATCTCATTTAAGATAAAATATTTGCGCAATGTAAAATATACTATACATGCCAGGCGATAAGACAAATGATTCACAACGGTATTTGGTGGACTACCGCTCACTGCAATTCAGCCAAACTGCATAACTTTCCACATCGAGTTTCGGCAGACGACTTCCCGATCAAATTACCATCACATTGGACACATTGTAATGTTTGTATAGATTGAAAAAAAAATCAAATGTCCATGGTGTATACTCGGGTGGATCCCAAAATTTGACCGAGGGGTTCCAAATGGAAGAAAATATTTTTACAAATACGTGAAAAGAAAAGTGAGAGAATGAAATTCAATCTGGCATTTTCTTCACTTATTCCGTTGTATTCGAGTGGTAGCCTTTCAACTCCAGAATTGATCAAAGAAATTTACCACAGAACCAATAAATGAATTTTCAGATGTGTCCACACATCTCCATTTGACGTGTGGAATACGTCCTGTTCGGGAAGTAAACTATTTGTAGAAATTATGGTTCTGGATGGTTCTGGTAGTTCTCGTCGAAGGATGGGCTGTATTAACGCTGTATTAACGGTCTTACGTGGACGCCAGTGGAAAAGTTGATGAAGGAAGGGAGATGTATAGAGAACAAGCGCGTCAAGTACAAATGTGGACGCAGATATTAAATGGAACAAAAAGACACATACAAATATTTAGAGGTGAAACTGAGAGATAAGTTTGATGCACAAATGAAGAATGTAAATGAAATACATGGAATGGAAGTATTAATACATTCCATTGTGTTAAGAAAAATAGAGAAGAGAGGAGGCCTCTTGAGTTTAGGTTATTCCTAGGCGTAAAAACGAAACACAGGAAAGAATATGAATTCAAAGGACAAGTGGCATAAAGGGTCTAATGTCGTTTCGTCTATCTATCGAATGGATCCTGATAAGTCGTGCCTGTTATAATGAGTGGTATAGTTCACCAAGCTCGATTAGAAAAAGGCGGTTCATCAGGATATATGCAAGAAGGAGCTAGAGAGGCGAAAATAATGAACGCAGCGTTTGCGTGGTCACCAAAAATAGTTACTGTCTTCGCATTTGATAGCTATGAAGTTCTTGCGAATACTCGCATAGATAAGTGACAAGACAATATATATAGCCATGGCCAATGAATAGAAACTATGCCGGCAGTAAGTTTAGAGAGGGATGAAGGAAGATGACTGGCTGGAGATGTCGGGGCCAAATGAACGAGACAGAAAGGGAGAAGTTAACCAGCTCGAAAGCCGGGGCTAAAAGGCTAGAAGATAACCGGTTCGGTGGCCGGAGCAAAGAGGCATTCGACCACGTGCGTTCAGTGGTTTTATAGAGAGTGTTCGAAAGAAATGACGTTTTAGGTATCAAGCTAAAAGAAGGGTTTCGTGTCTAATTGTTGACAATAAATATAGGGGTCGCTACAGACGCTTTCCGGGCGGTCTCGGTAACGTGAAACAACAGAAGTAGGAAGGTGTGATGTCATTTAAGTGTGAGACGCTATTAAAATAAATTATATTCTGATCAATGCTTTAACGAGCTGCTAATGATGTGTGACTTCATTGAAAGAAATTATATTCCACAACAGAAATAGGTAGGTGTGATGTCATTAAAAGGTGTGACGCTATTAAAAGAAATTATATTTCCATCAATGCTTTTACCGGCTGCTAATGTCATAATTGAATATCTGAGGTCCGCATTTTTGTATGAGAAAAAAACCAAAAATGGCCATTCAAGATTTTCATTGAAAATAATATTTGCAGAATATTTCATATCGCAGTACTTTACAAGTATAAGAATCAATTGAATCAAGGAAAGACTGCTTGCTCTTTCCCCCCCTCCTGCTACTACTGCCACGGACAGTAGACGTTGAACTTATGGTTCTTGATTTATAAAACAATCAGCCATAAAACATATTTGATTTTTTGTTTTAAAGGTCAGTTTATGATTAATTAGGTTTTTTATTTATAGAATTTCTCCATCTAGATATTTGAAAAGAATTGTTGTACTTGATCAAAGCAGTGGGTGTCCGGGTCACCTCGTCAACGTGGATCCGCGCCTGACGGGGTAGTGCTTTACTTATTATTCAGACTGCGTTCTTTGTATTTATTATTGTCCCTGTATACGTAAGTATATTTTTTTTAAAGTTTGAAAATATAAGTAAAAAGATTAATGCAAAGGATTGACTTGGTGCATGAATATAATGTCTGGTCACTCACGAGAACAATTAGTGATGTGTTTGCTGAATTTTAGGCAATGGTTTTGTTTCGGAACTTTCAAAAGTTAGGACCAAAGAAAGATATTACTATTATTGTGCTTAAAGCGTAAAGTATACAATGAGAGCATAAATCTAGCTATGACTTAGAGATGCCAAATACATGGAAATCAACAAAACGGGCTGAGGACCGAGTTGGAACCGAAGAGAATGTCATGGAATAGCAATACTAGGGATAACTCTGAGCGATAGAAAAAAAAAACATGGATCAGAGGGAGGACTAGAGTCAATGACATCATACAAATAATTAAGCAAGAAAAGTAGAGATGGGCTGGATTCTTAGTAAGATTAGATGACAACAGATAGGAAAAAAAGCTAACTGATTGGTGCGAATAGGACAGTGAACGGAGCAGGAAAAGATCAGACAAGATGGAGGGATGAGATATAAAGGTTTGCCGGTCAGACATGACATAGGTTAGCACAATCATGGTCGTCATGGAAGGAGATGAGAATAAAAAAATGCGTATAAATATTGAAGCACATATTTTTGATTACTTACATAATAATGAAATTGAATTCTTTCATTCTCTATGCAATCAGATAATACAATATGTCTGACATTTCAGTAACAGATACAGTCTACAGCTTGGAGAAGCGTCATTAACATTCCGATAGTTTTCAGGACGATTGAACTCCTTCTAGTTGTTTGTGTTGTTAGGACAACGTTGCAGCCGATCCATTCTACGGCCTTCTTCAGGTGTACTAACCCAATGTGATGCTGGTTAACAGTATTTTCCAATGGTAGCCACGCCACAACGTGGGATTCGTGTAATGTTGATTCCTGTTCTCTCCTTGCTGGGCCTGGATTTCCATACCCCGTCCCTGTTGAGTAGTGGAAGCTACATCAGGTTGAACTCTACACTTGTCTGACTTATACATTCAGTCGATATATTGATATGGGCTGTCTCTTTGATTGTCTCAGTTTCCGATATCATATTCGGATAATGCACCTGAAGAAAACCGTAGAATGGATCAGCCGAAACGTTCTGTCAACAACATAAATAATAAGAAGGAACTCAATCGCCCGAAAAACTTATTGAATTTCAATAACAGTATTACTTGGTTTTCGTTTTGATCTTTAAGCAAAGGCTGTCTGTCCCATTTCAAATAACCTCGTATTTATGTATCGTAAATGCCTCACAAAGATAACTCATTCCCATTAATTACTGCGTCAAAATGGTAACTCCAATTAAAGGTGATAATTGGCTAAAATCGATAAGCATAAACATTCAGTCGTTCATTAAAGTTGAAGGCAGTATAGTTATATTGTTATAGAGTAGAATAACTGACTTGGAATTGATTGCGGAGGCTTTGAAAATGCGATGCCCGTTGGATAAGATACATTTACTGCATAATGAATCCGACACAAGTCTTTATTGAATTAGAGACAACTGGAGGATCTTATAGTTCATGGAAAAGGTGATGGTTAGTTTTGATATTGCATAGTTACAATCTTTTGTGGATTTATTCGAGGGTGTAATCCAAATAACTGGAATTTATAACTCATCCCCGATCACTAATTAGGAAAGAAATGATGTTTTTTTATTCTCTATGAACAAATGAGGACTTTTGCGGGAACGTGTTCCATTTTCATATAGTTCCTTGAAATCCTCTGCCAAGTCAAACCAGACAACTCAGATATCTCGTCAATGGCCCGACGGAGATCTTAACTACTTACCTGGCGAATTTTCTCATCATTCCAGCTTGTTGAAGGTCAGCCAGATCGTGGTTGGTCTTCGAGTGACCTTTCACGACGTTTGAAACGCGAATACCGTTCGTGTACTTTTGTTTTACCTAAAGATTATGTCTTGAAAGCTTTTCGAAGCATTACAAGTTACAACAGTTTCAGCTGCCGTTTTCCACAAAAGAAAAAACAAACAAACTCCACGCACACTATGCTCTTTTCTATCAATCATCTGAGAAAAAAAAAGCCACGGGAAACAAATCAATCAATACAGAACCATATCACGTGGTAGACTACCCCAGAACAGCGTTGCTTATTTCGATGTTTCTCATCTAAATCAAGATGTTTTTGGTTGCGTCTATAGAGATCTCAGAAATTGCTATTTAGATGATTTTCAATAAAATAATATTTCTTTTTAATTAACAGTAATAAAATAAGTAATATTCTATTGAATCAAGCAATATTTTTATGGAACAAACCTTAAAGATCATAGTCACATATAATTTACTCATAATTTGTAATATATTTCCTAGATTAAATATATCTATCTATCTATCTATCTATCTATCTATCTATATATATATATATATATATATATTGTGTCAACCACGGACAGCTGTTTCGATGTATTACATCTCTTCAGTGTGGCTAGGTGTTTCAAGATGTTTTTTTGACTCAATTTTGGATATAAACTTGAAAATAAAGTTGGCAACACTGGTTCAGGATAGTGTCAACTGTTGGTGCATTGTACAACTACGTCTCGTCTGCTCACCACATTCGAATTCCGATTTTTGATAGTTATTTTTGTTTCGGGCGTTTTATCTTCAATCAATTGGAAACAAATAGTTTTTTTTTTTACAGGAACAAACATTACCAAAAATTGTATATACAGCGTTGAAGGTTTTGAGCCGAATCTGTTCTCTTTCTTGTTATATGTTGAATGCAATACATAGATTTCCTTTCGCTATAGTGATAAATATGGAGGATTAAACCTTTTTTAGTCGCGAAAAAGGATACCTGTATGAGCCCAAATATTGTGGCAAGTGAAATGTGGCAGGAATGACAGCCACTGTCTCGTAGCAACTGTGCATTTTCGGGTCGGAGGTATACAGCCGATAAGCCGGCCCCGACTACTTCCTTTTGATATTTTGGATGTCACAGTTATGGGCGAGGAAAATATTTGAGTAACTTTGATAAAGTCTAAATCATTATGAACAGAAGACCAAGTCAGAGCATTTTGAAACGGGACGGCTTGTTGGTACTCAAATTCAATCGCGATGAGAACCAATCAGCAGTGCATCAAGTAGGGAAATTCCCCAACAACCGACAAGGCATTGGACAGTCAAGACTCGTCGATACGATGTATGAGCAGCAACTTTCTTACCAAGTACAAGCCAACGGAAGGGCTACTGCTGCACAGATTGCAGATTGCTTTAATCAATGTGATGAAAGCATACGGTACATTAATTCTTGTTGCGTATGGGGTTGCATCGTAGACACAGGGTTGGCAGTGTACCCAACCCAAACAAATGTCCATCATTGAACACAGCGCCAATGGACATCCGAGCGTCGGAACTGGACCTTGTATCAATGTAACATAGTTGTATCGTGTAATGTCCCTTTCCTCCTGAATGAGGTAGACAGCCAGCAATTGGTTTGCCAATGGTAAGCGTTTGAAGGGAAAAGGTTGGCTTATAGAGATGCATATTTTTTGTCGGTAGCCCCTCACTTGGAAGATCAGCATAAAGCTATGTCATTCTAACGTTGACCCGAGCTCCAAGAATGTTGACCTTGTGCCGAACCTAGCTTGAGCTCAGTGAATAAATATCAATGTTCGAGCAGAGGAAGGCAAGAAGGAAGGGGAGAGAAAAGAATGAAATACAGAAAATCTCATTTCACAATACTGGCAGTCTATCAATCTTCATCATCATCATTGTCATCATTATCATCTTCATCATTATCGATCAGCCATTTCAAGTCCATCGTTGGACATAGGCCTTTCCCATGGTCTGCCATTTTTTCCGTATCTCAGCATCACGGTGCCAAGACATTCTGAACTTTTATGATCTCGAAGGATCCCCGTTGTAAGTCGTGATGTGCAGAGGTTGTCTGATATCATTGCAACATGGCCTGTCCATTGCTATCATTATTTTTTGGACACATGTATTCATGAAATTAGAAAAAAGGTGATTGCATGACATGGCAAGTGATCGGCCTTACCCTGCTATCAATCACTCCCCCTTTACAAATACTATGAGTCATATGTCTGCACCTCCAAAAACAAAACAGAAAAAATTGTTTTTCTGTAAGGGCTCATAGTATAACCTATTATTCGAGCTCAACACGATGATTTGGCCCTATGGTTATTTAGTGAGCATAGTTTAAACAAGTGTAGGTCGGAGTGGTGTAACGGTCACCAACATAAACAATTGCGAACTGAGTTCAAATATCAGCCGAGGCAATTTTTCGTTTACTTTGAGCTAAAGTATCTTGGGAAAGGTATGAATCCATGTATTATCCCAGCCAGCTATGGAAGGCGTATTAGGATAGACCATGCTCTCTAACTATGTCTGGCGACCAGTGTAGGAGAACTACAACTCCGAATTCTAAAGCAGGAGTGGAATAGCAAGCAATAAGAAAAAGAACCCCCCTACACAAAGATATGAAAACGAAAAAAAAAAAAAAAAATACTTGCGGAAGAAAATCAGCACACAAGCTGAAAGACTGGTCGGATCCAGAAAGAGCTTAGTTCGATTCAAGGCCATAACACCAGTAAGAGAATGATTCCACCTAATTGAACTAGGTGATAATTAACATCATCAAGTTGAACCAAACAAAGATTAGTACCAACTAATTGAACTAAATAATTATTACTACCATCCAATCGAACCAAGTGAAGATTAGTAAAATCCTATTGGACCAAGTAATGATTAGTACCACCCGATTGAGCAAAAATAAATATTAGCACTACATAATTGAACCAAATAATTATTAGTACCATCCAATTGAATCAGATTAGGATCAATACCATACTATTGGACCAACTAATGATTAGTACCACCCGATCGAACCAAGTAAATATCAATACCTCCCAAATGAAACAAGTAAAGATCAGTACCATCCAATTGAACCTAGTAAATATTAGTAGCACTTGACCCAAGGTTTAATCTGCGAGATTAACTTGCTCATCTCGGTAGATCGAGTCCTGCCTTAGAAATCATTTGAAATTATCCAAGCCGGTTATTGGTAAGGATTTCGTCATTTGAATCCTGACAAACAATAAGTATCCTCTATTTACCTGACAGATTTATCTTTTAATTTTATGAGAAAATAAAAGGGTAAACAGCAAATTGCTCGCCTATCAACATAAACAAAACACCTACAGATATTTTGGGGATTTAAGGTTTGTCAGGTGAGACTATTTGATCAAACTTTGTTTTCGTTGTCCAAACGACATGTTTATGATTCAATATTTTCCATAAAAGACAATATGGTAATGCTCTACCTTTTGCTTTCAACTTACCTGTTGCATGGCATCACCTTTCTTAAATAGCGTTTTCATTTTTTAATCATTCTATCTTTATCTTTATTATTTTCTACTTTTTTCTTCTTTTTCTTTCTTTCTTCCTTCTTTCCTTGGCCCTATTTTTTCTTTCTTTCTTTCTTTCTTTCTTTCTTTGCCGCCTTTTCTTTTCCCCTTTCTGTGTCAGCTTTTCTATCTTTTTTCTCTTTTTCTTAGCCCTCTTTCCTTTCTATCTTTTTCTTTCTTTCCTTTAGCCCTCTGAACCGCCTTTTTTTCTGTCTTTCTTTCTCTTTCTTTCTTAGACACGTCTTCTTTCTTTCTTAGTTTTCTTTCTTCTTTTTTTCATAGCCCTTCTTTCTTCCTCCCTCCCTCCCTCCCTCCTTCCTTCCTTCCTTCCTTCCTTCCTTCCTTCCTTCTTTCCTTCCTTCCTTCCTTTCTTTCAATATTGTCTTGTCACTCTTACTTCTCGCCTTGTTGCTTGCTGTTCACCTTAATATCTTGCTCACTAATTGACTACAAATACAGGAAGATAAACTTACCACTATTTCACCCAATGATACTAAGATATTTGTATCTACCATTTTGCTTCCGCATATAAGTATAATGATCACTAGAAGGCTGAGAAGATTATGTAGTGCCAACCTCTGCAATTTTAACCCCGAATTCCTTCTTCTCAATTGACAGAGACTTTCAATCGTTTTTTCCTCACAAATCAACATTGGAAAATTTAAACGTGGAGAAAGTAGTAAGCAGTGTCCTTACGCTGGCTACGTTTTCAGTCACCCCCGCTCTGCGAATCAGATTACAACATACTTGGCTCTTGTTAATGATTTGTGAAACAGACTTAAAGGTGACAAGCACCCGAAGTGGCATCACTCATTCGTGAAGAATAGACTGCAAAAATTTCCATGAAAGGTTATCTTCATTTAATCGACTTGGTAACTGTGTTATTACTTGGATGAAATGCTTTGCAATGGGTACGCAATAATTACAATGGAAACTACAGAAATTGAACACGCGTTGTTCTAGATGGAATCTCAGCCCTCAAGTACCCCGGTCCTTCGCTCTGACAATGAAGCTAAGCCTGCTCGATAAAGCATAAGTTTAACTGGTTTTACAACAAGCGCTAGAATGATCTTTGCAGGAGGAAACCCAAGCCTGAAATTACCGAATGTCCCGGCATATAAGACAAACATTAGATAAAAACTAACAACAAGTACAATCTCAATACTACACCGCGTCCAAAGCGCTGGTATTATGATTAGGAAGCCGTCTACCGAAGCTTGAAATTAATGGGCTTGAATGAGTTGGTAGTAACCCAAATACTTTTGTATACAATGCGCCTTAGAGACCGGTAAACATGGTTCTCCTTTTTTCTTAAAAGGTTAGATTGGTTTGATGAACTTTACAAGAGCAACATAACCACGGAACTCTACCTCTCGTCTAATTGTACGCTATTCTAAAAATAATAATAATAAAAAGACCCGAAGTCTTTTGTTCATACATTTTGTCGGTTTTTATTAGATGAAACATCATAAACCATAATCATTCAATTTTTTTATGACTGCTTTTCCATTCATTTCAATTCATTAGTTGCTTTTTATTGCAACTTTTTTCTCCAGACCGATTTCCCCTCGGCAGTGAGTAAATAGCGTTGATCGGAAAATGTTGACATTATTTTTTTTTTTGCGATGAATGTCTGACCGACTGTTAATAACATTGTATTGATTTTTGTCGGAACAATACTTTCTTTTTGCTGACTCATTGAAAGTCATATTGCTTCACATTTCAACTATTTTGGGAAAAAAGTTTTTACCTTGCATGTATTCCCTGTCCGAAACTGTTGAATATCATGTCATTCCTGATGCCTTCATCGGTAAGTACTAAATACTTATTCCTCATTTCACGGCATATAATACAAACTTTAAAAAATTAACAATTTGTATTCATTACGTTTGTTTGTCCATACTCTAAAAGTTGTCAATGAATTTCGATGAAATTTCGTAGAAGGGTGGGTCAGGGTCTAAGGAAGAACTGATTAAATTTTTAGACGAGTCTAGATTTTCGCTACGGATTGAAATTTATCTTTTCAAGTATCGAGAAAATGTGAACAATTGTCTGAATTATGGAAAATCGAAAAAACAAAAACAAAACAGTTACCTTCCCTAGCTATTCATGAACTGATTTTCATTCAGTTTTTAGCTAGAATACGGTGTTAGCAGAGTTATGAGCTCTCTGGGTGCTTTTTAGTTTGAACTGGAATGAAAGGCAAAATGAAAACCTTTAAAACAAATGAAAAAATTCTGTTAACGAAAGACAGACTCTTTTTATGATATAATTGACTTTCCCAAATCTTAATTCGTAATGGGATGATTGAATACCGCACGAAAATGACCCAAACTCATTTTCTTTTTCACCAAATCGAATTTTTCAAATTGTTAACCGACCAAATCGAATTCAGTTTACAAGACAAAAACAATGATTAATAAAACATTTCAAAATCTTGGAAGCAACTCATACGTTTGTAATCGTTACAGGCTGATACAAATTCGGAGTATAATGTTGATAAAAACTCACCATCACAGCCAATAATTGGACAAACGTAGCGACTAAATCTGAAATCATGTAAAAAAAAGTTCCACCGAAGAATAAATACAGTCAGAATAAACTCTAGTTATGACATCTCTGGCGTTCTCCACTGGAAAAAATCTAAAATTGAGTTAATAAAAACTGCTAGAGAACATCCTGATTTTGGATAATGTAGTTGTCATTATTAAACCTGCGAAAACGAGGCCCTTAAAAGGAAAAGAAAGCTTTCTTTCCCAAAACAAAAATATTTCTTTCAGAAGGGGTCTAGTGTTATACCAGGGACATTTTCAAGTCTGTAGACAAAACGTTATGGTTAGGAGCGCCGGAACAAATAAACAAACCCATGCATATACAAAAGAGAATAGAAGTCTTCGCCATCTTTGATGGCTACGTTTTTTCATCCGGTCAGGTTAATCACTTAAAAGAAACAGTCAAATGATCAATGTCTTTTGACAGCATGCTAGGTTAGGGGTGATCAATCCAATAATTGGAGTGATCAATGAATAACTTACTTCTCTAGCCTTTTGTTTGAGTATTGATCTCGAAAAAGTCCAAAATTTAAAAAACGTGAATGATGCCGGACACAAATTAAGGGAGTAATTTAGTATAAACTTAGATGGCAATTTGAAACCCATTCAGGATGGGGGCTTTGAAAAAAACAAAATCAAATAAAACAACAAAAAGTTTTTTCTAGGCATAAGGTGTAAATGTTAAAATTTTTCAGTACTCTAGCTCAATTGGTACGGCATGTATGCGTGATACATGCATAGATAGCCAGATAGTTAGCAAGACCAACTTGAAAACTGAAGAAACTTATGTAATAGTTTTGGTTTGGTTAACACTTTTTGATAGCCATATTAAAATGACGTTATGTTTTCCCGACAGCAATAATCATAATAAAAACAATGTCAATATTTAGAATGATTTCTCTATGTAACTTTTTAGCAACTATTCTGTTCCTGGGTCATACGTATTATTTTCTGATTGATTATGACTAAAAAGTATCGAAAGTATCAATTATTACCATCAAACTTTGCTTTTGCGATCAGGAAAGTGATAATTTCAAATATATTCATTTATGATGGGACAACGGGCTGATTCACACATTTTTAATCACATGAAGTAAGCAAAATACAATTACATATGAGTATTGCTATCCTGGACACAAAAAGCTAAGCTTGAGGAGAATTATAGTCTTTTCTATTCTTCTAACACATAAACAATCTGAGAATAACATTCACTACCCAGGAAAAAATTGTGTTGTACGGTGTTATATTGAGAATATTGATATTGATAAAAAGATTTTGATAAAGATGGCGCTAACTGTTATAATAATAATGCAAATGATAATGATATGAACAATATATATATATATATATATATATATATATATATATATAGAGAGAGAGAGAGAGAGAGAGAGAGAAAGAATACTATTCTATATAGTTATAGATTTAGGGCCCCCTGAGAATCTATAGAAGTATTATTGATGGTCCGTGCGCACATCTTTCAAAACCTGGGGTTAGCTCCCTCCAAAATTCAGTGATATTTGTTATTGTATAATGTTAGTAAAAATGCAGTAGGTGGACTCCTATTCACAAAGACTTGGGGACCAAGAGGCGATTTAAACAGGAAGGGGGAATTCAAAGACTTCTTGGTTGTATGAAAATGAACAAGAAAGAAAGGAATAATAATGATGACATCAATCATAACGAAACGGGAAATCATAAATGAACCTTGCAAATTAGCTGCGAACGAATACAAGAATAGATGTGACTGGGTAGGGACAGTAATCTATTGGGAATCGTGCAATCGACGTGGGTTCAACCATATGATTGGATACATATGTGCATATCATTTCTTGAAAATAAAAAGAACAAGACTTGGTCTTCAGAGTTAAACTCAACTTTGAAAGCAAATATTTCAGCCCTAAGCCGAATCAAAGAATGGAAAAAGTGAAAAGAATAAGTAATAAATTCTAATTAAAAGAATCTGTTTAGCGACACCAGATAATTCAATCTAGCATCATAGCTTTTCAATTTCTCTATCTATCTTCGTTTGTCTCTTTCTTTCTTTCGCTTTCTTTCTTCCTCACACTTTATTTTTTGTTGTTGATTGATGACAAGGGAATAAAATATGTTTCTCGCTTTTTTCTTCTCACTCTATATTAGTCTTAACCCGAAGCCTGACATTGTCATTGTTGTTATGCAAGCGAAATAAAATCAACTCAGTAGGAGTTTGATGAAAAGATAGTTTTGGACTTAGATAACGAAGCCAACCACAATATTCAAACAAGGACAGATTTGAAGGTCGTAAACAAGAAAAAGGGAGCTAGATTAGACCGAGTTTTCAATGTTTTCTAGTAGGGTTGAAGTAACGTTGTATCCCAAATTTCAACCTCCTCGAGAGCCTTGAAGGGTTTTGATTTTGGCGAGAGTCATTGTTGTTGTCATTGTCATCATTGTTTTTCATGGGGGAAAAAGAAATCAGCTCCACGGAAGGAGTTCGACCAAAAACTCCACACAATCCAAATTAGATGAATTAGAAATTAAAGAAAGGATTGAGACTGTCCATACCAGTTGGTCGTTAACCTTTTTGTGCCTCGCGCTCACTTTTACGACTTCTGTGATGACCGAGAGAAGAAGAAAGTGATGGAGATTTATGAGACTTGCTTTCACGCAGTCTCCAACGCTCAATACCAGACATGACTGGAAGTGTTGTCGAGGTGGATAATGGGAAAACTTGAATAACCCGAAAGAAGACAGAAACAACCCAGACTTAACTACTTGAGAAAATCATTTAGGAGATTGAAAAAAATGTCTTGGAGCATCGTGGGGACATACAACATTCATCAAAGAATTGTGATGTCTCCTACCATGATAAATAGAGAATCTTTTATTGGCATCATCACTATTACTAAACCAGGCCAAGTCGGAGGCTGGAGTCGACTTGGTTCTCCTATCGTGACCAGTAAAAAACAACAAGAACAATCCTCGTCTAATTTAGGGGAGTAAACTCTTCACTGTTCGTTTGTCCCCTCGTTTTGCACCAAATCGATATAACACATTAACAATTCACTAACGCAATTTGATATCATGACAGAGTGATCGGTTGGCAACACTCTTACCGACTAAGCCAAACTGACAAGTCTTACATATCTGAGAAAATCCATGTTAAATTTGTATCTATTTATTATGAATATAAAATTATACTTTGCCCAAGCAAATGTGTACGTGAGTGAGTTCGTTACTCCTGGATCTGCGTCTGATCATATATCACTAAATTGACCAAGAAAGAAGACAACTGAAGGCATGATTGGGTAGGAACAGTAAGAACTGTGCAGATCATTTCACTATGACCGTACAAAAGAGAAGAGGAAAAAAGTCTCGATGTGTCCAAAGGTCTGCTGAGTCGTTAACAATTTGCTGTGCATGCGCATCTGTGTGTGTGTGTAAGAGAGAGAGAGAGAGAGAGAGAGAGAGAGAGAGAGAGAGAGAGAGAGAGAGAGAGAGAGAGAGAGAGAGAGAGAGAGAGAGAATGACTTTGTACGGGGCCGTGTGCAATGATAAGAACGTTAATCATATATATGATGAGATCCATGTCACGCTTATATTATCAGTAGCTGCCATCACCCCTTTGCCGTCCTCACAACCTAATAAAACTATTTCTTTGCGCTCCTCTTCCTTCCAACTCTCTTTATAAATTACCTCACGTTATTTTCTTCTCTCTCCATCCCTTCCCTCTTATTAACGTAAATTAATTATCTCCCCCCTTTTTCTCTATCAAATGTGTCTGACAGCAGGAGCCATCTGTTCCTCTCCCTTCCTACTCTTTAAATAAACTAACTTCATTCTCCCCTCTCCCCTCCTACCCTCTTATCAAACTGACCATGGCCTCGCCTTTCTCTTCGTACCCCTTAGTATACCATCTCTTGCCTCTCTCTTCCTTCATTTACCAGCGTCTGTCAAGCTTATAGTATCAATAGCAGCCACCAGTCCACTCCTTTCTAACTCGCTCAATAAACTACCTAACTTAATTCTCTTTCTTTCCCCTCTCTTATCAAACCATCTCTTCTGCCCTTTTACCGTATCACTCACACTTATAGTATCAGTGGCAGCCATAAAGCTCTGTCCCTTACTACGATGCCTTTCATACTAATCAGAATTAGTCAGCCAAACCTGTTTTTTTCACCAATAATAACCGTCAGCAAATCGATGGGCCTTGGACTAGTTTTAATTATAGAGCATTAGGGTCAGAATCGAGATCATCACAGGGGAAAAATAGGGATATTATAAACTTCAATATTTGAACGAGGATCGGAACCTAAAATCCGACATATAAGTGTTTTATTCGACCAACGTTGGCTAACATCGTGGCGTTCATATCAAAGGGAAATAATCCGAAATGAGAAATTCAGAGTTATCTCCCTTTGATAATCCAGTCACTGCAACGGCATTTCATCAAAACAGACCAAGGAATTCTAATATACTAAGGTAGCGTTTTCACTGAAGATTATAAGTAAGGAAAAGGTAATAATTCCACAGCAAAAATTATTGCTAGCGAGTCCATACAAGTAAGTTTCTCAAATGAAATGCAACATCACATCGCTTTATAAAACCATTTTATTATAAACTGAATAGAAATAGAGAATATTTATACAAATTATAAAAATAAATTGTAAAAAAAATATTTTTATGCATACATTGATTTATTCTAAATCTAGGTAAATTCTGTTTTTCTATAGAAACTTGAATTTTCGAATCATTTCTTCTGCGGAATTATTTCTTTCTGGCCCCAAAGTTTGACTGAGAGATAGAGACTCACGTACAAAAAAAGGCAAACTGCATCACCTTCCAGCTGTCTCCCTTCCTGAAACATACAATCATCCCTTGGAAAGGCTCGGCCAATCAAAGCCATCTTTTTGCCTCAGCTGACAACCGATGGACATCGCGACTCACGACATGGATCCCAAGAGATGACATGCGCAACCGAGTCTGGCAGAGGATTAGATGGAGAAACGATCTGGATAAATTCAGAAAGTACTGGCTCCACGATAGAGACGTGTGGTGAATCCTGGGGAAGGTCTATGTCCAACGACGGAAGTCAAGAGACTGATGATGATGATGATGATGATGATGATGATGATGATGATGATGATGGCCTATCAGTGTCAGCCATGGACACTGACCAAAGTGCAGAAGAGGAAACTATAATTAGTGTTGCCAATTAAAAATTTATTTTTTGCTAAAACAGCTCCAGAAATGGCTAGAATCGGCTGAATCTTCCCTTTTTCTCCCCTTCGGCTAATTTTATGGCTAAAAATTCTATACACACATTTCAAGCCACAATATTAAAAAAAAAAAAAAAAATTAATAAACAAATAAATAAAAAAATGACTAAACCAAGACTCCAGGATCAATAAAGATTGTACATTTACTTTTATTAAACTTAACATATTTGAAGAAGATTTATTATAAAAAAAAAGATTTTTTATATTCCCAAAGCAAGAGATTCAGTCAAAACTCAGTTAATCGATTTAAAAAAAAAATGTTGAAATATTTTTCCTATTCAATTTGATTTGGTTTGACTGATCACGACCTTCGTTTCTTCCGGCAATTTTCGATCTGTTTCAGAAAGAGTAACATTTATACGCAAAGTGAGTGAATCGGCTCACCGATTTATGCGTATTCTGTAAAACTGAACCCTTTATTTGTGTCCATCTTTGTGACACCCGATTTTCAATTTACAATGTGATATCAGCCAGACTTGATCCTTTGATTTTTTCGTCTAAAACGTCTGAAGATGCGTTGAAAATGATGAAAACGGCTAAATATTTCCTCTTTCGAATAACTTTGCGGCTAAAAATATTGAAATATTGTTTTGGGTTAGCTATGAAATAGAATTAGGATTATTTTTTTCAAATGGCAAGATTTTCGGCTATCTTCCACCGTAAATTTTTACCGGCTAAATTGGAATGAAATCAGCTATATCTAGCCGAAAAGGGGCTGATTTGGTATTCCAGACAACTAGTTGTCAGATGAAGTTACTCAGAAAAGCAGCCAATAAGAAGGCCTTGATTAATAACGAAAAGATCAGAAAAATAGCCCGAACAATGCCAGTCCAGCCCGGACAATTCCAGTCCACAAATTCATCCTGCGCCATTGAATTAAGTGGTTCCGACAGCAGATAAAAATGGCAACTAACCAACCAGCATTCAGAGCCTACAATGACACAAGTCCGGGCATCCGGACAAGAAGATGACCTCGCAAACGTTAGATGATGGGCGTGGCAGAAACACCGAAGTCAAATGGCCTGTCCGTCTGAGAATGGCGACCTATCTAGCAATCGACGGCCACCCCACTCAACCCCACTACACCCTGCAGTGCACGTGAAAAACAATGCCAAAAAAAGAAGGTCCGGGTTAGTCACTTTATAGAAATTGTCACGTGGCTAACTTTTTGGTAGCGTGATGTGTTGGGGTGATCAATTTAAAAATTGGACAAAAAGGTGATCAATGAATAAATTACTTTTAAGCCTATTGTTGGGGAATGATCACTAAAAAAATGTTCAAATTTTCTAAAGTGAAGCGTGAACCCTTATACAAAAACAAACAAACAAACTATTTCTTTATAGCATATCTTTGAATATTTTCATATCTTTTAAGTATTTGGACTGTTAAGGAAGCTGCATTAAGCAAATATTGAAAATGATTTAAATGGTTAAATTCTAGGTAATAATATAAATGATACATTTTATTAGTATTGCAAATATAGATATATTAATTCAACTAATATCGCACTGTACTAACGAAGAATTGAAAAAACAAAAACAAAACAATAACAAAACTTCCAACCCCACGATGACAAATAGTACGATTTTACTTTCATAATACGATTAATCAGAAAGGCCTTGAATGAAAGAACTGACAGAATTATTGGTTGTTGCACATTTGACAGTAGCAACATGGACCCAAGATATTTTAGGAGTTAGTTTTTATTTTAATTTTATTTTTCCGATATTTTCAGATGATGGCTTACTGCTTTGAAACACACTTTTTCTTGGTTCTCTTCTTGAATACATCATCAAAACGAAATTGTTTCAAATACTTTGATCTTTGGCTGCTCAGTGAAGTAGTGTGAGAGTTGCGAGGAATTCATGTGTTAGTTCGTAATTTTGTCCGGATTAAAAGATGTACTGAACCGCTCCTGGATTCAAGAAAAACGACATAAAACCGTAAGAACGACGTGTAACGTAACTTTCACGTGATCTTGAACACCCTATATATAGGGAGTGTCCAAACAGGACTAACTTTTGATCCGGTCGATCTCACCAGCGTGAGACTTGAGGTCATGAGGCACTGATTTGTCGGTGTACACATACACATACACATACATTGTTTTGTTGAAAATGTTATGTATAATATTTGATTTTATGTAATTCTATTTAGATCGCCGTGTCTACTTCGTCGAGACGAATTCCCGCTGGTCATGCATTGTACAAGACGATCCGAGAGGAATTGTCTACTGTTTATAGCTTTCGACATAGAAATCGTTCTAACAAAGTAAGTGTTTATTCTCTGATTAACAATTCAACTGTCCCTTTGCTTCTCCACCCTCTTTCCCTCTCTATCTATCTATCTATCTATCTATCTATCTATCTATCTATATATATATATGATAATACCCTATATAAACACCACACACGCACACACACACACACACACACACACACATATATATATACATATATATATGTGTGTGTGTGTGTGTATAATGCATATAGAGCACTGGTGGATGAGGATTTTCTGCGTAAATAGATATATCGCCCAAATTCAGCCTTACTGACCGTCCAATTCCGTTGTCCAGAGGTAGGGTATCGACCACCAGGTCTAGTGTGAGGGTTTCAATTCTGCCTTGCAGTACTGTATGGGATAATAGATAGT